>JAQSUU010000056.1:6250000-6875000 GCA_038087645.1 Saccharum hybrid cultivar R570 | reverse complement strand
GTCAACATATATATTAAAAAATCAAGGCGGTTTATATGTAAAATTTATAATTTACAATGAAAGAAGTAATATATTTGTTATCATTTTTTTCTCAAATATTTGGCATCATGATTAATATAATAATTTTGAGTGTCGACAAGCCCAAGGCAGGTGCAACTAATCAAAAGAAAGCATGGTCACGCGATCTGAGCACTCCTCCATCCTATAAAAAGTGTCATTCTTACCTCTCACAAATTCAAGTATTAATATTTATGGCACAAAATTAATATTATTAGCTAGACCATTGAATAAATTTTAATAATAAACTTATTTGGAGATATAAATGTTACTCATATTTCGTATAACCTAATTAAATTTAGAAAAGTTTGACCAACATGAATCATATAGCGACACTTTTTATGGGACGAAGAAAAAATTCTTTATCACCTATGTACAAAATGGAATTAAGCGAAATAGACACGAGCATCAACCTTCTATTCATCTTTCTCTTTTCAGATTAAATGTGCATTATTATTGCCGCTAATTAACAACCCACATTTTGTGCTAACGGAGAGATTACAAGCAAACAAATAAACAAAACTATTAAAATATTTGCACGGACCACTTTACTAGTTACTTCCTCCGTCCATGAGTCTTCATCGTCTAAGCAAAAAAAATCCAAGAGTCTCCATCGTATTAGATCGGAACCACATGCTTGACTTCTCGTACATGCTGCGTATTTGGTGCTCATTGGCTGCTCTTTGTCTGCATTTATTGCTTTTTGGCTGCTCATTAACTATGACTCCTTGGCCGCTCCTTGCCTTAAAAGCAAATCAGCGTTGTTTGCTGCTCCTTGATCATTACGCCGAAGGCTAATACGATGGAGACTTATGGACGGAGAGAGTAAGATAAAAAGATTAAAATGTCAATTGTAGGCTTGATCGAGTACATAATGCATTTAGTTTGGCGACAACAGCTAAAGCCTGCAATATTGACCTAAATCGATGGACGATGCACATAGTTGTTGGTCGTAGTCGCAAGGGCGAAGTGATTGTGGACTTAGAAAAAAAGAGACGAAGGTGCGCGACCGGACTCAAGCCTCAGGCTGACTGGACTCACCCCGGGTGTGTCCGGTCAATTATAGCGAGGAGGCGCTGCTTTGGCCGAGGGCAAGGAGGAGTGACCGGACGCCGGGATCGGATGCACGGGCCGCGTCCGGTCAGTGTTGCAGAGGAGGCGCAGCACGACGTGGTGAGAGGACGCTGGTGCCAGCATGCGACCAGACGCGCAGGGCATGCGTTAGGTCCATGCTGACGTACGCTGGCGTCAGCACCGAAAGCGCGTTGAGAGAAGCTCAGAGCTGACCGGACTCACCAGCGCGTCCGGTCGTTGTTTTTCAGCTCTGGACCGTCTTTGGAAACGATCGGACCCGGCATGGCGCTGCGTCAGGTGAGTTAGGAGCAGCGCGTCCGGTCGTTGTTTGACTTGAGCGTTGATCGTTTTTTACCATTGGCGATTGACAAATGATATTTAAAAGGGTGACACGTGGAGGCCATCCCGCGACCGAATGATGAGGCCGGTGTCACAGAACCTCCTAATTATGATGGCCCACAAGTACACGTCATTGCCATAATGACCTCTGACAGTCGTACTTATGTTCACCATAACTTAAAAGGCCTGCTTTCCTCCGAACAGGATCAAATCACAGGAGTATTGCAATATTACAACAGTTTATTCAAAATATTCAACAGAGTAAAGTAGCGGAAGTCTTACAATAACTTAGGTTACAAACCAGTTTTCAAATCTCAAACCTTATGTAACATTATTACAAACCATTAGTAGAGAAGTATCTGTAGTAACTTTATTACATCACACAAGCGAGATGCCTTGCCCAAAGGCCACACAGTCTACTCGTCGTCGCTTTCTTCGACCACGACGGTCATGCAACAAGGCTCGAAGCAGACTTGTTCATGAACCGCACCTGCAACAAGGGGTTCAACAAACCCTGAGTACAAAAGTACTCAACAAGACTTACCCGACTAAGACAAAGACTCCAAGGGCATGCTAGCTTTTAGGGAATCAAGGTACGGGTAAATCAGAATCAAGATTTTTTTTGCAGAAAAGCTTACTAAAGTAAATCCTTATCTTCAGCATTTTACTTTTACCATTGATGGTTCATTAACCAACTCTAGGTGATCCTAGTCTAGATCAAAGTAATTATCATCAAAACCTTTCTTATTCTTTCTTTCAATTCCAGTTCTTAACTACGATGTTGGTGCAAGGCCAAGACTCCTTTCTCGTAGAGTAACGACGATTCGAACCGCTTCATTTACCCAGCTGGGGATTCCTAACCACCCGACATATGTAGAACCGAATCTAACATATATCAACTCTTACCCGAATAACCCAAAACCAGAACGTGTCCATCGCCACCCGAGAGCACAGTACTCCTCGAACCCGGCCACATTCTAGCCCCGAGGGTACACGTTACTCTCGCCATCTCTCCACTCCCAGTGCGAGGTTAGACGTTCTCGTAATGGACTAGCCAAAGTAAGGTTTACCCGACATGGGCACATGGCTAGTACTAATAAAAACTCCATGACACGAGGGCCAACAACGTACGGTCCTTAACTGATAAGGCGGAAACAATACATTGGGACTCCTCTCCCAATGCACGTTAGCAGTGGCCAAACCACTCGCCCGATCTTACAAGTTCATTCACATATTTCATTATTCATTCAGAATGCCGTCATGGCTATGTAAACATTTCATTTAAAAGCTTAACTTCTAAGCATAGCGAAGCATACTACGCATTTTCTGTAAAACAGGTATCAAGGGTAGTATTGCAATAATCAAGGATGATAATGCAACAATTAGGTTATCACGCAACTCCTAATTACTTAATGCAATAAACCATAATATAAATAATAAAACATTTGTAAAATTCAAGGTAGGGTTTAAATGCACCGGGGCTTGCCTTGCTCTGACACGACGACTGACTCAGACTCGAGAACTCCTCCGTCTGGTCCGGAACCCACTGACGATCGCTCTTCTCCGGAAGCTTGCTCGACGACTTCGGCTTCTTCAAAAGCGGTGACTACACGAATACATAACATGCTTTAACATGATGCTCAATAATAAACATGATGCTTGATGATAACATGCCACGTTTTCGATTCGAGTACAACTTCCCTTCACGGTACAGTCGTAAACAGAAAACCTACTAACTAGTAGCAACGATTCCCTGCGATACCAGCTTTTAACCTAACAAGTTACTAACGAGCTCAAACATAAAATTAAAGTGCCAGAGATCACAAAAGGGTAGTGACCTAAGGACATCACTCAATCAAAAGGCACACAACACTTAAAGTTCTCAAATTAACATTTATTTTCTATTTAAGTAATTAGGGCATAATTAGAAGTTGATCAAACTTTATCTAAATAAGCTCAAACTTTTTCTATGGGTTAACAATGATTTATAACAGTGCCATAATTAATTTCATAATTTTTGGATAAATAAATAAATTATTAAAATTACTGGAAGTTGCATTTAATCTTTATTGGAACCAATTAATTCTACTGCATAAATTATTCAAATTCATGATTTAATATTTTTCCTAGATAGGTTATACATTGAGAAGCTTATACAAAAATTTTCATAAATTTTGGAACTCTACACAATTTTTAAACAAATAAACAAATAACAACACTATTCATTTATTTGGAAAAGAAAAACAAAAACGAAATAAAACGAACTCGGGCCGATTCTCCTCTTCTCTCCGATTCGGCCCAGCCCAACCGGCCCGCTCACGCGTCCGTGCGCGCGCGCGACCGGCCCAACCAGACGGCCCAGCCCACGCTCGCCCGCGCCCGCGCTCTCTCCCTCGCGCTCGCTGACAGCACGGTCCCACTTGTCATCCCTCACCTCCCGCTCGACGGCTCGCTCCCGCGCGCTCGCGCGCTTGCCCGCGGTGGCCGGCCGACGACCGGTGACCCAAACGACAAACCGACTTCACCAACACTAACTACACTATCCCACGGTTCCATTTTGCTCGGTAGCGCTACGGTTCGAGCTCCGGTGACCCATCACCGACGACGGTGGCGGCTCGGTGACCACGGTGACCGGCTAGCCGACGACACAAAGCGGTAAAGGTCAAATTGAAGGGTTGGGAAGTATCAGTGGCTCACCGCGGTTGCAGTGAAGCCCTCGGTGGCGACGGGGAGCGGCTGGAGTGGCCTGGCCACGGGAAGGCGATGATGGCGGTGGTTCACCGGAGTTGGGCACGGGAGCAGGCGGTGCGGAGGTTAGGGTGCGAAAACGGCGAACTCCGGTGGTCCACAAGATGCGCGAGGCCGAGGCGGAGCTAGTGGTGCGGTTGGCGTGGCCGGAGGCGGCTTGGTGGCGGCAGTGGCGAGCGGCGGAGCTGCGGTGGCGGCGATGGTGAAAACCACGAACGCCACGGTGAACTACGGTATATATAGAAGGAAAATGCGTCTACAGAGCCGCACTGCAGTGCCATCACGCTGGCGATCTTGGCGCGCTCGAGAAGATCGTGGAAACGGCCACGGCGATCGGCCGGCGCCCATACCGCGCGGTGGCCGGCGGTGATACGCCGTGCACTGTAGCTGTCCCCCCCAAATTTGAAATTCAAACTGTTTTATCAAATTACATTCAAATTTGTATAACAACTTGAAAATCTTCCAATGTATGAAATCTTCAGAATTTCAAGCTCTACAAGTTTGGTATTGAACACTTTTTCAAATTCTGCTTGGATTTTGAAATTTGAGCTTAAATTCAAAAAGAGACACATTTTTCAGATTTGGTAATTTAGAAATTACTTTTGATTTTATGTTGAAACTTCAAAATCTCCAAACATAAAAGTTGTTTATCTTGACCAGATCTACAACTTTGCTGTTCAAAACTTTTTCAAATTCAGCCTCCATTTTAAAATCTTAGTTTGGGGACAAAAATGATTTAAAACTGAAATTTGCTTATTTTCAAAATTACTCCACATTTTACACTAAAACTTTGAAAACTCAAAACACCAAAGTTGTAGCCCTTGAAAAGTTCTACAAACTTGGTTTTGAACTTTTTCCCAAATTTTGTTTAGATTTTGAATTATTTCAAAAGGGGTAAAATAGGGTTTTGAAATTTAGGGTTTTCGGAGGGATTTCAAATTGGAATTTGTTTCTACTTTGATTTGTGATTACTTAGTGATCAAAACCTCACCCAAGGGCATCATTTGGACCAACATGACATAGTTGACCAAATGTCACTCTTGGTTGACCAGTTTACTTTCAAAATTATTTTATAGTTCTCCCCAGATTTGAATTCGAATTCGAATCGGAAAACTCGTGACAAGTTTTGGGACTCCAATTCAAACTCAAATTTGGAGCTTCATTTTAGATGTTGTACTTGAGCTCATACCCTACACTTGACACTAGTGTGCAACACAGTCGCGCACTTCAAATTACGCAGGGCATGTACTAAGCATTTGCAGTGGTATTCGAAATTAGGGTTTTCGATTTCGGAGCACACCACAGAGAAACACATTCAACCTAATTAAGTAAACTCGTTTTTAGTTGATGCATAACAATGTTAACCTAATAGGGATGCTTTGCAATGCATTATGATGACATGGCAGATTAATTAGCACTATAACACCCGGGGTGTTACAGCCCTTCCCCCTTAAAGAAATCTCGTCCCGAGATTTAAAGCCTTGAGTTAAGTAATGGAAAAGGAAACGTGTCAAGCAAACACGTCCAAGACTTGTCTACAAAACAGGTAGGGGTTTTCTGCATTACAAAGATTTTAAAAAAATAGGTTACAATTTAAAGAAGAAATTGCAACCTAGATAGACGCAAAGAACTCCGGGAAATTCTCCAACAGAAAATCTTCCGATTCCCAGGTGGCTTCCTCTTCTGAATGTTGATCCCATTGTATCTTGTACCATTTAATTGTTTTACTCCGGGTAACACGATCCTTTCGATCCAAGACTCGGACAGGATATTCAGAATATGTCAAATCAGGCTCAAGTTCAACCCCCTCCACATCAACAACTTGATCAGGCACTTGCAGACACTTCTTCATTTGTGATACATGAAACACATTGTGCACGACTGACAGTTGTTCAGGCAGCTTTAATCTATATGCCACCTTTCCACATTTCTCAATGATCTGAAAAGGACCAATATAACGTGGTGCGAGCTTGCCTTTGACTCCAAATCTATTAACTCCTTTCATGGGTGACACTTTCAGATAAACATAATCTCCCACTTTAAACATCAAAGGTCTACGCCTTTTATCTGCATAACTCTTTTGTCGAGACTGAGCAACTTTTAAATTCTTTTGTATCTGCCTAACCTTTTCTTCGGTTTTCTTTACTAGATCAACTCCATAAAACCATCTTTCTCCTGGTTCTGACCAGTTCAACGGAGTTCTGCACTTGCGGCCATACAATGCTTCAAACGGTGCCATTTTGATACTCTCTTGATAGCTATTGTTGTATGAGAATTCTGCTAACGGTAAACATTCATCCCATTGATCTTGATAGGTGAGAGCACAGGATCTCAACATATCTTCCAAAATTTGATTTACTCTTTCAGTCTGTCCCCCAGTTTGTGGATGATAGGCTGTACTATAAAGAAGTTCAGTACCTAATGACTTTTGAAACTGCCTCCAAAATTGCGAAACAAATTGAGTACCCCTGTCACTAACAATTGTTTTGGGTATTCCATGTAAACTCATGATTCGAGCAACATATATTTCTGCATATTTAGATGCTCTATAGTCAACCTTCACAGGTACAAAGTGAGCTGACTTAGTCAAACGGTCCACAATGACCCAAATCGAATCAAAGCCTCTTGAAGTCTTGGGTAACCCAGTAATGAAATCCATACTAATATCTTCCCATTTCCAGGATGGAATGGGCAAGGGTTGTAACATTCCTACCGGCTTCAAATGCTCAACTTTCACTTTGCGACAAGTATCACATCGGGCAACATACTTAGCAATCTCGATTTTTATTTTGGTCCACCAAAATCTCTGTTTCAAATCTTGATACATCTTGTTACTCCCTGGATGAATAGAAAACCTTGTACTATGTGCTTCATCAAGAATGAGCTGACGTAACTCTGAAATCTTTGGGACCACTAGCCGGTTCTTAAACCACAGTACACCTGCATCATCAATACTGAAATTTGTCTGTTGACCAGTTCTAACTTTTTCTTTGATATGAGCTATTCCAGAATTATTTCTCTGTGCAGACACAATCTGATCTTTGATTGTTGATTCTACTGTGACATTAGTCAACTGACCTTGTTGAATTATTTCAATATTCAACTTTTCCAGTTCATAACATAAACTGTAATCCATTGGCTTCACAGTCATACAATTGCAATGGTTCTTTCGACTGAGTGCATCAGCAACCACATTTGCTTTACCAGGGTGATAGTGTACTTCCAAATCATAATCCTTTATCAATTCAAGCCACCTTCTTTGCCTCATATTCAATTCTGACTGAGTAAAGATATACTTTAAACTCTTGTGATCTGTATACATGTGGCAAGTATTACCTAACAAGTAATGACGCCAGATTTTTAATGCATGAACCACAGCTGCTAGTTCAAGATCATGTGTCGGATAATGTTCTTCATGGCGCTTCAACTGTCTCGAGGCATAAGCAATGACTCTGCCTTCTTGCATCAATACACAACCAAGGCCAATACCCGAGGCATCACAATATACATCAAATGGCTTTTCTATATCTGGTTGTGCCAAAACTGGTGCAGTTGTTAATGACTTCTTTAGAATTCTAAAAGCTTTCTCACATTCTGGAGACCATACGAACTTAGTTTGATTCTTTAACAACTCTGTGATTGGCTTGGCTACCTTTGAAAAGTCAGGTATGAATCGACGGTAATAACCCGCCATTCCTAGAAAACTTCGGACTTCATGAACTGAAATTGGTGGTTTCCAATTCAGAATATCTTTCACCTTGCCAGGATCTACTGCTACTCCTTCAGCTGACAACACATGGCCCAAGAATTGCACTTCTCTTAACCAAAACTCACATTTACTGAACTTGGCATACAGTTGGTGATCTCTCAGACGATTCAGAACAACTCTGAGATGCTCAACATGCTCTTCTTTACTTTTGGAATATACCAGAATATCATCAATAAACACAACCACAAACTTGTCAAGCTCCGGCATGAAAACTGAGTTCATCAGATACATGAAATGTGCCGGTGCATTGGTAAGACCAAAAGACATAACTAGGTATTCATACAGCCCATATCTGGTGGTGAATGCAGTTTTTGGGATATCTTCAGGTCGAATCTTGATTTGATGGTACCCTGATCGAAGATCGATCTTTGAAAATACCTTTGCCCCCGCAAGCTGATCAAAGAGTAGATCAATGCGTGGCAACGGATATTTATTCTTAATGGTTACTTCATTCAGCGGTCGGTAATCAACACACATTCTTAAAGTCTGATCTTTCTTCTTAACAAACAGAGCTGGACATCCCCATGGTGAGGAACTGGGTCTGATAAAACCTTTGTCACGTAACTCTTGCAACTGATCCTTGAGTTCTGCCAATTCATTGGGTGGCATTCTGTAAGCTCTCCGGGATATTGGGGCAGTACCCGGTTTTAACTCAATCACAAACTCTACATCTCTGTCTGGTGGCAGACCTGGTAGATCATCTGGAAACACATCTGGAAATTCACAGACTACAGGTATATCACAAATCTCTTGCACTGAAGTTGCACATACCCTTTCAACGGTTCTCTTTGGGATAGGAAGTTGGATAAGAAGATGAGATTTATTGCCTGGCAGGTTCAACCTTATAGTTCTGTGCAGTGCATCTATAAGGGCTCCTCTTTGGTACATCCAATTCATACCCAGGATTACATCTATATCCTGTTTCTGTAATATTATCATTGAGGTAGGGAATATATGCCCACCTAACTCTATAGGTACGTCACGTACCATCTCCTTAGTACACAGTCGTCCCCCGGGCGACTGGATAAAGAAATCTTCTGGCGTTCCCATAATTGGAATGTCATGCTTAACAACAAAGGTGCGATTTATGAATGTATGCGATGCACCTGAATCAAATAACAGTACTGCTGGATGATTAGCAACAGGGAACATACCCATCATAACAGGTTCTCCCTCTGGGATTGCACTTGCTTGAGTATAGAATACACGTCCGGTCTTCTTCTTCTCACCCTTACCCTTCTGAACATTCAGATTATTGTTCTTGCTCTGAGGTTGTTGCTGTTGTGGTACGGGAGCTCTGGGATAATTGGGATTGTACTGCCTTGGATACGGGCAGTCCTTTGAAAAGTGGCCTGGCTTTCCACAATTGTAGCAGGGAAAGTTATGGGTGGCTGGTGCTTGGTTTCGAATACCAGGGGCATTCGGTTGTGGTGGATATTGCGGGGTTGCGGCAGGACGATAAAACGTCTGCGGCTGAGCTTGGTATTGCGGTGGACGATAGGTTGGGCGGAAATGATTCTGAGGGTGGTAAATAAACTTCTGGCGCTTCTTAATGCCGCCAGACGGGCTTGAAAACACTGGCTTCTTTTTCTTCGACTCTTTGTGCAGTCTGGACTTCTCTTCTGACGCAATAGCCACGTTGACTATCTCATGGTATGTAGCATTGTAACAGGTGACCAATGCTTCCTGAATTCTGGTACTCAACCCTCTCATGAAACAACTCTTCTTCTTTGCATCAGTGTTCACATATTCCGCTGCATACTGGGATAGATGATTGAATTTACCCACGTACTGCAGAACTGTCTGGTTCCCTTGCTTCAGCGAGAGAAACTCCTCTAGCTTCATGGCCATGACACCATCAGGAATATAATGTGCTCTAAAGGCTTCACGAAACTCCTGCCAAGTGACACAGTGGCCAGCAGGCCGTGCGGCGACCAGATTCGCCCACCACGCCCCTGCGGCACCCCTAAGCTGTTGCGCTGCAAACACGGGCTTCTGGTGCTCCGTGCACTGTAACAATTCAAACTTCTGCTCCATGGTACGGAGCCAGTCATCCGCCTCTAGCGGCTCATCTGCCTTTGAGAACACTGGTGGACGGGTATTGGTGAAATCCACATAGGTGGTTTCCCCTCCATTGTTACGGCCTCGACGACCCTGATTTCCATTCTGATTCTGATTCTGAGCCAACAGTGTAGTGGCATTAACCAAAGCGGCAATAGCCTCTGCCAAGGTGGGTGGAAACGGTGGGGGATTCGGAGTATTGTCCCCATCCTGGGAAGTTCCAGTACCGTCCATCTGTTGTACACAAACCATATTTATTTACATCGCTTTATTGAATTAAAAAGCAGGTAATACAGAACTTGTATACACATACAAACTTATCTTACATTATTTCATTACAATCTTGCTCACAAGCAAGAAACTACCCACTAAAGTTCTTAGAAAGCAGGAAAGACTACTATATTACATAGCCATCCATGTCAACACTTCACTCCTCATCATCATCGCTGATCACGATCACTTCATCATCCACCTCTGGAACACTGGCACCAGTGACATGACTTGCATCATCCCCACTTTCCATCATGGGTTCATCTTCATTATTGTCCTCTACACCAGGAACAATCACGGCACCAACATCATCTTCCACTGCCTGGGGCTGATGATTGGGATTCATCAGATCATTTAGCCTATGGACTTCCTCATGCAGAACAGTATTGTACTGCTCCAGGTGTGTCACATAAAGCTCCAGCTCTCGAACACGAGCTCTGGCTTCTGTCTCCTTTTCTAGAGACTCATTCTGGAACTGCTTCCAAAAACGCATATTGCGCTTCAGTCGCTCCACTTCTGATGTAAGCCTTGCAACTTCTGATTCCGAATCCGGGTTCGGATTACGGCTACTGCTTGCTCCATCAACTCTGGTGGCCAACTGATGACGCGGCACGCCTTGCGGACCCGTTTTCTTGCGAGGAGTTGTCTTCACACGTGCCATCCTAAAGCAAGATAGAATTAGGACGATGAGAACAGATAGGGGGATCTGAAGGTTAGCATGAATAGGATTGAACCTTACTTAACCCAAACCACTTTAAAAGGGAAGGTAACTTAAGCAGGTTAATTAAACATGATGCATGCATCGTTCTTACGATCTAACAGAAAGATTAAGTAACACATGCAAACTTTATAACATAGGGCACTATACATGATACTTCACTACGAAGCTTTCAAATATGAGCTAAGGAAACTATAGAATAGATTAAGATAAGCAAAAGCAATTTGGACCCAAAATATCAATATTAAGTTTATTTGACCCAAAACGTTTTGAAGTTTTGCAAAGTAATATTACAATTACTCGAGTGATTATGCTCTGGTACCAGCTGTCACAGAACCTCCTAATTATGATGGCCCACAAGTACACGTCATTGCCATAATGACCTCTGACAGTCGTACTTATGTTCACCATAACTTAAAAGGCCTGCTTTCCTCCGAACAGGATCAAATCACAGGAGTATTGCAATATTACAACAGTTTATTCAAAATATTCAACAGAGTAAAGTAGCGGAAGTCTTACAATAACTTAGGTTACAAACCAGTTTTCAAATCTCAAACCTTATGTAACATTATTACAAACCATTAGTAGAGAAGTATCGGTAGTAACTTTATTACATCACACAAGCGAGATGCCTTGCCCAAAGGCCACACAGTCTACTCGTCGTCGCTTTCTTCGACCACGACGGTCATGCAACAAGGCTCGAAGCAGACTTGTTCATGAACCGCACCTGCAACAAGGGGTTCAACAAACCCTGAGTACAAAAGTACTCAACAAGACTTACCCGACTAAGACAAAGACTCCAAGGGCATGCTAGCTTTTAGGGAATCAAGGTACGGGTAAATCAGAATCAAGATTTTCTTTTGCAGAAAAGCTTACTAAAGTAAATCCTTATCTTCAGCATTTTACTTTTACCATTGATGGTTCATTAACCAACTCTAGGTGATCCTAGTCTAGATCAAAGTAATTATCATCAAAACCTTTCTTATTCTTTCTTTCAATTCCAGTTCTTAACTACGATGTTGGTGCAAGGCCAAGACTCCTTTCTCGTAGAGTAACGACGATTCGAACCGCTTCATTTACCCAGCTGGGGATTCCTAACCACCCGACATATGTAGAACTGAATCTAACATATATCAACTCTTACCCGAATAACCCAAAACCAGAACGTGTCCATCGCCACCCGAGAGCACAGTACTCCTCGAACCCGGCCACATTCTAGCCCCGAGGGTACACGTTACTCTCGCCATCTCTCCACTCCCAGTGCGAGGTTAGACGTTCTCGTAATGGACTAGCCAAAGTAAGGCTTACCCGACATGGGCACATGGCTAGTACTAATAAAAACTCCATGACACGAGGGCCAACAACGTACGGTCCTTAACTGATAAGGCGGAAACAATACATTGGGACTCCTCTCCCAATGCACGTTAGCAGTGGCCAAACCACCCGCCCGATCTTACAAGTTCATTCACATATTTCATTATTCATTCAGAATGCCGTCATGGCTATGTAAACATTTCATTTAAAAGCTTAACTTCTAAGCATAGCGAAGCATACTACGCATTTTCTGTAAAACAGGTATCAAGGGTAGTATTGCAATAATCAAGGATGATAATGCAACAATTAGGTTATCACGCAACTCCTAATTACTTAATGCAATAAACCATAATATAAATAATAAAACATTTGTAAAATTCAAGGTAGGGTTTAAATGCACCGGGGCTTGCCTTGCTCTGTGTAACACCCCGGGTGTTATAGTGCTAATTAATCTGCCATGTCATCATAATGCATTGCTAATCATACCTATTAGGTTAACATTGTTATGCATCAACTAAAACAAGTTTAATTATTTAGGTTGAATGTGTTTCTCAGTGGTGTGCTCCGAAATCGAAAACCCTAATTTCGTATACCACCGCAAATGCTTAGTCCATACCCTGCGTAATTTGAGGTGCGCGACTGTGTTGCACACTAGTGTCAAATGTAGGGTATGAGCTCAAGTACAACATCTAAAATGAAGCTCCAAATTTGAGTTTGAATTGGAGTCCCAAAACTTGTCGCGAGTTTTCCGATTCGAATTCGAATTCAAATCTGGGGAGAAATGTAAAACAATTTCGAAAGTAAATTGGTCAACCAAGAGTGACATTTGGTCAACTATGTCATGTTGGTCCAAATGATGCCCTTGGGTGAGGTTTTGGTCACTAAGTAATCAAAAATCAAAGTAGAAACAAATTCCAATTTGAAATCCCTCCGAAAACCCTAAATTTCAAAACCCTGTTTTACCCCTTTTGAAATAATTCAAAATCTAAACAAAATTTGGGAAAAAGTTCAAAACCAAGTTTGTAGAACTTTTCAAGGGCTACAACTTTGGTGTTTTGAGTTTTCAAAGTTTTAGTGTAAAATGTGGAGTAATTTTGAAAATAAGCAAATTTCAGTTTTAAATCATTTTTGTCCCCAAACTAAGATTTTAAAATGGAGGCTGAATTTGAAAAAGTTTTGAACAGCAAAGTTGTAGATATGGTCAAGATAAACAACTTTGATGTTTGGAGATTTTGAAGTTTCAATATAAAATCAAAAGTAATTTCTAAATTACCAAATCTGAAAAATGTGTCTCTTTTTGAATTTAAGCTCAAATTTCAAAATCCAAGCAGAATTTGAAAAAGTGTTCAATACCAAACTTGTAGAGCTTGAAATTCTGAAGGTTTCATACATTGGAAGATTTTCAAGTTGTTATACAAATTTGAAAGTAATTTGAGAAAACAGTTTGAATTTCAAAATTTGGGGGGGGGGGACAGCTACAGTGCGCCGGCGTATCACCGACGACCACCGCGCGGTATGGGCGCCGGCGAAACGCCGAACGGCTTCGGCCGGCTTCTAGGCGTGTTCTCGATCGCCAGCTCGACAACGCGCGTCTTCCAGTGAAGTAAACCGTGGTCGTTGCCTATATATACATGAGTTCACCGTGACGTTTTCCATTTCCGCCACCGCCGCCGCCGCTAGCTCCACCGCTCGCCGCTGCCGCCACCAAGCCATCTCCGGTCACGCCCGTTGCACCAATAGGATCGCCGCTTCCTTGCGCATCTCGTGAACCAGCTGAGCTAGCCCAATTTCGCCTGGATCGCCGGGGAGCCGTCGTCTTCCACCTCGGGTCGCCGCCGCTCCAGTTGAGCTCCGCCACCGTCGCTAGCCGCCTCCAGTGCCTCCCCGCCTCAACCGATCACTCCGTCGTGATCGTGGTACGCCCCTGATGCTCCCTGAACCCTCGCTTTAATCGCTACCGCTTTGTACCGTCGAGTCGCCGGTCACCGTCCCCGTTGAGCCGCCACCGTCGTCGGTGAGCTGTTGCCGGAGCTTGAGCTAGGGTGTTTAGTAGCAAAACGGGTTCGCTGAGTCGTGTAGAAGGTGTTGGTCAGCTCGGTTGGTCGACTGGGTCACCGGTCGTCGGCCGACCACCGCGGGGAAGCGAGCGAGCGCGCGGGAGAGCGAGAGCGAGCGGGAGGAAGGAGATGACAGGTGGGGTCACACTGTCAGCGAGAGAGAGAGGGAGGCCGACGCGCGCGGGCGAGCGAGTGGGTTGGGCCGCGGCTGGGCCGGTCGCGTGCGGGCGCGGGCGCGCTAGCGGGCCGCCTGGTTGGGCCGGACCGAGGAAAAGCAGCCCGAGTTCGGTTTTGTTTTTGTTTTTGTTTTTCTTTTTCAAATAAATGAATAGTGTTGTTATTTGTTTATTTGTTTAAAAATTGTGTAGAGTTCCAAAATTCATGAAAATTTTTGTATAAGCTTCTCAATGTATAAATTATCTAGGAAAAATGTTAAATCATGAATTTGAATACTTTATGCAGTAGAAATAATTGGTTCCAATAAAGATTAAATGCAACTTCCAGTAATTTTAATAATTAATTTATTTATCCAAAAATTATGAAATTAATTATGGCACTATTATAAATCATTGTTAACCCATAGAAAAAGTTTGAGCTTGTTTAGATAAAGTTTGATTAATTTCTAATTATGCCCTAATTACTTAAATAGAAAATAAATGTTATTTTGAGAACTTTAAGTGTTGTGTGCCTTTTGATTGAGTGATGTCCTTAGGTCACTAACCTTTTGTGATCTCTGGCACTTTAATTTTATGATTGAGCTCGTTAGTAACTTGTTAGGTTAAAAGCTGGTATCGCAGGGAATCGTTGCTACTAGTTAGTAGGTTTTCTGTTTACGACTGTACCGTGAAGGGAAGTTGTACTCGAATCGAAAACGTGGCATGTTATCATCAAGCATCATGTTTATCATTGAGCATCATGTTAAAGCATGTTATGTATTCGTGTAGTCACCGCTTTCGAAGAAGCCGAAGTCGTCGAGCAAGCTTCCGGAGAAGAGCGATCGTCAGTGAGTTCCGGACCAGACGTTGGAGTCTCCGAGTCTGAGTCAGTCGTCGTGTCCGAGCAAGGCAAGCCCCGGTGCATTTAAACCCTATCTTAAATTTTACAAATGTTTTATTATTTATATTATGGTTTATTGCATTAAGTAATTAGGAGTTGCGTGATAACCTAATTGTTGCATTATCATCCTTGATTATTGCAATACTACCCTTGATACCTGTTTTACAGAAAATGCGTAGTATGCTTCGCTATGCTTAGAAGTTAAGCTTTTAAAATGAAATGTTTACATAGCCATGACGGCATTCTGAATGAATAATGAAATATGTGAATGAACTTGTAAGATCGGGCGGGTGGTTTGGCCACTGCTAACTTGCATTGGGAGAGAAGTCCCAATGTATTGTTTCCGCCTTATCAGTTAAGGACCGTACGTTGTTGGCCCTCGTGTCATGGAGTTTTTATTAGTACTAGCCATGTGCCCCGGTCGGGTAAGCCTTACTTTGGCTAGTCCATTACGAGAACGTCTAACCTCGCACTGGGAGTGGAGAGATGGCGAGAGTAACGTGTACCCTCGGGGCTAGAATGTGGCCGGGTTCGAGGAGTACTGTGCTCTCGGGTGGCGATGGACACGTTCTGGTTTTGGGTTATTCGGGTAAGAGTTGATATATGTTAGATTTGGTTCTACATATGTCGGGTGGTTAGGAATCCCCAGCTGGGTAAATGAAGCGGTTCGAATCGTCATTGCTCTACGAGAAAGGAGTCTTGGCCTGGCACCAACATCATAGTTAAGAACTGGAATTGAAAGAAAGAATAAGAAAGGTTTTGATGATAATTACTTTGAGCTAGACTAGGATCACCTAGATTTGGTTAATGAACCATCAATGGTAAAAGTAAAATGTTGAAGATAAGGACTTACCTTAGTAAGCTTTTCTGCAAAAGAAAATCTTGATTCTGATTTACCCGTACCTTGATTCCCTAAAGCTAGCATGCCTTGGAGTCTTTGTCTTAGTCGGGTAAGTCTTGTTGAGTACTTTTGTACTCAGGGTTTGTTGAACCCCTTGTTGCAGGTGCGGTTCATGAGCAAGTCTGCTTCGAGCCTTGTTGCATGACCGTCGTGGTTGAAGAAAGCGATGACGAGTAGACTGTGTGGCCTTTGGGCAAGGCATCTCGCTTGTGTGATGTAATAAAGTTACTACCGATACTTCTCTACTAATGGTTTGTAATAATGTTACATAAGGTTTGAGATTTGAAAACTGGTTTGTAACCTAAGTTATTGTAAGACTTCCGCTACTTTACTCTGTTGAATATTTTGAATAAACTGTTGTAATATTGCAATACTCCTGTGATTTGATCCTGTTCGGAGGAAAGCAGGCCTTTTAAGTTATGGTGAACATAAGTACGACTGTCAGAGGTCATTATGGCAATGACGTGTACTTGTGGGCCATCATAATTAGGAGGTTCTGTGACAGCTGGTACCAGAGCATAATCACTCGAGTAATTGTAATATTACTTTGCAAAACTTCAAAACGTTTTGGGTCAAATAAACTTAATATTGATATTTTGGGTCCAAATTGCTTTTACTTATCTTAATCTATTCTATAGTTTCCTTAGCTCATATTTGAAAGCTTCGTAGTGAAGTATCATGTATAGTGCCCTATGTTATAAAGTTTGCATGTGTTACTTAATCTTTCTGTTAGATCGTAAGAACGATGCATGCATCATGTTTAATTAACCTGCTTAAGTTACCTTCCCTTTTAAAGTGGTTTGGGTTAAGTAAGGTTCAATCCTATTCATGCTAACCTTCAGATCCCCCTATCTGTTCTCATCATCCTAATTCTATCTTGCTTTAGGATGGCACGTGTGAAGACAACTCCTCGCAAGAAAACGGGTCCGCAAGGAGTGCCGCGTCATCAGTTGGCCACCAGAGTTGATGGAGCAAGCAGTAGCCGTAATCCGAACCCGGATTCGGAATCAGAAGTTGCAAGGCTTACATCAGAAGTGGAGCGACTAAAGCGCAATATGCGTTTTTGGAAGCAGTTCCAGAATGAGTCTCTAGAAAAGGAGACAGAAGCCAGAGCTCGTGTTCGAGAGCTGGAGCTTTATGTGACACACCTGGAGCAGTACAATACTGTTCTGCATGAGGAAGTCCATAGGCTAAATGATCTGATGAATCCCAATCATCAGCCCCAGGCAGTGGAAGATGATGTTGGTGCCGTGATTGTTCCTGGTGTAGAGGACAATAATGAAGATGAACCTATGATGGAAAGTGGGGATGATGCAAGTCATGTCACTGGTGCAAGTGTTCCAGAGGTTGATGATGGAGTGATCGTGATCAGTGATGATGATGAGGAGTGAAGTGTTGACATGGATGGTTATGTAATATAGTAGTCTTTCCTGCTTTCTAAGAACCTTAGTGGGTAGTTTCTTGCTTGCGAGCAAGTTTGTAATGAAATAATGTAAGATAAGTTTGTATGTGTATACAAGTTCTGTATTAACTGCTTTTTAATTCAATAAAGCGATGTAAATAAATATGGTTTGTGTACAACAGATGGACGGTACTGGAACTTCCCAGGATGGGGACAATACTCCGAATCCCCCACCGTTTCCACCCACCTTGGCTGAGGCTATTGCCGCTTTGGTTAATGCCACTACACTGTTGGCTCAGAATCAGAATCAGAATGGAAATCAGGGTCGTCGAGGCCGTAACAATGGAGGGGAGACCACCTATGTGGATTTCACCGATACTCGTCCACCAGTATTCTCAAAGGCAGATGAGCCGCTAGAGGCGGATGACTGGCTCCGTACCATGGAGCAGAAGTTTGAACTGTTACAGTGCACGGAGCACCAGAAGCCCGTGTTTGCAGCGCAGTAGCTTAGGGGTGCCGCAGGGGCGTGGTGGGCAAATCTGGTCGCCGCACGGCCTGCTGGCTACCGTGTCACTTGGCAGGAGTTTCGTGAAGCCTTCAGAGCACATTATATTCCAGATGGTGTCATGGCCATGAAGCTAGAGGAGTTTCTCTCGCTGAAGCAAGGGAACCAGACAGTTCTGTAGTACGTGGGTAAATTCAATCATCTGTCCCAGTATGCAGCAGAATATGTGAACACTGATGCGAAGAAGAAAAGCTGTTTCATGAGAGGATTGGGTACCAGAATTCAGGAAGCATTGGTCACCTGTTACAATGCTACATACCATGAGATAGTCAACGTGGCTATTGCGTCAGAAGAGAAGTCCCGACTGCACAAAGAGTCGAAGAAAAAGAAGCCAGTGTTTTCAAGCCCGTCTGGCGGCATTAAGAAGCGCCAGAAGTTTATTTACCACCCTCAGAACCATTTCCGCCCAACCTATCGTCCACCGCAATACCAAGCTCAGCCGCAGACGTTTTATCGTCCTGCCGCAACCCCGCAGTTTACACAACAGCCGAATGCCCCGGGTATTCGAAACCAAGCAAAAGCCACCCATAACTTTCCCTGCTACAATTGTGGAAAGCCAGGCCACTTTTCAAAGGACTGCCCGTATCCAAGGCAGTACAATCCCAATTATCCCAGAGCTCCCGTACCACAACAGCAACAACCTCAGAGCAAGAACAATAATCTAAATGTTCAGAAGGGTAAGGGTGAGAAGAAGAAGACCGGACGTGTATTCTATACTCAAGCAAATGCAATCCCAGAGGGAGAACCTGTTATGATGGGTATGTTCCCTGTTGCTAATCATCCAGCAGTACTGTTATTTGATTCAGGTGCATCGCATACATTCATAAATTGCACCTTTGTTGTTAAGCATGACATTCCAATTATGGGAACACAAGAAGAGTTCTTTATCCAGTCGCCCAGGGGACGACTGTGTACTAAGGAGATGGTACGTGACGTACCTATAGAGTTAGGTGGGCATATATTCCCTACCTCAATGATAATATTACAGAAACAGGATATAGATGTAATCCTGGGTATGAATTGGATGTACCAAAGAGGAGCCCTTATAGATGCACTGTACCGAACTATAAGGTTGAACCTGCCAGATAATAAATCTCATCTTCTTATCCAACTTCCTATCCCAAAGAGAACCGTTGAAAGGTTATGTGCAACTTCAGTACAAGAGGTTTGTGATATATCAGTAGTCTGTGAATTTCCAGATGTGTTTCCAGATGATCTACCAGGTCTACCACCAGACAGAGATGTAGAGTTTGTAATTGAGTTAAAACCGGGTACTGCCCCAATATCCCAGAGAGCTTACAGAATGCCACCCAATGAATTGGCAGAACTCAAGGATCAGTTACAAGAGTTACGTGACAAAGGTTTTATCAGACCTAGTTCCTCACCATGGGGATGTCCAGCTCTGTTTGTTAAGAAGAAAGATCAGACTTTAAGAATGTGTGTTGATTACCGACTGCTGAATGAAGTAACCATTAAGAATAAATATCCGTTGCCACGCATTGATCTACTCTTTGATCAGCTTGCGGGGGCAAAGGTATTTTCAAAGATCGATCTTCGATCAGGGTACCATCAAATCAAGATTCGACCTGAAGATATCCCAAAGACTGCATTCACCACCAGATATGGACTGTATGAATACCTAGTTATGTCTTTTGGTCTTACCAATGCACCGGCACATTTCATGTATCTGATGAACTCAGTTTTCATGCCGGAACTTGACAAGTTTGTGGTTGTGTTTATTGATGATATTCTGGTATATTCCAAAAGTAAAGAAGAGCATGTTGAGCATCTCAGAGTTGTTCTGAATCGTTTGAGAGATCATCAACTGTATGCCAAGTTCAGTAAATGTGAGTTTTGGTTAAGAGAAGTGCAATTCTTAGGCCACGTGTTGTTAGCTGAAGGAGTAGCAGTAGATCCTGGCAAGGTGAAAGATATTCTGAATTGGAAACCACCAATTTCAGTTCATGAAGTCCGAAGTTTTCTAGGAATGGCGGGTTATTACCGTCGATTCATACCTGACTTTTCAAAGGTAGCCAAGCCAATCACAGAGTTGTTGAAGAATCAAACTAAGTTCATATGGTCTCCAGAATGTGAGAAAGCTTTTAGAATTCTAAAGAAGTCATTGACAACTGCTCCAGTTTTGGCACAACCAGATATAGAAAAGCCATTTGATGTTTATTGTGATGCCTCGGGTATTGGCCTTGGTTGCGTATTGATGCAAGAAGGCAGAGTCATTGCTTATGCCTCGAGACAGTTGAAGCGCCATGAAGAACATTATCCGACACATGATCTTGAACTTGCGGCTGTGGTTCATGCATTAAAAATCTGGCGTCATTACTTGTTAGGTAATACTTGCCACATGTATACAGATCACAAGAGTTTAAAGTATATCTTTACTCAGTCAGAATTGAATATGAGGCAAAGAAGGTGGCTTGAATTGATAAAGGATTATGATTTGGAAGTACACTATCACCCTGGTAAAGCAAATGTGGTTGCTGATGCACTCAGTAGAAAGAACCATTGCAATTGTATGACTGTGAAGCCAATGGATTACAGTTTATGTTATGAACTGGAAAAGTTGAATATTGAAATAATTCAACAAGGTCAGTTGACTAATGTCACAGTAGAATCAACAATCAAAGATCAGATTGTGTCTGCACAGAGAAATAATTCTGGAATAGCTCATATCAAAGAAAAAGTTAGAACTGGTCAACAGACAGATTTCAGTATTGATGATGCAGGTGTGCTGTGGTTTAAGAACCGGCTAGTGGTCCCAAAGATTTCCGAGTTACGTCAACTCATTCTTGATGAAGCACATAGTACAAGGTTTTCTATTCATCCAGGGAGTAATAAGATGTATCAAGATTTGAAACAGAGATTTTGGTGGACCAAAATGAAAATCGAGATTGCTAAGTATGTTGCCAGATGTGATACTTGTCGCAAAGTGAAAGTTGAACATTTGAAGCCGGCAGGAATGTTACAACCCTTGCCCATTCCATCCTAGAAATGGGAAGATATTAGTATGGATTTCATTACTGGGTTACCCAAGACTTCGAGAGGCTTTGATTCGATTTGGGTCATTGTGGACCGTTTGACTAAGTCAGCTCACTTTGTACCTGTGAAGGTTGACTATAGAGCATCTAAATATGCAGAAATATATGTTGCTCGAATCATGAGTTTACATGGAATACCCAAAACAATTGTTAGTGACAGGGGTACTCAATTTGTTTCGCAATTTTGGAGACAGTTTCAAAAGTCATTGGGTACTAAACTTCTTTATAGTACAGCCTATCATCCACAAACTGGGGGACAGACTGAAAGAGTAAATCAAATTTTGAAAGATATGTTGAGATCCTGTGCTCTCACCTATCAAGATCAATGGGATGAATGTTTACCATTAGCAGAATTCTCATACAACAATAGCTATCAAGAGAGTATCAAAATGGCACCGTTTGAAGCATTGTATGGCCGCAGGTGCAGAACTCCGTTGAACTGGTCAGAACCAGGAGAAAGATGGTTTTATGGAGTTGATCTAGTAAAGAAAACAGAAGAAAAGGTTAGGCAGATACAAAAGAATTTAAAAGTTGCTCAGTCTCGACAAAAGAGTTATGCAGATAAAAGGCGTAGACCTTTGATGTTTAAAGTGGGAGATTATGTTTATCTGAAAGTGTCACCCATGAAAGGAGTTAATAGATTTGGAGTCAAAGGCAAGCTCGCACCACGTTATATTGGTCCTTTTTCAGATCATTGAAAAATGTGGGAAGGTGGCATATAGATTAAAGCTGCCTGAACAACTGTCAGCCGTACACAATGTGTTTCATGTATCACAAATGAAGAAGTGTATGCAAGTGCCTGATCAAGTTGTTGATGTAGAGGGGGTTGAACTTGAGCCTGATTTGACATATTCTGAATATCCTGTCCGAGTCTTGGATCGAAAGGATCGTGTTACCCGGAGTAAAACAATTAAGTGGTACAAGATACAATGGGATCAACATTCAGAAGAGGAAGCCACCTGGGAATCGGAAGATTATCTGTTGGAGAATTTTCCGGAGTTCTTTGCTTCTATCTAGGTTGCAATTTCTTCTTTAAATTGTAACCTATCCTTTTAAAATCCTTGTAATGCAGAAAACCCCTATCTATTTTGTAGACAAGTCTTGGACGTGTTTGCTTGACACGTTTCCTTTTCCATTACTTAACTCAAGGCTTTAAATCTCGGGACGAGATTTCTTTAAGGGGGAAGGGCTGTAACACCCCGGGTGTTATAGTGCTAATTAATCTGCCATGTCATCATAATGCATTGCTAATCATACCTATTAGGTTAACATTGTTATGCATCAACTAAAACAAGTTTAATTATTTAGGTTGAATGTGTTTCTCAGTGGTGTGCTCCGAAATCGAAAACCCTAATTTCGTATACCACCGCAAATGCTTAGTCCATACCCTGCGTAATTTGAGGTGCGCGACTGTGTTGCACACTAGTGTCAAATGTAGGGTATGAGCTCAAGTACAACATCTAAAATGAAGCTCCAAATTTGAGTTTGAATTGGAGTCCCAAAACTTGTCGCGAGTTTTCCGATTCGAATTCGAATTCAAATCTGGGGAGAAATGTAAAACAATTTCGAAAGTAAATTGGTCAACCAAGAGTGACATTTGGTCAACTATGTCATGTTGGTCCAAATGATGCCCTTGGGTGAGGTTTTGGTCACTAAGTAATCAAAAATCAAAGTAGAAACAAATTCCAATTTGAAATCCCTCCGAAAACCCTAAATTTCAAAACCCTGTTTTACCCCTTTTGAAATAATTCAAAATCTAAACAAAATTTGGGAAAAAGTTCAAAACCAAGTTTGTAGAACTTTTCAAGGGCTACAACTTTGGTGTTTTGAGTTTTCAAAGTTTTAGTGTAAAATGTGGAGTAATTTTGAAAATAAGCAAATTTCAGTTTTAAATCATTTTTGTCCCCAAACTAAGATTTTAAAATGGAGGCTGAATTTGAAAAATTTTTGAACAGCAAAGTTGTAGATCTGGTCAAGATAAACAACTTTGATGTTTGGAGATTTTGAAGTTTCAATATAAAATCAAAAGTAATTTCTAAATTACCAAATCTGAAAAATGTGTCTCTTTTTGAATTTAAGCTCAAATTTCAAAATCCAAGCAGAATTTGAAAAAGTGTTCAATACCAAACTTGTAGAGCTTGAAATTCTGAAGGTTTCATACATTGGAAGATTTTCAAGTTGTTATACAAATTTGAAAGTAATTTGAGAAAACAGTTTGAATTTCAAAATTTGGGGGGGGACAGCTACAGTGCGCCGGCGTATCACCGACGACCACCGCGCGGTATGGGCGCCGGCGAAACGCCGAACGGCTTCGGCCGGCTTCCAGGCGTGTTCTCGATCGCCAGCTCGACAACGCGCGTCTTCCAGTGAAGTAAACCGTGGTCGTTGCCTATATATACATGAGTTCATCGTGACGTTTTCCATTTCCGCCACCGCCGCCGCCGCTAGCTCCACCGCTCGCCGCTGCCGCCACCAAGCCATCTCCGGTCACACCCGTTGCACCAATAGGATCGCCGCTTCCTTGCGCATCTCGTGAACCAGCTGAGCTAGCCCAATTTCGCCTGGATCGCCGGGGAGCCGTCGTCTTCCACCTCGGGTCGCCGCCGCTCCAGTTGAGCTCCGCCACCGTCGCTAGCCGCCTCCAGTGCCTCCCCGCCTCAACCGATCACTCCGTCGTGATCGTGGTACGCCCCTGATGCTCCCTGAACCCTCGCTTTAATCGCTACCCGCTTTGTACCGTCGAGTCGCCGGTCACCGTCCCCGTTGAGCCGCCACCGTCGTCGGTGAGCTGTTGCCGGAGCTTGAGCTAGGGTGTTTAGTAGCAAAACGGGTTCGCTGAGTCGTGTAGAAGGTGTTGGTCAGCTCGGTTGGTCGACTGGGTCACCGGTCGTCGGCCGACCACCGCGGGGAAGCGAGCGAGCGCGCGGGAGAGCGAGAGCGAGCGGGAGGAAGGAGATGACAGGTGGGGTCACACTGTCAGCGAGAGAGAGAGGGAGGCCGACGCGCGCGGGCGAGCGAGTGGGCTGGGCCGCGGCTGGGCCGGTCGCGTGCGGGCGCGGGCGCGCTAGCGGGCCGCCTGGTTGGGCCGGACCGAGGAAAAGCAGCCCGAGTTCGGTTTTGTTTTTGTTTTTGTTTTTCTTTTTCAAATAAATGAATAGTGTTGTTATTTGTTTATTTGTTTAAAAATTGTGTAGAGTTCCAAAATTCATGAAAATTTTTGTATAAGCTTCTCAATGTATAAATTATCTAGGAAAAATGTTAAATCATGAATTTGAATACTTTATGCAGTAGAAATAATTGGTTCTAATAAAGATTAAATGCAACTTCCAGCAATTTTAATAATTAATTTATTTATCCAAAAATTATGAAATTAATTATGGCACTGTTATAAATCATTGTTAACCCATAGAAAAAGTTTGAGCTTGTTTAGATAAAGTTTGATTAATTTCTAATTATGCCCTAATTACTTAAATAGAAAATAAATGTTATTTTGAGAACTTTAAGTGTTGTGTGCCTTTTGATTGAGTGATGTCCTTAGGTCACTACCCTTTTGTGATCTCTGGCACTTTAATTTTATGATTGAGCTCGTTAGTAACTTGTTAGGTTAAAAGCTGGTATCGCAGGGAATCGTTGCTACTAGTTAGTAGGTTTTCTGTTTACGACTGTACCGTGAAGGGAAGTTGTACTCGAATCGAAAACGTGGCATGTTATCATCAAGCATCATGTTTATCATTGAGCATCATGTTAAAGCATGTTATATATTCGTGTAGTCACCGCTTTCGAAGAAGCCGAAGTCGTCGAGCAAGCTTCCGGAGAAGAGCGATCGTCAGTGAGTTCCGGACCAGACGTTGGAGTCTCCGAGTCTGAGTCAGTCGTCGTGTCCGAGCAAGGCAAGCCCCGGTGCATTTAAACCCTATCTTGAATTTTACAAATGTTTTATTATTTATATTATGGTTTATTGCATTAAGTAATTAGGAGTTGCGTGATAACCTAATTGTTGGATTATCATCCTTGATTATTGCAATACTACCCTTGATACCTGTTTTACAGAAAATGCGTAGTATGCTTCGCTATGCTTAGAAGTTAAGCTTTTAAAATGAAATGTTTACATAGCCATGACGGCATTCTGAATGAATAATGAAATATGTGAATGAACTTGTAAGATCGGGCGGGTGGTTTGGCCACTGCTAACTTGCATTGGGAGAGGAGTCCCAATGTATTGTTTCCGCCTTATCAGTTAAGGACCGTACGTTGTTGGCCCTCGTATCATGGAGTTTTTATTAGTACTAGCCATGTGCCCCTGTCGGGTAAGCCTTACTTTGGCTAGTCCATTACGAGAACGTCTAACCTCGCACTGGGAGTGGAGAGATGGCGAGAGTAACGTGTACCCTCGGGGCTAGAATGTGGCCGGGTTCGAGGAGTACTGTGCTCTCGGGTGGCGATGGACACGTTCTGGTTTTGGGTTATTCGGGTAAGAGTTGATATATGTTAGATTCGGTTCTACATATGTCGGGTGGTTAGGAATCCCCAGCTGGGTAAATGAAGCGGTTCGAATCGTCGTTGCTCTACGAGAAAGGAGTCTTGGCCTGGCACCAACATCGTAGTTAAGAACTGGAATTGAAAGAAAGAATAAGAAAGGTTTTGATGATAATTACTTTGAGCTAGACTAGGATCACCTAGATTTGGTTAATGAACCATCAATGGTAAAAGTAAAATGTTGAAGATAAGGACTTACCTTAGTAAGCTTTTCTGCAAAAGAAAATCTTGATTCTGATTTACCCGTACCTTGATTCCCTAAAGCTAGCATGCCTTGGAGTCTTTGTCTTAGTCGGGTAAGTCTTGTTGAGTACTTTTGTACTCAGGGTTTGTTGAACCCCTTGTTGCAGGTGCGGTTCATGAGCAAGTCTGCTTCGAGCCTTGTTGCATGACCGTCGTGGTGCGGTTCATGAACAAGGCTCGAAGCAGACTTGTTCATGAACCGCACCTGCAACAAGGGGTTCAACAAACCCTGAGTACAAAAGTACTCAACAAGACTTACCCGACTAAGACAAAGACTCCAAGGGCATGCTAGCTTTTAGGGAATCAAGGTACGGGTAAATCAGAATCAAGATTTTCTTTTACAGAAAAGCTTACTAAAGTAAATCCTTATCTTCAGCATTTTACTTTTACCATTGATGGTTCATTAACCAACTCTAGGTGATCCTAGTCTAGATCAAAGTAATTATCATCAAAACCTTTCTTATTCTTTCTTTCAATTCCAGTTCTTAACTACGATGTTGGTGCAAGGCCAAGACTCTTTTCTCGTAGAGTAACGACGATTCGAACCGCTTCATTTACCCAGCTAGGGATTCCTAACCACCCGACATATGTAGAACCGAATCTAACATATATCAACTCTTACCCGAATAACCCAAAACCAGAACGTGTCCATCGCCACCCGAGAGCACAGTACTCCTCGAACTCGGCCACATTCTAGCCCCGAGGGTACACGTTACTCTCGCCATCTCTCCACTCCCAGTGCGAGGTTAGACGTTCTCGTAATGGACTAGCCAAAGTAAGGCTTACCCGACATGGGCACATGGCTAGTACTAATAAAAACTCCATGACACGAGGGCCAACAACATACGGTCCTTAACTGATAAGGCGGAAACAATACATTGGGACTCCTCTCCCAATGCACGTTAGCAGTGGCCAAACCACCCGCCCGATCTTACAAGTTCATTCACATATTTTATTATTCATTCAGAATGCCGTCATGGCTATGTAAACATTTCATTTAAAAGCTTAACTTCTAAGCATAGCGAAGCATACTACGCATTTTCTGTAAAACAGGTATCAAGGGTAGTATTGCAATAATCAAGGATGATAATGCAACAATTAGGTTATCACGCAACTCCTAATTACTTAATGCAATAAACCATAATATAAATAATAAAACATTTGTAAAATTCAAGGTAGAGTTTAAATGCACCGGGGCTTGCCTTGCTCTGACACGACGACTGACTCAGACTCGAGAACTCCTCCGTCTGGTCCGGAACCCACTGACGATCGCTCTTCTCCGGAAGCTTGCTCGACGACTTCGGCTTCTTCAAAAGCGGTGACTACACGAATACATAACATGCTTTAACATGATGCTCAATAATAAACATGATGCTTGATGATAACATGCCACGTTTTCGATTCGAGTACAACTTCCCTTCACGGTACAGTCGTAAACAGAAAACCTACTAACTAGTAGCAACGATTCCCTGCGATACCAGCTTTTAACCTAACAAGTTACTAACGAGCTCAAACATAAAATTAAAGTGCCAGAGATCACAAAAGGGTAGTGACCTAAGGACATCACTCAATCAAAAGGCACACAACACTTAAAGTTCTCAAATTAACATTTATTTTCTATTTAAGTAATTAGGGCATAATTAGAAGTTGATCAAACTTTATCTAAATAAGCTCAAACTTTTTCTATGGGTTAACAATGATTTATAACAGTGCCATAATTAATTTCATAATTTTTGGATAAATAAATAAATTATTAAAATTACTGGAAGTTGCATTTAATCTTTATTGGAACCAATTAATTCTACTGCATAAATTATTCAAATTCATGATTTAATATTTTTCCTAGATAGGTTATACATTGAGAAGCTTATACAAAAATTTTCATAAATTTTGGAACTCTACACAATTTTTAAACAAATAAACAAATAACAACACTATTCATTTATTTGGAAAAGAAAAACAAAAACGAAATAAAACGAACTCGGGCCGATTCTCCTCTTCTCTCCGATTCGGCCCAGCCCAACCGGCCCGCTCACGCGTCCGTGCGCGCGCGCGACCGGCCCAACCAGACGGCCCAGCCCACGCTCGCCCGCGCCCGCGCTCTCTCCCTCGCGCTCGCTGACAGCACGGTCCCACTTGTCATCCCTCACCTCCCGCTCGACGGCTCGCTCCCGCGCGCTCGCGCGCTTGCCCGCGGTGGCCGGCCGACGACCGGTGACCCAAACGACAAACCGACTTCACCAACACTAACTACACTATCCCACGGTTCCATTTTGCTTGGTAGCGCTACGGTTCGAGCTCCGGTGACCCATCACCGACGACGGTGGCGGCTCGGTGACCACGGTGACCGGCTAGCCGACGACACAAAGCGGTAAAGGTCAAATTGAAGGGTTGGGAAGTATCAGTGGCTCACCGCGGTTGCAGTGAAGCCCTCGGTGGCGACGGGGAGCGGCTGGAGTGGCCTGGCCACGGGAAGGCGATGATGGCGGTGGTTCACCGGAGTTGGGCACGGGAGCAGGCGGTGCGGAGGTTAGGGTGCGAAAACGGCGAACTCCGGTGGTCCACAAGATGCGCGAGGCCGAGGCGGAGCTAGTGGTGCGGTTGGCGTGGCCGGAGGCGGCTTGGTGGCGGCAGTGGCGAGCGGCGGAGCTGCGGTGGCGGCGATGGTGAAAACGACGAACGCCACGGTGAACTACGGTATATATAGAAGGAAAATGCGTCTACAGAGCCGCACTGCAGTGCCATCACGCTGGCGATCTTGGCGCGCTCGAGAAGATCGTGGAAACGGCCACGGCGGCGATCGGCCGGCGCCCATACCGCGCGGTGGCCGGCGGTGATACGCCGTGCACTGTAGCTGTCCCCCCCCAAATTTGAAATTCAAACTGTTTTATCAAATTACTTTCAAATTTGTATAACAACTTGAAAATCTTCCAATGTATGAAATCTTCAGAATTTCAAGCTCTACAAGTTTGGTATTGAACACTTTTTCAAATTCTGCTTGGATTTTGAAATTTGAGCTTAAATTCAAAAAGAGACACATTTTTCAGATTTGGTAATTTAGAAATTACTTTTGATTTTATGTTGAAACTTCAAAATCTCCAAACATCAAAGTTGTTTATCTTGACCAGATCTACAACTTTGCTGTTCAAAACTTTTTCAAATTAAGCCTCCATTTTAAAATCTTAGTTTGGGGACAAAAATGATTTAAAACTGAAATTTGCTTATTTTCAAAATTACTCCACATTTTACACTAAAACTTTGAAAACTCAAAACACCAAAGTTGTAGCCCTTGAAAAGTTCTACAAACTTGGTTTTGAACTTTTTCCCAAATTTTGTTTAGATTTTGAATTATTTCAAAAGGGGTAAAACAGGGTTTTGAAATTTAGGGTTTTCGGAGGGATTTCAAATTGGAATTTGTTTCTACTTTGATTTGTGATTACTTAGTGATCAAAACCTCACCCAAGGGCATCATTTGGACCAACATGACATAGTTGACCAAATGTCACTCTTGGTTGACCAGTTTACTTTCGAAATTGTTTTATAGTTCTCCCCAGATTTGAATTCGAATTCGAATCGGAAAACTCATGACAAGTTTTGGGACTCCAATTCAAACTCAAATTTGGAGCTTCATTTTAGATGTTGTACTTGAGCTCATACCCTACACTTGACACTAGTGTGCAACACAGTCGCGCACTTCAAATTACGCAGGGCATGTACTAAGCATTTGCAGTGGTATTCGAAATTAGGGTTTTCGATTTCGGAGCACACCACAGAGAAACACATTCAACCTAATTAAGTAAACTCGTTTTTAGTTGATGCATAACAATGTTAACCTAATAGGGATGCTTTGCAATGCATTATGATGACATGGCAGATTAATTAGCACTATAACACCCGGGGTGTTACAGCCGGCGTGTCCGGTCATCCCAACCGGGGCGTCCGGTCAGTACGCAGAGCTCCCTCTTCTGACCCTAACGGTTCTATTCGTTTGAGGGGCTCTATAAATAGTGTTTGGCCGGCCCTTGGCTCATTCTCTTGGTACTTTGACATTCCTAACATCCTTGTGAGCCTAAGCAAGCACCTCCCGCTCATCTCCATCATTGATTCATCATCATAGTATGATTGGGAGTGATTCCAAGTGCATTTATTTGAGTGATTGCATCTAGTGGCACTTGGGGATTATTATGGCTGTGGATTTCTTGTTTTTCTTGATGGTTGCTGCCACCTAGACAGCTTGGAGCAGTGGAGGAGCTTCGGCACATGTTGGTGATTGTTCGTGGCCGGCTCCGGTGATTGTGAGGGGTATTGCACCTTCCCCCGCGAAGAGCCACAAGATAGCTCTAGTAAATTGCTCGTGTCATTGAGTTACCTCACTTGTGGGTAGGTTTTTGCGAGGTACATTTGTTGGACGAGGTTCGTGCAACACCTCTTAGCCGCTGAACCACCAAGTGTTGGTCGACACAACGGGGACTTGCGTGCCGGCAAGCACGTGAACTTCGGGAGAAAAATCTTGTGCCTTTTGTGTTTGGATTTCTCCCGGTGATTGGTAATCTTCATATTGTGATTGGTTCATTCCCGATACGGCAGTATAATCATCATACGTACTCCATTATTTTCTTACAAACTAGTTATAGTAAGCTCTTTAGTATAACTAGTTTTGACAGCTTGCTTAGTTAGTTTCATTTAGTGGAGCTCTTTAGGGTAGCCTTGTTGAGAGCTCTTAGTGAGTAGTGACTTAGCCTCTTGTGTGCCTAATGATCATAGCAACTAGAATTATTGGGTAGGTGGCTTGCAACCTTTGTAGAGCTAGAGCAAATTTGCTTTTCACCATTTAGTTTACTAATAAATTACTCTAGTGAACTTGTGGAGCTTTAAATTGGCTATTCAACCTCCCCTCTAACCTTTCACCCGAGCTGTCCCTGGACCTCAAGCAATGGGGCTCATCAGCCCTCTTCTTCCTCAGGCATCCCCTGCCTCGACCCTACTACGATACATTATATTTCCAGGCCTTGGGCGCGTGTTGGTGATACGGTGGTAGGAGGTAAGGGTTCGGAACTGCAGGGCGGTATCTATGGCGTGGTAGTGCTCGTCTGCTCAAGCTCCACCACGACGGTGGTGGAAGCACACATCTATGGACCAGACGACACGCTCGAGGAATAGCTCGGCGAATTCTCCGTTTGTACCACCGCGTCCCAATTGATTAGTACATACTCTTCTCCCACCCCCAGTGTTGATGTGCACAAGTCTAGACGTCTGCTCCTCCGCCACCTCGAAAGGTGGCATGAGCGCTTATGCAAAGTTGTAAAATCAATATTGGATACCGTCCAAGAACCCCGTACTCTGATCTGCTCACGGGACTGCATCAAGGTGACCACCATTGTTGCACTCCTGCACATGTACATTCATGCACACAATCTATTTGACTCAATGCTTTATAGCCTTATTTTCTAAAATATGTCAATGTGTAATCTAAACTCTTCTACCCCATCTCTTATGACTAAATTGATGTTCCACATTAATCTTATGCTTCAGGCTCTAATATGAATGAGAAGCGGACAAATCCTCAAAAGTGCATAAGGTGCATGCTGCGCAAATTTGAAATGGGTTCCTACTACTTTAACAGCAACGACATATATGTACTTTCCTGATCCAACATTCAGCTCAATTGATCTGTAATAATTGCATTTATTAAACCCTTTGTAAACTTAATTTCCAGAGATTTCATCACTAATTAACAGCCCGCATTTTGTGCTAGTGGACAAATTACAAACAAACAAACAAAACTATTAAAGTATTAATGCACAGACCACTTTACTAGTTAAGATAAAAAAGATTAAAATGTCAACTGTAGGCCTGATCGAGTACATATAATGCATTTAGTTTGGTGACGACATGTACTAATGTCAAAAATATTGACCTAAATCGATGGACGATGCACTGATGCACATAGTTGTTGGTGGTAGTCGCAAACGCTGAGTGCAGTATACGGGTGCATAGTTGGTGGTCGTAGTCGCAGGCGCTGAGTGCAGTATGGAGTACTTGTGCGGCAGACTTTTAAAATACGTACATTTTAGTGAATAAAGCGGCAGTGCTACAAATTACAATGTACTTGCTGGTACATGAGAGCAAGACACCAAAAACTCAACGAGAAGAACAGATAGACTTAATTCCGTGCAAGTACTAGTGTTAGAAGTTATTACGAGCTTGTTCGCTTGTGTTGAAAATAAACGGCTGAAAGTATTGTTGGCTGATTTATGTGAGAGAAAAACACTACTGACTGATTGAAAATAAGCGGCTAAAAGCTCAAGTGAACAGGCTAATTACCTGCATATGGTGCTTTCAAAAAGGAGAAAAAGACCCCATTGCTGCTGCGAAGGGCGGAAGGATTACGTCACATGAATAGTATAGTGTTTTACTATTTAACGTTCCATCCAATCGAAATCTCCCACGACTAAAAAGACTAAAGAGTGGACAATTTTTTTTGGTGCGACAATCTTTTCGTCCTTCTGCCTGCCGCGTGCGATCCCTCCACCTCCACGACCCCCACATCCGCAAGTGCGACCAGGTTCCATCCTCCCGCATGTTTTCGTGCGGTGCGTGCCCAGAAGGAAACCGCGTCGTGTCCAGAAGGAAATTGCCGGCAGGTTGGATCGGATCTCTGCATTCGTCGCTCCCAGAAGGAAAGCACGCCTGTCCCGCACCCACCCCCACGCATACGCCATCAACGCCGCCGCCAACCTCTGCCCCATTGCGAACGGCGCACCCACCACTACGCCTCCCACATCGCCGCCAATGCCTGCCTCTGCCCAATCGTGCATGGCGCACCCACTCCCACGCCGCCGCCAGTCCCCGCCCCAACCAAGTCGCCACCCGCCACTGCCCCAGCCATCGCGCGACGTCGTGGTTCCGGAGCTCTACGCCTCTGCCGGACCATGGCCGGTCGTCGCCCACTCAGCCTTGGGCCTCAGCCCGCACGTCGTCGTTGGCCGGTATCGCCGCCTCGAATGACGCTGACGCCGGGTGGTCTCAATCAAACCAACTTCGTCGGAACCCTAGGCCAGCTAGGAGCCAACACCATCGTTGTCGCGCCGTCCCCGCCCGCCCCCGTCCTGTGTCCCTACCCCAACCATCGTGCGGCGTAGTCGCGGCTCTGGAGCTCCGCCTCCGCCAGACCGTGGCCTGCCGCGGCCCGCTCAACCTCGGGGGACTTGGCTACTGACGACGCTAAAAATTTCTTCGTGTGACAAAAGGCAAAGAAATTTTTGCCGCAAGCCCACAACATGCTCGCCGCCGCCGTCGGCTTCTGCAGTGGTGGCATTTAGTTGCCAGGGACATAAGGGAAAGAGATGACAGAGGATGAGCCCGTGCGGGTCTCAGGGGATGTGTAGCAACAGTGCGAGCGCGGTGGCATGCCTCCACACACGCTAGAGGCGGAAGAGCACCAACCTGGACACCATGGTCGTGTGGGAGGTGAGCTCATAGCCACCGCTTCTTGCTTGATGGTGATTCATTGGCAGAAAGTTATACTTGTTTATTGATTTCTATTTCCTTTTTATTTTGCTCATCATGGTTGGCTATTTGTAGAATCAGCACTATCCTTTACTGATTTGGTTGAAAGTGCTTGAAACTTTTTTTCTTTCTATTAGGGTTCAAAGATCGGAAAATGGATAGCGACTGTCGGTAACCTACCATTCAAGGTGCTTGGTTAAGTGTTCACTGTTCCAATTCTACTTGCAGGTTACAGAGAAGGAGATCATGAGTATATGTTCAGTACAGCAGGGTTTGTCTGGGATGTGTCGATTCCACATAAGCCTGGTGAGGGCTATGTTACTATTCCATTGAATCCTTTGTTCCTTAAGTGGATTTATAAAACTTGCAAGTACTATAGCTTCATTACATCCACCCTTTAACAGGATGTCAAAAGACTTTGCTTTTGCATATTTCACATGGAAGGAGGATGCAGAAAATGTATGGTCAGTACTCTTTTCAATTGGAGTACATAAATCCATTTAAATTGCTAATGGACCATTTTTTTGAATCAGGCTATAAAAGTATTAATGGAAAAGTTGTTGCAAGAGACCTGTGGCTGTTGATTGGGCTGTGCCCAAAAAAGTACATACTGTTGCTACAAAAGCTGATGCTAAGGATAATGATAAATGCAAAGTTTCCTTTTATCAGCTATCTTTATGCTTCCTTTATTCCTTACGTCATTCATCCACGCAAGATTAGGAGTTCTCACATAGCTAATCCAAATATTACGAGCTCTGTCATGTGTATATTCCACTTAAATCTTGGAGATAAAGGAAGTGCATATTTTTATATTTATTCATAATGGCATGAATATTGTGGTGTAAAATTTTGTTTCAATTGCAATGCAGAGGAGGCTGACCATGCTTCTTGTGACGTTGAGAAAACCTCAGCTCTCATAGCAATGCATGGGCACAAAATTATTGATATAAAAAACACAAAGTATATCAAAGTATGTTTTGTTTATGTGGTTCTACCAAAATTCAGTCACAACTAAAAAGACTTAAAAGTGGACATTGTTATGGTGCAACAATCGACCTTCGCCTCACATTCGCTTCACCCCGTGCGAAAACCGCTGGCTCACTCGCACGTCCTCCCCCGTGCGCCTCTCACTTGCATTTACTGTTATTTTGGCTATCGATTTTGGCCATGACTTTGATTGCAATGCATTGAATTGTTTGGTACATGAGATTCTGACTGTTGATGTCCTGCTTGTGCTTAATCCTTGTGTATGTTTCAGAATTTAGATTCATTCATTTAGCTGGTCAAGGAACACTTTTGGAATCAGAAAGGTCAGCTTCAAAGCCCTAATAGCCTTTGTTCTTTTGCTTCTTTTCATTTGCATGTTGTTGAATGATCCGCTGATGCCGAGGGCTCATCCTACAAGTTTGTGCTTATTTGCGTAATTTAGATCTCACCCCATGTACTGGATAGCAGATCACTGTGGCCTGGTTAGTTTTGTGGCATTGAGTTTTTAGCTGTGCCCTATGTGGCATTGCGTTTTTAGATCTCTGTAATTTTTCTGCCGATTACAGGAAGTTTGAATTGAGAAACTTGGGTACAAAATGGCTGTACTTTATGGTATTCTGATTCAGGAACTAATTGGCAGCCAAAGGGTGTAGAGATAAGCCATACTTTGATCATTCAGTCCCTTGCAAAAATTGCCATGAAAATGGCTACGGTGAGGATGATGTATGATATCAGGATCCAAGTACTCTTATATTACAGTCCCCCTCCCCATGAAAATAATGTTGCCTATGTCATTAATAGATTTGATGAATCACAAACATAATTTTAATGTTATGTTAATGACTTTATGCAATTCGATTTCAATTTAGAAGAAACAACAAGTGTATGACTTACAATACTTTGCCTTTGTTGGTATGCAGGTTTACCTGCATATGGCACCTCTATGCCATATCGAAGGGATCTCCTCAAGCATGGCTATCCTGATGGCAGGAGGTTGCCATGTCCTAGAACTGAATTTGACGCCAAATCAGCCTTTGACGCCATCAAGGATCAAGGAGTGACTTCTTTCATCACTGTCCCTGCGATCATGGCTAGCCTACTGTCCTATGATAGGTATGAGATAGCGCTCCAGTTTTCTGAAATCCTAGGAGTGCGCAGCTGTTGGTTCATTTATAAATCCTAGCAATGCACAGCTGTTTAGTTATTGACTTATTGTCCATTATATAGGACAGTAGACTATATTTACTTTGATGGCAACGATTTCTAATTATTTACCAATGTGATTAATCCCATGTGATGCTAAAGGCTATGCTATACTCTGAACTCGTACCGCTCTGAATTGGTTTGAGTTTTACCAAATTTAGTATGAAATTTACATTACCAAAGTTGCATCAGTGCTGTTATTTCTCCTTGCATGAGATGATTCTCGTCTATGCTTTGGTTGGTGCACACAGTGCCTGCTTGTTGCTGGCTTGCTGCCAGCAGATCAGGAGGGAGATCAGTGCTGGCAGGAAACAACATCGTGAAGAGGTCATGTGGGCAGTGGGTAGAACCATTGTGATTTGGCTTAGTAGGTAAATAAACAATATATACACAATTTGTAGTCAAAAGATTATAGATCAGTGTGCATATTACACTTCTATTTTGTATCTATATAACTTTTAGCTCGCACTGAAGAAACCTGCTAGAAAATAGTTTTCTTTTTTATGTTCTGCAAATAGTCCATACAGTATTTTCAATGTGCAATTTCCTACAAACATCATTGTTCCATATTTTGTTTAAAAGAATTAGCATATTAAGGTTTGGTTATTATCTATTAGTTTTCTAGACTATGCCTATCAAAAAAAAAGTTTTCTAGACTACGTAGAATATTATTTTTTGATGGATGGAGTAGTTTTTCATCATGCGGATCATTTTCATCTAAAAAAATTCAACAGTCACACCACCTGAATATTTGCTAGCACTTTCATCATGCGGAACATTTTCATCTAAAAAAATCCAACAATCACACCACTTGAATATCTGAAGTATTATCCAAATCACCACATTACCAATGGGTTGTATTGCTCGAGTTTTTCTAGAGGCTACTGCAGGTAACCAAATCACCACATTAGTTCGTGCTACTTTTAACATTGATATTGTGAACATCACGCTCACTCAGTATTGTTTTTGTATCCTACAATTTGTAGTCCTGCAAGATGCAACTGAGAGTTCTGTGATGAGAGGGCTGTGGTGTCAGCTGTCACAAATGCTAGCAAGGTCCAGCAAAATTTGTGTTTCCTTGCTCGTCTCCTTTTAATATCTTATGACTGTGGTGTCAGCTAATTAGGAGGGCATAGGAGCGTCTGCCTCAAAATGGATCTCTGACAATAGAAAACCAATTCCTAGAGTCATAGTTCATTCTCCTTTTTAGGTATAAATTGAAAAAGAGTGAATTTTGCCCTACAAGCATTAATATTATATGGTGTAAATTGGAAATGAGTGATTTTTCCTTTTTTAATGTAAATTTAAAACGAGTGAAACCAATTCCTAGAGACATTAATATTATGCTGAATTCTTATTTTAAGGTAGGCCATTGAGTACAATCAATATTAGTACTAGTTGTTGTTCTGTACATATTTTTTTAGGTTAAGGTGCAGTTCTATACATTGTTCATTTGTTCATTGATTCTTCAGTACACATTCAGTTCACCTTCAGTAAACAAGTAGCTAGGTCACTGTTCTAACTTCTAACCAATGTTTCCCTGTGCCTGCTGCACCGAGTGGAAGGTGTATATCATGGGGTTTGATTGTTTGAAGGCCACAGAGGTTATATGAAGCATGGCACAATCTATTAGTAAATTTTGGTTCTTATATCTTGAAACAGTTTTGGGATTACCGGAAGATGGTTGCATCAACAGCTGACACATTTGTAATAAACAATGATCAAATATAATAGATTGATTTAGATTTAGAAGTTTTTCAAATTGGTAATGATAAGTTGTTTACCAAGTTTGATGAATGACTGTTTAATGTGTTACCCTAGATTTTGTCATACAGTTAACATGAAAGATATACTACAAGATGATATGAAGATGCGGCGGAACTTATTCGTGGATTTATTGGCGCACGAAAGAAATAGATATCGGAGATTTCTTCCTGCCGATACAAAACATTATCTTGGCCGCATCACGAAAACGTCTATATAGTAGAGTTTGTGAGCCTGCGATGTCGTGCTCTCCATGACTGTTAATTTCACAAACTTTGCCTTTTGAATTAAATGTCACTTTAACGTTTATTTAATTTTGCAGTATTGTTATCTTATCGTGTGATCCAAGTGTTTTTAGTATAAAATATTTGCTATCCCGTAGCAACGCACGGGCACGCTACCTAGTATATTTTGAAACGTGGAAAGGATAAAAATAATGAGTATCCCCTCCATCCCGCTTTAAATGTCGTCGTAGCTTTCTACCAGGTGCATGCGCCGTGATGTGAACTTGGACAGCCTTGCATCCAGATACGTGCGACATGACCTGAACTTGGAGGGAGTACTTAAAAATGTTATTTTAAAACGTCGTTTATATGATAGGGGTGATAATTTAGATGCACATTTAGGGATTGTTTTATATTTTTTTCATAATAGCTAAGGCAGTCCCTTTTTTTTAAAAAATAGAATAGATCGACTAGCTCTTGAAAAAAAGGAATATATCGATTGGCTATTATTTATAACAAATATTAGAGTCTATCTACCAAAGTAAAGGTTAAACATGTTTTATTGTGGTAACAATTCATAGGATTTATACTCACGGCCTTGCAAATTGTAAGTTATTTTGGCTTTTCCAGATATATAATTTTAAATATATATCTAGATACAGTGTACTCCCTCCGTATTGGATTTAGAAGTCGTTTGGACAAGATTTGGGTCAAACATTGAGAATATAAATCATCAATAACTTTTAAGTTGTTGAGTTTGAAAATGTAAAAATTATATGAATAGATTTGTTTTGAAAAATACTTTCATAAAAATATACATATATCACTTTTCCATAAATATTTTTTTATAAAAACAAGAGGTCAAAGTTATGTTTTGGAGACCGTATCGCTGTCTTAAACGACTTCTAAATCCGATACGGAGGGAGTATACTAGATGTATAATAAAAGCTATATATTATTGCACAAAGATTGGTCACACCCTAACTAGGGTTAGATAACCTGGGTCGCCACGGATCAAAGAACGCAGTGGATATCCAACACTCTTGTGCGGTGGAGAATGACGAAATTTACGAGTAAACCACCAAAGAATAACCAATGGTGCTTACGTGGCGAAGAACGGCTTGTTTCTGGGCAAATTAGCAAAGGAACCATCGAAACTCCCACCCGGGAGGATAGCAAGGACGTCGTCGGGTTGCCCTAGGTCTACCAGCAAGCCTAGGAAGCCATCTTTGGTCGTGAATCAAGCCATGAATAGCAACATGGGGCTCGAAGAGAGCTTAAGACAAAAGAGATACGAGTAGATTGATTTTTTTATCATTGTGTGTGTTGGGCACCTCAATCGACCGTGTGCCTTATATTTATAAGGTGGGGTGGTGTTATGACTTAAGGGGGCGAAAACTCTTGCAAAACGCATCAAAATACAACTTTGATCCGATCTAGCCCCTAAAAACCAGCCTAGCTGCTTTTTCTGGGAAAACCAACCTCGATGGTTCCAAAACTGGCCTAACCTGTTTTTCTACGAGTCCAGAGCAGAAAACCTTCCAAAAATTATAATTAATTCACTCGGACTCCAAACGAGGTAAATCATACATGTTTTTCGACCAGCTCGATGAGAGGAATGCAATTGTGCAATCCATCTGCATTTGAGAAAGTTGAAAAACCGAACCGAAACCGGCTAGACTGGTTTTGGCTTGGTCACCTCCGAAAAGTTGTTTTCTACGTACGGGCTCCAAATAAGATGATCCAAATATGTTTTTTACCATCTCAACAATAGAAATATGATGGCAGAGTTTATTATATAGTTTGGACAATTTTAACTATCAACCTATATATATTAAAAAATCAAAGCGGTTCGGCTAGGTCACCCTAAAAAGTTGTTTTCTTCGTACGGGCTCCAAATAAGGTGATCCAAATATGTTTTTTTTTACCATCTCAACAATAGAAATATGATGGCAGAGTTTATTATGCACTTTGGACAATTTTAACTATCACCCTATATATTAAAAAATCAAAGTGGTTTACATGTACAATTTATAATTTACAATAAAGGAAGTACTATATTTGTTATCATTTTTCTCAAATATTTAGCATCATGATTAATATAATAGTTTTGAGTGTCGACAAGTCGAAGGCAGGTGCAAGTAATCAAAAGAAAGCATGGTCACGCAATCAGAGTATTCCCTCCGTCCCTAATAAATGCCATTCTCACTTCTCAAGAATTCAATTTTAATATTCATGGCACAAAATTAGTATAATTAGTTAGATCATTGAATAGATTTTATTAATATATTTATTTAGAGATATAAATGTTGCTTATGTTTTCTATAATCTAGTTAAATTTAGAAAAATTTGACCAGCATGAATCATATAGCGACACTTTTATGGGGTGGGTGGGTGTGGGGGAGTATTCTTTATCGCCTATGTACAAAATGGAATTAAGCGAAATAGACACGAGCTGCGTTGGTCAAAGCGTAGATATAATTTGGTGCGACAAAATCCCTGTTGTACAATCAACTAACTAGCACGTGAGATGCCTGGCATGAGCAGGATGTTATCTCTACGAACTTTTTTTCTTCTTCTTCAAAGATATGCACTGTACTGTACCATACAATGGATCTGATCTTAGAGCATCTCCAAGAGGTTGCCAAATCAACTTGGCATCCATCTATTTTTTGGCAAAATAGAAAAAATTATGCTCCAACAGTTTGGCATCCAACTTTGCAAATTTTAGCAACTTAGCAAATCTCCCCTCTCCACGCGCATATTTGCGCGCTGAGCGCGAGCGCGCATCCGGCTTCACGTGCAAATTTAAGCGGGGCTCTTCATTTCTTAACGGGGCTCTTCGTTTCTTAACGGGGCTCTTCGTTCGCTTAGCGGGCCTCTTCTTATTTTACCAAGTTCAAATGGCAAACTCTTGGAGAGAGTCTATTTTTTCACTTGCCATATATTTTAGCGAGTTGCCAAATTACGATATTTGCCAAGTAAATTTTAGCAAACTCTCGGAGATGCTTTTAGGACCTTAAATTTGGGCGTGAGGAACCCTCTTATTCCTGGGGTGAGATATCTCGCCTATGACAACCTAGGGTTAGGAGGCGCCCCTGGCGGCCGTCCCCAAGCCTCCGCCACCGCCGTCGCCAGCCGCCATCCCGGCGCCGGCGGCCCCCTCCCCCTCCCCTTCCCCCTCCCTCAACCTCCCTGCTTCCTCCCCGACCCCCACAAGCCCAGCCACCGTCGCGCCTGGAGGATGCGCCACGACCTCTTCGCAGCCGCCACTGCCGGCCGGCATCCCGGAGCCAGCGGCCCCCTCCGCTCCCAATTTCTCCGACCGCCACCAGCCGCAAGAGCCCTAGCTGTGCGCAGGCGCTGATGCGGCATCTGGCGCGCCCCCGCCTGCTCCGCCGGGTCCGGCTGCCACCGCCACCCGTATGGAAGTCGCTGTTGCGCCTCCGCCCGCAACAGCTGCAGTCGCCCACGAGCCGCAGGGGAAGAGCAAGCCGGATCTGCTGCTCTGCCTGGTGGAGGTGTGCGTGGCCGCAGCGGACGCGGCCCGTGCCAACGTCGGCGACGGCGTGGGCGGTGTGGGAGCCGCGAGTCCGCCTCCTCCCGTTCCTGACCCATGTGGCTCCCCGTCGGCTGCCTCCCAGTCGACGCCGGTGTTGATTGCCGCTGCCACGGCCTTCCCCCAACCACGCGTGGGTCACGGTGCTGCCAAGATCCATGGCCGGAACAACCAACTCCCGGCACTGCTCGGCGAGCCCGCCTCTCCGATGTGCGCCCCTGGATTCCGCGCCTCCCCTCAGCCTAGCTGGCTGGTGGCCTCCCCGGCGCTGGCGGCCAGCACCACCCCCTCACTCGACCCCTCCAGCCTGCCTGTCTCCCCAGGGCAGGAGGTCGCGCCCATGACGGGGACGCAGGTGTTGGACGACGAGGTCGTTGTCGAGGACGTTTCGGATGGCGACGATGAAGACGATGACGATGACGACGACGCTGCTCCTGCCCCCGCGTCCAGCGCCAACCGTGCCGTGCACGCGACGTGGGCGCCACCACCGTCAACCGCGCCGTCATCGTCACTGCGGCCGACAAGCGGCCCATCTCCAAGGTCTTCCCTCTCCCCCTTCGCACCACCATTCCTTCCGGGGCGCGGCTCGGAAGGTGGCTCCAAGTTTTGTCACTGGGCTGAGGACTCCCTCTCCAACGAGGAATGCCCCCCTGTGAAGTGTTTGCCAACGACTACCTCCTTCCTCGACGTCGTCTGCACATCATTTACTTCCCAGTCACCGTACCTGGAGGCAGCTCGCCGAGCTGTCGAGGTGACGCCCTTGCCCGGGCCTACAGCGCCGTGTGAGCGTTCTAGCTCTGCCTCACGTTCGGTCGTCATCACCAAGAAGAGGCGGCGCTGTCGTCGTCGAGCCAGGACTAGGGGCGCTGACGATCCTGCGGCGCCCCCGCACCTGGCTGCTAGGGTGCCCGTGCACCTGCGGCTCGGCCCACAGCCAGTCGTGCGTGTGCCTGTGCACTAATGACTCGGCCAGCGCCACCAAGCGTCACCGCCTGACGGCCGCCATCGTCGGTTCATGTCGAATGCCAGGCGACCTCTGACACTGTTGCGTGCCCAACCTCCTATTGGGCTACCTCGGCACCATGTTCCCCGAGCGGCTGCGCCTGTCGACGCCGATGGCTTCACGCTTGTTGAAAGCCGTCGGCGTGGGTGCCGCCAGGCCCCGCCTCACCCTCGTCACCAACGGCCAGTGCCTCCTTCGCTCATTGGTCTCTGCTTCAACTGTCTGGCGTAGGACCACGTCGCCGCCCAGTGTACCTCCCCGTCACGCTGCCTCTACTGCCTCAGCATGAAGCATTGGGCGAGGAACTGCAAGCGTTGCCATCTGCCTCGGCGCCTTTCCTCGAACCGTGTGTGGGAGCGTACGCACCCGCGCCAATCCAGTCTCGGTCACCATGGCATCGACAACGGCAACGGTGGCCAGGTTGCTCTTGGTGCGCCTGAACCGCGTCGGAACCAAAGTTCCCAGCTGGCGACTCCTATCATTGTCGGACAGATTCTTTGCCCGACAACTTCAACGTCGGCGGTTGCAGGTGGCGGCGCACAACCTTCCTCGCACGCGCCTCAAGATGGCTCGGATGGAGCCACACACGGGACTATGGGGGGCGCCAATGCCGCCTGTCGTCGACGCCGGCGCAAGCCGCCAAGGGAGTTCAACATCGCCGTGATTCATGACTACGCCGACAACGCCGCCACCTCTACTGGCCCGTTCACGCTAGCATTGTGTGAGAGCACGGGGCCTCCCGTTTGGGTTGACCCGATGCTCGATGAGCTTACTGCCTCTCTTGTGGCGAGTCAGCCAGTAGGTGCTCCAGTGCTGCGCCTGTCTACCCCTCTGGAGGTGGCCCAGGTTGCGCCGGTGGACACACGTTCACCGCTGCCTATGGTCCAGCTTAGCTTCGATGCTGAGGCGCCGGGGGTGGATGGTGAGGACGCCACGATTGCGGCTGACATCGGGGACTTGATTGCTGATGTGCAACCGGACTCAGACCCGATGGTCCTTGAGTTGGGGATCCACAGCAAGGCACTCCTCAGAACCCTGCTCAATGACACCAGGAGCAAGGAAGCTGAGGACATGGCCGCCGCACGTACGGTGGAAACCTCCTCCCTGAACGGCATCAGGGACGCGATCTCCTGCCACTGCGTCTGTTGATGATTTCATCTCGTCGATCTCCTCCAACCTCAGCTCACCGATCCTGTCGCCCCCCAGGCTGCGGGTGTCTCAGGTGCCGGACTACACCGTCGTCCCAGATGATGCCGATGACGCCCCCGATGACGCCATTCCCACACCGCCGCCTAAAGTGGACCCTAGGATGCTCTTCGTCAACTCCCTACGGCTGCCATTGCCGGAGGCCCTAGTGCGCACCCCTCCCCCCGCGCTCCCGCAGCGCACGCCATGAACCGGCCAGCTTGGTCCCCAGGCGCAGTGACCGGCTGGCGGCCAAATCAGCATTCCGTGATCCCAATCCGGAAAAGCAAGCAAAGTGCGTCCTCGTCAACAAATGGGAACGCAGGCCTGATGACTCACCCATCGATGCCACTGACGACCGGATCGCCGTGCTCTTCCACGAGACGTTCAAGGAACCGGTCGACTCCCCCACTCGCGAGGCGTTGCACGAGCTGATGTTCCCCTCGCCCTGCGAGAGGTCGAACTTGCGCTGCTCACAGCCCTAGTCAACTAGCCATGACAGCGCTCACATTGTCGCAAAATTAGTGCTTAGTTAGTACAACTTTCGTACCCCACCGCTTGCGGTGATTCATGTTGTGTGCTACTCCGTGATGTGGACCGGCGCCTCGCCGTGACCGCTCTCGAAACGTGTAAACTTTCTAACTTCCACTTAGTGCAACACGTGCCAATGCGCGTTTTCAAAAAAAAATTTGGGCGTGAGAAGCATAAAGGCATACTGTACGCATATTGGTCAGGTTAGTCGTTTCTCTGCTTCGGTGAAGAGCGACGAAGCATTGGCCGAATGTGACCTAAACTTTGGGAGATCATCATGGTTTCCTACTTCCTAGGACTGCGCGAGTAAAGCGAAGCAGCTGAAAGCCCGGCCGAAACCAGATTCCAGAGTGATGCTGCCCACAGGACGAGAAACCAGCCACTTGCTAGCTTGAAAGATGACTTTGTGAAAATGATGACAGTGCAATTCGCAAAAGGAGGGCACAGAAAGTGGGAAGCGTCAGTGCGGGGGCAGACGAAATTCCAAACCTAGCGTTCGTTCCTTCTTCCGGACAGATCGGGAATCCCCTGAGACCTCACATCAGAGATTTCAGGTTGGCAGTGCTGAAAGCAACCCCAGATGGCCGATGCTCGCCGGCCCTAGGGTCTGGGAGGAACACAGGACACACTACTCGTCGTCTACTCCTCTGAATCTTTGGCGATCTAGCGAAAGAAAATCTTATTGATTGCATGCTTCTGTTTCTGCAAGTTTATTAATCTGAATTTCGTTCTAAATTAGTAGCACCGTGTTTATATATGTAAGCTTTCGGAAGCGAATTGGGGACTGTAGCGCGGTGCCTGAACAGCTAGTGCTAGCTTCTGAACTCCGTGAGTGATGGGTCTCAGGCTCTCACGTGAGCTGTTGGTAGGTACTACATTGCTCGCTCAATCTTCGTCAAACTTTAGTCAAACTAAAATACGCATAAGAAAAAACTTGTTTTTTTCGTAAAAGAGAGAGAATTTTTTATATATATAAATCAGAAGAGGAAGAAAGAAGAGGGGAAGAGACGCACGTCTTAACCCTCCAACTCATGCAAATTTTATTCAGCCACAATATACCATTACATCCATCAGACCATAACAGCAGACCATTACAGTAGCAGCAATGGCAGCGCACACCATAACCCATGACTTAACAAACAAAAACTATACTATTTCCACACACACGACACGACACGACTCGACACGAGCTAAGCAACTGTTACCGGAACCTCACAAGTCACACGGAGCAGTTCAGTCCATACTCATTCTCCTTCATTACGTCTTCACTGACTGGCTCTGAATACAGAGTACGACTAGAGCAGTTGCAGATTATTTCTGCAATTATAGTTTGGAACTTCAGGATTTCTATACGGTTATTATAATGGAGGGTAGATCGCTCTTGCGGTCTCTAGTCTCTTCAGATGGCGAGGACGAGGCCCGGCAGCGACTTGTGCGCGCTGTCGACGCGGCGGCTCTGCCACAGGCACTTGGGCCCTGCAGCTGCCGAGGGGGACGAGGAGGAGGAAGAGGAGTCAGCGTCCTGCTGCTTAGGCGGAGCGCCTGCAATGTCAGCTTTCTTGGTGGAGGCGGCGGCGCCGGAGAGGAGGGTGACGGTGAGGTCGGTGTTGAAGTACTCCCTGAGCTGGGTGATCACCCCATCGGGCCCCACGGTCCAGGCGTGCACCCAGTAGAGCTGGCGCGCGTCATCGGCGCCCTCGGCGATGACTGTGGACCCGAAGGCATCGACGGAGCGCGGGGAGAAGACGAATCCTCCACCTCCTCCACCGCCGCCGCGGTTCTTGTCGTCGCGCTGGTCCGCGCCGGTGAGGAGGCGCATCATGTGCTGGCGCGTGGGGGGCCCATGGAACCACCACTCGAGGTCGGGCGCCAGCAGCTCCTGCGCCCGGCGCGCGTCGCGGGCGTTGAGCGCCTCGTACAGCCGCAGCACCAGGAAGCGGTTGCGCTGCTCCGCCGACTCCTCCGCGGCGAACGCCGCCTCCGCCGCGTCCAGCTCCGCCGTCTCGTGCGGGCGCGGCGTCGCCGCTCCCTGATGACCTCGAGGGGTAGCCAGCTAGCTCCTGCCGCGTAGGCTCTCCGATCCGATCCGAGATCCTCTCCCCGCTCCGCTCGAGGCTGTGGTTTTGAGAAACTGTCGAACTACTCTGCAACGGAAACGGCTAGAGCGGGTGTGATGGATGGAGACGAGGACGCGGTGTTGGCCTGCACTATGTGGGCTGTGGCGAGGTGGTTTATATAGGAGCAGCGCCACGCCCGGCGCCCGCGGCTAAGCGCTACATTAGCATCTAGGTCCTCGCAGTTTGGAGATTGTGCTGTAAAATCTCTGGTGTCTCTGTATCTACGTCTCTGTCATCTTTGACCGTTTGCCGTCGTAGTCTGGGGCTGAGATATCTTGAGATTTCAGGCAGGGGGTTAACAGCGAAATCAGATACCGGGACGGGACCAGCGTCAGCACAGGTGTCATGTTGGAGCGGCGCATGCTCATGGCCCGCTTTTGGTCTCCAGAGACTACTCTTGTTTACTCGAATTTGACTCCATTTTGATTCAATATAGGACGAGGATCAGAACGACATCCTAGCTTTCCACGGGAAAATGTGCCTGCGCAACTAAGGACAAGCGCAACGGTAAACTAGTAGTTTCTATAACATAGGATACCGCACTAAAAAAAAGTACTGCTTTCCAACCCATAGTTTCTATGAGTAATAATTATTTTCTCTTTCTCCTCCTAACTCTATCTTCTTCCTCCAATGGGAGTGCGACACAAGCTCCCTAGAAACTGGTGGTTTCTCCCCAATGATGATTTCATGGTTTTTTGGTGCATTGGGTCAAGAGTAGACCTGATTTCTTCATGAAGAAACCATTTCTATGATTTTTTGCTCTCTTTCTTCATTAATTACGTTGCCATGTCAGCATTTTGCCTACGTGACAAGTCATTTAATGAGGATAGAAACCATCATCAATGCACCATTGGGACTGCCCTAAGTCAGTTAGAAGGTCTAAGCCAACCTCTTTAATATTGTTAGCTCTTAGGAATGACTCATAGTAAAATTAGGTCCATATAATATTCTCATATAATCTTGAAATGTGTGTATGAGCTTAGCTCTAAGAGCTAGCTTTTCTCCCTTTTTTATTAAAATATGTAAAAAATGCTAAGAGCTAGCTTACGAGTCAGCTATTGCGGGTGCCCTAATGCTCACCACCTCCTCTGGGGTTCCAAAATTTATTGAGAAATGACGACACTCTAGGACTGTTTTACTTACGTATAGGGCGCCAATTCATAGGCTGTGTTTAGATCCAAATTTTGGAGTGCCAAAATATACTGTAGCATTTCATTTGTATTTGGTAATAATTGTCCAACCATTGACTAATTAGGTTCAAAACGTTCGTCTCGCAAAGTACAACCAAACTGTGCAATTAGTTTTTGATTTTATCCACATTTAGTACTCCATACATGTATCACAAGTTTGATGTGACGGGGAATCTTTTTTTGCATAGTGCACTTTTTAATGGATCTAAACATAGCCATAGATTTAATTTTTAACCGCCCTCATTCCAAATTATAAGACGTTTTGGGTTTTTTAAAATGTACTAATTTTAACATGTATCTAGACATAAGAGTATATTTAGATACATAGTAAAAAGTTATGTATCTAGAAATGTCAAAACATACTATAATTTGGAATGGAGGGAGTGTGTAATATGGATTTAAAATAATGGCGAATTTGGCCCTGTTCGGCAGGCTGTTTTTTGGCTTATAAGACGGCTATGGCTGATTTGCTGTGAGAGAAAAACACTGTTTCACGGCTGATAAGCTCAGCCGAACAGGGGATTATCTTGGGACCGCAAAGCAAAGGTACCGTGACTTGCAACACATGATGACCAAAGCAAAACTCAACTGTGTAAGCACACATACTCCATATCACCATAAATCGACTTAGAGCATGCCCAATGGGTGGCTTCGCTTATGACTCCGCATGCGGGTCGAGCTAGCCTTGAATGCCACTGTGTACACAAATTAGGTGCTCTCCAGTTGGCAGTGTAGCTTGTGGAGGCTACCATAGGCCTGAGGAGAGATAACTTGAGGACCTCAAAATGAAAGTGATAGGTGTGAGAGAAGATGATAAAGGAAAAATATTCTCTTGGGACCACCCAGCAAAGTACTATGACTTGCAACACATGAATAGTTTCCTACTCGGTGTGAATCTTTTGGTGAGACTAACACTCATATGCGCACTAGAAAAAGCACGCGGCGTTGCCGCGCCAGCCAGTATGAGACCATTTTACTGTAATAGATTTAACTCCTCGTACCGGTACAGCGACACGGAGTAGAGCGTGAGCAGGACGTATCCGTTCATCCGCTCCTCGTACCGGTACAGCGACACGATGGCCGCGAGTTTTGTTATTCTCACTTGTTTTATAGAAATATTTATTTTTTCACAAAATAAAACTATTTCAAACAACAAAACGGAGTACACCATTGCAAAGAGCTCATCGAGACGATCAAAATTGATATATTATTTGCTATATTTGGAGCTCCGAATAAAAAGATATTAATTTCGCAAATTAAAAATAAGTGCTGACGTCATCGCTGACGTCATCACCATGAACAGTGCCATGCAAAACCGCCCAGGGGTGAAAAGTAAACTTTTTCAAGAGTTGGAGGACCAATGTTATCCGGTTTTGAAGTTGGAGGATGAATTCCAGACTTTTTCGATAGTTGGAGGACCTAAAGTGCACTTAACCCATGTTTAAAATACCCTTCGGATGGTTCTATGGATAAGGTTGAAGCAAGGGCGAAATTGTCTTTCCCACTCTAGAATCCCCAAGAAGCTCCTAGAGGAGGGATACTGAATTAGTGCTCTGAATTGCTGGAATACGTAGTAGAATCTCCTAAAAGATTTCATGTTTGATCATATTCTGATTTTTTTATCATCTAGCTATAAAATCTCAATCGGATTCAAATGGTCCCTTAGCTTATACACTGTCTTGTGCATTTAATAGTAAACTGTACTTTCTCTGTTCTATATTATAAGATGTTTTAGCATTTCTAGATATATTTATTTCACTGTGTATCTAGACATAATGTATGTCTAAGTGCATAGCAAAATCTATGTATCTAAAAAAAAGTCAAAACGTTTTATAATTTGGAACAGAGTGAGTAGCCGGTTAGTTTCATAAACAAAGCAAAGGAATGCCGTGCCGTGATCAGTTCTCCATGAGTACTACTCCCATCGCTCATCTGTTTCGATTCGGATACCTATCTCAATTCTGAACTTCTGATATCTGATCCGTAGATATCTGTGGGTAGGAAACCTGCGGGTATTCACAGCCGTGGATCCGATTGCTATCCCTAGCAGCCGTCTGCAGTCGATATCTATCGGACGTCCGACCTGGAATCCATTAGCGACGCATCACTGCAATTTGTAGTAGTACCGGTCACAGACTCACGACAGCATATCACTCTTTGTGTAGCATTAGGCAATGGCACATCACATATCACATGATGTATCCATCCATCGCACAGCAAAACAGCGACTGCTGCCAAAAAAAAAAAGCGACTGCTGCTGAAGCGAACATACTAGGATCCTATATCAGCATGTTCGTTTGAGCTGAAAATAAGCGGCTGAAAGTACTGTTGGCTGGTTTGTTGTGAGAGAAAAACACTACTGACTGGCTGAAAATAAACGGCTGAAAGCTCAAGCGAACAGACTGTATATTCCTCGGTCAAGCTGTTCCACCTACAACTAGAAGGAATCCTATGTATTCCTCGGTCATGCTGCGATGCGTGTATGCGACCACAGACGAGATCTTTCGGAAAGTAAAGCGCTTGTTGCTTGTGTGAGGGTAAACTAAAGCCGGGGCGACGCGGCAACGCCACATGTGCCCGCTAGCTGCAGCTGCAGGGGATTGGCGCTAATTTAACAAACCCGCATCGGGCTCGGGCAGATACTTTGGCTACTACTACATTATCCACGAAAAGTAAACTTTGCCTGGGCTCAACGACATCAGCTGCTCAGCTCATGTCCCCCCTCGTCAAAAGCCAGATTACCCATTTGCCTGTCAGTACCAAGGACGGGGAAGCTCGTGGAAAGCCGGAAAGTAATTAGGTCCGCGGTCTAGAGGCTGATGTCACTGTCAGCTCACTGAGGTCCATACCATTACGCACCCGTCGCTCTCAGCAGTTAGGCCAAGCTTCTCTTTAATTGTTGTGTTGATTTGAGATGAGATGAATCCAATGGCGCGCCGTACGTTGCAAAGTGCGTGGCCCGTGAGCGCCTCCATTAACCAGGGTCACCACCACCACGGCGTCGCAATGACCTCCTGCCCGTTGCTAAATGCGACCGCTGCGGCTACTCCATTTCGCGGCATCAGGAGCATGTCTTGTCACCACGGCGGTCGGCGGGGAAAAGGAGGCCGAAAAGCTGCTCGGGAGTTCAGGTTATCCACATATCCTGATCGGCGTCGCCGCCCTCTCCGCCCCCTCCCCAGCCACCAACCACCAACAGCGATCTCGGTGCCAGCGTTTGAGGCTTTGTACTCCACTCTCCTACTAGACTACTGCTCGCTCCACCAGCCAACAAAGATAAGGAGTGGAGTGGATGCGTTCTCATTGCAGTTAAAAATGGCGAAGGCTGTGTTCTTTTGCCCGTGATGGCAAGAGGAATTTGGACAGTAATCTCTGCCAAATCGGTCGGGTTGCCGGCAAGTGCATCAGCGGCAATGCCCATATTCAATTCGGGTGGTCGGTGACGTCGGTGTACAAGACATCGGATAGAGACACCGTCCATTTGACCTGTGTCCAGGCAGTTAATTTGCACCTTCGTGCTGCATTTCTCCATTTCACTTCGGAGTCCATCAGCATAGACTTGATCTTTGTTTTTCTAGTGGTCAGCAAAGACTTCTTTATTTTTGAAAAATCCAGCGTAGACTTAGACTTCTTGAGTGGTAGCAGCATTTACTGTGCCAAAGAAAAAAAAGGTAACAAGTGGTTTCTTCAATTTCTCTGGTCATCTATAGACATCTCTTTCTCCGCGCACGCAACGTTTGGGCCAGCTTTGTTTTACGCACCGGCAGGCTAGGCCAACTCTGGCTGTCTTTTCTCTGTTAGGCCGAAACAAAGGGCCGAACTTATATTGTCATATGGGCCTCCATTCTTACAACGAGAGGGAAACCGTGCTAGCTGCTGCATGTCACAGTAGGTGGTGTTTGCTCCAGTGGCGCCCGCCATTTTCCATCATCTGATTTGAAGGGAGATGCTAAACAACGCCGCGGCCATTTTGTTTTACGCACTGGCACCCGGCAGGCTATGCCAATGCTACGCTGGCTGTCTTTTCTCTGTTATAGGCCGAAACAAAGGCCGAACTATTTCCATATGGGCCTTCTTCAATGAGAGGGAAACCGTGCTAGCCATTGTATGCCACCGTGAATAGATTAGGGGTGTGTTTGGCTGTGAAATTGGGCTTGGATCCTATATCCAGATGAGGGGATGCAGGCTGAGTGGAACCATATTTCAAAGAAAGAGGGTGGTTGGTCAGGTTGCATGAGCGGACGCAACAAATTTGGGAAGTGGTTTGGTTACTCGTATGAGCCGATGCAACTTGTATGAGTTGTGAGACTGACATATGGACCCTGCACCCCATCCCTACATCCACCGGGCCTAGCTAACGAGTGAAGCTCAATTTGGGCTGCTCCCCAGAGCCAGGATACCACCGTATATTGCATGAGCGGAGCAGGGTCAGAACAGTGGAAACAGGGATCCAAACGGCCTTCTTTTGGAGCATATACGGCTTAGCTCATGCAAGGTGGTGGGAACGGGTAACCAAACACACTCTAGGTGTTGCTCCAGTGGCGCGCGCCATTCTTGTTTTTCCATGATCTGATTTGAATGGAGATGCTAAACAATGTAGCCTTTTTGTTTTTTGCCAATCTTGCATCCATCTCAGCCATTCGTCTGGGGTCCAGCGCCTCTCGCGGCACCTTCAACCTTCTTCATTCCCACACTCTCACTCAGAGACGGATTCAGAATTAGGAACCATTGATGTCACTAACATAGCTATGATACGTGTTTTGTAATTGTCTCTTGTGTCCATAGTCATTTTCCCTTAAGTTTGCACAAGTCATTACTGTCAGTTTTATAGCATTACTAATAATGTGTCTCTGTGTCTGCTCACTTCTTTCCCACAGCAGCGCCGCAAGCGTCAAAACGTGAAGCACTCTCCCAGCAATCCACCACCTCCATCTGTGACGACACGAACAATGCAATTTTTGTGCTCCCCAGCCGCCCATCTACCTGTCCCTCTGCTCGCCCATGGCTAGCAGCGCTATGGTTGTCCTTGTTGTGTGGCCTTTTTTTTTTTGAAGGAACAGGAACAGGAGGGGCGAGGAGCCCCTACTGGAAACTTAAATTAAACCAAGGATCCAAGTACAAGAAAAATAAGTACACGAAGGGAAGGAGCAGCCAGGGCCCCCGTGCCTACCTCCACCACTAGGGCCCACCCCTAGCTCTCCATAGCCCCATTGACCAACTCGACATGTGTCCATCTTGTCTCAGAGGACAATGTATGGTTGAGATGAACCCTTTTTGTCGAGATGATGAATGATCCTCAAGGTGAACTGAGAAGCTTTCGGTTGAGTTGGTTTGCATGTGTTGCTTATAACTAATTGGAGACGAAGTGGTGGCAAAGCAAACATGCCTATTCTTGTGAATGTGTAAGCGATATGATGAGCCTCAAGTTTTCCATCTTTAGTCCAAAGATGATGAGAGGTGGCCAGCCTCCAAGGGCAGACACAAGGGAGCGGACAAGCTTTTTATAAGTACTTTTCGTCAGTTGTCACTAATCACTAAAGATTATCATAAGTAAACAAGCCTTCTCAACTAATTTTAGATTGTTTTTCTCAAATACTAATAACTAATTTTAGTCTTCTTTATTTTTTGAAGAAGCCAGCGTAGACTTCTTCAGTGGTAGGGTAGCAGCATTTGCTGTGCCAAAGAAAAAGGTAACAAGTGGTTTCTTCAATTTCTCTAGTCAATCCTCTAGACATCTCTTTCTCCGCGCACGCAACGTTTGGGCCAGCTTTGTTTTACGCACCGGCAGGCCGAACTTATATTGTCATATGGGCCTTCTTACAACGAGAGGGAAACCGTGCTAGCTGCTGCATGCCAGCTAACTGATCATAGATCCTGCCACCCGAGTTAAGACCTTCACTTACCACGGGTACTCATATTTTTCTGAATTTATTTTAGGATTTAATGGCGCTATGCTTTCAGTGATGGCAACGTTCTCGTCGATAGCGAGGCGCTTATGGTGACATCGTGATCTGTCGTCGGCTCAGTTTTTCAGAAGTGTTCATATGGGTAAGGTTTGCGTACGTATATTCATAGAAGTAAATGCGCGTACGTGTGTAGGCGTCTGCAGCGTAGGTGCTGCTCCGGTGGCGCCCGCCATTTTCCATGATCTGGGAGATGCTAAACAACGCAGCAGCCTTATTGCTTTTGCCAATCAGGTCCGTGATTATGTCAAGCTATGGTTCACAAATTTCGTAATTCGTTTGGAGCCTATGGTGAGCCCGGATCATCAAGTCCACTCATCCTGAGAACCTTGTTCGGATCTGCATGCATTTGGAGGATTTGGATAGTTATTAGGATCATTCGAACCAGTTGGACAGGACATCTATTTGAGATCCCTTCTCGGATGGTCTGGGTTATCCAGTTCAGATCATCCGTTAGTTTCAGATTCAGAGACCATCCAATCCAGGTTTCCCAAGCTCTTTTGTTCGTCTTCCTCTAGTTCCTTTCTTGTTTGGGCGTTGCTAGCGCCTAGACGTCCTTTCGGAACGGAACCGTCAGACGGTAACTTAGACACACTCCCACCGAATAGCCCACCAAAACGCCCTAGCAGAACGACATCCAGGCGCTGAATGGAATTGCTGGCTTTCCCTTTCTTCCTCCGCATGCAAATTCCTCGTATCGTCGCAAGACTTCGGCTTCGGGCGCTGCATCTGCATAGCTTGGAGGTCAGGTCGAGGTCGTCGTCGACTTTTTCAACGTCCAGATGAAACACTGGCAACGTACGTATGAAATAGATAAAATATTTGGAAGATACACTTGTAACATACGATGTATAGCCATTGCACACGTATGCAACATTCAGATCTACTTTTGCAACATCCAGACGAAACACTTGCAACATACGTCTGAAACAGGTAAAACATTTGGAACATACACTTGAAACATACGTGTATAGACATTGCAATATATGAAATATTCCGATATACTTTTGCAACATCGATATAAACACTTGCAACATACCTATGGAACATCTGGAACAGTTTAAACATACACTTACAACACGAGCTTTCAGCGCAATGTCACCTTGCTCCTTTGACGAATGGAGGCTCGTCGTTATGGAGCTCAACGCCCGCGCGGTGGTCGGCGGCGGCGCAGAACTCGCCGGTGCGCTAGCGGCGCGGGCAACTCGCCGACGGGGCAGTTTTAGACGAAGCTCCTCCCCTCGTCTGCTTGCTTGAGCATCCGTCATGGAGGCTCGCCGGGTCGGTGGTGCAGGCGTGGAGCACGACGACGCGCTAGTGGCTGGTAGCGTGCGCAAAGCTCGTCAGCACCGTCGTCGCAACCTCTGCCCCGTACTTCTGCATCGAAGTCATTGACGACAGGCTCAGAACAAATAGATAAGAACGATTCGTTGGAAATCGAGTGGGGATTTTTGTCGCACGTATTGAGATGGAGAGAGCATAGAGGGGAGCAGGCCCCGTTGCCTATTAGGCTGGACCATTGCGTAGGCCCAGGGATACAGCCTCCGGTGCTTCCGCATTGTTCCTGTGATCCTATATCCGATTTGTTGGCAAACACTAGAAGAGGTTCACGGGTTAATTTCAGGATTTAGGCCAAGTTTCTCTCTTGACCGGTGAAGAGATTATCATAATGCTACCAAGTTTCTCTCTTGACCGGTGAAGAGATTATCATAATGCTACCATTCACCCCCTCTCGTTCTTCTGGTCCCTGACGTTGGCAGCTGACAGGTGTGGATTTGAAATGGTGATAGGTAGCAACCTTTTCCCAAAAAAAAAGGAAAAAATGGTGATAGCATGTTTGGAGGAAAAATATATATCTTTTCTTCATGACTTGAACGAAAAAAAAACTTATATGTATACGAACAGAACTACAGAATTAACTTCCCAATCCCAAATGACTCTATACTACTGCAACATAGGTATACCGTTGGAGTACAAAGGTGGAGTGTATGCCTACAGTGGGTCCTAGTCTTCTCGCTCCGTTTGCATCAGTGGAGGCAGTGGTGGCCTCATGGGGTGGTACGTGGCCGACCTCTCCATGGCAGCGGCTTCGACCGTCTCCAGTCCCAGCGGGCTCGTCACCCCGCCGCCGCGCGCCGCGTCGTCCAGCATGGGCGGGCACGACATGCTCCGTGTGTACGTCGTGGTGGACGCCTCGCGCGGGAGCGGCACAAGCACGGGGCGGCCCTCCCCGTTGCGCGCGCCCAGGACGGCCACGAATCGGTCGTCCTCCACGTCGTAGAAGTTGGCGGTCCGCACCTCCTGCGCCAGCGCGCAGGCCCAGCAGAAGAGCCACTTGGCGCAGTCGCCCACGGCCGCGCTGCCGCACCACCACCAGGCGGAGCGCCCGCCCGGGAGCTTGTAGCGCTTCCGCATCTGGGACCGCCAGAACCCGCCGTACAGGAAGCCGCAGAAGCCCAGGAGCACGCCCACGGCCACCACCGTGTCGCGGATCTCGTCGTCGTGGATGTTCAGCGCCGTCACGCTGAAGATGAGGAACGGCGCCACGCACAGCAGGATGAAGGTGAAGGCGTGCACGTACATGTTGCCGAACCCGAGGCGCTCCATGTTCCAGCCGAACACGCAGAAGGTGCACGTCGCCGACAGCGCGCACACCGTCCCGTCGTCGCAGCAGTCGAACAGCCCGCCGCTCCACTCCGGGCTGCTCACCACCACGCGACGGTTGTATATCTTGATCTCTACGTCGTTGTTCTCGGTACGGCTGGTGTTGTCCTGCGCCGCAGCAGCTTCGGCCGGCGCCGACGACGACTCCTCCGTGTCGGGCTCCTTCCGTCCAAGCGGGCTGTATGCGGTGTAGAGGCCGGCGACGACGGGGCACCCCGTGCCGAGGCCGTAGCCGATGTTGAGCGCCCAGTCCGGGCGGTCCTTGCGCGTGTAGATCCAGAACAGGGCGCAGCAGTACTGCAGTAGTATTGCGCGAAGCAGGTGACGTGCAGCAAGACCACCACGACGAGCATGTGCGCTCGGTCGTGCGGGCGCGCGGCACCGTCCTTGCAGTACACCTTCCTGATCTCCTCGCGGTCGCCGTCGGGGCGCCACCGGAGGAGCAGCACCAGGTGGTGGAAGATCTTGGGGTGCTGGTACAGGCACATGATGGTGAAGAGCGCGTTGAGGATCTGGTTGATCACCTCCGTCCACTTCTTGCGCCGCTCGTCGTCGGGGATGGCGTCGTCGAGCATGCCGGTCATGAGCATGAAGAGCAGCAGCAGCCCGGCGGCCACGAACGCCAGCCAGATGATCATCGCGAAGTTCTCGGGCTTCCTGCACCAGCTCACCGCGTAGGTCCACAGCTTGCCCCACTTGATCTTCCGCACGAACGGCACGCGGAACCGCCTCCGCGGGGAGCGGCGCCCGCCGCTGTCGCCGTCGTCTGAGTCCGCCGACTCCTGGTGGTGGCTACTCCTCCGGCGGAGGCGGCCGACGAAGGTGGAGCGGAGGAACCAGTCCTTGGATGGGTGGGCGCGGAGGAAGTCCAGGAACCGCCGCTCGCGCCGGCTCTTGCTCAGCGCGCCCTGCTCCACTGATGGGATGTAGATATCGATGGGGATGAAGTCGATCAGTCTCATTGTCCCTGACGGCGAGCCTGGCTCGCCGTCGCCGACGACCTCGACGATCTCATGCCCGTCGAAGCTGCCAATCGCGTCCGGAGGCATGTCTGTCGAACTCCTCTGCCAGACAGTAGCAGTGCTGCCTCGAAATTTCAGAACATGTCGTCGTATGCGCTATCTGCAACTGCGGAAAAGAGTCATTCAGAATTTCAGATACAAATGAGATGTTAAATCTGAATGATAATAAACCACAAAAAGTTTTCAACAGTCACACAGCAGCACAACGGAAATGACCAAGTCACCGACTTCAACCTTGACTGACTGTTTGTTTGATTTTTTTGAATGCTGTAACAAGGATTCAGCAGGGTCAAACATGGTTGGCATACCTCTTTTTTTTTTTTGCGTGTGGGTTGGAGGAAGGGGAAGTTGACCCACTACGTCGTAGTCGTAGCTACAGTATATCTATCTATGGTCCGACCCGTGTACAGTTCTGCTTCAGACATGTAGCGCTGCATATTTTGATCTGTGAAAAACTTCACGGATACAATGCAACATGCAAAGGATATAACCGTGGCATGGCCCTGGAAGGAAGGAATGTACTGAGATAGTACAGAGTAGGATGCAGTTCGGTAAACCGAATTACTGTACAATTTTCAATGCCGGCTTGGACCACGGCGCATCGTGGCACACAGCCCAGGGTGCAACAACAGCTGATGCATCAAGATTCAGGAAGCGTCCACGGCTCCGGCCGGGGCCTGTTTGCTTCGTATACTGGGATTCCTGCCTGGCGCAGGCAGCTGAAGCTCTCCCAGGGCTGGATGAAGCTGCCTGGCTGAGCTGCCCAGGCCAGGTTCCCAACCCTTCCCTAGGTGCGATGGCTAAGGCCCGTCACTTGCAGCAAAGCGACCTTTATGTCAATTTTTTTTATTTCTCACTCTTTTCGGTTATATGTATGACGACGCGCGCGAAAGCAGCTTTGGTCTGCCACAAAAGAAGGCAAATGGTGGGTTTAGCTGACGAAAAGTTTTTTAAGAAAAATATCACATCGAATGTTTCGTACGATGTTGGAAGAGGTTTTCAAATAATAATAAAAAACTAATTACATAGCTTGTCTGGAAACCGCGAGACGAATTTATTAAGCCTAATTAATTCATCATTAGCACATTTGTTACTGTAGCACCTTAGTGTCAAATCACGGACTAATTAGGCTCAAAACGTTCATCTCGCGATTTCCAACCAAACTGTGCAATTAGTTTTTTTCGTCTATATTTAATGCTCCATACATGTACCGCAAGATTCGTTAGTCTAGTTTTTTGTGAAAAGTTTTTGGGTGTAAGCAAGGCCAGAATATATGTTTGAGTGAACGAGTGACATAAGGTTTAACGATTTGGTTGCTGTCAATCTGTCATCCATGTTACGTAGCTAATGTCACCATGCGAACGGATCTCACCTAGCGTGGGCGGCCGAATGAATCTACTAGGCGGCCTAGCGCTTTTGTTTGGCAAGCAATGAGGCACCACTATCGCAGTATCGCTAGAGGTACGGTGTCGAGTTAACAACATTCTGTGGAATCGCTTTTTAAAAAAAACGCGGGTGGAAAAAGAGCCTTTGAAAGATGAGGGCAAAGCTGAATCCAACAGCGAAGGCACGTCGCTCTGCCGATTGCCGAAAATCTCACGCTACTACACGGACGGATTTGTTTGGAGTTTGGACAGGACTATATGGATTCAAATCATTGTCATTGCTAGATTTGCTTGGTCCTTGACTCAAATCATGAAACAAACGTTTATGAAATTGATTAATCACTCCGTCCATTTTTTTAAATAAAAGGTACCGGAGTGATCAAAATTCGTCTCAAACATGTTATTCCAAGAGAATTAACTCTCGTGCTCATTTATTAACATTTATAGTCCAGTCACATACTTACCTATGATTAATTAATCCCCCTGTTCGGTTGAGCTTATCAGCACGGCTTATCAGCCGTGGAACAGTGTTTTTCTCTCACAGCAAATCAGCCACAGCCGGCTTATAAGCAAAAAAAAAAAACAGCCTGCCGAACAGGACCAATGTCTACTTTTGACCCAACTATCAAGCTTAAAATATGATAAACACGATATCTACCCACGATTAAGGGAGGATTGCATACTTGGCTTACTACGTAACCTGTTCTAATTAGAATATTTTGAATTTCAAGACGGGTTGAGTAGAAAAACTAACTAGTGTCAAGGCCTCAGAGGGGTTATGGAATTTCCAGATACTCATAATCCATCGCGATATCAAAAGTCAAGAGAAGACCTCAAAAGTTGCCAGTTTCAGCTGAAAACTGCAACGAGAACTCAACCATATCTCTACCAGCCTAGCAGAAATTCAGAGTTGGAGTTAGATCGAAACGAAGCAGGAAGAGAATAAGCGCACACACCTGAGCTCAGCACCTCATCTCCGCGTCCTCGTCGGCGTCGTCGCCATGCCCGGAAGAAAACGCGCTCAAAGATCTTTCCTGGTATCCCAGTAGACTTCTCAGCTTTAACAAGAGCAAAGCCGTCTTGTTGGCTCTCGGCAACAAGCAGCCCCGCTGACTGCCTCTGGATCGCGGCTTATGCGCAGCCGCTGCTCGCGCCGTGTGGGATCGGATGCCAGAGGTGAGGTCGACGGGCCGGGGCGCAGTTATGCTCCCGTCCCGGCCATGCCTCTCGCGGGGCGAGTCTCTTCCTGTTGAGAGGGGAGCTTGCTTGCCCGGGGGAGGGGAGTCAGGCAGTCAGAGTCAGCATTGGCGGGTCAGAGACAGGGAGACTCTTCTGGAAAAGAAAAAGAGCCGAAGAGCGGGCGAGCGGCTATGGCCAACAGGGGAATTAACGGGGGAAGGCTACTGATTCCGCGGTTTGGTTGTAGTTCCAGGTCATTGATCCGACGGCCCACAACAGCTTGAGTCTTCGGCGCAACAGATTTTGATTACGCACAAAAGAGGTTTTTGAAGAAAAAAACATTAAATGCCAGATAACGAATTAGATGTTTGTTTCTACAAAAGTCCAAAACCAAACTTGCTATGCATGATAAATGCTAAAGTAAAAGTGAGATGGATGTGCATACAAGAGGGACGAAGTAGGGTTGTTTGTTTCCCACCTCAGCTCGGACGTAGGGTTGTTTGGTTCCACCTCAGCTTGCCAAGCCATAGGGACGGCGCGCCACAAGTTTTTTTTTGCTTGTTTCACTGGGAACAAAACAATTTTTTAAGAAATTAGGAACAAAAACTTAGACAGCCACAAGTGCTGCAGAACTCTCGCTCTATGTAATATCATCACACTCTGTGCGAGGAATTCCTAAGCCACGCTCTATGGCGAGCCACATTTTGCCACACGTGCAGCGTGGCTACTGATGGCCGGCGTGCAAACATCCTCTGCTAGCTTAACAAAATCTGTGCATGGTGCAGATAAATAGGCATGAACCACTAGGATAGACTATCCGAAATCATAAGCATTAGAAGTTACAAGTTCATATTTAATACCTGCAACTAACAAAAAAAATACTTATATATGCATGCTCTATCTATTTTCTAACACGGTACGTACGCATATAATATTCAATTGGACTTTTAGAACTGATATGGCTAACTAGTATCACAAAAGCGACTTCAAAGCATCTTAAATTTACCGTGTGCTTCGTATGTCTTATATAGCTGATTAATGGTAAATGCGTCTTATCGAGTAGCCATTGACCCGTTGTGTTGCTGTTCAAAACATCACTTATTTACAATGGGAGGGAGCATCATCGATATCCATATGATGATTATACTATATTCATAGGAAAAAGGCAGGCAGGAATGAACCAATTATATACTTGCGCAAATGTATGTGTGTTTCCAAGTGCTGTTGCCATTCCAAATGACGATAGTTTTCATATGAACAGCGCTTGTCTGACAAGTTACACGGCATGTGCCACGTTATATGTATTTCCGTTTTATCTGAAATGAAAATGGGGTTCGACCTCGTGTTGAAAAAAATGTGCCACGTTATTGCCACCTAGGCGGGCGGGCGGCTAAGCATATCATATCGGCAGTGCAAACGATGATGTCACCTACTCCAACCAAGACGGTGTTTCTGATCATCAATATCAATAGACAACACCAACAGGCCCCGCACTCCAAGACGCGGCGGACGCCCCGCCGCCGAAAGCCCGAAGGTGACCGATGAGTATTGTGCGCGCGCCACAAATTGCTGCGGGTCATGGCTCAGCTCGTGGTCGTGGCAATTGGGGTGGGGGCAGTGGCCACTGGCGAAAAGCTGTCCACTATTTTTGCGGACCACGCGGTGCCGGCCGGCGTGCTGCTCCGGGGCCGGCGGTGCGCAATGGGCTTGCAGCAACCAGCAAGCAACGCAAGCACGGGGTGATGTCCCGTAGGGACTGCGGGCGGCGCTGCTGATGCATGCGGTGCGTCATGCGCGGTGGGCGGAAACGGACGCGAGTGCAGGGGAGGGGGGCGTCATTTCGCGTTGGGCCGTTCTGCGTCCTACGTCGTCTTTGGCTCTTTGTTTCCGTTTGTAACCAACCTTCTTTGTTTAACATAGTATTTTTTTTCTTACTGATTTTCGATTTTTCTATTTCAAAACTTTTCAATAATCATCAGCAAAAATGATTGAAGCGTTTGCTGAAATTCTTGTTTTTTCACCGGCAATTCAATTGTAGACGAAAACAAATGCAGTTCTCGTCCTAATCGAGTTCGGATGCCATGACTCTGCTATAGGCTACAGCAGAGTGCACAACTGCACACTTCCTAAAGTCACCAAAAAAAAAACTGCACACTTCCTCCGGCATAGCCTCCGCAGTCCGCACACATGTACACAACAGAGCTCCGTGCGACAAGCTGCGGGCTGATCACCAACTCGCGTTTACTGTCATGCGGTTTGCAGTTACAGCCCGGGCAGTTTTTGTTGCGCAGCGTGCTCTCCCGTTTCGACAGCGTGTCCCCTGAGTTGGCCCACACTGGAATAGTTGAGGGAGAGACGGCCCAGAACGAAGGTCAAGCGCAACGCAGACCATTTTTATGTTCCAGATTCGCCCACTCAGCTTGACCAAAACAAGGCCTGTCGCCTGGGCTGTACTTCCGCACCCGCGCTGAACCTGCCCCTCTAGAAGCAAGAAGCTGCTGCTTTTGTCAAAAAGTTGGACCTGACCGGCAGTTCGCCACCGTCGGCGGAGGAGGGTGCGATGCGAAAGGTGCGCCTCCGACTTCCACCGTCAGGCCAGCCAGTTACGAATTTCTGATGCCGCTGCTTGGTGCTTGCTGCATGTTCTGCCCACACCAATTGACCACTTCACCCCCCCATCCCCATCCGGTTCCGGTGCTGCCAGCCCGGCCAAGTAATGGTCCCGATGGCTTCGTGGTTTCCTCCTGTCCGTGTCCTGCTCCTGCAGCTAATTTTCCTTCCGCGACGGCTATGTCCGTCTGACCGCGTTACCACGTGCCTGTAGTGCGCGTGGCTAGGTCTTCGCCATCATACTAAACCGTAGATTCCGATTCGCTCGAATATAAAACCATGTATACTGTACGGCATATATGAGTATATAGCAAGTCCTCACATCACAGCTTCAGGCACTAATAGAGTTTGATTTGAGTAATCAAACCATTTTAGATGAGACTGTACATGAGTTAATTTCTCAAATTTGGTGAAATAACTTCATTCCTCGTAGTATTACTAATAATTGGTTTGCGAGGAATGAGGTGATCATACATCATCTCATTTCAGTCCACAAACTATTAAAAAAAGTAAGGGTCTATTTAGAATATGGAAAAAAATCCCCGCTCCTATATTTTTCCTGTAAAATTGAACTAATTCTTGTAAAATTCTTGCGTGATTACTGTGAAATTCATGTGTTCCAACCAAGCCCTAAAGAGTAAGAAGATGATGGACTTTCCTCAAACCAAACATCCTATAATATTATGAAGAATCTTACTATTACTAACAATGGTGAAGGAAGGAAGAAAATCAAGATATAGCTAAATATTTATGAGAAAATTCTTTATTTGATAGCGATAGATAAATTTTTCCTTATATAGCATTGGTTATTTTTGGTGTCCAATATGAAATTGTGGGAAGATTTGTTGGTGTTTGTGGTTTTGTTCTTGTCAAATGGTTGAGGGCTAGACAATATCTAATGGAGAACGTCCTTTTGATCTTCAACGGTTATATTCATACTATAGGATTGTTTAGTATGAAGTGGTTACATGAAACTTATGCTGTCGTGAAAGTGACTTGACATGTACGTAGTCAGATTGTTAATTTAGACTATATATAAAATTAGATAACACGAGCAGCAAATAATACACTAAAACTGTTGATATTTTTTAAAAAAATATTTGTAGTTCAATTGTCCCATTTACCCTTTACGGGTGACGTAGCATCATATAGGGCGCCTAGTGTGGCGCCACATAAGCTAAATTACCGTCTAAATTATCTTAATCTGCAAAAACAAATGATTTCAAAAGTAGGTAAATGACCACTATCCCATTTTATAGACAATTGGAGGAAAGTTGAACTTTAGAATAGCTTAGCTGATAAAACGATGTTTTCTATTTGGATTTAATAATAATCGTTTAAATATATAGGAGAGAAGCAGGATTCTTTCACTTAATTTCTTTTTTGGGAGAACACAATACCGCTTTATTCATATATCAGAGTATTTGGTACATACTCCATTCGGAGGAAATAACAGCCAATACATGCCATCCTATAGATTCATAAATGGAGCTTTTTGCTAATCTATGAGCATCAATATTCGATTTCTTACTTTCATAGACGACATCCATTAACGTGAAGCTTGCCATTTCTGCCTTGGTCTCTGTGATGCTGTGGCCATGGGGGCTCATACCAAGGCCACACATATTCTTCACTACATCCGCACAATCAGTAGCAATCCGAACCTTTTTGTAGCATGAGGTTGTTTGCAAGAGCCAAACCATTTCTACAAGCCAACGCTTCCGCTGTCTCAATGTCTAAAACACCTTCCATCACAACCGCAAATGCTCCTAGTAAAGTGCCTGCTTCATTCCTTTGGCTTAGCTTACCAAGAAGAGGGTGCATACATGAGCCTAGAGGTGTGACTTAGGTCGTATTTTCTGGGCCAGCCCACACTCCGGCTGGCACAAGAACGGCCCAGAGTAAAATTGTGACGATGTTGGCTGTGTTTAGTTGCCCTGAAAATGGTGAAAAGTGTACTGTAGCATGTTTTGGTTTTATTTGGTAAATAGTGTCCAACCGTTGACTAATTAGGTTCAAAACGTTCGTCTCGCAAAGTACAACCAAGCTGTATAATTAGTTTTTGATTTCATCTATATTTAGTACTCCATGCATGTATCACAAGTTTAATGTGATGAGAATTTTTTTTTTTGCCTAGTGCATTTTTGGAGAAACTAAACACAACCGTTATTGCTTTTTTAAAAGGCATGCCGGTGTTGTCAATGGGCCATGGCCCATGGGCATGTTGAATGCTCCTATCTTAGGCCCTGACATAGGCACATTTATTTTGGGTTCTAGCCAGGAACGAGTTACCTCTCGTCTCTTCCCGACTCTTCGCAAGGGTGACTTCGAGGCGGTTGTGGTTCTGCTTCCGGATCCGCCGGCTTTCCCTTGCCTCCGGCGTCCTCTTTGGCACCGGTGAGTTGGGGGGGGCTGCAGATCCGGTGGGTAGTGTACATATCCCCTCCTATTAGGGTAGTTTTAGGTAGTTTAGGGTTGGATTTTGTCCAGGTGAGAAAATCGTCGGGTCTCTCTTGGTTCTTCCTCAGCTTCTCTGCTTTCGTCTCCTTCCATGGTGAGCGAGGCTCGGTTGCGGCTGGTGGGTGCGTGGTGCTCGGCGATAGCATCTTTTGCAGGGGATTCGACAGTGACGGGTATGCCATCGAGGTATTCCTTTTGCGTTGGTGTTCGAATCCCCTGTGTTCTTCTCTGTGTCGGCGATGTCCATGCCTTCATCGTTGATGCTGGCCTCGTTAGCCATTGTATGGCGGCGGGTACGTGGAGGAGTTTTGGTGGACGTATCGATGGGATGGGGTGTCATCCATCCATCTTTTGTCCCTCAAAGGAAATTCTGGCGGACGCATCAAAAGTTTCCTTGTGAGGTTAGCTATCCACCTTCCTGTGTGTTTTGGTTGGTGTATTCAGATCCCCTCGTGGGTTTGCTGATCGTCGTCTGGGGTTGTATGGCGAGGCAACTGGCATCAAATCCTGGCAACGACGAGAGAGATGGCAGCTTGCCTTTGGCCGGTGCGTTCAACAAATCAACAGCACGTCTTGGACGTGTTTTTTATGGGCTCCTTAAATTTAGATGAAGATTCTTTGTCGATCCGGAATTCGGCCATGAGCTTCATTCTGTGTCTTCTTCATTGCGGCATTGTGGGGGTTGGAAAAGGACCGGCTTGCTGCAACATCGGCCGGCGACGTTAAAGGTTGCGGGGTGCTCCTCTCTAGAGGACTTAGCTGTAATTTTTATTTTCTTGAGAGGTACCTTTTATGGGGGCTGAATGTATTAGTTCTTTTCCTATCCTATATTAATAAAAATCCAACCCTTTCCTTAAAAAAAGAGAAAAATCTTAGGCCCCGACACCTACAGCTACATGCGTCAAATAGTTAACGCATCCACAGTTCCACACCGGAACGTCAGACCCTCCGATCAGTTCAGTCGACTCGCGTCCTCCTTTGCCGGAACCGTTAGCCGTACAGTCTGTCTGTTACCACCGCAGCTTCGGTCGGCGACGGTGGAGAAGGATCGGCTTGCTGCAACATCGGTCGGCGACGGTGAAGTTGCAGGGTGCTCTCTAGAGGACTTAAGCTGTAATTTTTATTTTCTTGAGGGGTACCTTTTATGGGGCCGGATGTATTAGTTCTTTTCATATGGGCTTGTTTAAATGGTGAAAAAGTTTGGATAAAGTTCCTGTAGCATTTTTCGTTGTTATTTCGTAAAATTTATCCAATTATAGGCTAACTAGGCTCAAAAGATTCATCTCGACATTTACAGACAAATTGTGCAATTAGTTATTTTTTTACCTCCATTTAATGCTCCATTCATGCGTCCAAAGATTCGATGTGACAATTACTGTGCAAACTTTTTTAGACCTTTTCACCAACTAAACAGGCTCTGTATTAATAAAAATCCAACCATTTTCTTTAAAAAAAAAGAGAAAAAACTTAGGCCCCGACACCGACAGCTACGTGCGTCAAATAGTTAACGCATCCACAGTTCCACACCGGAACGTCAGACCCTCCGATCAGTTCAGTCGACTCGCGTCCTCCTTTGCCGGAACCGTTAGCCGTATAGTCTGTCTGTTACCACCGCAGCTTCGCCGGAATCGTGGGGGAAAACACCAAGCTTCGTCACTCGTCAGGCCCACCGCTAGAACCTCCACCAGATTTCCCGAGCGACACGTCCTTCAAATTGTTAGGCTGCTCCCCACAATATGAAAGCTAATACGAGCCAAACAAGTCGCCACTTTGTGTTTGTCAGATGCAGCCCCATCTGTTCTGTTCCCGGACAAACACAAACCTCTGCGTCCCTAGCGCTCGTTTTCCTCCTGCTTCTAGGCACAAAAACCATGTACTCTTGACGTTTCCTTGTGGATCGATGCAGGCGGCTAACTCCTAGCTATAAATTGGGGTGCAAGCGCAACTGAACGGTGTGCACTGATCTGGTACGCTGGATGATGCAACTGAAAGAGAGTTGATATCATGACTGGTGCTCAGACTCGTTGATGTACATGCATGTAGTGAGTGGTGTGTTTGTGCAGGGTGGAGAAGCAGGACACGTGAGCGACCATCCAGTTCCACTCGCTGGCTCGCTGCGGGCCCTGCCGTGCGTCGGATCGTCCGGCTTCGGCTTGGGTTGCGCGAGTGGTCGTTCATGTGTCCGTCCTCTCCACCAAGCACCGGCACATCCGATCCGACGCCCTGCCGAGCCAAACGGAGTAGCACAGCCCATGACGACTTGTTCATTTGCATAGGCTAAGTACAAATATATTGCCTTTTACAAGGCAATAATATATACTCCATTCTTACATGCATGTTATCTTCAAGGCTACTTAGTTTTTGCATTATCAGATCTTTTTTTTTTTGTCGCAGTTACATATGAAGAACCCTCGGACGACAATGGTACAGTGCTGGAAATTAACTGCGCAAGACTGAGGAGGAGCCTGATTGTAGTGACGCACGTCTTCGCTAGTTATGATTGAATGTATACCAGTAATAGATTTAGTGCTTAGTTTTACTGCGTGAGTTTGTGCTTTTGAAATTATGTTACTTCTTCTAAGCATTTGCAAACCAATTACAATTAGAGGCTTTGAGCTTGTAAACAAATATAGATATTTGTGCTCCTACTAAAGACTATCCCTTTTTCTATATTATCTCAAAACCATTCATTAGCTATCATTTGTTATTTTTATATGATTGATTCGCCTTTTGTTAAAATATAATTGACCAAATAAAAAAATCCGGAAATATTTCCTCCCGCCAAATAAAATGGTGATATTTAGAGTCGAGTTTTTTTTAAGATACGCGACGCTGATAAGGGAAACCTCGAAACTTAAATAAAGCTGAGAAATTTAAATATCGCCACTTCAAATGTCGTAAGAGTAAACAAAATGAAAAATATATAAGATAAGAAAAATCATGATTTGCAAGTCGGGCTGGGCACTTTAGAGCTGAAAAACGTAAACCGACCGAACTGAACTGAATTACTGGTTTTTTCGGTTTTGGCTTTTGGCTCTGTTTACAGGCTTGGATTGGTTCCGTGTTCGGCTTCGGTGCCGGTTTTTATGGGACGAGAACCGAATACCTGATAAACCGAAGCATACAACGGCATGCCCTATCCTCGCGTGGCACCAAGCCTGGCCCAAGGCCCATCACGTGGACAACTAGTCCAGCAATCTCGTGAGAGTTGGGGGCTGCCGCATGCCCCAACCTAGGCCATCACTTGGCCAGGCTGCCACGATGCAAACGCCCACCATTTGGTTACCTGGGCGCATGCAGAATGCCTGAGCAGAGCAGCTGATTGGTTCTCTGCGCGCACGAGCTGGCCTTGCACCGCTGTTCTCTGCTCCCATGAGCTCGCGTGCTCGCGCCGGCCTGGCTCGGCAGAAACGCTCGATGCCTGCGTTTCCAACGGGCCTGACTAGGAAGAGCATCTTGCTTTGCAAGGGCCTGGCTTGGCCGCTAGCGCAGGCAATCAAACACGTAGAAAACGCACGCGGAGAGCCTGGCCGGGCTGGAACCCGACAACCAAAGTCCGCCTTCTCCATCTCGTATTCCCTTCCTCGTCTCTCTCTTCTTTGTTCTCTCAAATTTTGATCTCTCCACACAATGACACAAGTGGACAAAAATCACTCCTGAGCAGGAAATCAGAAGCAAGGCTGCAGGCTGCAGCACGTTCGTTCGACGGCTAGCGGCGGCGTGTTTCGAGGGCGTACTGCAGTGGCCAGCAGCGGCGACCTTGCTCCAGCTAAAAATACTGTTCATTGATTTAGTATGAGAGAAAAATATTGTATCATAGTAGGCTGATAAGTCTAAGCAAATAAGGCCTATGGACCAGCAAGTGCAGCAAGTTACTGCTTGTGCAAGTGGCGAGCGTCATCCACGCGAGAGAGCTACGCCGACGAGCCTGCAAGGAACGGCGGCACCCATGAGGTAGGCGATTTTGAAATCAGGTGAACATCTGAATCTCGGTGAACTTGGTGAAAACCGGACAAACCGAAGCTGAACTCATCGGTTTCTCTGTTTTCCTCAAACAGATCGGTTTCTGATTCTATCCAAACCAAAGTTCGTGTGCACTGGACAATTACAAGACTTGCAGTTCTATACTTCAATCCAACACGTGCATGGGCCAACCACTGCATGGTTGCCCGGTTTGTGAAAAGCTCACACGACCACTCGGGTGTGGCCCATAAGATCCATGGAGCTGCCGTTAGCAAAAAGAGATGGAAAAGGTCCACATTACGTTTCTCAACTTTCACGAAAGTTCACTTTTCCTCTGTGAACTCCAAAACCGAGCAAAACACCTCCCTCAACTTTTAAAACCGTTAATTTTACCTCCCTATCCCTGTTATAAGCGGTTTTGAAGGCAGTTTTGTCTTTTTCTTTTTTAGTTGTCTCAGCTAAATCTTTGAAAAATCATAGTAAATCCTAGAAAAATTATAAAATAAAAAATCCAAATTTTTTTGACTCTACTTGAGTAGATCTACACAATGAATATATAATATAATATGCTTTAGTACAAAGTTTTTACTATAGCTTTAAATCTATGCTTTTTTTCTGTAATTAATTGGAATAATTCATAACTGTAGTTTCTATGGTCCAATTGTGGTGAAAATTTTATGGTGCGCTAATTATTGTATGCTTGAATTGTAGTAAAAGTTTTTATAAATAAATCTATAACTAAGTTATACATGATCCAATGTGTTTTTACTACAATTAAACATACACTAATTAGCTCACAAAAAAATTTCACCATAATTGGACCATGGAAACTGCAGCTATGAATTATTCCAATTAATTATAGAAAAGCATAGATTTAAAGCTACAGAAAAAACTTTATATTAAAGCATATTATATTATATATTCACTGTGTAGATCTACTCATGTAGAGTCTAATAAAATTGAATTTTCTATTTTATAAGTTTTTCTGTGATTTACTATGATTTTTTAAAGATTCAGTCAAAATAAATAAAAAAGAAAAAGATAAAACCGCCTTTGAAACCACTTATAACAGGCTAGGGAGGTAAGATGAATGGTTTTAAAAGTTGAGGGACGTGTTTTTGCTCGGTTTTAAAGTTTAGAGAGAAAAAAAACAGACTTTCATAAAAAATTTAGAGGCGTAAGGTGGACTTTTTCCAAAACAGATCCGGGTAAGCTACGTGGACTGAGAATTACCGGCCCACTGTAGCCCACGGCCCGCGTAAAAAAGCCACATCGCTCCGTACTCGCTGCGTCGGCCAGTGAAGTCCCTTCAGTCGCTCCGTTCCCTTCCCAGCCGCCGCCGCCTCTCCTGCCGTAGAGCCGTCGCGATGGCAGCAGCAGCCCCTGCCGGTGCCCCCGCTATCACCGCCTCCTCCTCCTTTCTTTCTTCGCCGCCGTTCTTCTCTCTCAAGTAGCCGATTCCTTCCCTTCTTCCCGTCGCAGCATGCGTTTTTTCCCCTACGATACGTCTAACTGTGACTCTCTTCCAGGGTATCGATGACTAGCCACCGCCCACCCGCGGGGAGAGTCTCCGTCAACATCCGCTGCGTCAGTAGTCCGCCGGCCGTCGATACATGTACTATTGATTTCCATCCCGTTCTTAGAAATTCGTGTTTAAGCTCTAGACTCTTAGTTTTCGTTTTAGGCATCCAATCTAATGCCTCAGATGCTAGTTCGGAATCTGTGGAAGTATTCTTGGTTGTGATGCCCCATAGTAACTTCTAGGGTTTTTTTTAGAGTTTGAGGGCAGGATCGCCCCGGCCTTCATTTTCATAAAAGACCAAAAACATTCTGTTACAACACTGAGTTTAACAACTCCAAACCCCAGCACTCGCCAGCACCAGGGATAACCACTCAACATCCAAAGCGAGGTATAAAAGGAGCAGCAAAACTGAGTCTCAGAAAAAGCAAACTAGCAGAAAAGCAGACCACCATACTCGAGCCAGAAACAACTCAGACTACCATTACACCATCTCCAAAGCAACGTTAAACGACCACCACCATGGTCCTGAAGATGACATTTTGCCCACCTCCATCTTCTCAGGTTGAGCAACACCCCATTCCAGGTCCCTGATAGCTTCATCACCAGAGAACTTCAAGTGTCTTCCTATAAGGGATCCAGAGCACAGTCCTCGCCGTAGCCTTGATTTTGTTCAGGAATTCCAGCAACCACTCTTTCTTTTCTGGCGCGCATAAAACCACCCAGTTCTGAAGAAGCCCACCTATCCTGCAGAGTAGCATTCCCATGCCTCTCCATCCAGCACTCTGAAAATAAATTTCATTTCTGAGTTTCCATATACACCAAAGCACCGCAGAGGTAATAATATTTAGCAAACCATGTTTCTTACTGCTAAGCCAAAATTTCACTATTTCAACTAAGTTACCTCCCACTTTGATATTGAAAATTTCAGAAATCATTAACCAGCACTGTTTTGCAACTACACATTCAAAAAACAGATGCTGCACAGATTCTTCTGAACAAAACAGACATCACTATGCATTGTAACTTCTTGGGGTGTAATCAAATGGATGGATATTACCAATCTCATATTTGTTTCATATTTTCTTTCGGATTTGGAGTCGGACACGGGTAGCTAATGGTCTAATGGATATACAAATACGAATACGGATTGTCTCGATTACTATTACGAAAAAGTGCATATCGAATACAGGATGAGTCAGGTGTGAATAATGTCGGTAATAAATATTTCTTCAGATATTGGGTAAAAACAACATTCACTGCACTAATTTGATCACTCCATCTTTTTGCATTTTGCCCAAAAATTATTGATCCATTGCAACATGTTTCTCGTGTGTCTCGATTTACAGTGTTCTTTGATTATAATCTAATAAGGGGACTAACAAAGGATTAAGGGATTATAATCCATATCTAATGTGGGGGCCACAACAGCAGCATAGGGTGCAGCAAGCAACGCCTAACGTCTGAGAATTCTGGTTGGGTGGCTGCTCTTTTATATAATTGTAACTATTTATATGTTAGTCCTGGTATAATGTATAATATTTAAGTCTAAATGTTAGCCGGATATTGATTTGATATATCCGACTAAGTTGTCAGATATCGTATATAGGACGGATAATGGTTAAATTGTAGTTGTATTTTGTATCCACAATAAATAACCATATTTGTATTTGATATCCAATGAAAATTGCTGATATCCAAACACTATCCAATCTTCTTTGGACGGATGGTCAGTCGGGGAATATCCATACCATTTACACCCCTAGTAACTTCTTGTTTGGTCGATGTTGCATTCGTTTAAGGAATTGCTTGAAGATGTTGTAGGAACAGAAATATGGATGTTGTTTGCTAATATTTTCTTTCTACTGTCCTGAAGCTTACAAGACTAATGTCCCGCGCAATGCTAACATGGCCAAACTCCAAGCAGGATATTTGTTTCCTGAGGTTACACATCATTCCCATCTTTTCCTTTTGTTACTGATGCTATTCTGTTGGAGGTTTGGCTTCTGATAGTATCAATTCTTGACTGTCGAGCAGATTGCCAGGAGAAGAGCAGCTCATTTGCTGAAGTATCCAGATGCCAAGATTATAAGCCTTGGGATAGGTGACACTACCGAGCCCATTCCAAATGTCATAACAAATGCCATGGCAGAGGTACCTTCATGTCAAACTAGTGTCTGTCAATCATATATATTCAACCCACAAAAAAATCCCAGTGTTCTAGTACCTTCAGTTTTATAGTTGAAAAAACACTTGTGCATTTGTTGCTGCTAAATATCTCGTTGACAATTACATTGTTTTATCTGTCTATTTGTAAACACAGAGAGCACATGCCTTGTCAACAATTGATGGTTACAGCGGTTATGGAGCTGAGCAAGGTGAAAAGGTACCTTGTGGGGTTATCAGCAATTTTCATTGCATTAACGGGCTAATTCAGATACTTATTTAACAGCTATACTATATGAAGATTTACATAAATATTTCATGGAGAAATCTGGATACAAATATTGGTCGCCTTTTATTTAAAAATCATTTGAAGCAGATTGATTATCTGTTGATAAAAGGATAACTTTTTTAACTTCTTATTGTTATGATATATGATTCTCTCATTCTTAAGGGTTACTGTTTTCTAATGTATTACTTCTTAGTTTAAAGACCAATCACATACAATCTCTCTAATTAATTGATATGTTTCCTTTCACTTATCCTTCCAAATGCTTGCATAGTTGCACATTTGAACTACTTTGCTTACGTTAGTTAATTTGTAAGTTTTCAATCCTATTTGTAGTTCTCTTTGCTCTGTTCATGTATAAGCTTCTTCAGCGTCATAAAATGCCGTGCTGATTGCTAATGCAGAAACTCAGAGCAGCAATTGCTGCAACCTACTATGCGGACCTTGGTATTGAAGATTCAGACATATTTGTCTCTGATGGTGCCAAATGTGACATATCTCGCTTGCAGGTACCAAAAAGTTTGACTCTTCCCTTCATTTTAAATTGTTTGTTAATAATTCTCCTAATTCAATATTTCAGGTCCTTTTTGGATCTAATGTGACAATTGCGGTCCAAGATCCATCATACCCTGTAAGAGAATTCTTCAATTAATTGTATCTGTCAGTTACTTACACTTTCATATTAATGATTCAACTTCTCTGTGATGATAATTGTGATATGTTTTTTTTTGTCATATTGTTACTTGTCGATTAGCTGTTACCATTTTTCATATTGTCTATTGAAATTAAAGCAGGCCTTTCATTTTGACAGGCATATGTTGATTCAAGTGTTATCATGGGCCAAACTGACTTATATCAGCAAGATGTTCAGAAGTATGGAAACATTGAATACATGAGATGCAGTCCAGAAAATGGATTCTTTCCTGATCTGTCAACTGTCCCTCGGACAGATATTATTTTCTTTTGTTCACCCAACAATCCTACTGGTGCTGCTGCATCTCGGGACCAACTAACCAAATTAGTAAAATTTGCAAAGGACAATGGGTCCATCATAGTTTATGATTCTGCTTATGCAATGTACATATCAGATGACAGCCCAAAGTCTATCTTTGAAATTCCTGGAGCAAAGGAGGTAGGCTATATGTTCCAATATTTACTTGTTCATACTACATATTGGAGTGTTTAAAATGTCCTAGTTGCATGGTTATTCTCAAAATTACATTGCCAGTGCTATGATAATTAGTCACACCATATTCCCCTAGTAAATAAAAGGGCTCCTTTTCCATTGTTGTTTTGTTTATGTGCAGGTTGCTATTGAGACAGCTTCATTCTCGAAATATGCTGGGTTCACTGGTGTCCGTCTAGGCTGGACTGTTGTCCCCAAGGAGCTCCTTTTCTCAGATGGACATCCAGTTGCTAAAGATTTCAATCGCATAGTTTGCACTTGCTTCAATGGTGCATCAAACATTGCGCAAGCTGGTGGTTTAGCGTGCCTTTCTCCAGAGGGTCTAAAGGTAGGATTTCTGGTTCTTGGAATTCTCAGATTGCTCTTGTACATTGTTTCTTTTATCCGTTTTTTCCCGTGCAGGCTATGCATGATGTTGTTGGCTTCTACAAGGAGAACACTGAAATAATAGTTGACACATTTACATCACTTGGATTCGATGTGTATGGTGCCAAGAACGCTCCTTACGTATGGGTGCACTTCCCTGGCCGCAATTCATGGGATGTGTTCGCCGAGATCCTGGAGAAGGCGAATGTGGTCACTACTCCTGGCAGTGGATTTGGACCGGGTGGCGAAGGCTTTGTGAGGGTCAGCGCATTCGGACACAGAGATAACATCATTGAAGCCGCAAGGAGATTAAAGCAGTTGTACAAGTGAGCACCGATGCAGCCTCTCCTGGAGATTAATGCAGCTTCTGTGCACAGTAGCATTTGGGACACCAAAATTCGCTCGTTGAAGCTGCCAGAAGATGTTAGAAGTGCAAAATGTTTTTTTTTTGGAGCAAGATTTTGTTTTACTAGGCTTTCGTGTTGTGTACTGCATTCAAACCATTTCCAACTCTAGACAGTACTTGTAGTCCTGAGACTCTTCAATCACTGGCGAAGTGTTTATCTCGTCTGTTCGTTTTTGTGTCCAGCTGTTGCTGTTTCGGAATACCGAATACCTCTACGATGAGTCAACACGTTATACACGCAGAGTACACATAATTGACTAAAAATATCTCAAATCGTTTCTTTGCACGTAAATAATTACTGGCAGTGGTACACCAGTACCTATGGAAGTTGACCACCTAGAGATGAGGATTCATTGGAGTACGAGCTCTAATTACCTGGCATGGAGAGAAGAGAATCGTTGACTTCGTAGGATCAGTTTTGTAATTTCCCTGACACAGGATGCTGAAGAATCATATAGTTTCCACATCCATATGCAATTCTGCAGCGATGTTGTTCACACTACACAGATGCCTAATTCTGCTGGGATCCAACAGAAGGCAGCATGATAGGTAAAGGAAAGACCATACTCCGTACAAATCTATCTCCAGTTATTAGCATAACCCGCATCAGCATTGGCAGTGATTCCATCGACAGTAGCAATCAATTTTGAAACCAAGGAACTAGTTTCAATCTTCGGACAATAAATATCAAGAAGTCATTGCTTGGGGAAAAAAAAGGGTTCTGGACCCTAGTGTTTTCCAGAAAACAAACAGCATCATGTCACTACATTGACTACAACCAGTTGCATTACACTATCAGAAACGCTGTTAAGGTAAACTCGCCACGATGCTAATGGAAGCTTGCAGTACAAAAGTCAGCATAACAGTATTTCTAGAAGAACATAATCTTGCCCAGCATGATAACAAAATGCATCCTAGCAAGCTTTTGTTTCGAGTTTACATCAACATCGAGTACAAAAAGAACGGTATGCAACACAAAATATTCAACAATGGTGAGATGCCCTAACCCAGTTACAAAGCATCCATCAACCAAGTTCACATAACTCCACAGTTAGCCATCAATGTCAATGGAAGATGTTATCAACAAGGACAACATAATTGGCTCAATGGTGGATAGCATCAATCCCACTTAAATAATTTATATTGGATAAGTTAAAGATGAAGCAAAGGACAAATCATGACAATGGAAACTGAAAGTAACTCCCGCCTATGCATAATATATATATTTTTTGAGAAATTTGAGCTTGTATATATACCAAAACTATATCTACCAACTCAACAGCCACTAATAACAAGGCAAAGAAGAGAGCAAAATAATTGGCTCACAAGATACATTATCCTATCCTGTCGAAGAAGAAACCAAATTCACAAGAATAATTCCTTTTGAGGCTTGATTTAAGGACATCTACAGGGCTACTGGCACGCTTATAAAAGTAATCCCCACAATAAGAGAAAAACAGAAAACTTATTGAAATCTATCATGCGACCAATAACTTGAGTTCATCCATTAACTCATTTCGTGTAAGACATAACTTATGCCAATAAATAAACATAACATCATTCTCCTAACACCTCACATTACAACAAAGATATCCATCCCATGACCCCAACCCAAACTTCTGTTGTCACCCAATTCTACAAAAAGAACACTTTGGATTCAGACCCAACAGGATCTAGAACGAACCAACAAAATAACAAGTGGAATTGTACTCTAATTATCATGTGGAAGTCTTCACAGCCTTGAATTCTGGATGAAGCAACCCAAGCTCATCCTTTGTCTCAAGCGGATTGCTGGTCTCGTTCCTGATCCTCTTCACTCTCCTGCTTGCTAGTGACTTGTGTGTGAACCCATACATCTGCAAGATCTGGTTATCCCCAAAATTGAATGCACGGTCCATATTCTTAAGGCATCGCTCGACAGGGTAGTCTCCAAATTTGCCACATGGCTTGCACCCGACAAAGTGTGTGACGAGCGGCCACCGGTGATCGCCGAGCCCTGGCTTGTAATTCTCAAGCATCTCCTCATACCTGTCGACCAAGATCCCCCAGTAGCCGTGAAGGTAGTACCCATTCTCAAGGTAAACCTTATCACCCCATTTCTCGCGCTGCGTTGCGAGGATGTACACCATGGCCGACTGATCATCGGCCTCGAATACTGGCCGATCCTTCAGGGACTTGGTCAGCACCTTGCCGGCCTCGATGCGGACAGGGCCCTTTGGCCCCATTGGTGCCCAGGTATCCAGCATGTCAAGCGACCACTGGCAGTTGCGCAGCAAGAAGCTGCCAGTGTTGAGCCCAATCCAATTCTTGTCGTCGTAGACCATCTCGTCCCAGCCATGCATGATCAGGTTGTATGGCCCGTAGCGCTCCCATGGGAGCTCGAATGCCATGTCGGTGAACATGGCGTCAGAGTCCATCCACCAGATGAACTCGACCTCCGGGTGCGCGAGGAGCAGCGCCCGCAGGAGCGGGAGTTTGGCCCAGAAGCCGGCCATCTCGGCGTCGAGCAGCGCCATGTTGTAGAAGACCTCGATGCCGTGGACGCGGCAGTAATCCATCTTGTTCTTGATGGACTTGAGGAGGTAGTGGTCCCCGACGGGGTTCTCGCAGGGCTTGGGCGAGGACCCCGTGACGAGCAGCACCCGCGGCTTGATGTCGTTGAGGAAGGGCGGCGTCTCCGGGTGGCGGCGGTGCCAGGCGGCGCGCTGCTCGTCCCAGTCAGAGATCTTGGGGCCCAGCGTGTAGGGCGGGTCCCTGAGCGACCTCGGCGGCGGGTCGGGCTCGTCGTCGCGGCGGCCGGAGGAGGACGACGACGTGGTGGTGGTGGAGGCCCTGGACCTGGCGTCGTGGTGCTCGGCGAGCGCCCGGTGCGGGTGGGAGACGAAGTGCTGGCGGAGCTCGATGAGGTCCTGCTGCGGCGTGCCGAAGCGGCCGGCGCCGACGGTGCCGCGGAGCACGACGACGGTGAGGAGGAGGCAGACGACGGTGAGCTTGGCGTTCCGCGCGAAGCGCTGGATCTGCCGCATCCGGCGCTCCCCGACCACCCGCTCCGCCCACATTTTGGCCCTCCGATCAAACTCTCCCCACTCCTTGCAACCAACCCAAACCAAACACAGGGGGGAAGGGAATCGAAATGCACACAAGAGCCAAGAGGGGCCCTAGCCGGACACGGTGCGGCGGCGAGCAATGCGGCCGCCGCGGGGCTGGGGAGTGGTGGTAGAGGGGGACGAGGCGGAGGAGGTTTTGAAGCGCGGACGCGGAAGAGGAATTAATAGGGGTGGTGACGGTGACGGTGAGTGTGCCGGCCCGCCCCGCCCGCGAGTGAGCGCGCACGTTGTGGGGGGAGGGAGTCAGGGTCGCCTCGGGGAGCGGATTGCGTTGGCTGTCTGGGGGAAGGTGGGCGATGGATGGGGAAGGGAATCGAAATCGAATCAACCCCGCCGCAGATGGTGGGGTGGGGTGGGGGTGGAGAAGGGGAGGAAGAAGAAGGCGAGGGTGGGGGTGGGGGTGGGGGTTGGGTGAGGTGAGGAGGGTGGAATGAAGCGGATTGCAGAACGACGCGGACACGAGATGCGATGCTTCTAGGACACCTTTTTCACCCTCCGCTGTCGCCTGCCTCAACACGGTTGGTTAATTAAGGAATTGATCGCTGTTTACCTTCTGGTTTGCCTTCATGCGGTGGGTCCACGGAGAGTGGGCCCGGGGGGGAGCGTCGAAGTGTCGGTTAATTTGATCGGGTTATTATTTAATATAATCGGTTGATTTCCGTCATGACGGTGGCATGGAAAGAACTTGCCGAGTTTGCAGGTTGATTTTGATGGGTGTCGGGTTTTGACTTTTGATCAAGCTTTAGCGTGCAGCATTTTACCGTGTGGTCCTACCTGAAGAGCCCTAGCGCCGCCGCCGCCGCAGCCGCCGCCCCCATCGTCCACTACCGCTGGTCCCCCTCCCTTCTCCTCCGGCATCTCGCCGGGGGCTGAAGGGAGTGGGGATCCATTGTTTTTAATAAGTTTTTCCCAATAGATCGAGTCATTAGGGTTAGCGTCTCTCCATGCCAAATTACTTGGTATTGGAGTTTTATCTCCTCCTTCTCCTCATCTCTGTCGACGGTGAAGGAGAAGGGTGGAATCGTCTTCTCCATGGCAGCTCCGTTGAAGATGAGGGCGACAACATCGGCGTCAGCATCTTCATCGACATGACGACATGGAGACTTTGGTTTCCGGACGACGGCATCAAGGCGGAGATGATGTCGCCGTCATGGAATAATTTTCTCCGGTCTTTTCTCCGTTTTGTTGTGGTTAGATCTGGCCACGATGAAGGACTAGGGAGAATAATTTTCAGATCAGTCTTCCTCACTCTTCGGTGGCAGAAAGAAGAAGAAGGAAGACACCAGAAAGAAGAAGTTCCTCAATTCCGCCTACAGGAATGTTGGCCGTTGTTCGTTGGGCATTTGTTCTCAGGCCATTTGCCGAGTGTTTGCCTGTGCGGTCATCCATACTGCAAAGCATTTAACAGGTTAGGTTTTGAGTTGTGCTATTCACAGCGTGGGTACTATTTTGTAATCCAGAGCGCTTGTAATGTGTTGATGTACCCAGCTATCATATAATATAATTCTTCTTTCGTCGCAAAAAAAAAAAAGCATTTTACCGTGTGACTTGTCAGAACTCGGAACCGGGCATTTTACCGTGTACTAATTTCGTAGTTCTACTAGGTCTGGTTTAGTTCCCAAAATATTTCTCAAAATATTTCAGATTCCCGTCACATCGAATCTTTAAACACATGCATGAAGCATTAAATATAGATAAAAAATAAAACTAATTACACAGTTTAGACGAAATGGACGAGACAAATCTTTTAAGCCTAGTTAGGCCATGATCGGATAATAATTGTCAAATAACAACGAAAATACTATAGTAGCATTACAGTTACATTTTCTAAAATATTTTAGAAACTAAACAAGGCCTAGGTGTAAACTTGATGAAAAAAAGAGCACTTGCGTTCGCAGGCATGGATGGCGATGGCGTTCATGATGGAATCGTCAAAGCTCAAAAGTAACGTGCATAGGAGTACCCTTTTAGTTCCAAGTTTGAAGTGTCAAAATTCACTGTAACGACACTGTAGTATTTCGTTTGTATTTGGTAATAATTATTTAACCATTGACTAATTAAGTTTAAAACGTTCGTCTCGCAAAGTACAATCGAACTATATAGTTAGTTTTTGATTTTATTCACATTTAGTACTCTATGCATGTATCGTAAATTTGATGTGACGAGAAATCTTATTTTTGCATAGTACACTTTTTAATGGACCTAAACACAGCCGTTGTACAGTGAGCATGGGTGTTGCATGGAAAAGGATTTGCGGTGATGGAGACGCGCTTGACGGAGAAAGGGGACACGTTTTAGGCCGTGCAGTCAAAACAGGTTAGTACAGGGAGTGGGGGGCCATCGGTATTCGCTCGCTACTCGGTGGCAGCCAGTTGTAGACAGGAGGCCAGGGAGGGAGATTGCAGCAGCCTGCACATGACGCGGTGACTTTTTCTCCAACGTCGGCCACGTTTACACCCTGTTCGTTTGTGGATCAGCAGAATCAGTAATCATCTAGTAGAGTTTTTCTCTCATAATAAACCAGCGAACAGTATTTTCAGTCACAATAAACCAGCGAAACGAATAGGGTGTTAGTTGACAATTTTTTTTTTAAATTCTCTGTCACATCAAATATTTAGACACATACATAGAATATTAAGTGTAGATAAAAAACTAATTACATAGTTGATAGAAATCCACAAGACAAATATTTTAAACCTAATTAGTCTATAATTAAATATTAATTAATAAATACAAACGAAAATGCTAAGGTATGCAAAAAAAAATTTCGAGAACTTAACAAATCCATCCGCGTCTCAACCGGGGCCCGCATCCTCCGGCACTGCACCCCCACGATAAACACCCATCCCGCCGACATGTGGGTCTCCATGCCATCCTAGTCCCACTTGTCACTGGGGAGCAGAGTGCGTGTTTTTGGCAGTGGGTACAGAGTGATCTGGGCGTGTCGGTCGTGGAGCTTTCGTTCACTGCTCGTCAATTTGCTTAACGGTGATGCGACGGCGAGCAATTAAGGGACAACCATGGTTTAGTACTCGCCATTAGGGGTTGCCTATGTCAGCAAATTGAAGTTGCTACAGTACTATGGTCCATTTGTTTATGCGTCTTCGATTTGGGTAGGTGTGAGCGGCGAAAATTGTATATCCCCTAGGCACGTGACATCACATTGGACTGGCTTCACTCAGCTACAAAAGTATGGACCAATTTGGGAGTGCTCTTCCTGCTTTTACATTCTTCATAGTAGCTGATTTTTTTTGTGCGAATTGATTCTCTGAATGAAATTAATTTCCTATTATCTATGATTCTCTAGGACAAACTTTGCGGATATAGTGATTTGTGTCTGAAGTGAATCGGGAGAAGCTATTTTTTTTAACTCCTAGGCTCACAATTCATTTCAGAGAATTACTTCAGAGCGTAAACAAAAAGGTCACTTCTTTAAAAAAAAGATTGAGCTTCCCCTGGATTCACCATGAAAGCTGCTCTGGAAGCTCTTGCCAAACTGGCTCTACGTATTTTTTTTTGAATGAATGGTCCTATGTATCTGTGTTAGTAATCTACATGTTTCTAGTGTACGAGGGCCTCCGATTTTCCATTAATAGAAAAATATAAATTCATCGTCACTCTGATAACTTGCACGCTGGCCAACTCTCGAATTTTGATGCTTAGAGCCTTCTAAATCTGTACAGCGTATCATTTGGGTCCTTAATTCTGGAATGTTAATAATTGAGTCCTCACACTTTATAATGATATCAACGCATGGAGCATTGGAGAATGTTAGGCGTAAATGACACCATCGTGCAATTTCAGGAACCTAAATATCAAAATTCGTGATGGATTCAGATAGTACCGCCAATTAAGTTTGACACTCAAATATCAAAATTCAAGAGTTGAATACTCAAATAATACCGTCGTGCAAGTTTGAATACTGTTTTACTCGAAAGAAAATAAGACGGTTTCAACCTTTAGGTTCATTAGCATCTCTCTTTCTCTGGCCCCCTCCGCATGGTAATTCTCGTAGCAATTTGGGTCGAAAACCTCACGCTAGTCAAGGTTTCCAATGCTCCCGGTACTATGGAATTCATGGACATCTTCTATAGAATCTACTATTTGTCACAGTGAGACGCGGCAATGCAGATCTGCTCTGCCCAGGGAAAATCTGGCGATGCGTCGTCTGTCTCTCTGAGCTCTACTACTCTTTGGTTCAGTTGGACTCTTGATCAGAGATGATTAGAGCAAGGTTAATAAGACTCGGCTATAAATCAAGTCATCAATAGCCAAGTTTAGAGCCTGATACATATAATTACTAGGCTCTTTCTCTATTTTAAATATTGTTTTTTATTCATATGTGAAGAAAAGAGAAGAGGATGGCATAACCGTGTGAGGCTATGACCTGTAAAGTAGTCTCGTCCTCCGTGTTGCGCGGATCGACGGAAGCAGCGACAAGCTAGGCCCTCTCTCTCCTCCATCTCAGCTAGGCAGCTGACGTGGTGGGCGATACGCCCATTGCGGTACGTGCCCTTATACTCTCCCGTCCCAAAATATCTATCGTTTTCGTTTCTTAATAAATAACTTTAACTAAATATATATTAAAAAATATTAATATTTATGGTATATAATTAGTATTATTAAAAAGATCTTTGAATATAGTTTTTTAATAAATTTATTTGGAGATTTAAATGTTGCACGTATTTCCTACAAATCGAGTCAAACTTATGGCACGAAAACCAAAAGCGACAGATAATTTAAGACAGAGGAAGTACGTTAGAACATGTACAATAATAGGCTTATAGCCAAGCTAGATAGCATTTTTGCTGATGTAGAGGAGAGAGAAGAGGAGAGAGAAGAGAGCTTAGCTCTCATGTCAGCAACAAGCTAAGCACAGAAGCATAGGCATCTGTGGGCCTAAATAAAAGAGTATGTGAGGAGGAATAGAAAATAGAAAGTAAGACATGGTACCATATAATAATAAAAAATATTTTTATAACCAAATAGAAGACAACTATTATATAGATCGGCTCTTATGACTTAATTTATAGTCAAACAATTGGTTTTATTATTAACCATGCTCTTATAGTACTAATATAAAGTGCATCCTACCGCCGGTCGCCGTCAACGAGGCGCCGGTGCCGCCCAGAAACTTGCACGTACCCAAGCGGCCAAGGCCGATCTCAATCTCCATTTCTTTATCGCGGTTTCTTTACTCCGGCCGGCCACTTGCCGGACCATGCCGCGGCGCTGGTACATGATGGCAGCAGAAAACAAAAAAAAGATATACTACAGCCAGTGGATCCGAGATTTCTCAGAGCTGAGGTCTGAGAGAGATCTTTCCGGGCGATCGATTGATGCTTTCCGTGCCTCGCTTGCCCGCCAGGTGTGCCTACTCGCGTGCGCCGAATCAGTGGCAGGGCGACCCCAAAGCAGAACCAGAGCAGCCGAATCATCGCCAGTTCGCCACCACGCCTTCCGCTGGAATCAGCGGGCAGGCGTGAGCATGTAGCGTAGCGATCTTCCTTTCTGTTGGCTTTCTTTGCCTGCCGGCAAGAGACGACGACGGCTCGGGGCGGCGGTTCCGCGTCTTCTTCCGGCTGTCTCGTTTTTTATCCTCGGAAGGCCGGGCACCGGCAGGTTGTATCTGATTTCCGGTGCGCGACCAAGCCTGAGTTGCCTGACCGGCCATGCACGCCGGCTGGGTCGTGCAAGGGACACCGGCACCACGCCATACCCAGTTATCCACCAAAAGGAAGACTGAAGACGTGCGTGCGTCAATCGAACAACAAGCGCGGTGTTACATGCAAATGGCAGCGTTGTGGATGGCGTCGCCGAACCGACAAAACTATACATGGATATTGGCAGATGACATTCCACGCGTAAAGGATCCATGAGCGCGCTCGCGGGCTGGTAGACACCACTGAAAGATCAACATACGCACAATGTTCCATTTGAAATCAAAACTACATCAAAACTTCTGCCGATGAACAATCGTCGTAAATGTTTACATGCATGTGAGTAAGTGACTATGTGAGCACCTTCTGAGACTAATAAGAACAAAAATATTTGGTTTTACCCATCCGAAAAAGAGCATACCAAGGATCTTTTTTTGATAGAGAAGAAAAAAAACCCAAAGATATTTAGTGACAATGTGAACGCTATTAAGCCGCACATGGTGCCCACCACAAATATGGAAGCATATGCAACTAGTATTTGCCATCAGGCCTACATGGGCCCTGGGGTAGTGCCTAAATGGACCAAATGCAATGTAACGAGCACCAAGCATTGGGTTTCTGCCTGTTTGGGACCACAGTCGGAAGATGCTTAACTCCGCACGACCAATAGACCTGGAAACATTGAAGCCAACCTATCTAAAAAATTTCTAGTACCAAAAGGTTGTACGTACTTGCAGATGATTTCTGTCAACTCCCTAGCCATACAAGAAAGCATAACAGAAGTTAGTAAAGACTCTTTGGTAATGCAGGTCAACATGGTTAGAGGTTTAATATCAAGGCTTTATATTTGGTCATCGTACGCAGGTCAACATGGCCAAAGGTTAATACTGCATTTGTATTTTGATCTAGCTGAGGATTGAACAGACTACCCAAGATTTCTCCCAGCCCTAGGGACAACCAAACTATCACCTGGGCATGAAGGGTCGCATGAGAGTACTTCCATAAAGGAGAAACAATGCATGACCCAATCACCCAAAGCAACTTAATCACAGAGTGGCCCACCTAGGATTGAACAGGCAACCAAAGATTTGTATTTTATATAGTTTGGTTTTGAAATTCTCTTGTGATGTACTAGGTGATTAATCTTGGGAATTTTTCGGAACTTCTCAGCCACATTTCAAGATTCTTTTTTTTGCCTGACTCGCACTTCCACTTGATGCGGCACAATTCACTAATACCACAGATAAAGCCCACCAACTCAACACTAATTACAAGCCATAACATTGACAAGGCCAACACATTTGATGGACAGAGTCACGAGCTCTTAGATCTATGTATATAAGAACTTAAAGTGCAATATTCCGTTTTGACTTAATTCTTCCTCCAAAGCTACAAGCCACTTCACATGTGCCTAAATTTTGAGAAGGCAACAATCTTATAGAACTAACTAGTACAATTAAAAGGACAATGCACAAGAGACAATTCACATTTTTTTCTATAGTCAAACAATAACAAAATTGCCACCAACTAGTACAATTAAAAGAACAACTCACAATTCACATTTTTTTTTCTATAGTCAAACAATAACAAAATTTCCTATTGTCTGAACGACAACAAAAAATCAGGCACCTACTAAAATAGAGGACAAGTGGAACTTATAATACTCCCTCCGTCCCAGAAAGGAAGACGTTATGGGATGCATGCATGTCAAACTTTCTCAACTTTGACTATGTAGAAAATGCATGCAACATTTATGACCCTATCTCCAAATAAGTTTATTATGAAAGTATATTCAACGATCTATTTAATGATACTAATTATGTATTATAAATATTATATTCTTTTAAGGGCCGTTTGGATCCCTTTATTTTGGAGGAATTGAAATCTACTTAATGGATTAGGCTATTTGGCTTGGAATTTGACATTCCATAACATTCCCAAGCTCACAAATAAGTCTATCTCAAATTCTAGGGTGAGAAATGGAAATAGATTCTATAGATCATTATGCTATAATTCTACTCTCCAACTTATAGCACACTCTTCAACTCACTTCCCTACAACAGAAATGCAACATATAAGTATGTCCCATGTATGCCTAAGAATAAATATTCCATATACAACTATATTAGCTTAATTAATCTACGTCTAAATTGTAATTATTAGAATGAATTCAATTCTAAGGATCCAAATGGCCCCTTATATATAATTGGTCAAAGTTAAAAAGTTGACTTCTTAGGAAGCGAGAACGTCTTCTATTTTGGGACAGAGGGAGTACACTCAGCAACTATTGTCTGCCGGTATAAACCCATCCCTTATATATAATTGGTTAAAGTTAAAAAGTTGACTTCTTAGGAAGCGAGAACGTCTTCTATTTTGGGACAGAGGGAGTACACTCAGCAACTATTGTCTGCTGGTATAAACCCATGATTGTCAAGACATAGGTGCAACAATGGGACTCGAGAAGCTCTCACTACTCACCGCTCAGAGCATCCCAACCTCCGATTCTACCAGTGGGTGTATTTACTGAATTATTTTTCTGACTTTTTGTTTTCGAGAAATTTTTGTGACTTCCTGCAAACTTTTTGACACCTAAAAAACAATTGAAGATTTATTGATGTTTCATCCTATTTCTTACAAGCTGATGACACATGTTAAGCCTGTAAACAGACCTGACTACTTATAACAAACAGAAAGTGACGATTCGTTTGCAACAGAAAAACAGGTGAAGTTTCAAACCTGCAGCACTGGACAACAGTTACTCCGAGGAATAGGTAAACATTATTACTGCCTCGTGGTTGTTGTAGGGTACAACTGAACCCAAGCAAATTCCTCTTTGTATCTAACACTTTGGTCACATGACCCTTGACATGTGTAGACAGCAATTGTTGCCCAGTCAAGTGAGTCTGGTTGATTTCTCACACCAAAGAAATAAAGCAATTGTGGCATTACCTGGAAAACAGAACATATATGTAAGTAAAACCTTTGGATCCTGACTTTTAGAAAACAGAACATATATGAAAAAATTGGAGTCTTCATCCTTCTAGTGGATATATACTTCATTCCGAAATCTAGGTCATTCTAATTTTGTCCTAAGTAAAACTTGACTAAGCGGGGAAATCAGCTTCAATTCCTCCCCCCCCCCCCCCGCGTCGCTCTCCGTACAGGGCGACACGGGGGGCGACTCTCCCTCCTCCGTAACCACAGCCGCCGGCGTGCTCCCCCTGGCCGCCGCCGCTGCTCCTCGGCTTGCGGCGGCGGCGGCGGCCAGCTGTGGCGCCCAAAAACGGCTGCCCACAGCACCTTCCTCCCCCTCCCCTTCCTCTCTCTCCCTCCCCTCCCCTCCTCCTCTTCCTCCGACCTCGGCCATGGAGCAAGGACGGCCGACGGTCGGCCGGGGCTTCAGATCCGGGTACCCTAGGCCCGGATCCGGCAAGCCCTGCCCTGGATCTGGTGCGGTGGCGGTGGCTGGCCCAGGCGCGCATGCCAGCGGCGGCCGGGTAGCCTCAGCGCGGATCCGGCGCCCCCCGCCCTGGATCCGCCCCCCTCCCGCGCCTCGGGCACGGCGCGCGGCTGCCGTGGCCAGCTGATGCTCCGCTTGGCCAGGCCATGGACGGCTCGTGGTTGGTGCCCGCCCAGACCCCCTCCCTACGCCCAGGGTGCGTCGCGCTCTGGGTGGCCGGGCCATGGCCGGCCTGCGGCCGCTGCTCGCCCGGCTGGCACACCACGCCCTGCGGGTGTGCCCGTGCACGGACGGCGAGGTCCCGGCCGGCTGGTCTGGCCGGGCCAGGCTCCGGCGGCCGGATCTCTCCCCTGCGAGCGCGCTTGTGTGCGGATGACGAGGTTCCAGCCGGCCTGTGTGCGCGCCTATGTGCGGCTAGCCTGGCGTCTCTGGATCTGGCCGGGCCCGGGCTCCACCGGCCGGATCTGCTCCCCTGCGTGCGCGCTCCGTGCACGGACCGTCAAACCTGGCCGGGTCCAGGCCGACGGCGGGTCTGGCCCCGGTCCCTGGGGCCGGATCTGGCTCTGGGGGTGCTCGGTCCCCCACCTCAACGTCGGCCAGTGCCGGCTCCATCATGCTGGTGGTTGGCCGTGGCCGGGCTTCTTGCGGGCGGTCTGGCGCGCAGTTCGGGAGGTTGCTGCGGTCTTAAGGGTGGCCTGCTCCGGAGGACGTAAAGCAGCTGGGTGAAAACCTTGCCCGGATTGCCCGGGCCGACGACGATGGCGCAACCTGCGCCATGTTCCTTCTTGGAGGCGTCGTCGAAGCTCCTGTTCGCTGGGGGCAGGCTGAGGTCGAGAGACCTACTCGTGTGCTTCTTCCGGCGTTGTTGGCGTCTACGGATGTCAAGGTCCTTCCTGAAGGCTTCGTTGGAGCACTACCGCAGCCCATCTCCTGCCACCCGTCGGAGCCGCTCCTTCCTGCCTGTGCCTGTGGGTGCCTCATGCTCATCTTCGCAATGGTTTGTCCAGCCTGCTTGGTGTCGCCGCCGTCGTTCCTCCGCAGTGGCTACCTGGTCGCTGGCGGATACGGTCGTTCTACTCCGCAGCGACTACCTGGTCGCTGCCGGATGTTCCTACCGCGCAGCGGCTACCTAGTCGTTGGCGCTCTACCCCGCAGCAGCTACCTGGCCGTTGGCGGTTTCCGTCGTCTCTACTTCGCAGCGACTACCTGGCCGCTGGCGGTTTCCGTCGTCTCTACTTCGCAGCGACTACCTGGTCGCTTGCCACCGCGGCTTGACTCACACTTGGTTGGCGACCATTGTGCGGATGTTTTTCTCTTAGGCAGGCATAGTCGGTTGGTGTGTTGAGGTGGGGTTCCTCCCTCGTGTTTTCTTGCTGTTTGTTTGTCTTTAGGATTCCGCCGGTAATCCTAGGATTACTTGCGAGTCCTTTTGTATCGGTGCTCCGGCCTTTCTTTTGGCCTTTCCTCTTAATGAAATACGGGTAAAAGACCCGATCGTGAAAAAAAAACTTGACTAAGCTTATAGAAAAATGAAGAATATCTACAACATGTCAACATAAAAGTAGTTTCATTAAATATATTATTAATGTCTTGATGGTGTATTTATTTGATACAGTAGATGCTAATATATTTTTTCTATAAATCTGGTCAAAAAGAGAGAAGTTTGAAAGGCAAAACTAAAACAGCCTATGTTTCCGAATGGAGGGAGCAACTACTATAATGAAATATGGACTGTGGTCATAAATTAGAAATTTGGCCAACCTGAAATTCATAGCATAATGGACCTCTACAGTAGCTACATGATGGGATATCAGCATTTGACGGACACCCAGAAGATAAGGCCCAGAGAGGTTTAGCATTTGGTTCTCGACAATACCTGCATAATACACATGTTATGTTTAGCATTTGGTTCTCAACAATACCTGCACAATACACTGTTATGCACATACTGGCAACATTTCTTTTCTTTAGAATAAGTATACAATGCAAGTAATAAATTCAGTAACGATAGGGCTATTTTCCCAAAAAGCGAAGGCAAAATGTAGATGGATTCACTATAAAACATGGTAAAAATTGAAGAAAAATCATGCAAGCAATGAAATTTCACCTCAACACTTGATGTGGTGCTCTTGAGATCCGCTCTTGAAAAGATGCCCAGCATTTGTTGTCAGCATCAGCCTACCCAGATAGCAGTAAATAAACACAATGATTGATGCATAAGCAGAAATCCAACAGAGATTATTCCAAAGAGAATGAAGAAAGAAAAATGGGCCCAAAACCTCAAATTGATCCATCCACGACTGCATCATAGCATTGGGTTTCCCATGTCTTTGCGTCACCAACGACTTTGAGTTATTTTCATCATCACTATCGGAATCAAAAGTACCTTCATAGTCTATTTCTATTTCAAATTCTGGCCAAGAAGTGCTAGCAGGAACTGAAAGTAGACAAAAACGTGAGCACAGCACAATTCAAATGTTAAGAGCATAAATAGCTTTATTAATCCATACATAATCACCTTTTCCTACAGCTGGCCGAACTGAATTTGAAGCAGCAGAAGAACTTATTATCTGGAGGCAATCATTTTTATGACCAGTACGCCAATGCAGTGCCTGAGACAAAGCAATCAAGAGCCATTAATCCTATATGTTCGTGTCAGAACCGAATTGATGGACGCTAAAGTTCAACATACATACCTGATGTTTCTCAGAACAGTATCTTGCTTTCTTGCAGCTACTACATATTTTATCCCCTTTCCAGGTACCACACCAGTGGCATACAGGAGCTGGCAACAAATAGTTAGGCATTTGAAAGAATTTAGTAACATTAACTGTTTGGCAGCCAAGGGACAGGTAAAGCTCATTTACCAACAACTAGTAGACAGATTGCAGGATTATAGCACATAAACAGTAATATGACAAGTCAGAAAGTTCTAAGACAGCAATTGTAAAATATTTATGTTAAGCTTACGCACTTCCAAATAAACTTCTTTTGAACAAAATTTGCATGTGCCATAGGTCCAGTGGCAGAGCGAGGATTTTTGTGGAACCTGGGCGAGACGCAACATAATAGTAAGGACCTGTTTGGCAGGGCTCCGGCTCCTCACGTGGAGTAGCTTTTTTTTTGGTAGAGCTGAAGCCGTTTTGCAAAGCATTTGGCAAAAACAGCCTCAGTGATAATTTTATAATAATTTGTGTTAGAATTGTAAGGAAGAACCGAGAGAAACCACAGCTCTGCGGCTCCGGCTCCTCTATAGAAATGGCTCCGGCTCCTCTGCACTCATGCAAGGAGCCGTTTATTAGATGCCCGTTTAGCTGGACTTCTTGCAAGGAGCCACGAGAAGCCGGAGCCAGAGCCCTGCCAATGAGGATCCAACATAATGTAGAGCATTGTACATGAAAATAAAATTAGGGAACAACAATAATTTTAAGCTATTCCATCTCCCTAGTACAGGTTCCTAGCTAGTAGCTAGTGTACTGGGTCCATCTCCCTAACAAATTTTAAAAAGAAACATGAATAATAAAAAAAAACAAAAGGAGATGATGGCCTTTGCTCGGCCACTGTATACTCCTACGTGAGTATAAAGAATTGGTAAATAAATAAAGCTAGAAAAGAGGCTTACGTAATCTAATACAACGTAATAACCTGTTCACCACGTGAGCCTGGGCACCGGCCAGGGTGGCCGGGCCTTGGCTCCGCCAGTGCATAGGTCCCTAGCCACTCCAAATGTAAACAAACAGAAATGTTTCCAAACGAGAAAGCAAGGTAGTAATTGACATTGCACACTGGCAGAAACAAATAATGTCATAGATGGCAACTCCAAGAATTCAGGTCCAGAAATCCAGAAGTCACTATCAAACATATTCTCAATTTCACATATTTATGCAACAGCCACTGTAGGATATATAGTGTCAACTGCAATGCAACAGAAGAGAACACTACCTCCTGGACACAGTGGTTTGTCAGAGCCATCGTGCTTTAGAGGCTGAGCTGAGTAGAAGGCGTTAGTCCGTGGCAATTGGCACCGGAAAACCTTCACGCTGGAACACAATCCACTTCAAACAATCAAAATCAGAAGATTTCTGAACAAAACCATTACAGATACAGGACTGTCTTCACCTTCTACATGGATTCCCATGCTTGTGTTTCCATTGTTCATGTTGATCTCGAAGCAAGCACACCATGGATGGGCACATGAACACGAACAGCGTTCGGTGGAAGGCTGCTACATTATGTTCAATTGGTGCATATATCTAGACAAAACCAAGCCCAATTGTGACCAAGTCAACATCCAAACAATAAGCAATCGAGTGTCACAACTTTATTGCACACAAAGAAATCACCTGGAGGACGAACTGCAGAGGCTCGCCACAGAAACCGCAGCAGCTGGACTTCCCCGAAGGCAAGTTCACGGGGTCCAGCCACGCCTGAACAAAACCACACAACCCTGGCATCAACACGCGAAACTGTACAAAAGAAAATTAACTACTGGAATTTAAGACGGGCTGGCGCGCGCACCGGGGTGCCGCCGGCCTTGCTGGGGAACAAGTGGCGGAGGAGGAGGCCTGGGTGCTTCGGTTTGCTAAGGACACCAAGCGTCACTTCCACTTCTTCATCCTCATCGTCGTCGTCCTCGTAATCCACTGCAGCGGCAGAGGGGCCTACTAGAGGGGGCTGGTGCGGGACCTCGGTCTCGTCGTCATCATCATCCAGGGAGGTGATACGGAGGCTGCTAAGCTTCTTGGCGCTGGACTCCATTATCGGCGGCGGCGAGGGGGCGGCCGGAGTGTTGCGGCGGCAAAACGGTCGCTGCCTCGCTGGTTTGGCGCAAAAAAAACCCTACCCCCACCCAACACGGTCCGGCTGGCTATATGGGTCGACCGAGCCCAAACAAACGCAAACGGCGCGCGAGGGTGACTCCGGCTTGGTTTGGTAGGTTTGCACGAACGGGTACCGCTGCTACCGCATTCCTCCCCAAAACCCTTCCTTCCGCCGCCGCCGCGACCGGCTAAACCCTTCCTTACGCCGCCGCGACGACCACCCGCCGCGGGCCAACCATGGCGCCCGTTGCGGCTCCCATACGGGACCTGCTCACCTCCTTCAGCCCCAGCGCGGACTTCCTCGCGCTCTCTTCTGGGGACGGCCGCATCAAGGCATGGAACCTGGAAACTAGCGGTCCTCGCCTAGCAGCTTGCCACTGAAGTTATGGGCTTACCTAACACGCTCTCTTTGCCGTTCGCGCAGGTATGGGACGCCGTGCGGGGCCGGCTGCAGACCGAGTTTGCCGACATCCTGGCAGTGGAGGCGGGCGCGGTCCCGGTCGTTCAATCGAAGCGCGGCCACCTCGCCCTCGATTACACCTGCATGAAGTGGGTACAGCTTTCCAGCAAGGTGAGCGAATCCACCCGACCACCCCCATGTCGAGATGTTACAGCTTCTTGTGTTGGGATGTGCCCTTATCACTTGCTTACATTTTTTTTTCTTAGCAGAAGAAGAGGAAGGCTGGGAGCTCACTGATTGTGCTTGGTACAGGCAGTGGGGATGTGCTGGCACTTGATGTCGCTGCGGGACATTGGAAGTGGAAAGTCAGCGATTGCCATCCTGGGTAAGTTGGTGTTTAACTTCTTCTTTTATTTCAATTCAAGTGCTAGGGGAAATACATATTCAGTCGTTAAAACCATCAAACCACAATCAAGTACAGAATCATCTATGACCATTAGCCCTGTTCACTGGTTGGGTCAAAACCGGTTCACTCCACAAACCAATCCAGATCAAATCAGCGTAATGGTTTGCAATGGGTTTACTCGTTCCAGAGTCAAAACCGCACCCTTAGAAGGGGATTGGCTCTCATGGTTTAGAACAAATCAAACCGGCTAGCCCATCCTTGGTCATCTTCAACCTTTGGATTACCACACAGAAACACTACGTCAAGCTGCTGCCGCTAAGAAGATCGCCATTGATATGCAAATTACAACATTCTTGCAGCGGATGGCGGTTCCACACTGTCTAAACGTCTTGCCCAACCCAACTCAACCCATAATGGTAACCAGTATCTAATCTGTATAAACCAAAGCCAACCCAGTCAAAACCACTAGCTGCAGGCTGGTTTCCCAAACCTGCCTAAACCGCGGATGAACAGCCCTAATGATCATACACCATACTAACGAGTAACATTAAAAATGGCTATACATTTTGTGAAGCATACTCATATTGTATCTTTGGCACTGTCCCTGTTTGGATTTTTGTTGCTAAGGTTAATCTCTGAAAGCTTCATCTTGGTTATGCTCACTTACATTGGAGTACATGTTGTGTTTAGGGGCGTGACGGCTGTAGCATACTCAAAACATGGACGGAGTGTGTACACGGCAGGCGCTGATGGCATGGTCTGTAGGATTGATGCCTCTGATGGGGCCGTTGTCGGGAAATTTAAATCTTCTTCAAAGGCAATATCTGTATTAGCTGTGTCATCAGGTACCTCAACTGTGAAGTGACTTCTTAGTTTATGACTATGGTTTTTTTTTAGATTAGTTTATGACTATGTTGGTTCTAGTGCGCCTGCTCTCATAAATTGTGTTTTCTGGATGTAACAGCTCTGATTGCTGTGTACTAACCAACACTAGGTTATTTTTTTATTCAATGTATCTGCTGTGGTTATAAATGTAACAGGATTATATCTGGTAGATTGGCCTATAGATTTAACACTTGGCACATGAACTCAGTGAAGAATATCCTGTCTATCTGCATTATGAGACGATATATTGACACTTAACATGTTTTTTATGGAACTGGAAATCTAACATTATTATTCATCAATTGATAAGTTACAGGTATTGATTTATCATTTATGCTGCTTGCTGAAATGTTTATTTAGTTACATGTGCACCTTGTTTTTGCCAAGATCCTTGCTAGGATCCATCATGTATATATGCATTTTTTGCTTGTATATGCAATCCATATCCAGCAAAGTTCCACCACTTAATTTTAACTACATGCAGCTTGTACTTGATTATGTCAGATGGAAATATGTTAGCAACAGCAGCTGGCCAGTTGCGGACCTTTGACACTTCCAGCAACAAAAAGATTAAAAAATTCTCTGGACATCCAGTGAGTATCTCTTGCTTTCTCTTACCTATTGGTGTTCCTCTTTCAGGACTACTGTATATAGATATGTACCCTCTGTATCTAAGTACCCATCTTTTTTTATTGCGTGCACCCATGGAAACTTCATAGGTTGCTGTGAGGAGCATTGTTTTTAGCAATGATAGCCAGTATGTTTTGTCATCTGGAGTTGGGGAACGCTATATTGCCATTTGGAAGCTGGGCAGTGGGAAAACCCAGAGCTCAAACTGTATCCTGTCGATGGAGCACCCAGCAATATTTGTGGACTGTAAATGTTCAGACGAAGGAGATATACACATTTTGGCTATTTCTGAGATTGGTATCTGCTATTTCTGGTCTGCAAATGATGTGGATGACCTGCGTAATAAGAAGCCGACCAGGATCATATTGTCTGAGTCATCTGTGTCAACAGTTCATCAGGCATTCTCGATATTTGCCGCAAAACTTCAAGGAGCGGATGGACCTAATTCTGCCCATGTCCTACTGGCTTATGGGTCTGTAGTGAAACCATCTTTTGATAAACTTTTGGTTTGTTATGGTACGGATATTAATTTGGGCATTTCTCAAGATGGAGTTCTCTTGCCAAATACTCAAACCACCATGACAAAGAAAGGCCAATCTGTGAAAAAGCAAGGTATAGTGAGAATGTTCATTAGTTATGTTGAAAATTTTATCTTGCTTCTTCACTTCACCTTCTCTTTGGGAGTTACACAAATGATAACACCTTTAAATTTTTTAGTAGCTAAGTCAGCTACTAGCTTGTGCTCTAAATTTGTGCGATTCTTAAATAAGAGAAGCATGGATGCACCTTTTTGAGTTTTGGTAGCTACTCTTGGGCTAAATCTTGATCTTTTTTTTTTCTTATAGAAACTGTAACTGCTCTAGACCGAGCCAATGCTGAAGATGCTATCCTTCCTCTTCCAAAGCTCCATACACAGGAAAAGAAAAGGAAACATGGTGTAACAAAACCCAGTGGTGATGTGGAGCCTGAGATTCATAGTGACCTCACCACTACAAGATCTATTCATAAAAGAGGTAAATGACATATTGGTAGTTTTTTATTCCTTTTCTGTACAGCATAGTAAGGAAACACAGCAGTCTGGGTATGTTGAACTTACATAAACAGTTGTTTTCCTATCACATATACATATTGTAGGTTGTTATTCACTAGCATTTTACTTTTGGTTCACTGAATTTTACATGTATGGTTGATTTATTTATTTCTCATTGTGTGGCTGTCTTAAACATTTCCATAACTATGTTTACTCATTTATTTGTCTAGTTCCTGTGCAAAGAATCGAAGATGACAGCATATGCATCGAGGATATGATGAGGGAGTGTGGCATCATTGACACTAGAGTAGACGAGAGCATGAAGGGCCATCCTGGCATTCTCTCTGATATTTTGTCCGATCTGTTTGGTGATGTCAGCATAAAATTCAATGCTAATTTACCCAGTAAGAAGGTTTGTGGAATTGAATTGAATTTCCATATTCAATCATATAATCTATTTGCATGTCTATTGTACACTATTCATGATGATCTGTTCTTTTAACAGATTCGAGGTCATCTAAGATCATTGAAACCTGGAGATGCTTGCAAACTTCTTGAGAATTTAGTATCTGCATGGATAACAAGGTGCTCAAGACTCAGTTTACATGTCTGTTCTCCAGTGCTTTCTCATGCATCATGTAATTATTATTTATTTTGCCCTGTTTGTTGATGTTTCCACAGATCTGGTAGCACAGAAGTTGTATTGCGCTGGATATACTGCCTGTTAGTCCTTCACGGCCGTTTTATTCCCTCTGAGAAGTCAACAAAAGTAATTAGCGACCTGCACAAGGTATAGTTTCTCGCACCAGTACTAGCTGTGTACTTCATATGTTAATTTTTCGTTTGCAGCTCTTTCATGCTTTGCACGCTATTTTGAACATTTATAGCATTGCTGTTACTATTTTATTTTTTATTTGATTTGAAATTAGAATACAGCAGAATGTTGCTCACTAACTTTAAGACCATTGCAAATAGGGTAGATTGGTACTGAAGTTTGCTACTCATACTGAAAGATAATAGCATTGGCCCCTATGTCTTGTTGACAACTGATGAAAACACTAGTTTATGATAGAGGATTGAGGCATTAGTGACTGAACTGTAGGTCCAATTATTTATGTAAGACAGTGGAATAATGTGGCTTGCTAATTTGAAAGCCTTTTGATGTAAGTGTTCATCAACAACATTGCTCGGCAATACTTAAAGATTGCTGAATGCCTGACTATACTTACACATGTGTTGGCCACTACATCTTCTTAGGTAAGTGCCAACAAGTGCTAGCCTTTTGTGTTCAGGTTTACCTACCTTCTGTTAGAATTTGTGGACTCACGGTCTGAACCATCTGATTGGTGTAGAGAGGTGCTCTGTTTATCCGACCTGCATCATAAGATGCTAATGTTGTTGTTTTTCATAATCTTGATGATGATATGCCTTAATTCCACCCTATACTAATTGGATGGTGTCGAGGGCAAGTTCATGTGTCTGAAGAAGGTTTCTCACTCTAGAGGTTTCTTGACAGCTCAAAGAATGATATTGTTTGATCCTTCATAACAGATTCCAATACAATGGCTGCACAATGTTGTGCAAATAAACATACAAAGATAAAGAGGAACAATTTCTATATACAAAGTGATAAGAGGCACAAGACTGGGCAAGGGGATGACCAAGACGCGGGCAAGAGAAGACCAGGCATGCTGTGGACTGGGCAAAGGGGATGACTATGCATGCGCGAGACTGGGCAAGGGGATGACCGTGCATGTGACTGAAATGGGAGGGCCAATCACGGCCTAAATTTAGGAGTTTTACATCATCGATTTGAGGCCAGAGTACCCCCAGTCTTGCGCATGCATGGTCATCCCCTTGGCCCAGTCCATGCCTGGTCTTCTCTTGCCCGCGTCTTGGTCATCCCCTTGCCCAGTCTTGCGCCTCTAACACAAAGAGATAGATATGGGAGACATCATGCCATATAATAAGAAAGGTGGTTGTATCATGTAATTAACTTCTAGAGTTATCTAATTCAGACTATCTCATCCTGCCATATAATAAGAGAGGTGGTTGTATCATGTAATTAACTTCTAGAGTTATCTAATTCAGACTATCTCATCCTGCCATATAATAAGAGAGGTGGTTGTATCATGTAATTAACTTCTAGAGTTATCTAATTCAGACTATCTTAAGTTACTACTCCCTCCATTTTGCTATGTTTGTCCATGGCGTCAGGTGAATATGTAATTATGTCCCACAATGTTTGTTCATTGAGGCTACCAGGAGATTAGTTATTGCAATATTGCCTTCATACCCCTAATTAAATGCTTTGAAATAAGAGAGGTGGTTGTATCATGTTATCAAACTGAGGTTTGTGTGGTCATTCACATTGATGTTTTTGAACTCAAACTTATTCTGTTAGTTCGAATGATGTTCTATGGACAAACATTGTGAGAGTAATAAAATGTGGCTGTCTAATAGATTTGGTGAGAAACATCACAGTATTGTGTCACATTAAGGCATCATCTGGAAAACGAGAACTTCATAGTATTTGGTGCGATTTTACTTGTTTCCCATGAACTGTGAAAAAAAAATACTCGAAAAAGGGCCTTAACATCATGAAACATTATGTGTTTACTTTTATCCTTTTGTTTTGGTTCCAGCACTAAATTACACCATGCTTTGCAAGTTTTGATATTGCTGAATTTGGGAGGTTTAATTCAACTGAATTTGCCAAAAATATGACCTAAGATAGTAAGATTGATATCTATTGGCAGGCTGGAACAAACCTGACACCAGACCAATCTTAGTCCACACAGCTAATTCTTTTGTAAACAGTGCTTGGCAAGTTGTGGCCAACAAGGCATTCACAGATGTGTGCAGAAAAACTTATTATTTCTTCATTTGCAGATGTGTGCAGAAAGATACAAAGCTACTGAAGATTTGCTGAAGCTTTCTGGCCGGCTTCGGTTAATAATGGCTCAGGTTTTCATTCATATCCAACACAATCATTGAAAGATAACCCATAAATTCTAATGTTTCAGTTTTTACTAAACTAAATGATCATGTGTTAATTTGAATTCCATCAGGTCGACAAGGCTGCTAGTAACATGTCTGAGCCTGCATCAGAGGAGATGCAGGATGCTGCTTTCCAGTCTGACGAAGACAAGGATGAAGACGTTGATGAAACAGTGTTTGGTCAAGATTCAGATTCATCACAACATAGTGACAACAATGAAGATGATGCTAAGTAGACTCTACTGCTGGCATTCATCATTATGGTGATGTATTTTTTTAATTAAATTGTCAAGCTTGATTTTTGTCAAGTTTGTAAACTAGGCAACGCTGAAAGGTTGCACAGAATTTTGACAGGGCCTGGTTGCATTTTGAAGCCACTTTGAAGTTGTGCCTCCTCGCCTTTACCTCCTTTCCTTATATACACGGCGATTGGTTAGTCTGACGGGTGGAAAGTTACGTACCCTAGGGTTCTCCTTTCTCCTTTTCCAGTTTTCCTGATACTAAGGCGATTGGTCAGTCTGACTGGTGGAAAGTTACGTACCCTAGGTGGGCAAAGTTGTATCACATACCGTTATGCATGAGTTTTGGGATGGGTTCTCCTTTCTCCTTATTCATGCTGTCTGTTTTTTTTATCAGTGTCTGGTTGGATGGGTGGGAAGAGCAGTCATTTTTCATTTGATTAGATGGATGGGACGAATCGTAGTTTATTTGGTTGGATGTACGAGGATGGATCGAATAAGAATACTTAACACATTATGTCTATTATTATTTATTTAAAAATAATAATTAATTATGCACTAATAAATATACACTAACATTAATTTTGTCATGATAATTACTAATTAGAAGTAAAATATAGTAATTAGCACTACTACTATCTTAATTTTCACACAAATGTGCACTAATCAACATATTAGTGCTTATCGAAATTGATCTTATCATTATGGTTTACTAAATAATAATATAACATACTAATAATTTTTAATTTTTATTTCATGATGACAAAGGTTAGAAAATGAGGACAAACTTGTTTAGCGGATTTTTACGGACGAGCTTATTCAGTATGTATAGAGAATATTCCCTTACGATGGATATGAACCATATGTAATATGTTGCATGTTTTTTTCTCAAATACGTAAAAAATTTGCGTATCATTGTATTTATGAAGAAGAGTTTAATCATATAAAAACATGCATCCATCGAGCGCTGAAGGAGGTCGATCTAAAACAACCGTAGCTGGACCATCCTGGTAAAAGACATCAAATTTTGATATTACATAAATGAAAAATAACCAAAACCGACGCAGCGGTGCGACCTAGGAGATGGCCTTGCGTTTTCGCGGCTGTCTAGACGAGCCCTTTCCACCGCCCGGGAAGAGCACATCCAACGCTCCGACGTTGAACGTAGTCATATTGCCGTCGAAGATCTTGTCAAAGGCCTCCAGCTCCAATGCGGACAACGCTGATGGATCCTTGGTACAGCCCATACGCTGCATGATCAACACATCATCTCGCTTGGAACCATATGTTGAATGTTATGGACTGTCATCTCCATCTCCATCTCCATCTCCATCGAGGGTATTCGTCAAACCAAACACATCCCTAGTTAACTTACGTGGTGTTGTGAATTGTGATGACTTGTAAGATTCTAGAATGCTTTTTCTTCCAACTAGTTTCACTTTCACCCCACCTCCATTTAGTGATGTGCGATTTGCACCCAATTGATAGTTTGCACTGAATATTTTTGCACCCAATTGATAGTCTGCACTGAATATTTTCTCGTATAGCTTTGGCCACCAGTCCACCGCTATGATATTTTTCGTATGAGCTCTGTCCATACTGTCGCCACTATTTACAGGATGAATAAAAAGAGGTGGATATACATGATTATAGTATAGTATAATATAATTATTTTATGATGGTAAACTGAGAAAGCAAACAACGGAAAGGAGTTTATGATAAGGTTAACACCTTCAGTGTGACACCAAAAGAGCGATGCAAGTAGTCAATATAATTCTCTTTTCTAATCACACCAATGACCAACCCACCACGCTTATATGCTTTTTGATTACACCATGTTCGATTGAGCTATTCAGCGGAATCAGCAGCCATCCAGCAGTATTTTTCTCTCACAACAAATCAGCGAACAGTACTTTCAGCCACAATAAACCAGCGAAACGAACATGGTACTGGAAGCTCATCATCCCAAAGACCCAAACCAGTGTTATTCTAGATCATTTGGCTCACGCGACAAGGTGTGCCAATTTCCACACCTTCAGGGATTGAACGTTGACGAATGGCAGCACGTTTCCTGACTTGTTTCTGCAACCCCGGTTACATTAATTAATGGACTAATGGACTGACGAGCGACGGTGCCGTGCCAAGCCAACCCACCGTGGGTAAAGCCGACGACTCCCGGGCGTCTCATCCTCACCGGACGCCACCAACCCCCGCCATAACCGCCTATTTAAAGCCCTCAGTCCGCCACTCTCATGGCAACACAAGAAGAAGCTGCAAGCCTAAGCATTCAGAGCTGAGCACCTAAGCATTCAGCTCGAACCAAGTTTAGTCGATCGGCCAGCGATCACTGAAGTAATGGCCTCCGCCAACAGCTGGACCCTCGAGATCGCGTCGCCGGTGGCCGCACCGCGCCTGTTCCGCGCCGCCGTGTTGGACTGGCACACCCTGGCGCCCAAGCTCGCCTCCCACGTTGTCGCGAGCGCCCACCCTGTGGAGGGCGACGGCGGCGTTGGCAGCATCAGGCAGTTCAACTTCACCTCAGGTAAGTGTCCGCGGCTTGCCCAGACAAACATGTTCTCTCGCCTGATCGATCAAACAGCTAGCTCATGACGTGCGATCGATCACTCTTGCAGTCATGCCGTTCACCTTCACGAAGGAGAGGCTCGATTTCCTGGACCTGGACAAGTGCGAGTGCAAGCAAACGCTCATCGAGGGCGGCGGCATCGGCGTTGGCATCGAGACGGCGACGTCGCACATCAAGGTGGAGCCCGCGGCCGGCGGCGGCAGCGTGGCGAAGGTGGAGACGACGTTCAAGCCGCTGCCGGGCGTGGAGGTGAAGGACGAGATCACCAAGGCCAAGGAGTCGCTCACCGCCATTTTCAAGGGTGCCGAGGCCTACCTCGTCGCCAACCCCGATGCCTACAACTAAATCGGTGGATTGGGTCATTGGGATGCGATTCCCCTTCCTAAAGTTTGGGTTTAATTTTCGTTTTCTTTCCTGGAGTTCCTCTTTTTTTCATACAAAACAAAATAAAGCTGCTCTATGCGCTGTGCGGTGTATGGACTAGAGATGTTATAAGTGGTACTATATGTACGATGCTTTGTTTGTGTAATTATGTATACCCTCATGGTTTTCTATGTGGGAAGAAAAAGGGCATATATAGGCCCCGTTTGGCTGTGCTGATAAGCTGGCTGAAAAATACTGTTGGCTAATTTGTTGTGAGAGAAAAACACTGTTCCGTCTGAAAAAACAAGCTGAAAATCCGGATTATAAGCCGGATGAACAGACCCATAGTTTATATATGGGGTATTCTGTTTTAAAATCCTATGCAAGTTTGACTGAGTAAGGAATGTTTGTTCATTTCGAATAGATATTAGGAGACTTTCATCACGGTGAATATGTCATTGTTGAAATTTCAAATTATTTTTTTGAACAAAATGAAAAGACTCCAGGGGTTATAGCGTTCACTAAGAGGTGAGAGAAGTAGGCATTTGTCATGACTCCGCGGGATATGCAAAGACGGCGTCAAAAGCAGGCCTGGAAGCGGAGGTGTTTGGGATCCGACGAAAGAGAGAAACACAGTGGCTGACTAGTGGACCCAGAAGCCGGAGGGAATGACAGATGGACCCAAACTGGATGGGGCCCAGAACGGCATGTAATGAACCATGTTCTGTTAATTGAAATCCAAACTCTGAAACTGCGGTTCCTCCCGACACACTGAAATTCATCGGATTCCTATCCATTTCTTGGTAAATCTACCTCTAATTCTTCCTCAGTTATCTTAGTTCATCATAATTGGTACTCAGCTGATTCTCGGCCAAATTTTTTCCATCGCCATGGTGATTCGCTCTAGCGCCGAAGATGAAGTTGACAAAGGTTGAACTTCTCGTGGCGGCGAACGCGGAGGCCACCAACAAGTACTTCGAGGGTATCGAGCTACTTCTTGAGCATCTCCTCGACAAGTTCTCTGGCCTCGAGTCGTGGAAGACCACCGCGGATTCATCATTCGGGTCGTTGTTGCAGACCACGTCAGAGACGCGGGACGGGTTCAGAATTTGGAGTGCTTCAACCGCACCGCAGCAGCATGATGACGAGAATAGTTAACTCATTATACCTATTATTTAAAATTAATAACTATATGCTATCTTATTAGTAATTATTATGATAAAAAATAGTGCACATTTGTTATGATAAATATAATGGGGAAAATTGGCTAGCGGACATTGAAACTGGAGGTCGTTTGCTGGCGGACACCCAAAGTGAAGCCATTTGTTGAAAGACACTCTCGTTGCTGATAATTATGCTATTTGACACCGCGTCTCTTATTTTATTTATTTTCAGGAGTTGAGGAGAGAGAAGAGCGGTGAAATGACATGCTTGACCTTGCTGTTTTCTTCTTCCTCTCTCCCTTTCTTTTTTTTCTGTTCCTGTGTCAGGTCGGCGCACGGATGCGAAACTGAGGCGGCGGCCGTGGCGGTCGAAGCCCTGCTGTTGCTAGCATCGCCTCCGTCCCCCGTGCGCTCAGAGCTCAGAGCTCGCCGGCCTCTATGGCCGCGAGCTCAGAGCAAGTCCGCTCGTGCGTTGGCTCCGCCGCTCGGAGCTCGCACGTGTGTGCTCAGAGCGTGTCTGCTCATGCCCACTTGGAGCTCAGAGCATCTCTGCTCAGAGCTCACGCACGTTTGCTCTGCCGCGCCGTCATGCCTGCGTCCACTCGTCCGCCGCGCCGTCATGCCTGCGTCCGCTCATCCGTGCCGCTCCTGCCCTCGCTTGCTCGCTCGGCTATGCCGCGCCGCCGCTCGTGCACGCATCCACTCGTACCACGTGCGCCTCGTCGGCGTCAGCATGAACAGGGCCAGGGTTGTGGCCGTGACGCCACCCATGTTCGCAAGGCCCACCGACGGGTCCGGCGACTGTGTGGTGGACACGCTCTCGTGGCTAGGGATGAAAACGGACGGAATTTTTCCCGTACCATCTCGTTCCGTTTTCTACATTTTCCCATCCGTTTTCGTATTTGCAAGATCCCGTTTTCATATTTGCGGAAGTAGAAAATGATGTTTTCCGTTCGTTTTCGAGTAATCCCGTTTTAATACGGAATAGACCCGTATTTATCCCGTTTTCAATCTATGCTCAACATGTTCAACAATTACATGTCCTTATGTTATGTTAATATAACTACGAATCACCAAATATGCATGTTATGTTCACGTACATGGCATGTAAATGAATATTAAACTTTGTATATATTATTACATGACTTTATATATGTATGCTTTGAGAATATTAGATTATGTGATCTTAATTTAATTTTTCGGATCTCCATCCATATTTGTCTGTTTCTATATGTCCGCATATTCCGATTCCGTTTTTGAACCCGCATTTTCTGAACCCGCTCCCGTTTTCGCCAAAAAAAAATATAGAAACGAAAGTAGAAATAAGGTTTTTCTGTCCGTTTCCGTCCGTTTTCATCTCACGTGGGTGCCCCGGCCGCCCAAGTGCGGCGCCAGCACGGTGGACCCCAACTGCGTGCAGCAAGCGATGAGGGTGCAGCTGGGCGTCTTCTTCCTGGCTCTGTACATCCTGGCCGTGGGCACAGGCGGCACTAAGCCCAACATCTCCACCATGGGCGCGGACCAGTTCGACGACACCCACCCGCGGGAGCGCAGCAGTGCACAAGCTCTCCTTCAACTGGTGGATATTCAGCATCTTCTTCGGCACGCTCTTCGCCAACACCGTGCTCGTCTACATCCAAGACAACGTCAGCTGGACCGTCGGCTATGCGCTGCCCACGCTCGGCCTCGCCGTCTCCATTGCCATCTTCACCGCCAGCATGCCCTTCTTGTTAGATTTAATGTGGGTATGACCCATATTTTATTTAATAATTAAATCAAATAAATTCTAAGGCTATATTAGATGCTAGGTGCTATAAAATGGTAGACTAAATGTATTTGATGGTTGAATCTGTAACGGTCAGAGTTATGAGTGCGGTTACTTGTAACTCCCATAGTTATGGTTGTAGTTACTGGAAACTCCCATGGTTATGGTTGTTACTAGTAACCCCCATTCTTATGACAGCAGTTACTGATGATTGATAGACACTTCATGACCTCCAGGTTCATACTCTACACTTTATCTTCTACCTTCCGTGCTTATAAGAAGCGCTTGCATTCAGCTGCGCGTATGAGAAAAAAGACACAACAAATTTTGAGCACCATCGTCATTCCTCTGTTGAGTTGCTCCCGAGTCTCCCCGTCTTGTGACTCCGCGCGCACGGAACCACGGGAGAGCAGGTGCCTCCAAAGCCCTTGCCGTCTGCGATCCCTGCTCGGGGAGTGTGGCAATTAAGTTTTTGGGAGCGACTACACGATTGCTCGTTCCCGATTAGCGGCATCTTCTTCCTCTGGATACGGACGGGAACTGCACTGCAATCACCTTCCTGCATCGACTACGGTCCACGACTTCGAGCAACGCACTATGGCGACTAGTGTGAATGGAGCCTCCGATGCCCTCGGCATGGGACTATGGACCTTGCTACAAGGCTTGTTTTTTGCCTTCTAGCAAGCTTGGGGACTACATCATATATGATGCACCTGAAGGTGCATAATGATCATTGGTTCTTGAGGATTCTTTTTTAGACCCTGGCATCACATGCCTACGTCACCTACTACCAGGCTCGGGGACTAAGTGGGTACACTTCACCTGACGGTGAATTATTTCTATTTTTCGACCCTTGCGCTCTGGAATTTTTTATCAGATTACTTCCATCAAGTACGCACACTTACATTTCTTTTCAGAAATACAAGTGGGTACACTTCACTAGGAAAGAAAAATTTTCTTTTTGGACCACTATGAAATCTTCACCGACAACTGCAATCTTCATCAACAATCACAGTTTACTGATTCCTGATCCAGATGAAACACTAGCGCATGATCGGCTAACATTTCAAGGTGATGTAAAGACGAACCTCGCAAGTTGAAGAAGACTAAGACAGTGTGTCGATACAGAATACATAGTGCTCGGGAACTAGCTGTGGGGATATAAACCCCTATACCCTTACGACTATACATGGGCAAGCCCAGACCAGACGGTCCGGCCCATTACATGACGACGCGCGATCCAGATCATCGAGATGGAGTCTCGTGCAAGGCATCAAACTAGACTTGGGAATCAAGCAAGGTCTTGGTCGGTTAGGTTAGGAATCCTTATCCGGCTCCATATGGCAATTGTAACCGGCTAAGATTAGTTTCCAGATATGTAACCCTGTCTCCCGGACTATATAAGGAGGGCAGGGGACCCTTCTTTAAAAAACATCGAAACATACTCTAGGGCAATCTAGCTGGTAATACATTGTTCGAGACAACAATAACAAAGCAGAGCAGGACGTAAGGTATTACGCCCACACGACGGCCTGAACCTGGGTAAACTCGTGTGTTGTTCTGCATCACCATCTCATTCGTGGCTTGCACACCTGTCTGCCGACAATTTACTACCTTGGGCATACCCCTCGGTAGACTGCCGATCAGGTTTTGTCGATAGTGGCGTGCTAGGTAGGGGGTGTGTACTGCTTTTCAGGCGTGGAAGATGGTCATCTTTCCCGATTCCATGGCCATGACGCCGGGCCTCACGTTCACGATCGGCCAGATCACCTGGACCATTGGCTCCAACGACTTTATCGTCACAACCATGGAGAAGGTGCAGATCCGATCTGCATCGACTACTTCCCCGACACCGGCATCGACTATGACTACGCTGGCTTCGGCTCCGCCTGCACCAGCATCGTCACCTACCACGCCGGCAACTCGTTGACTTCTTCCTCGCTACCAGGGGAGGAAACTCGACAACACCGACCTGATCAACTCCATCGACCAGCTCGGTGGCAAACTCTCGTTTACCCTAGCTCTGGTTGATTCGCTCCAAGAGCAGTTTACCGAGCAGAACTCGAACGGCTACAACAGATCTACTCGACCTGCCGAGCCACCCGTTTTCAACGGTTGAGTATAGATCTAGTGGTCACTTCAACTCCTGAAGGGCGCTCCACTCGACCTCGACCTCGACCACGCAACTTCATGAATATGGTGGGCTCTGATCAAGTTTTGATCCATATCACCTAGACAGATAGCCGTTTGAGCTCCGGATTGAGCACTGCGTCCGACGAGACTACTCAAACCATGGTATTACACCATGTGAGTAACGGTGACGAGGAGAGGCTATATCCTCCAGGCTTTCCTCGAATCCCGACCTTCCCTCCAAGGCGTGGCGCCATGATCAACGTGGTTAGCTAAGATGAAGATCCACCTGCTGGGGGCGAGACCGATCAACAGCGACAAGAGCGACAACAGCGCAATGCCGACCGAGCTCAACGTCGCATAGATGAAGATGCACGCCTAGCACAACAGCAAGCAGACCACGACCAGCAAGAAGCTGACGCTGCAGCTAGGCGTAATCGATTGCAAGGGCGTAACCTCAATGATGCTTTCAACATGGTGGGGAATAGACCAGTATTCAAAACCCTAAGCGCCAACGTGGCTGTCACCATTGAAAGTCTGAAGCGGTTACCGGATACCCCAGAAATCCAAAACGTTTGGAAGGATTTGCAGGCTTATCTCCAGGCGGCCATGGTTCAGACCAATGAACGTGTTGTGGGGCCGTCCGTGTCTGGTGCGACTAGCAGGAGCCGCCAGCACTCCAGTCGACCTTTCAGGTCTGGTCAACGTGGCTTACGCGCACCCGCTGGCACAGACCACCACGTTATGGACAACATAGCTCCTAGTGTCAATCCAGGAGCTGACGGAGGCAACGACGGCAATCGCGGAAACCCTCCCCGCGATGATAATCGCCACCTCGGCCACCGCCGCAATAACAACGATGACGACCGATGCAGCGACAACCAGCGTAATGACCACCAGGACCACCGTCGTCAAGGACAACAATACGGTGATGAACGAGGTCGCCATGATGGCAATTATGATCTTCGTCGCGACCTCAACAACCGTGACCTACGTCCTCGCATTGAACAGAGAGCTCGGGACCGTGCATCCCATGAAACCAGTCGTCGCTTGGAGTACGATATGGTCCACGGTCCCCCGGGCCCCAAGCAATTCACCAATCACCTACGACAGGTCATCTGGCCTAGAGGTTTTAAGCTTGAAAAGCTTAACCATTACGATGGCAAGGTCAATCCCGAGCTATGGGTCCAACTTTATGAGACCGCTTGCAGATCTGCTATGGGCGATGAGCATGTCATGGCCAACTACTTTCCCGTGATGGTCGGCCCGGTGGGGCACCAATGGCTTAGTCTCCCAGAGAACCACTTTGACTCCTGGTATGCTTTGCGTCAAGACTTTGTCGAAAACTTCATTGCTACCTATGAATAGCTAGGCAACAAGTACGACCTTCAGCACATTCGTAACGCCAGGGACGAACCATTGCGCGAGTACATTCGACGCTTCTCGGATATGCGCATCAGGATTCCTAGGATCACCGACAATGAGGCTATTGAAGCCTTCATCACAAGTCTACGCTACCACAACGACCTCAGGGACAAGCTCCTTCGTAAACGGCCTATAACGGTGGTCGACCTCCTCACCACCGCCAAGAAGTATGCGGATGCCGACGACGCTAAGAAGCTGCTGAACGAGGGCACCGACAAAGCACCGTACTCTCCACGACGCGACGACTACTGTGACAACCGCCGCCGCGATGACTTTAGAGGTCGCAGCGACATCAGGGACCACCGTAACGACAATCGTGATAGGCGCGACAACAGAAATCAGCACGGCGATCGCCATGACAACTTCAAGGGCAAGCGTGCTCGCGATGACGACGGCGAGGTCAACACCGTGAAAAAATTTGGTGGGCATCGCAGTTATGAAGAAGACTACGCTAAAGCCTTGAAGGGGCCTTGCCCAGCTCATCCTAAGTCCAACCATACGTTGGAAAACTGCAAGGTCCTCAAGGAGATCTACCGTCGCAAACAGGCTTTAGAAAATGCCGACAAGCCTAATGACGTAACAGACTAGCGTAACCGCAGAGACGATGACGAGGACGATCCTGACAAGAACCCCAAGCACCAGTATCAGGAACTGGTGAGGCATGTTGCAACCATCATCGGGGGCATGGTGTCTATTGAAAGCAAACGCGAGCGGAAGCTGCTCGCCCGCGCTTGCCTGAACGTGGCCAAGACAGATGACCTCATTGCAGATCCTAGACTACCCCCTGGTCACACCGAGAAATCAACTTCAGCAGGGCGGATCAATGGGCCACCATCTCTGAACCAGGTCGTTTCGCTCTCATCCTCAGTCCCTGTATCAATAAAGTGCAATTTGACAAGGTGCTCATCGATGGCGGTAGTTCCATCGACATCCTGTTCAAGAATAGCCTGTCAGCATTGAACATATCTGAAGCTGACTTGAAGCCATACGACGCACAGTTCTAGGGGGTCCTGCCTGGACAGAGCTCTACGCCTCTCGGGTAAATTACCCTACCTGTGCAGTTTGGCATGGCAGACCACTTTTGTACCGACTACGTCAACTTCATGGTCGCTGACTTTGAGGGCACCTACCATGCTATCCTTGGTCGCCCCGCGATCACCAAATTCATGGTCGTACCTCATTACAGGTACTTGGTGCTTAAGATGCCAACGGAAAAGGGAATCCTCACTCTCAGAGGCAATGTATTTGTTGCCTATACATGTGAAGAGGACAACTTTCGTGTAGCTGAAGCCCATGACCTCTCCCTGCGCATGGCGGCAACGACGATGGAGGCAAAGAAGACTCCTCCAAACCAACTAGAAATTCCAGAGCTCGAAGCACCATGCAAGTCTATCAAGTCCAAGGAGTACAAGGAGATCCAGCTGGTCGAGGGTGACTCCAGCAAGACGGCACTAACCGGGTCAAACCTCAATCCCAAATAGGAAGATTCGCTCGTTCGGTTCTTGAGAGAGAACGTAAGCGTGTTTGTAACACCTCTGGTGTTACGAGCGCGCTTAGCACCTCGGTTAAGTTCTGAGAAAAAGTATCGTAACAAGTTCTTCGGATTTTAGATTTAAAACTCATAAGTAATGATCAACAAATCTTATGCGACTCACTTTTGTGGTTAAAAAAAAGGTCAAAATGAATATTATAAGTTTGTTTACTTAAGGCGAAGACATGTTAACGAAAAACCTAACGAGAAGAGTATAATAAGCGGTTTTAATCATTAGCATGAAAAACAATCTTTATGGACAAAAATAAAATAGATCTTGTGTACAGTATTTCTAATTAGTTAAGATATATCTCCCATAAAATTTTCATGTCTAAGAAAAGATGTTTGGTGCGTCACCTTTTTATTCCTCAGTTGTATTTATTTAATATTTCATATATACTAGATGCTATATTAAGGTTAATAAATGCTTTTATATGCTACGTATTTTAAATGCTTGACTAGTAAAGGGTTGCGGGGCTCGGTTTAGTAGATGGTGTATGCTTAGCATGTTGCCTTGTCCTGTCCTCGTGCGTTTTAATGTATTAATTAACTCACAAGCTATCACTGACCATGGTCATCTCTGTGCCTTGGTTGCCTGCCACCGCACGCAAGCACACTGCGTACGAGTCCTATCAGCTCTGCACTCGCGTGGGTCGACCGCGCGGACAGTCGTCTGGGCACGTCTCACAGTCTTCCGTCGTCATGTGCACGCGTACCTTGTATTAATGATCGTGGTTGTGCCAACGCCTCTGTCTCCGCTGAACCCATGGCCAACGGTACCTCTTGCTTTCAATTCGACGTGACCGTAGAGCGTTAATGAAATTCGTCGCATCCTTGGCTCCGCAAGACAGCCAGCAGCTTGATTGGCACCACCTTGCCTATTGTAGCACCTCTCTGTGCTTCAATTTTGGAAGCTACAGCTCCGCCTGCTCCTTATAACGAGGTGAACTGCGCCGTCGTCCATCCATTGAACCAGAGCATACTATTTCAATCCACCACACTGCTAGCTTCTCCTTCAGCTGTGCATCGCTCTGCCCACTCATTCGAAGCTCCACCGCCCTGTAGCATCCTCTCCGTGGCCGGCGGAACCACGTCCCGAGCAGAGCAGCGACGCTCGAGCGGTCATCCATGGCGGACGTGCCTCGCGAGCACGAAGCTCAGCTTCACGTGCAAGCACATGTACGTCTCTTTCAAAAGTTCGTGTTTATTTACCTGCACAGCTATCTTGCGAATTTTATATCTCCATCATATCAACTCGGATTTCATGAATTCTTCTTCCTAAATTCATCTAAAATCAAACTCTATCTTCCATATTAATTTCATGATTTTTAGAGCTCATTTGAAATTATGTGATTAGTTAATTATGTCATTAGCTTCTTGTCTTTTCTTAAATGTATTGAACTTTTAGAAATTCATAGAAATTCATAGAAAATTCGTAAAATAGAAAATCAAGATGTTTTGGAACCCTTGCGTTTATCTCTATGCATTAGATATATAATATTGCATGTTTTAGTAGAAAAATATTGCACTATATTTTTCCTATGATTAATTATAGAGAAATTCATACCGGTAGATGCTATGCTTCAAATGAGATGAAAATTTTATGGAATGTTATTCATGTGATGCTTAATTTAGGATAAAAATTTGAGGTCCAGATCTTGTATAATTACTGAGTTATTAATTTATCTTTGTCACATGCTTTTATCGATATGAAATCTTTGTTAATCGCTAGTAAATAATATGCTTATCTGAAAATTATAAAACTTGTACAACATTTATAATTAGTCAAGATGTACCTTCTATAAAAGTTTCATGTACAACGGAGATGTTTGGACTGTCACCTTTTATTCCACGCTTACCAGTAATAATACCTTTATATACAGTAATTAGTGACCCTATATCTCAAATATGTTGTCCGTGTTGCTTGCTTCACATGTAGGTTAAACAGAATGTTATGCATCTCTGATGGTGATAGGTCTATGCTTAGTATGTTGCTTTACCTTACATGAATTTTATTAAATTGCAATGCGGTTGTATTGTTAATTTGTGTTTTCTTAATAATAACCAACTCACGAATAAATCTCTTTTAGAAAGGATGAGAGTCGGAGTGAGAGTGACGATATGTTGTTTGTCTTTCAATGAGTATATCTATGCTATGCTTGTTCTGCTTAAGCAGGCATTGCATTTTTGCATATCATAATAGGAACGATGATGGTTGATGGGTCGATGGATCAACCAAATGACTTGGTGTTTAATCAAAGATGGTACCATGGCGAACAGGTCCCGGAGATGGAATACTAACTTTTGGTTATCTTTTACCCAGGCAAGCCCCGGTGCATAACCCCTATTATTCTGCACTTTATTATATCTATATTCTTGTGTATTAAGTTTTAAGGAGTTGGATGAAATCCACTTACATAAATATCCTGATCCCATGAGTCTTACTAGTATGTCAAGATCGTGTAGATTGCTATGCTACAGGAATCCGGTAGAAGTCGAGTGATTTTCTGTCACTCGCGAGAGATAGGAATATCTTATTGTTACTATTATCATGTTGCTATCTCATGGAATATAAATGTATATGGATAATTGGAGACCGGGCGGAACGGGTTGGATGGACTTGGACCTGGTTAGGCAACAGAGCGGGGCTCTGGTTGTAATTGTTCCGCCTGTGTCAGTTAAGGACCGTTCGTTGCATGGACCCTAGTCAAGTCACAGATTTATTGTCCCGAGCATATACTTGCTTATGGGAGCGGGAAAACTTGTTTCTCTCCTGTCATGGGTTCCGGCTCTTTCCGGACCGGCTTTTTAGGGTGGTTATATATTGGGTTGAGGAGGTCTAAGCACCATACTGAGGCCGGGCCTGCAGTGTTGGGGGCTTAGAGTCCGAGCTTGGACGGGGACCTGGACCCCTTGACGGGAGTGGAACGGGTTGGTCTTGCTTGTGCCCCGGGTACAAGCGAGGCGTGTGTTTTCGGTTTGACTATGACATGGCCTCGTAGTAAGAACTGGAACAAGAAAGTTATTGGTAGAGAAGATAAAATGGTTCTGATTGCTTACCAGTTGCTTGAAAGTAGAACAGGTGCTTACCTAGAATGGATAGCTAATGAACTAATGACGACTGCTAATAAAGATAAATATAAGGATGCACCGTTAGTAATGCTTCCTGCAATGCAATAAATCAGCAAGCCCGATAAGCCTTGCATATCCTTGGAGTCTTTTATTTTCTCCTGTCGGGTAAGTTTTGCTGAGTACAATTGAGTACTCAGGGTTTTATTTCCCCCTGTTGCAGGTGACAGGTGGATGCTGATGAGCTGACAATTGTGTGTGGAAACCTCCTGGTGGGCTCAGCGAGGATTTCCTTTGCGATGCGAAATAGAGTTATTTATTAAAACTCTCACTAAAAGTTTTACAAGGAAATACTATTAATCTGTTGTCATTTCATGCATTTAAACGTTCTTCATATTAATGTTTAAAATGGTTTCATTTCCGCTGAACTCTGATAATGTTTTAGATTCTGCTGTTATAATTACATAATGAATTACTCTGATGTTGTACTAAAAGTGATGTAAGAAATGGTTAAGGACTTTATAAGCTTTACTCCCTCATTCACGATCCTGATGAAAAAATGTGGATCTTCGAGTTCTCCCTCGCGGTGTGCTCGACGGAACTGCTCAGTTTAGCGCTCTTTCGAAGTACTTAGTGCCTAATGGAAGACAAGTACTCCGGAAGGGTGTTAAATTAGGCGGTTCTGCCACAGTGTTCGCTTGGAAACCATCGGACATGCCCGGTGTATCTCGAGACCGGATCGAGCACTCCTTGAACGTCGACCCCAAGGCAAAGCCTATCAAGCAGAAGTTGTGACGGTTCAGGAAGGACAAAAAGGAAGCTATTAGGGCAGAAGTTACACGGCTTCTTGCAGCCGGTTTTATCAAAGAGGTGTATCACCCGGACTAGTTAGCCAATCCGGTTCTTGTATGCAAAAAGAATAATGAATGGAGAATGTGCGTTGACTACACTAATCTCAACAAACACTGCCCTAAAGACCCCGTCGGCTTACCACGCATTGACGAAGTCGTGGATTCCACGGCCGGCTGTGAGCTGCTATCTTTTCTCGATTGTAACTCTGGTTATCACCAGATCGCTCTCAACAAGGACGATCAGATTAAGACGTCCTTTATTACACCCTTAGGCGCTTATTGCTACACGACCATGTCGTTTGGGCTAAAAAATGCCGGAGCTACTTATCAGCGTGCAATACAAGAGTGCCTCAAAAAGGAGAAACAAGATGACCTGGTCGAAGCCTATGTAGACGACGTAGTTGTCAAAACCAAGGAATCCCACTCCTTGATTGACGATCTGACACGTACTTTTGCTGCGCTCAATCAATATCAATGGAAGTTGAACCCTAAAAAGTGCATCTTTGGCGTTCCCTTTGGTATATTACTAGGCAATGTCATCAGTCGTGACGGCATACGTCCTAACCCAGAGAAGGTGCAAGTTGTCCTCAATATGAATCGACCAGCAAATGTCAAGGATGTCCAGAAACTTACAGGGTGTATGGCCGCCCTAAGCCGATTTCTATCTCGATTTGGTGACAAAGGCTTACCTTTTTTTCAAGTTACTCAAGGCAGGCGAGAAGTTTGAGTGGTCGGAGGAAGCAGATATTGCCATTACACAGCTGAAGCAGTACCTTGCATCACCTCCGGTCCTTACTGCCCCCAAGTCAAGAGAAGTCCTTCAACTCTACATTGCTGCTACTGATTGAGTCGTCTCCACTGTCCTTGTGGTCAAGCGCGAGGAGCTCGGCCACGCTTATGGTGTTCAGTGCCCAATCTATTTCATCAGTGAGGTGCTTAATGAGTCCAAAACTAGGTATACTCAGATTCAAAAATTGATCTGCGCCATACTCATTACAACCTGAAAGTTGAAACATTACTTTGATGGGTTCCACGTGGTGATCAAAACTGAGTTTCCTCTTGGTACCATTATACGCAACAAAGATGCAAACGGGCGCATCGCCAAATGGGCAATGTGTAAGGTCCAAAAAAAGGCTAGAGGGGGGTGAATAGCCTAATTAAAACTTCTACAAGATTTATTTAACCACAAGTGTTAGTACAAAAGGTGGCGAAGCAAAATGCACTAGCTCTAACTAATTAAGCAAGCCACATACACAAGTCTAGTACAAGGCTATCCACTAAACACAACAACTACAAGCTAGAAACAAGAAGTAATGCGAGAGAAGAGCTTTGAGTGATTATACCGCCGTATAGAGATGAGAAGTACCAATCAATCAATCACACAAGAGAAATCCTTGGGAAGAGAATGACACAAGAATTTATCCCAAGGTTCACTTGCTTCCCGGCAAGCTACTCCCTATTATGGCGATATACCCACTTGTCGATTCGCGAGCTAATCGACTATCAAGAGTCGAGCCCTCGGTGGGTGCCGCACAACCGCACATAAGATGGGGATCTTCCAAGCCACGAGCTCCACTAGAGTATCCAATTCGTGAACTCCCGCGGGGAAGGATCAAGAACCCCTTACAATACTTGGTGAGGGCTCCAACAATCTCTAATTACGAGCTCAATCACCTCCGCTGCTCCAAGCCGTCTTCCGCGTCGGAAAACACGGAAGAGTAACAAGAAATCCGCAGCAACTCGAAGATCAAGTGCCTCTAGAATGCAACTCTCAAGTAATGCACTTGAATCTCACTCAATCTCACTCAAGATGTGCAACCAAGCAAAGAGATGAATGGAGGGGTTGTTCTCTAGCTCAAAGGATGTCTCAAGGTCTCAAATGTGCAAGAGAGAACTCCCTAAACCCAGCCACCATCTATTTATAGCGAAGGGGTAAGCAACTAGCCGTTACTAGATGTCACCGTGAAAAACGTGATGACCGAACGCGTCCGGTCACTATAGGACAAATAGTAACAGTGCGAGTCAGTGAGAGCGGTTGCCGTGACCGGACTCGCTTCACCATTTGACCGGACGCGCTGCACCCAACGTCCGATCGAAGTCCAGAGAGCTCCTTGCGCGATCGGACGCGTCTGATCGCATGTGACCGGACGCGCCACACGTCTGATCAGCTCCTCGCCATGCTCTGCTCCTCTGGGTGCCCGACCAGACGCTCCGGTTCCCTGAGGGATCAGACACGCCAGTTGCAAACCCTAGTGCCTGCGCCGCGTTGAACTGACCGGACGCATCCGGTCAAACCGGGACCACGTCCGGTTCAGCGTCCGGTTGGAGTTTTTCAGAGAGAAACACTCTGGACTTCCGCCACCTTTTCTTGCCTCCGGCGCAATGGAAAATAGGCATTTCATTTCCTCAAAAATGCCTGAACCCTTCTCCACTGCTCAAACTCCACCGCCTTCGCAAAAGTGCTAACACCACCATGTGTATATCATCATGCGCATGTGTGTTAGCATTTTCACAATCATTTTTCAAGGCGTTACATTAGCTCTCTACTGGATCCTAATGCATATGCTCAAGACATTGATCTAGTGACACTTGATTCCTGAGCTAACCATGATTGCCCCTCTTGATAGTCGGCTATGTATCCTAAACCCGGTCAATCACTTCTCTACTCATCTTAGACCGACAAAAGGAAAACCCTATGGTTATACCTTTGCCTTGCGCTCTTAGATCCTTCTCCTCCACTTGATCATCATGTCCATCATTTTATGTGCATTCCTTCATGATCTTGCTCATCATTTCATGCACCAAATCATGTGGTCTTGTGGCCATCTCTCTATGCCATTTGCTCCTTCATCACGTGTGTTGCTTATGCCTAATTCAAACCACTTGACACAATTGCATTAGCAACTTGGTGTCATTAATTACCAAAACCAAACTTTGGTTTTCACAATGGAGTTATGTCCTTTCGACCTGGAGTTTGCACATCGCGATACTATCAAATCCCAAACACTTGCCGACTTCATGGTCGAGTGGACAGACTTAAGTATCCCGACCTCTCAAGGACCCATTGACTACTGGAAAATGTATTTTGACGGCTCACTAACTATTGATGGTGCAGGAGCGGACATATTATTCATATCACCAACCAATGAGCAATTGTGCTACGTCCTCAGGATTCACTTCCTAGCATTTAAAAATGTTGTAGAATACAAGGCATGCTTTCATGGTTTGCGCATTGCAGTCGACCTTGGTATCAAGCGCCTTTACGTCCAAGGCGACTCGACCCTAGTTATTAACCAGCTCAACAAGGACTGGGATACAACTAGCGGAAGATGGATGCATATTGCAAAGAAATTAGGAAGCTTGAAGGCAAATTTTATGGCATTAAATATTCCTATGTGGTCCGAGACAAAAATCAAGCAGTAGATGCGCTGTCGAAGTTAGGATCATCTAGAGCTCAAGTACCGCATGGTGTTTTTGTTCAAGACCTTTTAAAACCATCAATTAAGCAAGAAGGCGACCCCGTGGTCGAGAAGCCCTCGGACCAGCCTCTGGTAGCTATGGTTCCATCATCGACCACTACGGAACCATCTCCCACCATCGCGGGACCATCTCAGACCCTGACTAAGATAGTGGATTGGCGCGTTCCATTCATTAAGTACCTAACAAATGGCACCGGGTACTCTGATCAAAATGAAAATGAACGTCTTATACGCCGCAGCAGACAATACTTGGTGGTCGAGGGTAAGCTGTGGCACAAAAATACGAAAGCAGAAGTATTGATGAAGTGCATCGAGCAAGAAGACGGTATTAAACTCTTGGAAGAAATATATTCTGGCACCTGTGGTAATCATGTCGCATCTCGGACACTGGTTGGTAAAGCGTTTCGCGCAGGTTTTTACTGGCCATCCGCAGTAGCTGATGCAGAGAAGCTTGTTAGACACTACACCAACTGTCAGTTTTTCTCCAAAAGAGTTCATGTGCCAGCCCATGAGATCCAGACCATACCAGCCTCCTGGCCCTTTGCGTGTTGGGGCCTGGATATGATTGGACCCTTCAAACCAGCACCAGGTAACTTCAAGTTCATATTTGTGTTGATTGATAAATTTTCCAAATGGATAGAGTACATGCCCTTGGTCAAGACATCTTTCGAAAAAGCAGTCGAGTTCCTCGACCAGGTCATCCACCGCTTTGGTATACCCAACAACATCATTACAGACCTAGAGACTCAGTTTACCGGGAACACATTTTGGGACTTCTGTGATGAACGGAGCATTGTAGTGAAATACGTCTCGGTGGCACACCCCAGAGCTAATGGATAGGTCGAGCGGGCTAATGGAATGATTCTGGATGCATTGAAGAAAAGGATGTACAGAGAGAACGACAAAGCCCCTGACCGGTGGATTAAGGAGTTACCAACCGTGGTCTAGGAACTTCGGACACAACCTAGTCGCAATATTGGTGTTCTCACCATATTTCATGGTTTACGGCGCCGAGGCTGTGCTCCCAGTAGACATTGAATTCAGGTCACCTCGGGTTGAGAACTACAACGAAGACCAAGTTACTGAACAACGAGAGCTTGAGGTAAATAGTGCAGAGGAACGACGCCTTGACTCATGTATACGCACGGCCAAGTACCTCACCGTGTTATGAAGGTACTACAACAAAAATATTTAGGAACATTTCTTTGTGGTCGGCGACATGGTATTGAAATAGAAGACTAGCCAAGATGGCGTCCACAAGTTGGCAACTCCATGGGAAGGGCCATACATCGTCAAGGCTGTTACACGACCCACTTCGTATAGGCTTGCAAGACTTGACGGCACTGATGTGCCCAACTCCGTCCATATCGACAAGCTTAGGCGTTTTTACCCCTAATTCTCAAATACAGATATGTACCTTTTTTATATACTACTTTTATACTTTGAATTATGATATATATATATACTCGACTACACTTGTTTACATTGTTGATTCTACAACTACAACAACTTTTTGATAAACCAGTACATCGATCACCAATCCTTTCGGGTTCTCGGAGCAGTTCTGTCCTCGACCTCACTCATAGCGTGCACGAGATCCACTCTCTGCATTTTAGGTGGTCGGCAGACGCCCTTTGGCCAGACCATTTGTGCTCTTACATGTATACAGGCTCTAACAGCCTTACACTCGGATCACTGGCCTCTCCAAAGCCGTATAGACCTACAATATGACATCGATTACACTGGAACAACTAAAAATAGAACATTCCGCTGTTCTAACTTAGTTCTCATCGATTACGCTGGAACAACTAAAACAGAACATTCTGTTGTTCTAACTTAGTTAAATCCGCACGCAATACAAAACTTCAACATTTTTTCATACAAAAACATAAACAGTTTTACATTGCACTACTCATCACCTTATTACAAGCTCGCCTCTTCGCAGGCACAAGTTTACAATAAGCTTATGAAAAATAACTTCTCCTATGAACTATTTGTAGGTTCCTACTACTGTTGGCTTCACCCAACATGCTGACTTTTTGGGAGCTCAGAGACCTTTGGCGTAGTCGAGGATGGAGCTGATCGTGCTTCGCTGGAAGCCAGAGATGGTGGCACTGGTATCTGACCCATGCACAACTGAATCGTTCCTCCAGTCGATGGGGCTGCAGCCGGACATAAGATGATATCCTTGGTGATCGCGGCAACATGCTTCATCTCCTCTGACCGTAGCTCATCAGGTCGCTCCACCCCGACCTCCCTGGGATAACCGGCTTCCAGGCGAGCAATATCCAACAGGGGGTAGTGGGCACGTACCAAGCTAAGTACATGTGCACCCACATACTCCTTGATGTCCTTCGTCCATTGTTGGAGCCATCCCCAGGCTTTTTGGGATTTCTCGACTAGGCCTATTTTTGGTGCCTCCACTTCAGCTTCGGTGAAGTCGGCACCAATGACGTCGAGCACTGGTGCGATCCCCTTCGCCATTTCAGCGCAGGCGTGCTTCCAAGTCTCCCGCTCCTTGATGAGTATCTTGCATTTGTCATTAAGGGCTTCTTGCTTCTTCATGAGCTTGTTGCACTTCTGAGACCACGCCTCGATCTTTTTTGCACCAGCCTGGTTTTGAAGCTCCAGGTCGTCGCGATCTTTCTTCATCTTCTCAAGGTGCACATTGGTATTTTTCTTTACAACTGCAAGGCGTCATGTCGATAAGAATTCAATGCCGCAAACTTCTATGAAAGCTACGACAATGATGAGGAATACTTACTCTCCAGATCCTTTGCTAATTTAGCATTCTCCTCCTTCATGGCCTGTTGTGTTTGCAGCCATTTGTTCTTCTCTTCGAACAGCCGGTCACGCTCAGCAGCTACCTGAGCATTTTCTTCGCGAAGACGGCTGACTTCGACGTCTAGACCTGTGTCAATACTCCGATTATGAACAATATAGTATTATAGCATCCTACATAGCTCGAGTACCTAACAACAGAAGGGTTTCTTACCCAATCTTTGTTTTTCGACCACTTCCAGCTGTTGAAGTACCGTGCGCATTTTTTCTTCATGCTCAATGTTTTGCCACGCATAACCCTCTAATTGTTGCTGCAGTTTCTTCTGTTCTGCACTCAGCTGTTTGTTTTTCTCGGCCACAGTCTGCAGTACACAGGATTACAAAGCATTTCTTATGGATTATACAATAACAGATTATACAGTTTGCGAGAGGCTTACCTTCACTTCCTCTAGGAATATTTTACCAACTGCTTCCACTGCCTCGACCTCGTCTCCTACTAGGATTTCCACAGTATAGGAGCGAGTACCACAAAACCCGCTTTCTTCTTCATAATGCTCGAGGATTTCTTCCATGGCTGGGGCTGAAGACTCGATTTTTTCCCCTAGTCTGGTATTTCCAGTTGGCTCCTTGGTGGTCCCAACAACCTCTGCAGATTTTGGGAATTGCTGCTCTGAGGCCAGCTGGGGCTGTTCTTGGTTTTCTGAGGCCGGCTCAGGCTGTTCTTGGTCTTCTGGGGCTGGCTGGTGCTGTCCTTCTGGTTCTGGGGCCTCCCGTGGTGGTTCCGGTAGCTGTGGGGCCCCATCATCTTCTACTTGCCCCAAAACTTTAGTTTGCGGCCTAGGAGCAGATGCTGAAGGTGCTTGCAACTCGAGGACTACCCTCTCTGCTCTGGTCTGCTCTAGGACCTGCTGCTCGGTGATGGCAGTATTTGGTGGTGGCAGTGTTGCACCGCCAGACAGTTCTTCTGGCCTTTGGGTCGATGCAGAGCTATACAAATCCATGACAAATAATAAAGGTGATGATATTAACCAATTATTTTATACTCATACAAGTTCACGACGACTTACAGGTTTGTACAGCGAAATACGGCAGTGAACCGAGATTTCTTCACCTTCTCGGGCCCGGCATCCCTCTCTGCCATTGAGTCAGTGGTCTGGACTGGCTTAGCCACATCGCTTCTAACAACGGCAGCAGGCTTTGAGATTCCTGAGGCCTGTGCCTGTGGTTGCGGTGGTCGAGGTGTTGGCTCAGTTGTTGGCAACGGCGGTGTTGGCTCCTGCCTTCTAGCGAGCCGCTCCCTTTGGCTGCGTGCTACGATACCAGAGACCTCCTCGACCTCCTCATCTTCCTCTTCTGGCCAGTCAGCAATAAGGTGTCGACGCTTGCTTGCTGGATCCTCTGCTTCTTTCAGGTCAATTACCCCTTCTAGACTTTCATCCGAGGAGGTTCCTTGTGAGGTCTGGCCCCTTTTCTTCGTTGGGGCAACAATTGGTTTCTTGCCTGCAAGTCAGCGGGCTTGCTCTGATTCATCTTCAATTGCAAGCCAATCAACTTCGGAAGGATCATCGTCCACGGGCAGTGGTTGTGCATCATGGACCCGCGGCACGACCTCAGGCCACTCCACGCCTGGAGGACAAGACACGAATGTTTGTGCTCTCTCATGTCCATTAAACTAGGCAAGAGAGCAACCCGAATATCAGAGAGACAGCACATCAAAAAAGCGGTTATTATGCAGAGTTTCAATCAAAAGGATAAACTAGCAGACAACAATTGACTTACCAGTGGTGGTGGGCGAATAAGCTTGAACACTGGCTCGATGATTCTTAGCTTCTTGAAGTTGGGATCCTTTAGATTGAACAGGTCTCGGACCCTACTCTTCACTTCTTTTGCTTCGAGATCTTCATTCCTCATCCTGGTCGGGTCCATGCGACCCTGGTACTTATACGCTGGGTGCACTCTGGCCTGACATGGTTGGATCTGACGGTTAATAAAATTACCAACTACACTTGGTCCATCCAGCCTCGACCAAGGTAGCAGCTGCATGATTACCTCAATCTGGATGGTCAGGTCCATGCAACCCTGGTACTTATACGCTGGGTGCACTCTGGCCTGACATGGTTTGATCCGACGGCTAATAAAATTACCAACTACACTTGGTCCATCCAGCCTCGACCAAGGTAGCAGCTGCATGATTACCTCAATCTGGACTGTGTTCTGTGGTAGATCTTTCCAACTGTCAGTTTTTTCTGGGACCAAGGATACGTCGCAGTATGAGGCCTGGCTTGGTTCTTCACGTATGTAAAACCAATGCCTGTACCAGTCCTCTAATGTGGTCTTCCAAGGGCAGTGTAGATACCCCGACCTGATCCCTTTCTGCATGTTCAGATAGCACCCACCAGCCACATTGGAGCCGCCTCGACCTCCCTTTTTCTTCAACCAAAATAAGTGGCGAAACTAATCAAAGTGGGGTTGGAAACCACCGTATGCTTCGCAGAGATGGATGAAGCAAGCAACAAGCAACACAGAATTCGAATGCAGATTGCAAATACTGATTTCATAATAATTGCAGAGACCTTGCAAGATTGGATGTACAGGAACACCAAACCTATGAGTGAAGTATTCTTCAAAAACAATAATTTCACCTCCTTTGGGATCCGAGTATGGCTCCAGATCGGGTGCACGCCATCCCGCCAGCTCTTGGGCATGAAGCACACCCATCCGCACCAGTCGCTCGAGGCTAAGTGGGGTTCACTTTGACATATTCCGTTCCTTCTTCATGATCTCCTTATGCACTTTGGCTAAGGGTGGGCATTCGGGTTACCCGAAAAATTCGGGTCGGGTAATTCGGGTAGTTGAAAATTCGGGTATTAAAAATTGTTACCCAATTTTTGCCCCGAAAAAGTATTACCCGAAATTTCGGGTACCCGATAATTCGGGTTCGGGTTCGGGTTTTACCCGATATACCCGAAATTGACAAAACCAACCATTTTGGAAGAATTCAAGTACCATTTTAAAGCAATAAACAATAGTCATATAAATCACATCATGTCTTCATATCAATTACCAACAAATCAATTATCAAGTTAGCATAAATCTACATTAATTCATACCAAATAATATATTTATATGGCATTGAAATACTTCATGTCTTCATATTAGGAATAGAACAACAAATATTTGAGATATTTCGGGTAATTTGGGTAGTTTGGGTACCGGGAAACATTACCCGAATTACCCAAACTAATTTCGGGTTTTTACAATCACTATCCGAAATTGTGATCGGGTATTTCGGGTTCGGGTACTTCAGGTCTGGGTTCGGGTAATTCGGGTTCGGGAATTGGGTATCGGGTATTTTGCCCACCCTTAACTTTGGCCTCCGTCTTTGTCTTCCTCGCAGCCATTCCCCGACTCTTTTGACTCTTCCTTTCTATGGAGGAAAAGGAGGGCGCCACTCTTCCAAGTGGCTAGGGTTTGGTGGTGGCGATTCAAGCGGTGGTGGTGATTCAAGCAGCGGCGGTGCGTGAGGAACTTGGGGTAACTTCGTTGATGCCTACGACGGCGATTGTGGTTTGCACTATGGTGGTGGCACTGGGGCTTGAGAGGGCTCTGTGATGATAATGGCGCGACGGCAGAAGCAAGAAGACGGTTGATTGCGGATATGCGAGTGTGAGTAGATTGGAATCGTTCTCCTTCCCGGTCATTAAGAGGCAACGCCGATTCGGTTTCCGAAAGAATGGGGCACGTGGCGCGAGATTTTCGGTAACTGACAGATTTCTTCCGCAATAATTGCGTCCCTTCGATTTTGGCGCCGTTTGGTCCATGACCCAAACGTGTCTTGTTACAGGCACTGGGTCCCTATTCAAACGATGCGATAGAAAGCAACTGCGATGCTACCCACATCATCAGTGTGTCAGACTGGACGAGTTAAAAAAAGAAGCAAGAGAGATACAGAGACAGCGTGGTGATGGACTCGCTAGCCAGTGTGCTCTAGAACCTCTAGCTAGAGCTCTGAGCTCTAGAACTTGCAGCCAGACCTCCAAGCTCGGGGACTCGCTAGACCAACGTGCTCTGGAACCTGTAGCCAGAGCTCTCAGCTCTGGAACCTGCAGCCAGACCTCAAAGCTCGGGGACTCGCTAGACCAGCGTGCTCTAGAACCTGTAGCCAAAGCTCTGAGCTCTGGAACCGGCAGCCAGACCTCCGAGCTCGGGGATTCGTCGCTAGACCTCCGAGCTCGGGGACTCGTTGCCAGACCTCCGAGCTCGGGGACTCGTCGCTAGACCTCCGAGCTCGGGGACTCTTTGCCAGACCTCTGAGCTCAGGGATTCATCGCCAGAACTCTGAGCTCGGGGACTTATCGTTAGACCTTCGAGCTCGGCGACTTGTTACACCACTTCCTGCCGCAGGATTTGTCTTGCTCGACTACATGTACTATGCTTGCATACAGTCGATGGATGCTTGATATTCTTAGACCTTGCTACAAGGCTTGTTTTTTGCCTTCTAGCAAGCTTGGGGACTACATCATATATGATGCACCTGAAGGTGCATAATGATCATTGGTTCTTGAGGATTCTTTTTTAGACCCTGGCATCACATGCCTACGTCACCTACTACCAGGCTCGGGGACTAAGTGGGTACACTTCACCTGACGGTGAATTATTTCTATTTTTCGACCCTTGCGCTCTGGAATTTTTTATCAGATTACTTCCATCAAGTACGCACACTTACATTTCTTTTCAGAAATACAAGTGGGTACACTTCACTAGGAAAGAAAAATTTTCTTTTTGGACCACTATGAAATCTTCACCGACAACTGCAATCTTCATCAACAATCACAGTTTACTGATTCCTGATCCAGATGAAACACTAGCGCATGATCGGCTAACATTTCAAGGTGATGTAAAGACGAACCTCGCAAGTTGAAGAAGACTAAGACAGTGTGTCGATACAGAATACATAGTGCTCGGGAACTAGCTGTGGGGATATAAACCCCTATACCCTTACGACTATACATGGGCAAGCCCAGACCAGACGGTCCGGCCCATTACATGACGACGCGCGATCCAGATCATCGAGATGGAGTCTCGTGCAAGGCATCAAACTAGACTTGGGAATCAAGCAAGGTCTTGGTCGGTTAGGTTAGGAATCCTTATCCGGCTCCATATGGCAATTGTAACCGGCTAAGATTAGTTTCCAGATCTGTAACCCTGTCTCCCGGACTATATAAGGAGGGCAGGGGACCCTTCTTTAAAAAACATCGAAACATACTCTAGGGCAATCTAGCTGGTAATACATTGTTCGAGACAACAATAACAAAGCAGAGCAGGACGTAAGGTATTACGCCCACACGACGGCCTGAACCTGGGTAAACTCGTGTGTTGTTCTGCATCACCACGCAATTATTATTTTTCAGAATTAAACTGTGTAGAAAATTGTCTAGATTTCTAATAATCCAAAAACCTAAAATTAGACAATTTTCTCTTGGTGGTTTTGCTGGTGCATCGAAACCCAATCAATTTGATGGAAAGAATTTCATGATTTGGCATGCACAGATGGAATTGTGGCTCATTGCGATGAATTGCTATCATGCCGCACAGGGGCGGCATGAAAACTTGGCTCCTGAGGATGAGCCTAAGTTTTGGGCTGCTGATAACCTGTTCAGAGGTGCCGTGATTAGTACTCTTCATCCCAAGTATGAGAAAAGCTACATTTCTCTTCCATCTGGTAAGGATTTATGGTATGCTCTTGAAGCAAAGTTTAGTGTCTCTGATGCTGGGAGTGAGCTGTATCTTATGGAGTAGCTGTTTGATTACAAGATGGTTGAGAACCGTTCTGTGGTTGAACAGGCTGATGAGATTCAGGCACTGGCTAAGGAACTAGAGCTTTTTCTTTGTCCTTTACCAGACAAGTTTGTGGCCGGCAGTACCATCGCTAAGCTACCACCTTCTTGGAAGAATTTTGCTACCTCTCTAAAGCATAAGAGACAAGAGTTCAATGTGGCTGAACTCATTGGTACTCTTGATGTTGAGGAGAGGGCGAGAGCAAAGGTATAGAGTTCTTAAAAAAAGATAAATAAAATAGATCGACACTCTGTTCCCCATTTCGCATCGGCCGCTGCAGGCGCCTCCAACACACCGCCGCAATTCACTCGCCTTCTCCGCCATTGCGGCCGCGACCCTCCTCCCACTCCATGACGGTCGCTCCCCCCACTCCATGGTGGCCGCTCCCCTACTCCATGGCGGCTCGAGCAAGCTGTTGACCCTCCTCTACCCTGGCAGGCGGCACCCTCCGCAGATCTGGCAGCGTCTCCTCTCCCTCGACCGACAGTGGGCATGGCAGGGGCGTGCGGGCGCGCACCATCCAGCGCAGCGCTGATCCACCTCGCGCCGTTGGCACGAGGGGAAGCCTACCCCACCGTAGTTGCCCACCAGGTATGTCATGGACGCGTGGCGATGCTGTGTTTCAAGTGTTTTTAGACGCTTTTTCACACATGTTACAAGCCCATGTTTCAGATGTTTCAGATGTATGTTTCAATGTTTTATGCGGATGTTGCAAAAGTAGATCGGCATGTTGCATATATTGCAAGCGTCTATCCCCAATGTTTCATCTATTTTTTGTACACGTATGTTGCAAGTTTTCAGACGCATGTCTTAAGTGTTTCATCTATCTTGTTTTGTACGTTGCAAGTGTTGCATTTAGATGTTTCAAAGTAGATCAAGATGTTGCACATGTTGCAATGATGTTTCAACTGTATGTTCCAAATATTTTATTTATTTTAGACGTATGTTGCAACGGTTTTATCTAGATGTTACAAAAGTAGATTGTGTGTTGTATGACGTGGCCGGTGGCTATCACTGCTGCTGGGGCGCAGCCGTGGATCAACCCATGTGGGTCTCCCTATGCCGGGCGCGGGTGCTGTGGCGCGGACGCGGACGCAGACGCAGGAGTGGCGCAGTTGTTGGAGCCGTGTTCAGACACGACGTCCCGGCCAGTCGTCCAGGCGTTAGTCCATCCTCAAAATTTAGTGTCTTGCGACTTTGTCAAACCTATGGATGCAATAACAAGCCCTTAGAGCCGCTTTTAACTTAAAAAAAAGTGATGCAAGTAGTCAGGACGCTCACAATATAATTCTCTTTTCTAATCACACCAAACCACCACGCTTGCATGCTTTTTGATCTAGAAGCTCATCATTCCAAACGAGTGTTATTCTAGATCATTTGGCTCACGCGAAACGGTATGCCAATTTCTACACCTTCAGGGGTCGAACGTTGACGAATGGCAGCACGTTTCCTGACTTGTGTCTGCAACCCCGGCCACATTAATTAATGGACTAATGGACCGACGAGCGATGGTGCCGTGCCAAGCCAAGCCACGTGGGTAAAGCCGATGACTCCCGGGCGTCTCATCCTCACCGGACGCCACGAACCAAAGCCATAACCGCCTATTTAAAGCCCTCAGTCCGCCACTCTCATGGCAACGCAAGCAGAAGCTACACGCCTAAAACCACCAGCAGTAGCACTGCCACGCTCAGCGCTGAGCACCTAAGCATCGGCCGACGATCACTGAAGTAATGGCCTCCGCCAACAGCTGGACCCTCGAGATCGCGTCGCCGGTGGCCGCACCGCGCCTGTTCCGCGCCGCCGTGTTGGACTGGCACACCCTGGCGCCCAAGCTCGCCTCCCACATTGTCGCGAGCGCCCACCCTGTGGAGGGCGACGGCGGCGTTGGCAGCGTCAGGCAGTTCAACTTCACCTCAGGTAAGTGTCCGCGGCATGCCCAGACCAACATGTTCTCTCGCCCGATCGATCAAACAGCTAGCTCATGACGTGCGATCGATCACTCTTGCAGTCATGCCGTTCACCTTCACGAAGGAGAGGCTCGATTTCCTGGACCTGGACAAGTGCGAGTGCAAGCAAACGCTCATCGAGGGCGGCGGCATCGGCGTTGGCATCGAGACGGCGACGTCGCACATCAAGGTGGAGCCCGCGGCCGGCGGCGGCAGCGTGGCGAAGGTGGAGACGACGTTCAAGCCGCTGCCGGGCGTGGAGGTGAAGGACGAGATCACCAAGGCCAAGGAGTCGCTCACCGCCATTTTCAAGGGTGCCGAGGCCTACCTCGTCGCCAACCCCGACGCCTACAACTAAATCGGTGGATTGGGTCATTGGGATGCGATTCCCCTTCCTGAAGTTTGGTTTAATTTTCGTTTTCTTTCCTGGAGTTTCTCTTTTTTTCATACAAAACAAAATAAAGCTGCTCTATGCGCAGTGTGCGGTGTACGTGTATGGACTAGAGATGTTATAAGTGGTACTATATGTACGATGCTTTGTTTGTGTGATTATGTATACCCTCATGGTTTTCTGTGTGGGAAGAAAAAGGGCATACATAGTTTATATACGAGGTATTCTGTTTTGGAATCCTATGCAAGTTTGACTGAATAAGGAATGTTTGCTCATTTCGAATAGATAAAAATATTTAGAGACTTTTCATTATGGTGAATATGTCATTATTGAAATTTGAAATTATTTTTCAAATAATAAGAAGGATCCAGGAGCTCTAGCGTAGGCATTTAAATTCCAAATTTAGGCGAGAGTGATGCTCAACGGCAGCCACAAACCGTGACCAACCGAGCTTGCATTGTTTAAAAAAAAGAGCAGTAAACGTGTCCAACGGAACTCAATACATATACAAATCGTACTTTGTATCATTGCTAGACGTGGGTTGTTCTAATCTGTATATGATCATGGTTCATGAGTCCAGATCAAATATGAGACGGAGAACTCAGGTGTAGCTTGGGATATAAAAAGTGCAAAACAAAAGAAACTTTCCAATGTCCTAGTAGTTAGGAAGAGGTGGACCAAAAAATGAGGGTAAAATTTTGGCTTTTTAGTATTGGGTATAAAAATGACAGGAGCTTGATCAGTCAGGCAAGGAGGAAAAGGATGCCCTGCTACTGTATAATAGGCAGCTCTCTTGTTTCTTCATTTCTAGAAGAAGGAGAAACAAGTGGAGCTTTACAAAGTTGTGTTCCAGCTTGAAAAATGAGACTCAAATATTTCTTTAACAATGACACTAGGAGCCTAAACTAGGCTCACCACGAACCTTCTCCCTTCAGTTTTGCTATTTCCAAACATTCTAGGAATTATACACGAGGATGGCTATCGTCGTTCTTTGCTACTCCTTGGTATTATTTTGGTAAGGATACCCACCACTCCTTTATTGTCATAGTTGTGTCTCCATATCGTACTCGAGTTTGCACTATTACATTCAGACCTATCACAAGCGGTTCGTAAACCTCATCACAAATGTTTTTCGGTCTCGGCAGTGAGTTATCGTTGGTGATGACATTCTCGTCACAGTCAGTTTTGCAACCGGCGGTGATAATAGCTTATCACAATCGGTTTGTATTACCAGCCGGCGGTGATTTGAATTTCTAGAAATGTCAAACCGGCGAGGATAATAACTTACCACAGCCGATTCGTATTACCAGCCGGTGGTGATTTGAATTTCTATAAATTCCAAAAACGGGCCAAAAATCCCCAGGAAGTCACAGGTCATGCGATTTTTCACGTGAAAATCCACGCACTACACAATGCTAGGATTCGAACATAAGACATTTGTCCTCCCGCGTAGCCCCTTTAACCACTCTCCTCTACTCACTCCACCTCTATTCCTCTAAGTCACATGTACATATATAGCATATCCATTCCCCTAGTATTCACTTTTTAGGATTTAAATTGAATATTTAGAACCCTAAACGGCTTCAGAAGAAAAGGTCATAAACTACAAATTTATTGTTCTATTCGAGATCTACAACTTTGATTTTGGTTGTTTTGCCATCCGTGGTCGTTTGAAATATTTGAATTTCAAAACGTTAAAACTTCAGCCAGACTTTTAGGATCTCAAATGATTTCAAATGAAAAACTCATCAACTACAAAGTTGTTATTCTCATTGAGATCTACAACTTTGATTATGGTCGATTTTTCATCTGAGGTTGTTTGAAAATTTTGGTTTTTTTAAATTTTAAAACTTCAGATATAAATTTAAGAATATAAACGATTTCTAATGAAAAAGCTGTCAACTACAAAGTTGTAGACCTCATCGAGATCTACAATCTTGGGTGTTCTTCCATCTGTGGTCGTTTGTACATTTCAAAATAATTGAATTTCAAAATTTGAGCGCTTCAAACAGAATTCTGGGACTGTAAATGGTTTCAAATGAAAAGGTCATCAACTATAAAGTTATAGATCTCGTCGAGATCTACAACTTTTGTATAATGTTTGTTTCCATCCAATTTTATTTGAAAAAGTTATGTATTTTATTATACTGCAGCATGGTTATTACCGTCGTATCATATGATAAACTGGTGGTGAAGAAGGTCTTCAACACCGGTTCATATGACAAGGCGGCAGTGATGAGGAGCACATCATCACCGCTGGTTGGTGGTACAACACCCGCGTGATGATGGGCTACCACTGTTGATTGGTAAGACAAAGCAGCGGTGATAGTTACCAACTCGAACGTCCTTACGTACCGGTGATACTCTCATCACCAACGGTTCCGTTGGTGGTAGCTATCACCAGCGGTTTTAATAATACCAACGATGATAGAGGCGTTGGTGATAGATTTGAATGTATTAGTGTCGGAGCGGTAGGTATCGTACTACCTAAAGTACCAATTTCTTTTACTTCTTATGTATGTTACCATCTCACGAATGGTAAAAGAGTTCACTTGCTAGAGCGACAAGGGATCATTAGAGAGAGAGAGGGGAGGTTAGTTTTATAATACATTGAACGGTATGTTCACAAGATGTTTCTTGTAAGAGATCCCTATGAGGTGAAATAAGGGTGACATAAGCATGTTTGCAGCACTACTTTACTAGTATTTTCCAGCGAACGAACGTGTTTTCTTTCACAACAAATCAGCATAAGTCAAATTTCAGCGAAAATCAGTGAGTGAGTCTTTTCATGTCTAAATTAAAAAAAAATGATGTATTCATCATTCATGTTAGTCAAGGGCGTATCGGTCCAGAATAGATATCAATGTCGTCCTAGCATGCAGTCAAATACATGGAACTCTGACAGCCATTATATTAATTAAGCAGGAACCATACCAGCATGGTGGGCCCACGAATTATTCCATCCACCTTTGGGGCGAAATCTTCTAGATGGGCAAACACAATGTGAGTGAAGACTAAATCTATATCGCTACTACAAATGACCATGCTGATTTCCTCATTCAGGTTGGACACAAGCTTTGGTAAGTAGGAACCTCAGCCGTTATATTGACTCACGTTCATCCTTGTTTGAGCTCGGTATATATATTTTAAGTGTGAGCTCGGTATCTAAATTATTATTTGGAAAGCTATTTAAATAAAATTTATTTTTTATATATTTTCATTCTCCAAATAGTTTTTTATATCTTGTGCGCATTCTTGAAAATCGAGCCCGCTCTCAACCTTAAGCTAACGAGAAATCTAAAATAGAAGACGACGATATCTGAAAATTTAATCACAGAAGTTGTTGAAGAAGATCATTTTTTTTGCGAGTACCAAAGATCTATTCTTTTGAAAAAGGAAGTATATAAAGAGACTCTCGGAGCGTGGAGCAGGAGCAACCTAAGGTCAACCCGGTAGTAATGGAAAATAATGGGGCAACATGGCTAAGCCGAAAATGGACAAAAAAAACACCACACCTGTCTTCTTTTAAGCTCAAATAACCATGTCATTTTTATTTTTATTTTTATTTTCCTCCCTTTGTTATCATACCAACCCAAACAAAATGCTTGCTTACCAATTTGCGCAAGCGGAAGGTGGCGCCAATTCCGTCAATACATTCAATTCCTCGTGTTTCGACTATGGACTATTCATTGACAAAGAGCTACCAACACACACTTTCTGACGTGTGTTTTCGACGCCGGCAGTATTAAAAGGTCACCGACGGAGCCATCCATTGTGGAAAAGCTCGACGACTCGCGCAACTTGAGGCCTCACCACCGGACATCACCAACGGGCAACGGGGCAAGCGTCACCAACCCCGCGTTCACAGCATCCTATTTAAATCCCTTGTTGCCGCTCGTTCCAGCCAGAACACAAGCAGCAGCTCCAGCTACTTGCATCAGCTAATTAAGCAAGCAAGGCCTAGGCAACGAGCCAACAAGCACCAGTCATGGCCTCCACCAACAGCTGGACCCTCGAGATCGCATCGCCGGTGGCCGCGCCGCGCCTGTTCCGCGCCGCCGTGTTGGACTGGCACACACTGGCGCCCAAGCTCGCCTCCCACGTTGTCGCGAGCGCCCACCCCGTGGAGGGCGACGGCGGCGTTGGCAGCGTCAGGCAGTTCAACTTCACCTCAGGTAAGTGTCCGCGGCATGCCCAGACCAACATGTTCTCTCGCCCGATCGATCAAACAGCTAGCTCATGACGTGCGATCGATCACTCTTGCAGTCATGCCGTTCACCTTCACGAAGGAGAGGCTCGATTTCCTGGACCTGGACAAGTGCGAGTGCAAGCAAACGCTCATCGAGGGCGGCGGCATCGGCGTTGGCATCGAGACGGCGACGTCGCACATCAAGGTGGAGCCCGCAGCCAGCGGCGGCAGCGTGGCGAAGGTGGAGACGACGTTCAAGCCGCTGCCGGGCGTGGAGGTGAAGGACGAGATCACCAAGGCCAAGGAGTCGCTCACCGCCATTTTCAAGGGTGCCGAGGCCTACCTCGTCGCCAACCCCGACGCCTACAACTAAATCGGTGGATTGGGTCATTGGGATGCGATTCCCCTTCCCGAAGTTTGGGTTTAATTTTCGTTTTCTTTCCTGGAGTTCCTCTTTTTTTTCATACAAAACAAAATAAAGCTGCTCTATGCGTAGTGTGCAGTGTATGTGTATGGACTAGAAATGTTATAAGTGGTACTATATGTACGATGCTTTGTTTGTGTGATTATGTATACCCTCATGGTTTTCTGTGTGGGAAGAAAAAGGGCATACATAGTTTATATACGAGATATTCTGTTTTGGAATCCTATGCAAGTTTGACTGAATAAGGAATGTTTGCTCATTTCGAATAGATAAAAATATTTAGAGACTTTTCATTATGGTGAATATGTCATTATTGAAATTTGAAATTATTTTTCAAATAATAAGAAGGATCCAGGAGCTCTAGCGTAGGCATTTAAATTCCAAATTTAGGCGAGAGTGATGCTCAACGGCAGCCACAAACCGTGACCAACCGAGCTTGCATTGTTTAAAAAAAAGAGCAGTAAACGTGTCCAACGGAACTCAATACGTATACAAATCGTACTCCGTATCATTGCTAGACGTGGGTTGTTCTAATTTGTATATGATCACGGTTCATGAGTCCAGATCAAATATGAGACGGAGAACTCAGGTGTAGCTTGGGATATAAAAAGTGCAAAACAAAAGAAACTTTCCAATGTCCTAGTAGTTAGGAAAAGGTGGACCAAAAAATAAGGGTAATTTTTTGGGTCTTTAGTACTGGGTATAAAAATGATAGGTGCTTAGTCAGGCAAGGTGGAAAAGGATGCCCTGCTACTGTATAATAGGCAGCTCTCTTGTTTCTTCTTTTCTAGAAGGAGAAACAAGTGGAGCTTTACAAAGTTGTGTTCCAGCTTGAAAAATGAGACTCAAATATTTCTTTAACAATGACACTAGGGGCCTAAACTAGGCTCACCATAAACCTTCTTCTCCCTTCAGTTCTGCTATTTCGAAACATTCTAGGAATTATACACGAGGATGGCTATCGTCGTTGAGCCCGTTTGCTTCGCTGAAAAGCCATGGCTGAAAGTACTATTCGCTGATTTGTTGTGAGAGAAAAATATTATTCTAACTGAAAAAACAAGCTGAAAAGTACGGATTATAAGACAAGCGAACAAGGCCGTTCTCTGCTACTCCTTGGTATTATTTTGGTAAGGATGCCCACAGCTCCTTTATTGTCATAGCTGTGCCCTTATATCGTACTCGAGTTCACACTGCTACATTCAGACCTATCACAAATGGTTCGTAAATCTCATCACAAACGTTTTTCGGTCTCGGCAGCGAGTTGTCGTTGGTGATGACATTCTCATCACAGTCGGTTTTGCAACCTGCGGTGATAATAGCTTATCACAATCGGTTCGTATTACCAGCCGGCGGTGATTTGAATTTCTAGAAATCTCAAAGTGGCGGTGATAATAGCTTATCACGGTCAATCGGTTCGTATTACCAGCCGGCGGTGATTTGAATTTCTAGAAATCCCAAAAACGGGCCAAAAATCCCCGGAAGTCACAGGTCACGCGATTTTTAACGTAAAAATCCGTGCGCTTCGTGGTGCTAGGATTCGAACCTAAGACCTTTGTCCTCGTGCGTAGCCCCATTAACCACTCTCCTCTAACCACTCCACCCATAAGTCACCTGTACGTATATAGCATATCCATTCCCCTACTATTCACTTTTCAGGATTTAAATTGAATATTTAGGACCCTAAACGGCTTCAAACAAAAAAGTCAAACTATAAATTTATTGTTCTAATCGAGATCTATAACTTTGATTTTGGTTGTTTCACCATCCGAGGTCGTTCGAAATATTTGAATTTCAAATCGTCAAAACTTCGGCTAGACTTTTGGGATCTCAAATGGTTGCAAATGAAAAACCCATCAACTACAAAGTTGTTGTTCTCATTGAGATCTACAACTTTGATTTTGATCGATTTTCCGTCCGAGGTCGTTTGAAAATTTTGGTTTTTTTTTCAAATTTTAAAACTTCATATACAAATTTAAGGCTATAAATGATTTCTAATGAAAAAGTTGTCAACTACAAAGTTGTAGATTTCAATCTTGGTCGTTTTTCCTTCTGTGGTCGTTTGTACATTTCAAAATTTGAGCGCTTCAAACAGAATTCTGAGACCGTAAATGGTTTCAAACGAAAACGTCATTAGCTATAAAGTTATAGATCTCGTCGAGATCTACAACTTTTATATAATGTTTGTTTCCATCCGATTTTATTCGATAAAATTATGGATTTTATTGTGTTGCAGCATGGTTATTACCGCCGTATTATACGACAAACTGGCGGTGAAGGTCTTCAACACCGGTTCATATGGCGAGACGGCAGTGATGAGGAGTACATTATCACCGCTGGTTGGTGGTGCAAACCGGCATGATGATGGACTACCACCGTTGGTTGGTAAGACGAAGAAGCGGTGGTAGTTACCAACCCGAACGTCCTTAGGAACTAACGGTGATACTCTCATCACCAACGGTTCCGTTGATGGTAACTATCACCTACGGTTTTAATAATACCAACGATGATAGAGGCGTTGCTGATAGGTCTGAATGTAGTAGTGTTGGTACCGTAGGTATCATACTACTAGTACCTAAAGTACTAATTTTTTTTACTTCTCATGTATGTTACCATCTCACGAATGGTAAAAGAGTTCACTTGCTACAGCGACAAGGGATCATCGGAGAGAGAGGGGGGAGGTTAGTTTCAGTGGCGGAGGCAGGGAGGGGCCAGCAGCCCCTCCCAAGGTTTAAGGCAATTTTTAATTACTACTAATGTTGATACTTCAACTATTGTACCTTTTTTTTAGTCTCAACACTTCAAGCACAAGCTGTAGTATCTGAACTCACGTACTAACTCACACCACCACTACACACACTCACACAAGCACACCCAAGTGCGCAAGCTAGACCTACACCTATACAAAGAGATTTGCACGTGGCTGAGCGGTATCCAAAGTCTTCGAGGCTTCGTACATGACGGGCACGTCATCCTGACCATTGTGGCGCATCCACATGTGAGGAAACCGAGAAACGAGAAATAGATCCTGAGGTGAGACCCCTGAGCCGATCCCAAGGATCGAACCCAGGACTAGCCGCTCAAAGCACCGAGAGCATACCAACCGAGCTATGCTCGGTCCTCTCAACTATTGTACCTATGAGCTATTAAGTTGTATATGTTATGGACCCGTAGAACAATTGTAAATTGAAGCATGTTCGTTGTTTTAACCATCATCCACATGCCTTTAGATTTTGTATATTGTAAAATTGTCTCATGTTTCAATTACAGAGACTTGATGCATGGATAACTAACGAAAATTTTCGTAATAATATTAATATATGATCACTACCTACTATTAGAAATTTATACTATCTGATATGCATGTGGATTGTTTGGCCCCCTCTATACCTAATTCCTGGCTCCGCCACTGGTTATAAGTGGTATGTACGATGCTTTGTTTGTGTGATTATGTATACCCTCATGGTTTTCTACGTGGGAAGAAAAAGGGCATACATAGTTTATACGAGGTATTCTGTTTTGGAATCCTATGCAAGTTTGACTGGATAAGGAATGTTTGCTCATTTCGAATAGATAAAAATATTTGGAGAATTTTCATTATGGTGAATATGTCATTATTGAAATTTGAAATTATTTTTCGAATAATATGAGGGATCCAGGAGCTCTAGCGTAGGCATTTAAATTCCAAATTTAGGCGAGAGTGATGCTCAACGGCAGCCACAAACCGTGACCAACCGACCTTGCATTGTTAAAAAAAAGAGTAGTAAATGTGTCCAACCGAACTTAATACGTATACAAATTGAACTTCGTATCATTGCTAGACGTGAGTTGTTCTAATCCGTATATGATCACACGGTTCATGGGTTCAGATCAAATATTAGACAGAGAACTTATTTGTAGTTTGGGATATAAAAAGTGCAGAACAAAAGAAACTTTCCAATGTCCTGGTAGTATGGATAGGAAGAGGTGAACAAAAAAATGAGGGTAAAATTTTGGCTCTTTAATACTGGGTATAGAAATGACAGGAGCTTGATCAGTCAGGCAAGGAGGAAAAGGATGCCCTGCTACTATACAATAGGCAGCTCTCTTGTTTCTTCATTCTTAGAAAGAGGTGAAACAAGTGGAGCTTTACAAAGTTGTGTTCCAGTTTGAAAAATGAGACTCAAAGATTTCTTTAACAATGACACTAGTAGCCTAAACTAGGCTCACCACAAACCTTCTTCCCCCTTCTGTTCTGCTATTTCCAAACATTCTAGGAACTATACACGAGGATGACTATCATCGTTCTCTGCTACTTCTTGGTATTTTGGTAAGGATACTCACCACTCCTTTATTGTCATAGTTGTGTCCCTATATCGTACTTGAGTTCGCACTACTACGTTCAGACCTATCACAAGTGGTTCGTAAACCTCATCACAAACAGCTTTCGGTCTCGACAGTGAGTTGTCATTGGTGATGACATTCTCCTCAACCGGTGGTGATAATAGCTTATCACAGTCGGTTCGTATTACCGGCCAGTGGTGATCTGAATTTCTAGAAATCCTAAAAACGGGCCAAAAATCCTAGAAAGTCACAAGTCACGCGATTTTTCACGCGAAAATCCGCGCGCTGCGCGGTGCTAGGATTCGCTTCTAAGACCTTTGTCCTCGCGCGTAGTCCTTTAACCACTCTCCTCTAACCACTCCACGCCCTTGGTCACCAGTATATATATATATATATATATATAGCATATCAATTCCCCTAGTATTTCACTTTTCTGGATTTAAATTGAATATTTAGGACCCTAAATGGCTTCATATGAAAAAGTCATAAACTACAAATTTATTGTTCTAATTGAGATCTACAACTTTGATTTTGGTTGTTTCACTATCCGAGGTCGTTTGGCAAATTTAAATTTCAAAATGTCAAAACTTGAGTCAGACTTTTGGGACCCCAAATGATTTCAAATGAAAAACTCATCAACTACAAAGTTGTTGTTCTCATCGAGATCTACAACTTTGATTTTGATTGATTTTCTGTCCGAGATCGTTTGAAAATTTTTGTTTTTTTAAATTTTAAAACTTCAAATACAAATTTAAGACTATAAATGATTTCTAATGAAAAAGTTGTCAACTACAATCATCGAGATCTACAATTTTGGTTTTGATCGTTTTTCCATCTAAAGTCATTTGTACATTTTGAAAAAATTGAATTTCAAAATTTGAGCACTTCAAATAGAATTTTAGGACCGTAAATGATTTCAAATGAAAAAGTCATCAACTCCCGTTGTAGACCTCGTCGAGATCTACAACTTTTATATAGTTTGTTTCCATCCGACTTTATTTGAAAAGGCTATGGATTTTATTATGCTGCAGCATGGCTATTACCGCCATATCATACGACAGATTGGCGGTGAAAAAGGTCTTCAACGCCGGTTCATATGACGAGGCGGCAGTGATGAGGAGCACATCATCACCGTTGGTTGGTGGTGCAAACCAGCGTGACGATGGACTATCACCGTTGGTTGGTAAGACAAAGCGACAGTGATAGTTAACAACCCGAACGTTCTTACGAACCAGCGGTGATACTCTCATCATCAACGGTTCCGTTGATGGTAGCTATCACCAGCGGTTTTAATAATACCGATGATGCTAAAGGCGTTGGTGATAGGTCTGAATGTAGTAGTGTCATTACTGTAGGTATCATACTACTAGTACCTAAAGTACCAATTTCTTTTACCTCTCATGTATGTCACCATCTCACGAATGGTAAAAGAGTTCACTTGCCAGAGCGACAAGGGATCATTGAAGAGAGAGAAAGGGGGTTGTTTAGTTTTATAATAAATTAAACGGGTTGTTTACAAGATGTTTCTTGTAAGGGGTGAAATAAGAAGAGGGTAACATTACCATCGGCAAGTGAGTCTTTTCATGTCTAAATTTTTTTTTTGATGCTGACCCTCCTCTATCCCGGCCGGCGGCGCCCTCCCCAGATCCGGCAGCGTCTCCTCTCCCTCGGTCGACGGCGGGCATGGAGGGGGCATGCGGGCGCGCACCATCCCGCACCGCGCAGATCCACCTCGCCCGTCGTGGAAGGGGGAGCAGGGGAGGCTTGCGCTTGCGCTCCCATCCACCTCGCGCCATTGGCACGAAGGGGACGCCTACGCCACCGCAGTTGCCCACTAGGTAGGTCATGGCCGCACGGCGATGCTGTGTTTCAAGTGTTTCTAGACGTTTTTTCAGACATGTTGCAAGCCCATGTTTCAAGTGCTTCAGTTGTTTCAGATGTATATTTTAATTATTTCATGTGGATGCTGCAGATATTGCAATGGTTATACATGTATGTTGCAAGCGTCTATCCCCAATCTTTTATATGTTTTTTGTACATGTATGTTGCAAGTTTTTAGACGCATGTCTGAAGCGTTTCATCTATCTTCTTTTGTATGTTGCAAGTGTTGCATTTGGATATTTTAAAAGTAGATCAGGATGTTGCACATATTGCAATGGTGTTTCAACTGTATGTTCCAAATGTTTTATCTGTTTTAGACGTATGTTGCAAATGTTTCATCTGGATTTTGTAAAAGTAGATCGGGTGTTGCACGGCGTGGCAAGTGGCTATCGCTGCTGCTGGGGCGCAGCCATGGGTCAACCCACGTGGGTTTCCCTGTGCGGGGCGCGGGTGCTGGGGCGGGATGCGGATGTGAACGCCGGAGCGGCGCAGTTGTTGGAGCCGTGTCCGGACACGACGTCCCGTCCGGACGATTCGGGCGCTTGTCCTTCCAAAAAATTTAGTGTCTCGCGACTTTGTCGAGCCTATGATGCAATACCAAGGCCTTAGAGCCGCTTTTAACTTCGGAAAAAAAGAGTGATGCAAGTAGTCAGGACGCTCACAATATAATTCTCTTTTCTAATCACACCAACCCACCACGCTTACATGTTTTTTTTATCTGGAAGCTCATCATCATCCCAAACCAGCCCTGCTGCATTATTCTAGAATCATGCATTTCGCTCATGCCAAACGGTGTGCCGATTCGACGACATATTCTACACCTTGAGGAGTTGAACGTTGACGGAATGACAGCATGTTTCTTGACGTGTCTCTGCAACCCCGGCCACATTATGGGCACTCGACCGACGGTGCCGTGCCAAGCCAACCCAAGTGGGAAAAGCTGACGACTCCCGGGCGTCTCATGCTCATCCTCACGGGACGCCACCAACCCCCGCCATAACCGCCTATTTAAAGCCCTCAGTCCGCCACTCTTATGGCAACACAAGCAGAAGCTGCAAGCCTAAGCATTCAGCTCGAACCAAGTTTAGTCGATCGGCCGACGATCACTGAAGTAATGGCCTCCGCCAACAGCTGGACCCTCGAGATCGCGTCGCCGGTGGCTGCACCGCGCCTGTTCCGCGCCGCCGTGTTGGACTGGCACACCCTGGCGCCCAAGCTCGCCTCCCACGTTGTCGCGAGCGCCCACCCCGTGGAGGGCGACGGCGGCGTTGGCAGCGTCAGGCAGTTCAACTTCACCTCAGGTAAGTGTCCGCGGCATACCCAGACCAACATGTTCTCTCGCCCGATCGATCAAACAGCTAGCTCATGACGTGCGATCGGTCACTCTTGCAGTCATGCCGTTCACCTTCACGAAGGAGAGGCTCGATTTCCTGGACCTGGACAAGTGCGAGTGCAAGCAAACGCTCATCGAGGGCGGCGGCATCGGCGTTGGCATCGAGACGGCGACATCGCACATCAAGGTGGAGCCCGCGGCCGGCGGCGGCAGCGTGGCGAAGGTGGAGACGACGTTCAAGCCGTTGCCGGGCGTGGAGGTGAAGGACGAGATCACCAAGGCCAAGGAGTCGCTCACCGCCATTTTCAAGGGTGCCGAGGCCTACCTCGTCGCCAACCCTGACGCCTACAACTAAATCAGTGGATTGGGTCATTGGGATGCGATTCCCCTTCCTGAAGTTTGGGTTTAATTTTCGTTTTCTTTCCTGGAGTTCCTCTTTTTTCATACAAAACAAAATAAAGCTGCTCTATGTGCAGTGTGCGGTGTATGTGTATGGACTTGAGATGTTATAAATGGTATGTACGATGCTTTGTTTGTGTGATTATGTATACCCTCATGGTTTTCTATGTGAGAAGAAAAAGGGCGTGCATAGTTTATAAGAGGTATTCTGTTTTGGAATCCTATGCAAGTTTGAGTGAACAAGGAATGTTGCTTATTTCGAATAGATATTAGGAGACTTTCATTATGGTGAATATGTCATAGTTGAAATTTGAAATTATTTTTTGAACAAAATGAAGACTCCAGGGGTTAAGCGTTTACTAGATAGGTGAGAGAAGCAGGCATTTGTCATGACTCCGCGGGATATGTAAAGACAGGCCGGCCTGGAAGCGGAGGTGTTTGAGATCCGACAAGAGAGAGGAACATAGTGGCTGACTAGTTGACCCACAAGCCGTAGGAAATGACAGATGGACCCAGACCGGATGGGGCCAAAAATGGCATGTAATGAACCATGTTCTGTTAATTGAAATCCAAACTCTGAAACTGCAGTTCCTCCCGCCGCACTGAGAAATTCCTCTGATTCCTATCCATTTCTTGCTAAATCTACCTCTAATTCTTCCTCAGCTATCTCAGTTCGTCGCAATTGGTACTCAGAGCAGGCTAATTATTGGCCAAATTTTTTCCATCGCCATGGTGATTCACTCTAGCACCGAAGATGAAGCCGACAAAGGTTGAACTTCTCGTGGCAGCGAATGCGGAGGCCACCAACAAGTACTTCGAGGGTATCGAGCTACTTCTTGAGCGTCTCCTCGACAAGTTCTCCAGCCTCGAGTCGTGGAAGACCACCATGGATTCATCATTAGGGTCGCTGTTGCAGACCACGTCGGAGACGACAGGACGGTTCAGAAGTTGGAGGCGCGACCACCACTACCACCACCGCTGCCGCCTCCCTCGGCTACCATGCTTCAACCGCGACCGCAGCAGCATGGTAACGAGAATAGTTAACTCATTATATCTATTATTTAAAATTAATAACTATATACTAATAAATATACTATCTTATTAGTAATTATTATGACAAAAATAGTACACATTTGTTATGATAAACATACTAATACGTTAATCAACAGTATTACTATCTTAATTTTCACATAGTTGTGCATTAATCAACATAGTATTACTTATCAAAACTAATCTTGTCACATTAATTACTAAATAATAATGTAACATGCAAACAATTCTTAATTTATTTATTGATGACAAAGATTGGAAAACTTGGACAGACTTGTTCAACATATTTTTATAGACAAGCTTATTCAGCATCTATAGAGGATATTCCTTTCCAAGTCACTTGTGAACCAAACATTGCTTATCCATGGACCGCTAATTTATCTCGTACCGTCCCGCATCCTTTTCTGCATTTGACCCACTCGAATTCGCATTTTCGGGCAAATTCGAATTCGGTATGAAATACGGAATACCAAATTCAAAAACGGAACGAAAATGGTTTAGTGTTTTCCGACCATTTTTTAATTTTCAGCTTTTTATTCGGAATATTCTGTCTTTGAAATTTGGTTTATACCGTTTTTGGCCCACTAGAAGTCCAACATTAGAAAAATTATATCTTTTTCATAAGATCTCGGATGAAGATGATTTTTATATGAAAATTGTGGCTCTCGACAAGATCTACAACATTCTAGTTTTCAATTTTTTATTTGAGGTCGTTAAGATGTTTAAAAAAATTAAATATATTTTCAGCAGTATATTAATCCTGTACAAACCCTTGTTGCCTTACAAAAATCATATGTTTCATATATGGTGTCAAATGGAGATACTTTTTATATAAAAGTTGTAGCACTTGGTCATGCACTTGTTAATTGTTATGCACTTGGTCCTACGAGTCAATATTCCGTATTGATTTTTCATCTACCGACCGTGTTCAATATAATTCCGCTCGAATTAGTTTGTTTTCGAAATTCTCGATATTTCATAAGTTTGTGTTTGTTTCGTGTCCGGCTTTACCGCTTTCGCTTCATATTCAAATGTAGAAGTAGAAAACGGTTGAGGGGTTTTCCGACCTTTTTTATCTTAAACCGGTATGTCCCATCTAAGATATTCGTCAAATCAAATACATCCCTAGTTGTTTTCACAACTCCATCTAGTGATGTGTGATGTGCAACTCGGTGAAATATTCGGGCTATACATTCTTTGTATAGTAAATGTGAAAACACTTTTTTAAAAAAACTTACTAAAACGTTTTTTTAAATGATGCATATCCATAGGTGTGTCTTTTTATCGTGTAAAAGTTAAGATGCAAACTTGTTTAATAAAAATGCGTACGGAAATGATAAATTCTGGATCTGTGTGCGAACGTCCTAAAGTCCGGAAACGATATATTCTATATCATTTCGCTCACGCCAAATGGTGTGCCGATTCGACGACATATCTACACCTTGAGGAGTCCAACGTTGACGGAATGACAGCACGTTTCCTGACGTGTCTCTGCAACCCCCGCCACATTATGGTAACTCGAGCGACGAGCGACGGTGCCGTGCCAAGCCAACCCAAGTGGGAAAAGCCGCCGACGACTCCCGGGCGTCTCATCCTCACCGGACGCCACCAACCCCCCGCCATAACCCATAACCGCCTATTTAAAGCCCTCAGTCCGCCACTCTCATGGCAACACAAGAAGAAGCTGCAAGCCTAAGCATTCAGAGCTGAGCACCTAAACATTCAGCTCGAACCAAGTTTAGTCGATCGGCCGACGATCACTGAAGTAATGGCCTCCGCCAACAGCTGGACCCTCGAGATCGCGTCGCCGGTGGCCGCCTGTTCCGCGCCGCCGTGTTGGACTACCAACATGTTGTCGCCCGATCGATCAAATCATACAGCTAGCTCACGACGTGCGATCGCTCTTGCAGTCATGCCGTTCAGCTTCACGAAGGAGAGGCTCGATTTCCTGGACCTGGACAAGTGCGAGTGCAAGAACACGCTCATCGAGGGCAGCGACATTGGCGTTGCCGTCGAGACGGCGACATCGCACATCAAGGTGGAGCCCGCGGCCGACGGTGGCAGCGTGGTGAAGGTGGAGTCGATGTTCAAGCCGCTGCCGGGCGTGGAGGTGAAGGACGAGGTCGCCAAGGCCAAGGAGTCGGTCACCGCCATTTTCAAGGGTGCGGAGGCGTACCTCGTCGCCAACCCCGACGCCTACAACCAAATCAGTGGATTAGGATGCGATTCCCCTTCCCGGCCAGCCTTATACGTGCTCCCTCTGTCACTTATTATTTATTGTTTTGGTTTCTATGTCACAACTTTAATTAGATTTATAGAAATTATGTGTAACATTTGTATCTCTAAATAAATTTATTAAAAAACTAGATTCAAAGATCTATCTAATGATATCAATTATGCTTCATAAATATTAATATTTTTTATATAAAATTAATCAAAGCTATTTCTCGAGAAGCGAGAAAGACAGATATTTAGGGACTGAAGGAGTATATTTTATATATACGGAGATTGGGTTTTTTTTCCTGTTCTTTTTTCACACAAAATAAAATAAAGCTGCTCCTTGCAGTGTGCGGTGTATGGACTTGAGATGTTATGAGTGGTATGTAGGATGCTGTCGTTGTGCGATCCATTTATGTATACTGTAACACCTTAAAAATTTGTCTCATTGCAAAATAAGATAATTTGGATTTAATTATGCATTTTGTGAGCATTTAAATTTTTATTAAATTAAAAGCAACCATGAAGCATAGGTACATGATTGTGCATGCATGCTGATACATATTTGTTTATGGGATGTGTGGTTTTTGTCCAAAATAAAAGAGAGTTCAAAATTGTCTCAAAAGACTTTGGAAAATTTGAAAAGGAAAAAATATATATATACTCCGTCCTCTCTCCCTGGCTTTCGGCCTGCAGTAGCCCAGCCCTTCCTCTCTCTTTCTCGGCTGACTTGGCCCGCTGGCCTGCTCCTTTCTTCCTCGCCAGCGCGCCAGCGGGCCGGCCCAGCAAGCCACAACGAGCGCAACAAGCCGTTCTTGTCTGTGTCTTCGCCGCCTGTGGCTGACAACCTGACCCCGCCTATCAGCGGCTTTCCCTTCCTTCTTCCACCTCGGAAGCTTTCCATAAAAGGAAGCTGACACCTTCCCTATCTCACCGAGCAAGATTGAGCTCGGATCCTGCTCAATCCCCTCCTTCCATCGAGGGCGCGACCTCGGTGCTATAAAAGCCGACGCTTCGCACCATCACCTCGCATTCGCAGCTGCCAATTCGAGCTCATCGCTACCCAAACCCTAGAACGCCGTCATCGTCGGTGATTCGACGAATTCGTCGCAGTGCTGCCCTTGTAAGTTCTTTGACGAGCTTCACGTTGTTCTTGCGAAGCCGCCGAACCTCTTCTATTTCTTCTTCTTCTTGTGGTTTGCTCATATCATGTTGCCGATGTACACAGTGGCTCCACCGTCCGCCCATCTACGCCGCGAGCCGTCCTCGATCCATCCTCATCCCCGTTTACGAGCTCGGTGAGTTCGCCTCGAGCTCCTCTATCTCCCGGTACATTTTCCGAGCCAGTTAGTGGTCTGTAGCGCTAGATTCACCAATGCCGGCGAGGTCTCCTCACCGTCGGCCATGTCGCCGCCGTGCTTGGTACTGTAGCCAGCCGAAAATTCCCTTTCACCCTCCTTTGATCTAATCTGGGCCATCCATCTCCGATCCAACGGTCCAGATGAAGCCATACCCCTTCGCCTGTCACATTTGCTAAAGAACCCTTGCGCTTTTGAGGTTTATAACCCGCAGTCCAAAACGTATTCCTCAAATACGCTTTCTTTTTCTGAAAACATAGATTTATTTTATTCAATTCAAATATGTTTTCCTTTATTTACAAGTTTGCCATTGATTTTGTTTTAGCCATAAAATCTCCGTTTTAACTCTGATTTGACCCTTTCAAGTTGCGTTAGGTTCGTATTCGCGAGCTCTACATGCTAGTACTACTGTACAGTAGGTTTGTAACATTTAAGTTTCGAGTTTGTATTAAAGTACTTATTTATCTATAGGAAATCTTAGTAAATTCATAACTTTCACGTTTCAACTCCGTTTTTCGTGATCTTTACGTCTGTGTGATCGTAGCAACGTGTAGAATAGTTTTATAAACCTTTTATATTGTTTTGCTACTGTTGGTGTATTATTCTAATTATATCTCTTTGTTTGCTTCGTGCATGATTGCTTTTGGATGCTTGTATGTTGATGTATTATCGAGTATAGACGGTGAGCAGTTCGTGGGTGATCAGGAGCAATATTTTGAAGAATAGGACCAGCAGGAGCTATACTTTGATCAAAGCAAGGGTAACATGGGATCATCCTTGACTTCCTATTCACTTTAACCACGTAAATTCATATTGCATGTGTTTACTTTGAATGCCATTAAGGGTTTTCTAGTTTTGATCTATACCTGGTCACCTATGGGATTTTGCATTGGGTAGTTTTTGCTAGCACGGTACATAAACTATGATCTTGTAATATGATTAATGGAATATGCAACCAGACTAAAAGATGACCTTTTAATTAAAGATAAAAGAGGTCTAGGGCATGGGGTTATATTTTGGTGCTCTAGTTCCTCTCTACAGGGACTTATCTGTGAACGAACATCCAGGATATATAGTACAGCTGTGAGGGCTATATGACTCTGGCTCTAATTGTTTGAAAGACCTTTTCTAGCTCGTAAAATGTTACCCGAAAGGACACGAATGGGGTGTTTCTCGGGTTGGGTGTAGTGCGGCTTCTGTCCTTGTGTATAGGCTGCGGTTATGTGCCATATGAAATGAGGGCTCTACATCGAATCCTAGCGGCCCTAACTTGTTAGACGAACTTTTGAATGACTTTATATGGTTTCTGGAGTTTTGGGAATGGCCTCTCCATGCATTTGGAAATCATGACTCATAATGAAAGTGTACACTTCTACGCAGAGTTTAATAAACTGGTATACTAGCCATGCTCACAGACACGAGCGGCCTTGGACCTTCATGGAATAGATGAACATTAAATGGTTTAATATATGTTTTGCTATTCATTATTCATCTTTACATTGATCATGTGTTTATTGTGGGATTAATGCAAACATGATGCTATTAATATGATAAAACTGTGACAATTAAAAGCTAAATGCAGTTGAACCGTGTCATGCCTTTGTTGAGCCTCATTGCACCCCCTATGTTATATTTGTTGAGTACGATATATGCTCACTCTTGCTATCACCCCACACATCAGGATGGGCGAATGAACAGGATTGGCAGGAGAATTATCGTGATGAATATTAGGCTTGATGTCAACCAGTCAACGCACATGTGATCAGAGTCACCACGAGATAGAGTTATCTTTTTATTTTCGCTGCATTTGTGTAAAGACTATGTGTTAATAATCATGATGTATTAAACAATGTGATGATACTCTTCTTTAATTTGTCGACTTATGTGAGATTGATTTCTAGGCGCACATAAGGTTATGCATTCTATTTTATCCTTAAAAATGGGTGTGACATATACCCTCGCGATTTTCTATGTGGGAAGAAAAACGGCATTATTCTGTTTTCGATTCCGAATCCTATGCAAGTTTGACTGAATAAAGAATTTTGCTCATTTCGAATAGATATATATTGGGAGACTGTTCTGGTGAATACGTCATTATTGAAAACTGAAATTATTTTCCGAAAATATGAGGGCTCTAAGAGTTATAGTGTTCACTAAAGAGGTGGGAGAAGCAGACATCAAAGGCTTCCCGCAATGTGTCTAGAGCGGTGCTAAAAATGGAGAGAACTAGGAGGATTCCCCGCGCGTTGCCGCGGGTACGAAGAAGGAATATAAATAGGTTAGAATATTAATAACTAAGAATCAGGGGTGCGTTGCCGCGGAAATTGCTGATAATTTGGAATGAAATTACTTATACAAAGGGATTTTAAATAGTATGACATGATATATAAAATGATGATTAGAACATTACAGGTTTATTTACCAATGAGTCTCCTTTATCCATATGTTTGCACCTGTACTACATAGGCAGGATGACACTCAGTGCCACATTGATGAGCCAGCTCAAATAATTAAACAAAAAAAAAGTTGCAGAGAGTAAAAACTAAGCTTTTACATCATGGGACATATATGAAAAAGGATAGAAAGAGAAAATACCACATACCCAACCCTTGAAGCAAAGGCCGGTAAAGAATACATATATTAGTAGTCATGATTGATGAAGTGCTTGTGGATGGTGCCACTAAGATACTCGAATAATGAGAAATCAAGCATGAGAAGACGTACGCCATTCGTGTCAATGGAGTCGGCAAGTAGACATTTGGATGAGGAATTCACCAGGTCTGTGTCTATGCTGCTGTTGCTGCATATGTCTATTATATAAAGATATTTGGGAAAGGCAAGGGAATTAGCTCGACTCGGAATACAAAGCGATTGGGTTGAGCATTACCAAATAGCATGATGGACATAAAGTGGAAGAGGAGAAGATGAGTCAGTGCATGGGTGATTAATGGTGCCGGCGATCACATGTTGCTAGTAGTAAATTCATAGTGGCTAATCAAGCAACGCGGAGGTGGGTGTGCTGCGGGCTTGCAGCTTCGTATGGACGGTTAGCAGTGATGAGATAAATGAGCTTTAGGGCATGTACAACCCACAGACGGGGCCGTCTCCAAGAGATTGCAATCTGACATTCAGACAGTTAAAAAGACAGGCCATACAACCTATAGACGGTGAGTTGTCTGCAAGCAGTTTAATGCTTTGCATGTAATAAGATCAATTGTAAATACCATTTTATATACTATTGTGTTGCTATTTGCAGATATCAGATAATAGTTTAGAATCATGCTATTTTCAGAACTAGACTATATAGTCCAGAAGAATTAGATAATCCAAGAAAGATAGAATAACTAAGAATAGTAACTAAGACAACATGCTCGCAGTCACTAACAGCCACTAGAACAATTGCAGCTACAGATTTAGATAATTTCTGAACTGAAGAACCACATCCGGGCTATTTTCAGAACTTCTATTTTCTGAATTGAACAAAACTGCAATCATACAATTTCGGTCTTCAGAAGCTACCATCGATAGTAACCTGTCTACTTGGAGACCAATCTGAACTTACATGATACCGCAGGACCATGTCACTGCAAGCTACCTCATTTTGATTGATAAATCAAAGTAAGAACCGAAACAATAAAAAAAATCAGAAGCAGATCCCATCCTGCTGATAGCTGTACATTCAGATAACAGTTTTTTATTCTTTCTGGGATCAAACATACTGCAATCACTGAATAGGCAGTATAAGGATCAAACATAACTGCAATCACTGAATAGGCAGTATAACCGTGGTTTTCAAAGGAGATAATTTCTGAACCCAAACATAACTGCAATCACTGAATAGGCAGTATATTGAAGTTCCCAAACATAAGCATACTAGGCTGACCCAGAAGATCTACTGCAAACAAAGGACCAGAACAAACATTCAGATAGCTATTTCAGAATACAGGTCACACATTTAGCTGAAAGGAGATAGCTCTTTCATCAGAACATAGAAGCTTCAGAATAATCGCCTCTTGCAGATCCGCTCGACAATCGCCTCAGCCTCCTCCTTGGATACGCCTCGTTCTTGCTCGCAGTGTCGAAGGCCTAGCAGCAGCTCGAAGACGTCTTCTCGGTTGCCGCCGCCGGCTTCTCCCCCGCCGTGCAAGCCGGTGGCGCCGCCGCCGCCGCCGCCGCCACCGCCACCGCCAAGATCCACGGCGGAGTTGAGGATGGTGATGAGCGGTGCGGAGGGGGACGTCGAGGCAGCGGAGGAGGAGAGGAGAGCGCGAGCGCGATCCGACCGTCGTCGAGTCGAAGAGACGAGACCTACAACGCTGCTGGAGCCGCCTTCTCCGCCTCGGAGCACGGGCCGCTGCCGTCGTCTCGTGAGACGACGCGGCCTCCGTCTCCAAGCCACAACAGGGTGCTTTCTGCAAAATCAACGACGAAGAGACGAGCCGAGGAGACCCGTTGTACGTGCCCTTAGTGGACGGATGACGTCACTTAGTGGGCGGATGACATCATTTTGCTAATGTGGCGCAATGAGAAGCCAGAGAAATAGGCTAGTGGGTCTTTACTTTATAGGAGGTATAGATATTTGGATACCGCTCCTCTCACTGCAGCTAGCGGTGCCAATTCCGAGTGAAGCTAAGAAAATATGGAGCGAGACAAGTACATGCACCGGTTCCTGGTGAAGCAAGTCAATAAACAATGTTTGATTTGCATGCATGAGAGAGAAAGGAAGGACATGCAAGAGAGAGAAGAGAAAAAGCTAAAAACAGGGGGCTAATAGGGATGCTTTCCACTGCGGTGTAAAAGGAGCAATTCTCGTCCTCCCATGTGGAGCCCATGAGTTGATTTCAGGTGTCACCACATTATAGAAGGTTTAAGACCTTGTTTATTTAAGGGGTACATTTTATGTTTTTGACATAAAAGATGGTTTTGTGGCTTCTGACTATTGGTTTTTCATTATTGAATTTTGTAATAAATTTTTAGCTTTCAGACAAATCAAAAGCCATGAAACCTCTTCACAGCGGCTTTTAGTTCATTTTCTGAGTTTAGACAAAAGTGATGCTCAACGGCAGCCTCAAATGGTCAAACCCTTATCAACTGAACTTGCATTTTTTTTAAGAAATGGCAGGAGCTTTGCTCAATCATGTAAGGAGAAGCTTGCCTGTACTATATGACATGTTCATCTTCCACATTTCATAACCTCACAATAGGTGCATAATGCAGTAGCCACTCATTTAGGGGGTGTTTGGTTGGCGACCAAGAGATGCCGCGCCGCGCCACACCCTCCGCGCCGTAGTTGCGCCGTGTGTTTGCTTTGCTACCCCATTTGCGGTTGCCGCAGACTCACCCGTGCTCGTCCAGTTCAATTTGGCTGCCAAATCGTGCCGCAATTGCGGCGGCCGTTTTCTGCGCCGCACATTTGGCAAGCCAGAGAATCGGCACAACATCTTTTGGACACCTTCCAAACGGGCCCTAAGTTGAGTTAATCTCCTATCAATTTTCACATGCGATTAATGCTTTATTGAAATAGGATTTATTATGGGCCATGCCGTGTGAGCACGGTGGCATCATAGAGAGCTACGGTGAGCGAAGTTGGAGAACCGTAGGCAGCAGAGGCATCCGACATCAGTGGCGACGCCATTCGCCATATATTGTGTTTTCATGTCACTTTCTCCTTTACAAGTTAGAGCAACGTGTCAGACATGGTGTGAAGTCTGATCCTAAACGAATCGAAATGCACGATGCGATCTGCAGAGTACAATCCTAAGACGAATTAGAACACCTGATATAAAGATTGAAGTATCCATGTCTCGAATGTTCATACAAGTTAGAGTAGCCTAATGTAAAGATTGAATAAGTATCCATGTCTCCGTTGTTCATTTGAGTTAGAGCGGTACATATCTAGCAATAATATGGGATCCGATTCAAGACGAGTTGGAACACATGAAGTTTTTATTGAAGAGATTTCTAAGAGCTGAAATTAATAATAAGAACTCGGAGTGAACACAACAAAATAAAACATGAAAAGAAAACATAATAGAAAAAAAGAAAACACGCAACAGGGAAAAAAACAGAACGAGTTACATCATTGCCAAAATTAATAAGAACTCGGAGTGAACACATCAGAACAATACGAGAAAAGAAAAAAGAACAGGAAAAAAGGAAAACACACAACAGAAAAAAGAAACAGAACAAGCTAGAACAGTGTACGTCAAGACATGATATAAAATTTGATTAAAGACGAATTTAAACATATGATGCGATATCAAACACTATTTAGAATCTGATCTCGAGATAAAGTCATATGTAAATGTCCAAGGAGCACCGAGCACCACACGTTTGTTAGATAAACTACACAGTAAGTTATAGCTTTTGTTGCGACGCACAAATATGTTTGTTAGTTGTGGCAAAAAGAAAATTGTTCCTATTTTTTAGGAATACATTGTTACATGATATTTTTTTGGTTTGTAAAATTGTTATATGTTCATGTGAAAATGGCTTCTAGCTCTGATAAAAAAATCCATTTATTTATTTAGAATGTATTATACACTTAAAATTGTTATGTTTTTATTATTTATAAAACTATTTTGAGGCATTGATAGTGTCCCGTGAAGAGGATAGGTATGAAATTAAGAAGAACAAAAAAATTAAAAGGGGGGGAAAGAAAATATAATAATATTAAAAAAGAATTTTCCAAAGAAATGTGAAAAAACGGGCCAGAAGAAGCCCGTGCCGCTGCGCGGGTGCGCTCTGTCTGCGCCCAACAACCCCTTCCGCTGCGTTACCCCTTCCGTCCACACTCCGCAGTCAGCTGCATTCATCCGCGTGCTGTTCTGTCTGTCACTCTCGCCCCCCTCTCGCTCTCCGACGACTGGTGGGCCGCCGCCGTCGCCGCCGCCGCCGCCGCCCTAAGCCAGGTGCTGAGGCTTTCTCCGGTCTCTTCGCCGGTCTCTTCACCGGCGACGAGCACCCACCAGGTACTCCCACCCCTTCTCTTCCCTTGAAGCTGTGCGAAGCTGAGCACAGAAACCCTAACCTAAAGCTATTTAGCTGTTTGACAAGCTTCCTAACTTCAAAGTGTTTGCAAAAATTATTGGGTGTACATGTGTACATCCATGTCCCTTTACTGGATCCGCCCCTGGGTAAAGACTAAGCTGAAACCATGGGAACAAATTCAGGAATTTCGAGTTAAATCTAATAGCATTGGCTCAATTAACAGCAAGTTGATCAGAAGGAAGCTAATTTCTGCCTCCCCTGCACAAGCAACCCAACCCATCTTTGAGTAATTTCTAATTTGTATCAAACATTCAGACTATACCTATCCGATAGATCCCTTTTGTCGTGTCTGGAACCAGATTTGAACTGGCATGGATGTAGACCTTTAAAGATGGCACCAAGCAAAATGAACTTGTAAGAAAATACAGTCTTGTGTGCATAAACTTACCATTTCTTACTGGAAATGACTGAACCAATTATCTCCAATTCAATCAAATTCAAAACAGTTCAATGTGATGGAGCCAACTTGTTGATTATTAAGCACCAAATCATAGAGGTGGAGATAAACTTTTGGGAGTTCTAACTGATGGCCTGTTTGGTACATGTCAATGCTCTGTATATGGTAACACGCCAAGCATTTGCTACTAGGATTAGCCAAAGCATTATCATATTGCTTGGGATCTGTGAATTGGTTAGTTAACACTGAACTGTATGCTCGAGTGTCATTTAGTGCTCTTGATCTTATGTTGTACCTTTTCTTGTAGGCCATCCATGATTTTTGCCTACAAAAGGTGATTGAAAAGGGGGAGGATGGAAGAGGAGGGACACCACGGAGTTGTTTTGGCATGCAGCATCTGTGGGTTCCTCTTCGCTGTCCTTAGCCCTCTCAGCTTTTGGGTTCTATGGGCTGTGAATTGGAGGCCATGGAGGTTATACAGGTATGGTGCGGAGGTTTTATATCTTTCTCTATCGGGCTCAACTAGTATTTTACTATTTTTGTTGCCTGAGTTCTCGCTAAAATTGCATGTCTTTTCTTTGTACAATTGATTATGATAAACAAAGCAGGAAACCCATTTTTCGTTTTTGTATTAGGAATATTAGATATTTGCTTCCTATATTTGTTTGTTCACTTCTGCAAGGTCCATCTTTATAATCATATATACCTTTATGCTCATAGTGAAATGGCTGCGGCATTTATACAGTTATGTCGGAGATCTCTAAGTATCCATCTAGTTCTTGGATGTGTTGTTCCACAATGCAAGTCAACTGGGGAAATTAACACTTCAACAGTTCTCTACCCCTGCTTTATACTTGATAGAGCCATGAGGTTGAGTTGTCATAATATGCCATCCTATAGGGACACAGGTGGTAGGATGGTCTGATTGTTACGTCCAACTACACATTTCCACCAACCCACTTACGCCTCCATCCTCGCTTCATGTAAAAGGTTTAACCTAGTTTTGGTGGTATGGACTCTAGAAGCCTTATATGATAATCTAACCCACCCTTACAAAGCAATATGGGACTAAACCCCCGAAATCTCACATCAACACACAACATGGGCCACCATGGGTTAAATTCGAGCTGGGCCAGTTGTCACACTGATGTTATCAGCTATTCCTTTGGTTTTGTGACTGCATGGTTTATGTGCCTTGTGGACTTATCTCATATTGTGAGCTGTGAAGTGGAGGGATTAGTAGGTTTGGTATGAGTAATGCAGTACACCATCATACTTTCTGGTTCTGTCAAACACTCTGTTTCATGTATAAAATTGTTACTAACCGAAGGAGACGCACATGAAGAAGTCGATCTGCGCGTGAAGAAGACCACACGTGAAGAAGACCGCAGGCGACGGGCGGAGGTCACATGGCGACGGGCCACGCGGAGTGACGGCGTGACGACGGGCAGAGGAGCACGGACGAAGGGGGATCCCGACGGAGGATGATGGCGCCGGCGGCCGACTGGATCTGGATCTGACGAAACATGAGTTGCTGGCTTGCTGCTATGGACGGATTGCTGCTGCATGATGATGGACGCAACAAAAAAGAAAAAGAAAATCGACTATGAGGGCTGCCCCTGGGAACAGGGACTGATCCTCCCGGGGGAAGCACAGCAAGGATGAAGGGTGGTGGCTGGATCTAAACCTAGAGCTTTGGTACCATGTTGCGAATAAAGGGAGACTGAACAGGATAATTGTATTGAGGCCTAAAGGGGACTATATAGAGAGTACATGAGGGACACAGGAAGAAAACCCTAGACTGGGAGATTACACTAATACCCTTAACAGTGATTAGTGAGGATGATCTCTCCATTAGAGGAGATAGTAATATATAGAGCACCTCATGAGCCGTATGAACCACTTAACAAAAATATGGTTTTGAACTTCTGCTGTGTTATGTGTTTATCAGAAAAACTTACCATATAAACTGATGTAGTTAGCTATTGGTACCATGTTGCGAATAAAGGGAGACTGAACAGGATAATTGTATTGAGGCCTAAAGGGGACTATATAGAGAGTACATGAGGGACACAGGAAGAAAACCCTAGACTGGGAGATTACACTAATACCCTTAACAGTGATTAGTGAGGATGATCTCTCCATTAGAGGAGATAGTAATATATAGAGCACCTCATGAGCCGTATGAACCACTTAACAAAAATATGGTTTTGAACTTCTGCTGTGTTATGTGTTTATCAGAAAAACTTACCATATAAACTGATGTAGTTAGCTATTGTTTTTATGCATATTTATTTATTTTTATTGTGTTCACATTGCCCTGACTGGGTTGTCTTATTCTGTCTCTATCTGCTAACTTTTTTTCCTTCTGTTTTGCGACTCAGTTGGATATATGCAAGGAAATGGCCAACATATGTGCAAGGACCTCAACTAAGCACACTTTGCAGCCTTTTGACTCTTTTTGCATGGCTTGTTGTCATTTCCCCTATAGCAGTTCTGCTCGTGTGGGGAAGCATCCTTATTGCTCTTCTGGAAAGGAACATAATTGGTTTAGCTGTTATAATGGCGGGTGTTGCTTTGCTTCTGTCATTCTACTCTATAATGCTGTGGTGGAGAACACAATGGCAAAGCTCAAGTATGCTATCTTTGCTTTTATCTTGATTAAGTTAACATTTATTTCTCTTGACGACTAGAATCCATGTAACAATATTTATATGTCCACACTTAGTTGCTGGTCATGGGTTCATGAATTAAAAATTTCGACCAACAGAGGAGGAACTAAGTTCATGAATTAGAAATTTCGACCAACATAGGAGGAAAGGCATTGTAAATAAGAAGAAATAGGCAAGACTCGAATCTGGGTGGTGGGCTTGTACACCGAGACCTCCCATCAACTAAGCTAGGCTCAATTCTTATAGGTTCATGGTCTGATATTTTGGAATACTGTTACAAAACATGTTTTTTTCCTCGAACACACATGAAAGCTGCATGCCATTAAGGCAAGAAGTGGAGATTTAGAAACCTTGTACAAATCACCACCCCTAAGAATAGACACACCTGACAAACAAAACAGACTGATCTAACAAAAAAACTAAGCTCCTGGGGGCACAAGGGTGGGGAGGTAAGGAACACCTCAAGCACCAGCCAAACTCCAAAATCTCATCTCTTCTAAAGCAAGAGACACATTAGACCGGAAGGGAGAGATGCCGTCGAAGACACAGTGATTGTGGTGAGTCCAGAGAGCCCAAGCTCCCCAAATGATGACTGAATTCAAACCTCTCAGGACGTGCCCATCAACTCTGTCCTTGGTTTGAGCCCACCAGTCATCAAAGGAAGTTGCAAAACATGTTCATTGTCATCAAAGATTGCTCTATGAGATATTTGCAACCAAAATAATGAATGACACACTCAGCTTGGAGTCCTTGGGGGTTTACCTGTTATCAGCACATCATTTAAAATGTTTTTAAAATGCGATTTGAAGTGTTTTCAGTAGTTTCTCCAGGCTTCTAGCTGTTTATTCAATATGTGTTTTGGGCCCCTCTGTTGTCTCTGTCATTATTGATCTTGTTGTATTAACTAATGACATGTTTGTTGCAGAGGCTGTAGCTTACCTTCTCCTCCTGGCAGTAGGCCTACTATGTGCCTACGACTTTTGTGCTATTTATGTGACAGCTGGTGCTAGTGCTTCCGAGCTTAATTCTCCATCAGGGTTCTTCTTCGGGGTGTCTGCAATATCATTGGCCATCAATATGCTTTTTATATGTAAAATACTGTTTAATGGTAAAGCTTCTATTGTTCTGTTTTTCACTTGTCTGTGAATATTTTTAACTCATTAATATGGAAACATAGTTAACTTCACCTTCTTGCACATTTTATGCGCAGTAAGTGGATTTGATGTTGATGAATATGTGCGGAGGTCATACAAGTTTGCCTATTCTGACTGTGTTGAAGTGGCTCCTGTTTCATGCTCTCCTGAGCCACCAGATCCTAGTGAGTTATACATGACAAAATCCAGCAGGTACCACTTTTATTTTTCCTTAATCATACAGTCTTGTATATTTTCTATACCTATTAATACTGTTTTACTTGTAAGTTTATTTTTTGAGGAATGATTTTTCCACAATATATGTCCACAGGCAAAATCAGGAGTGTAGCTTTAACAAAGTTCCAGCTACCCTCACTGGATAGGATTTAGTGACCAAAATTTAAGAACAGTAGAGAAGGTTCAAAGCTTTTTATTTTTTTCACTATTGTGTTTTTGGTCTGTGTGCATGATGTGCTTGGACTTATGGTTATATTGTGAAATGGTGGGAGTCCTAAATTCTATCCATACTTGTGCTTTCAACTCAACTGAGTCCCATGTTTCTTTGTATTATCTTTTTCTTCTTTGTCATTTTGATAAAATGTTCACAACTTGTAACCTGGAAATGCAGGGTCTTGCATTTAGGGCTTCTCTACATTAGCTCACTGCTTGTGCTTGTTGCCTATTCTATCTTGTACGGTCTTACGTCAAAAGAAGCTCGTTGGCTGGGTGCTTTAACTTCAGTTGCAGTGGTGATCCTTGGTAATGTTTTTCTTCCTTGCATCATTGAGTGTTCGCTCTGTATCTGTTTCTTGACTTCTTATTTTCCTTTCTACAGACTGGAATCTGGGCTTGTGTTCATTTAGATTTGAGCTTCTTAAAAGTCGGATGATAGTGTTATTTGTGGCTGGAACATCAAGGGCTTTCCTTATATCCTTCGGAGTGCATTACTGGTTTGTATTCAATATTCATCTCTTTCTTTGTATTGATAAACATTTGAGACCTAGTATTCTTCTGCCTCTTTGCTAACTAGAAGGTGTTACATTAGGTACCTTGGCCATTGCATCAGTTATGCTTTTGTAGCATCTGTGCTTTTATCTGCTGCTGTCTCTTCCTGGCTTTCTATTTCAAACCCCTCAGTTGCAAGGATAGATGCTCTAAGAAGTACAGTTATAAAGCTGCGAGAGGGATTTCGAAGAAAAGGACAAAATAGTTCTTCAAATTCATCAGAAGGCTGTGGCTCTAGTGTGAAGCGTAGCAGCGGTAGTGTTGAAGCTGGTCAAAACGGTAATGCAACAGATTCTATGTACAGAAGCAACTCACAAAGCGATGGTGTCAATTGGAACAGTATTCCTTTTGATCGATCAAACAGTTGTCAAGAAGGCCGGAGCTCGGACAAGAACATAGATAGTGCACGTGCAAGCTTAGCTCATCGGAGTAATTCATGCCTATCTGCTGTCCAAGACTCTGAAACTGCTGTTGTTTCAATAGATAGGCATGGAGATCCCACTACTTCACTTGTTTGTTCTAGCAGTGGTTTGGAAAGTCATGGCTGTGAGCCTAGTGGATCAGCCACCACCTCAGGTAATCAACAGTTATTGGATTTGAACCTGGCAGCGACATTTCAGGACAGACTAAATGACCCAAGGATTTCATCTATGCTAAAAAAGAACGGTGGACTTGGAGATGTAGAACTAGCTAATCTTCTTCAGGATAAAGGACTGGATCCAAATTTTTCGTACATGCTGAAAGACAAAGTTATGGATCCACGGATTTTAGCTTTGCTACAGAGGAGCAGCTTGGATGCAGATAGAGAGCATCAAGATGATGTAGATGTCACAGCTACTGATTCAGATAGATTGGATACCACTATTGCAAACCAGATCTCTCTGTCAGAAGAACTAAGGAGAAGCGGTCTAGAAAAATGGTTGAACATTTCAAGGCTAATATTCCATCATTTAGCTGGATCTCCAATACGTGCTTTTATTGTTTTCACAGTAATGTTCATAATAGAGACTGCTACTGTGGCTATATATCGACCAGAGGCCATCAAAGTGATAAATGCAACACATGAACAGGTAATTTTGTTGCAGTGCACTGTAATTCCTTTGAAAGTTTGGCTATTAGTTTGACCAATAGAAGCTTTCTTAATTTGGCAGTTTGAATTTGGTTTCTCGATACTGCTTCTGTCACCAGTTGTCTGCTCCATTATGGCATTCATTTGGTCTCTGCGTGCTGAAGAAATGATGATGACATCCAAGCCCCGGAAGGTGATATGCACTAAAATAAATATAGTTTCACTATTTGGCATACCCGGATATGATTGTTTTATTAATATGACAACTTTTTACCATATCAGAACCAGCGCCTCATACTGTTTCTGGTTGAACATTTACTATGACTAGCTTCTATGTAGTGTAACATGAATATATGTGAATGAGAGAATTCATGTATCGAATGTAGTAATTCCTTACCAATCTGCACATATAATTGCTATGTAGTAGAAAAGTAATTACTTTTACCTGGGACCTAGGTGTGCTGAAACATCTAATCCTGTCTATAATTTTTTCTCAGCTGTAAAATGTATTTATGACATGTTCTTTATCTTCCTTTAGAGTTTAGATATAATGGTGTATTAGTTGCTATTACTTTAATATTACTAGTCTCAACTATAACAACTTGCCTTTCTTTCAGTATGGTTTCATTGCATGGCTACTGAGCACATGTGTTGGTTTGTTTCTCTCTTTCTTAAGGTACACATACTTCTCTTGCATTTGAAACATATTTACTGTTATATAGTTTTAGTTGATATAAATACTAATTAGCCTTTTGTGCCTTAGTTGATTATCTATTTACACAAGGACATCAAGTTTTATATGCATAGCAATACATTGTTCCAGTATACTCCCCTCCAGTTTGCGAATAGCTGACGTTTTCTTACGACAACACGGTCTCCAAAACATAGATTTTACCACTATTTTCTACTCCCTTCATTCCAAATTATAAGACGTTTTGGCTTTTCTAGATGTATTTCTTTTATTATGTATCTAGACATAGTGTATATCTAAGTACATAGCAAAAACTATGTATCAAGAAAAACCGAAATGTCTTAGAATTTGGAATGGAGGAAGTATTAGAGTATAAATGAACATCTTAAAAAGGGGTGAGTGTGTGTGCCTATGTGGGCACTGGTGGAGCCTCGTGGAGGCGATACTGGGCGCCTGCCCCCCCCTTAGTCTGAAAGAACATTAATACATGTCTGAGACTCTGAGCATCCATGACTCATTTCGTACTGTGGTTGGCCATTGGCAAGCCTCTGTGTCCATCCGTCTTGTCTCCTTTCTCTCCTGTCAGATCAATCATCTAGTACTCATCTACTCATGTCAGTACCTTGGATAGCATGCTAGCTTTTTTAACCGTAGTTGTATGTCATCTGAACGTGTGCCGTTGCCTAGTTCCTAGAAAGAACAGCAAAAACTTCTTGCATGCCTGTAATTTGGAGCTAATTTTTTTGTCACACACAAGTAATCTACTGTAGTTGCCCCCCTTGATTATACCTCACGCTCCGCCACTGTATGTGGGTGTGCACGTGCGTGTGTTGTAAGGGCTTTTAATCTACACAGCTCTCCTGCATGTTCAAGAAGTACTTTTCAAAAAAATGTATGTATATGAGCTTCAATTTTCTAAACTAAATACTTTTTGAAAGTTATTTGTAATGAAAGTTTTTAAAGTTTGACTCAAACCTTGTCCAAAATGGCAGGTATTTGCAAACCAGAGGGGTTAATCATTTGATTTTTTTTGGTCTTTTATGTTATAACTTATTGTCATTTTAGTACCGTACTGTCTAGCTCATTTATGCAATGCTGTGCCTTAATTTTTGCACAGCAGAATCGTGTGACTTATTATGTGTTTAGAATGGGCTGATGTAGTTATCAGTGAAAACATGAAGATGTGTTTTTAGAGCATAAAGGTAAGCTGCACCAGAACTAGACATCAAAAGTGCCATTAAGGCAAGAAAACGGAATGGTTGTACCAATTTAGATATTTTAGCCCATACAAGTAAGCTATACTCTCACTCAGCACCAGAAACACTGAATATTAAGATATACCGTTCTTTAGTTGGGAATGGAAGGGACCTATATGTTTGGATTGTTCAGTTAATTCTGGTTATTATGATGTTCCTTAGCTTTTAGATGCTCAATTCACTTAAGGTATCACATGACTTGGCCAAAACAAGCTCTTTGTTTTTCTGGACAGTAGGTTCTTTATATATTCTGATAGGAGGTTCCTTCAGGTGCTCCCATGTAAATCCAAATTCTAAAAAAGGCTAGACATTCACACATTAAGCAGAGAAAAAAAGTTTTTTTTAAAGCATATTTTCCTCGTATGTTTCAGCACCTGTATTGCCCTTTACCAAATATCCCTCCTTCCCAGTCATGAATAACCTTACCACGCTAGGTTTATTTGTTAAACATAAAGGTCTAGTTTTATCACTCTTCTTTTGTTGAAAAATTGAAATATTTTCCTCTCTGAATTATGAAAAGTTTACTCTTTGTATATCTAGAGTACATATTTATGAGTTCCAAAGCTTTATGTCTGCAATCAATTAATGCATTTTTATTGGTGTACCATTGTTGGAGTATGTGTTTAGGCCCATGAGGCTAAGGCCCATGTGGCTCATGTATGGAACCTATATAGCTACCCATCTAGGGTTAGCCCTAATCAATAGAGAATCATTATTCCAACATGGTATCTAGCCTAATTTCTCCTCTCTCCTTATCCTGAGCCGCCGGCCAGCCACCACCCGCCGGCGCTGCTCCCTCTGCCGCCGCCGGCCATGGCTGACCGGCCCCCCTCCTTTCCCTCCCTCTTCTCCTTCTTCCCTTCCCCCTCCCACCCTTCCTGGGCGCAGATCGCGGCGTCCCCGCCTGGGGCCGCGCCCGCCGCCGTCTCCCCTGCCGCGGGTCGTACACCCGCGCGGGATTCAACTCCCCTCTCTGCCGCGCCCGGGTCGGGGGCGGATGTCCAGGGACCGCGCCCCTCCCTTCCCCATCTGGACGGCCGCCCCTCCCTCCCCAACCCTCATCCCATGGCGGCGGCCCTCACTGCAGCCACCGATGCTCCTGGTTCTGGACTTGGAGAGGATGCGGCTCCTGCTGCTGGGGCTGAGGATCCCATACCAGCCGCCCTCCCTGCCGGAACTAGTACTGCCACTGCCACAGCTGCCCTCCAGACAGCCCTCCACAGCCTCCTGGGTGCCGATGCCGGGGCTGACCATCTTCCCACCGCCCTCGCTGCCCTCCTACGCGCTGCCGGGACGGATGCTGCTGTCTACCCTCGTGCAGCCATGGCTCCGGGTGGGGGCACGCCTCTTCTTCCGGCCACGGGTTCCGACTCCGCCCTCGCCGCCGCCCTTGTCGCTGCCCGCGCGGCCGCCGCGGAGGGGCAGGCTCGTGTGCGTGCGGCCGCCGCCGTCTGGGAGCGTGAGCGCGACGCGGCTGACGCCCTGGCTCGCCAAATCGCCGAGGCCGAGCATCTTCTCATCTCCCCCGCGGGCCAGGACGCAGGCGCCACCTCCTCTGCCTCGCCGGGACGCCGCGTGTCGCACACTGCCGTCCTCTGGCACGACCCGGCCGACCCGCTCGTGGCACAGCTGCACTACCAGGGGGGGGGGGGTCCAGAACATTCGCCTGCTCGTTCCGGTCGTCCTCGAACCGGAGTCGCCCTCGTACGCCCGCTGGCGGGACCTGGTGCTCCTTACACTTCGCCGCTACGCCCTCGACGACCACGTCCTCATCGACTCCTCCGTCGCCGTCCAGACGTCGTCGTGGCTCCGTCTCGATAGCATCGTCCTCTCTTGGATCCTGGGGACGATCTCTCTGGACCTCCACGACCTCGTCCGCACCTCTCCAGACGCGCGCCGGGCGTGGCTCGCTCTTGAGGGCCAGTTCTTGGGCAACGCTGAGGCTCGGGCTCTGCGTCTTGACGCGAGCTTCCGTACTTTCGTCCAGGGTGACCTCTCCGTCGGCGAGTTCTGCCGTCGGATGAAGGGCATGGCTGACTCCCTGGGGGACCTCGGGTGGCCCGTCGAGGATCGCATCTTGGTCCTCAACGTCCTCCGGGGGCTCAGCGACCGCTACGCCCACCTCAGGACGTGGATCACCCGTCAGAGGCCCTTCCCCACCTTCCTGGAGGTCCGTGACGATCTTGTCATGGAGGAGCTCACGCAGGGCCTCCAGCCGGGATCCACCACTTCCACGGGGTCCTCGTCCTCCTCGACGGCCCTGGCCGCTACTTCGCCGCGTCCTCCTGCTCCACCGCGGTCGTCGGCTCCACCACCGTCGTCTCTCCTGGGCCCTCCTCCCTCCGGGCCAATCGGAGGTGGGGGGGTCGTGGCTCTCGTCGTCGCCGTGGAGGGGGCCGCGGGGGTGGTCGGGGTGGTCCACCCCAGGCCCCGGCACCGGCTGGGACACACGGGGGGGCGCCATGGCCTTCGTTCCAGAACCCGTGGTCCGGTCGCATCTCCATGTGGCCCTACCACGCCCCCGGAGCCGACACTCGTCCACCGATGGCCATGCTCACCGGAGCTCCTCCTGCTGGTCCTTCACCCGGCGCCTTCCCTGCTACGCCGTGGGTTCCACCCTTCGGGACTCCACCGGGGGTCGCCGGCTGGGATCAGGCGGCCCTGGCTCGCTCGTTCAGCACCATGGGCCTGACACCTCCGGTCGGACCCGAGTGGATTGCTGATTCGGGGCCACCTACCACACCACTCCTGACCCCGGTATACTTTCGTCGCTCCACTCTCCTTCTTCCTCTCTTCCTTCGTCCATTATGGTCGCCAATGGTTCTTGCCTTCCTGTCACGTCTGTGGGTACCGCCGATGCTCATGGCTCCTTTCGTCTTCCTGATGTTCTTGTTGCTCCTTCTATGGTTCATAACCTTCTTTCTATTCGTCGTTTTACAGCTGACAATTCTTGTTCTGTGGAATTTGACTCTTCTGGTCTTACTGTAAAGGATTTGGCTTCCCAGCGTCCTCTGCTCCGATGTGACAGCACCGGGCCCCTTTACACTCTTCGCTTCCCGGCGGCGCCTTCATCTTCTTCGCTGTCCTTTTTGTCAGCTGCCTTCGCCGCTTCTACTTCCTCTACTACCTGGCACCGGCGCCTCGGCCATCCTGGACGTGATGCCCTGATACAGCTTAGTCGTAGCTCTGGTCTTCCATGTACTCGAGCTCATGATGAGCAACTGTGTCATGCGTGCCAATTGGGCCGACATGTTCGTCTTCCTTTTTCTAGTTCTTCTTCTCATGGGGCCCGCATTTTTGATCTTGTACATTGCGACCTATGGACGTCTCCTGTTATCAGTATTTCTGGTTATAAGTACTATCTTGTGGTTGTTGATGATTTTTCGCATTATTCATGGACTTTTCCTCTACGTGCGAAGCCGGATACGTTTACCACGCTCCTTCACTTCTTTACTTGGGTGTCTACACAGTTCGGTCTCACCATCAAGGCCGTCCAGTGTGACAATGGTCGCGAGTTTGATAACTCCACCTCCCGAGCTTTCTTCCTTTCTCACGGTGTTCAGTTGCGCATGTCTTGCCCATACACCTCTTCGCAGAATGGCAAGGCAGAGCGGATGATTCGCACCACCAACGACACCGTGCGCACTCTTCTGTTTCAGGCCTCTCTTCCTGCTCGCTTCTGGGCTGAGGGCCTGCACACCTCCACCTACCTTCTTAACCGCCTTCCTTCCGCTGCCTGTCCCGCTCCCACACCTCACCACGCCCTCTTCGGTACCCCGCCTCGGTACGATCACCTCCGCGTGTTTGGGTGTGCTTGTTACCCCAACACTGCTGCCACTTCTTCTCACAAGCTGGACCCTCGCTCCACGCTCTGTGTCTTCCTCGGGTACTCCCCGGATCACAAGGGGTACCGATGCTTTGACCTTACCTCCCGACGTGTTCTCATCTCGCGCCATGTGGTGTTCGATGAGTCCGTCTTTCCCTTTTCCAGCACCACTACACCTCCGGTCCCTGACCCACCCTCTCTGTTTCCCACTGACCCGGTGGTCCAGCCACCTTTTTCGTGGTCTCCTGCAGGTACCGCTTCGTCGCACTCCGAGCCGGCCACCGGTCCCGGCTCCCCTGCGAGTCCGGGCCCCTCGTCCTCCGGCGCGGCCCCGTCTTCTCCAGTTGGTGCAGACCCGGGGCCTTCGTCGCCCGCTTCTGCCCCGGGGGGGTCGTGCCGGTTGCCGACGCCGGATCCCGTCTCGGCACCTGCCCCGGCACCTCCGTCGAGGTTCGCCGCGCCGGTACGGGTATACCAGCGCAGGCCGCGACCACCGCCGCTCGTGGTCCCTTCTCCACCGGGGACACCGACACCACCGCCACTGTCTCCGCCAACCCGTGGTGCCCCGCCAGTCTACCACCCGCCGCTGCTTCACCGACACCCGCGGCATGTTCACCCGATGGTGACACGACACGCGGCTGGCACCCTGCCGCCTCGTGCCCTCGAGGCTTCGACCGGCGACGCGGTGGTCTCTCCGGTACCCTCCTCCGTCCGTGACGCCCTGTTGGACCCTCACTGGCGCTGCGCGATGGAAGAGGAGTACGCCGCGCTACTCGCCAACCAGACGTGGGAGTTGGTGCCCCGGCCGCCGGGCGCCAATGTCGTCACCGGCAAATGGATTTGGACTCACAAGCGCCGAGCGGACGGCTCTCTCGAGCGCTACAAGGCTCGATGGGTCCTCCGGGGCTTCACTCAGCGCCCTGGCGTCGACTACGATGAGACCTTCAGCCCGGTGGTCAAGCCGGCCACCGTCCGTACCGTGCTATCGCTGGCGCTTGCTCGGTCTTGGCCCGTCCACCAGCTGGACGTCAAGAATGCCTTCCTCCACGGCCTTCTTACCGAGACGGTGTACTGCAGTCAGCCGGCGGGGTTCGTCGACACCACCCGTCCTGACATGGTCTGCCGGCTCAACAGGTCCCTCTACGGCCTCAAGCAGGCACCTCGGGCGTTGAACCACCGGTTCGCTGCTTTCTTGCTGACCCTGGGGTTCGTGGAGGCCAAGTCTGATACGTCCCTATTCGTCTACCACCATGGGGCCGACACTGCATACTTGTTGCTCTATGTTGATGACATTGTCCTCACCGCCTCCAGCGAGCCACTTCTCCGCCGGATCATTGCAGCTCTCCAGCAGGAGTTTGCGATGAAGGACCTGGGTGAGCTCCACCACTTCCTCGGTGTCACTGTTGAGCACCGTCCTGCTGGGCTCCTTCTTCACCAGCGGCAGTACACTCGGGATATCCTGGAGCGGGCTGGGATGTCTGACTGCAAGCCCTGCTCCACTCCGGTCGACACTCAGGGCAAGCTGTCTGAAGCTGAGGGACCACCGGTGGCCGACCCCACTGCGTACAGGAGTCTTGCCGGGGCCCTACAGTACCTCACCTTCACCCGGCCGGACATCACCTATGCAGTTCAGCAGGTCTGCCTCCACATGCATGATCCCCGGGAGCCTCACCTCACGGCTCTCAAGCGCCTCCTCCGCTACCTCCGGGGCACACTCGACTACGGCCTCCTCCTACACCGGGCCTCCTCCACCGACCTCGTCGTCTACACCGACGCTGACTGGGCCGGGTGCCCGGATACTCGCCGCTCCACCTCCGGCTACGCCGTCTTCCTGGGCGGCAACCTAGTGTCTTGGTCCTCCAAGCACCAGCCGGTGGTCTCCCGGTCCAGCGCCGAGGCGGAGTACCGCGCCGTTGCTAACGGCGTGGCGGAGGCCGCCTGGCTCAGGCAGCTGCTTGCTGAGCTGCACACTCCGCCCTCTCGGAGCACACTGATCTATTGCGACAACGTCAGTGCGGTCTACCTCTCCACCAACCCCATCTAGCACCAGCGGACGAAGCATGTGGAGATCGACCTCCACTTTGTCCGTGATCGGGTGGCCTTGGGCGAGGTGCGGGTCCCCTTCATGTTCCGACGACCTCCCAGTTCGCGGACATCTTCACCAAAGGCCTCCCGTCCTCGACCTTCGCCGAGTTTCGCTCCAGCCTCAACATCACCGGTGGCTAGTTGCGTCTGTGGGGGGGGTTGTGTGTGTTCTTTCTTGTTCAGCCTCGAACTCCGCTGCGCCGGTAGTTCAGACTGCGGGGGGGTGTTGGAGTATGTGTTTAGGCCCATGAGGCTAAGGCCCATGTGGCCCATGTATGGAACCTATATAGCTACCCATCTAGGGTTAGCCCTAATCAATAGAGAATCATTATTCCAACAACCATATCTGCATTTTGGTCTAAAAGTCATCTGTTTTACTCTGCAGCAAGTCATCAGTTATATTGGGTTTGTCTCTCACAGTACCACTTATGGTGGCTTGCCTCTCATTTGCTGTTCCCATATGGATGCGTAATGGTTACCGTTTCTGGATTCCTGGAAGGGAGTTTGATAATCGTGAAAATGTTAGTCAAGCTCCAGGAAAGAAAGAGGTTTGTTGTCCAGTTCTTTATCAGTTTTGCAACTAGGGGTTTTCTTGTCACATGCATAAGTGTAACATTGATCTATTCAATCTCTTTGTTTAGTCAGAAGGGGATACTGGATTGCGAGTTTGCGACAGTCTAATGTTGAAAACTGGATTTACCTGAATATGTCTATTTCAAGTCAATCTTTTCCTTATGTGCATGTCATATTTGCATGGCCATGTCATGCTAATATAAAAATTGCTGCCTAATTTGTAGCACAGATTTTACTAAGATTATTGTAGATAGTCTAGACCATCCAACATTGGCAATTAAGAAAAAAATATATTAGTGTTACTTACCGTTTCTTTTTCTGGTTTCAGCGGGCTCTCTTTGTTATCAGCATAGCTGTTTTCACTGCATCAGTTATTGGCCTTGGTGCAATAGTGTCAGCAAAGCCTTTAGACGCTTTAGGCTATAAAGGGTGGGATGCTGATAAGAACAGCTTCTATTCTCCCTATGCAACATCGATGTATCTTGGATGGGTGTTGTCTTCAACAATTGCTGTGATTACTACGGGGTTGATACCTATTGTTGCTTGGTTTGCAACGTACCGGTTTTCACCTTCATCAGCTATATGTGTTGGCCTCTTTGCAAGTACGTTCATTTTGATCCTTTTATTTTTTTTCAAAAAAATTACTTTGAATATTGGATAGAACAGATTGCAGCTGTTCTAAGTCATGCTTTTCTGCAGCTGTTCTTGTGTCCTTTTGCGGTGCATCCTACTGGGGAGTGGTAAATTCACGAGAGGATGGTGTGCCTCTAAAGGCTGATTTCCTGGCAGCATTACTTCCCTTGCTTTGCATTCCTGCATTTTTCTCGCTGTTCACTGGGCTGTACAAATGGTATAAAAAAGACTCTCTTTAGCATTTTATTCCCTTCCGTATTTCTGATCCACTGAGATCAAAATTACAAATGATTTCAGGAAGGATGATGATTGGAAGATTTCTCGTGGCGTTTACCTTTTTGTTGGCATGGGAATGTTGCTGTTGTTTGGTGCAGTTGCAGCTGTTATTGTCACAATCAGGCCCTGGACTGTAAGTAAAGTTTATGTGACCTGGGACATTAGCTTTCAATTACAATAGGTTATTTTTCTTGAACAAATTACAATAGGTTATAATTCGTGTGTCATTTTTATACAGGTTGGAGTTGCTTGCCTCGTAGCCATTCTGTTCCTTGTATTTGTTATTGGGGTCATCCACTACTGGACATCTAATAACTTCTATCTAACGAGGACTCAGATGCTGCTTGTTTGTTCCATTGCTTGTCTCCTAGCCTTGGCTGCCTTCCTGATGGGTTTATTTCACGGTGACTGATGATCTTCTTTCGATGTCATCTGTCCTATATTCCACTTTGTTTATTGGTTTGAGTTACTGCTATCATTTAATCTTCTTGTGATCTTTGCAGGAAAGCCTTTTGTTGGAGCATCTATAGGTTATTTCTCATTTATATTTCTTCTCACTGGAAGGGCTTTGACTGTAAGTTTGGCATACGCTAAGATAAATGTTGGCAACCGCTTGCTAGTTCTCTGTATAGTGTAGCATTTTCTTCTAATGCTGAATGGGTGTGCCCTTCACAGGTCCTTCTATCACCGCCAATTGTAGTGTATTCGCCAAGAGTATTGCCTGTATACGTTTATGATGCTCATGCAGACTCTGCTAAAAATGTTAGGTACAAATATATCCTTTCTTGTGCTACCTGTTTGCCTTTTTTAGTTCATCAGGGTTGGTCATAATGTATTCTTATTTCGGTTCTGTCACATCCTAAAAGTTCAAGTGTCAGTTGAGAACATGCTCTAACATTGTCGTTTTTACAGCTATGCCTTTCTTATTCTGTACGGGATTGCATTAGCAACTGAAGTTTGGGGTGTTATTGCTAGTCTAATAATGAATCCACCATTTGTTGGGGCTGGCGTTTCTGCTACTACTCTTGTAATTGCTTTCAGTTTTGCTGTTTCTCGACCATGCCTGACTCTTAAGGTTGGTACTTTGCTGCAGCTAGAACTAGTAAGATATCATGCTCCCTTTTTATATGATTAATAAATGTGTTATTTTTTTTAAAAAAATCAATCAGATGATGGAGGATGCAGTTCATTTTCTCAGCAAGGATACAGTTGTGCAAGCGATGTCACGGTCTGCTAATAAAGTATGTTTTATATTTTTATTATTAAGATATTCAACATAAGTTATTTGTGTGCATGCTTTTATACATTTCTCCATTTTAGTTAGAAACATTTCAACCAGTCTCTAGTTTGCTTGCTTGTTAGCATCTCATGCTGAGATCTAGTTCAGCACTGTTCATGCTTAATCTAACGCATCCATGTTCTGTCATAGTCCTGTCATTGTGTACATTGGGATCTGTGTAAATTACTATTGACAAAATATTTTAAATCTATTTCAGAAGTTCGTCACTTGTAGGATTACCATTGCAATCAGAATCTTTTTAAATAACTCACCATGTTCAGATCTGTACATAACAGTATGTTTTTTTCCAGACTAGAAATGCTATATCTGGGACTTACTCAGCGCCTCAGAGGTCTGCAAGCTCTGCTGCTCTTTTGGTTGGAGATCCTGCTCTTACACTGGACAGGGCTGGGAACTTTGTGCTTCCTAGGGCTGATGTTATGAAGCTGAGAGATCGTTTGAGAAATGAAGAAATTGCTGCAGGATCTTTCTTATGTGGAGTAAAAGATTGTTTAGTAATTTGCCCCCAGTCCCTGTCAAACGTAGATTATCGGAGGAATATGTGTGCCCATGCACGTATTTTGGCTTTGGAAGAAGCAATTGATACAGAATGGGTGTATATGTGGGACAAATTTGGTGGTTATTTACTTCTGTTGCTTGGATTGACTGCCAAAGCTGAACAAATACAGGTACATATTTGTTATGTTCTATAGTAATTCTTTTTAAACCCCGATTTGTTAGCAATTAATGGTGTGAAGCATTTCTGTATTGTTTCAGGATGAAGTACGTCTAAGACTCTTTTTGGATAGCATAGGCCTCTCCGATTTGAGTGCCAAAGAAATTAAGAAATGGATGCCCGAAGATCGGAGGCAATTTGAGCTTATTCAAGAAAGGTAATTTTTTGTCTGTTACTATTAGTTATACCATTATTGTATGACGCATATAACAAAAATCATAATGCGTCAATTGCTATTCTTTTGTTATTTGTGTCTACAGTTACATAAGGGAAAAAGAAATGGAAGAGGAGGCTTTGATGCAAAGGCGAGAGGAAGAAGGGAAGGGAAGAGAAAGGAGGAGGGCATTGCTGGAGAGAGAGGAACGAAAATGGAAGGAGCTCGAAATATCATTGCTTTCTTCCATTCCTAATACTGGAAGCAGGGATGCTGCAGCTATGGCAGCAGCTGTCCGAGCTGTTGGAGGTGATTCTGCCCTGGAAGATTCTTTTGCAAGAGATAGGGTCTCTTCAATAGCCAATCACATACGAAAGGCACAATTGGCTCGGCGAGCGGAACAGGTTCTGACCCCTGATTACCCTTAATTTCATCAAGTTATGAAACACACCTGCCATCATTAGAGTGCTGTAGAACTGTAATTTATCTTGGAGTGCATGTCATGCATAAACATCCCTGGGTATTTTGGCTGTTTTGTGGCTCGCCTGGATCTGGTAATCTGACAACAAATAAGTACTCCCTCCAGTCATTAATAGGTTACGCTACAACACTCCAGAAAAGCACATGAATACATGTCTCTGAGGGGAAATAAGCAGCAAAATAGCCCTTTTTGGCCCCTAATTAATTAAAGTTGGCATGCACATGCAACAGCAAAGGTCAGGCCCAGGCAGCGTGAATACTAATCGAATGGAGTTTCCTGGAACTGCGTTAGCGATGCTGTTAGGGAGGTAACCCATACCTGTGCCTGCACACTATCCATCCCCAAATTATCCAATCCAAATATTGAGGGTAATACCCAACAATGTTTACAAGTTGTCTAGTCGAACCTAGTCGCCATGGGACCGACCACAGGCGATTAATCGCGATTAGTCGTTGACCAGGCTGATTAATCGAGCCTAGTTGACCCTAGTAGTCCCCAGTAGTCCCCTCCTTTTTGCTGCCAATTTTAGAGCCTATGCACAAGCAGCCACCACCCACACTACCCAGAGCAGTTTATACCCTATCCAATTATCCAAGCACAAGCAGCATACCACATCAAAGGAGTACATCCAAGTCCAAGATCCAAGCAAGCATAAGCAATATAGTTCAGACTTCTGAACAGAGGAAGGAAAGGAGAGGAAGAACAGGAGCCAAGCTGGTCGTCCCTGTCCTAGTCGGACGTCTAATCGTGATTAGTCGTCGACTAATCGGACGACCAGCTTTCTGATCGAGCTAATCGTGTTGGTAGCCCAAATCGGTCACCAGGGACCGATTAGGACGACTAATCATGATTAATCGGACGACTTGTCAACATTGATACCCAATGGATTGGATATGGATAAACCATTGAGTAATAAATGGAGCTTGTGTGTCCGTGGAGGCAGCGACGGCGGCAAGAACATACTACGAGGTGCTTAGGGTCGGGGCCGGGATGAACAGGGGCGAGATCAAGACGATGGACCTATGCCTAGCGAGGGAGGTGCACCTAGACGCTGATGGCCACAACGACAAGGGGTTCATCTGCCTGCATGCCGCGTATGCCACCCTCGTGGACCCCGACGGGCATGACGCCCACGGTTTGTGGCCGTGCACGTCTGCATGCCTTGGCTATTGACTGCATGCTCGTCGGAGTTCTTGAGAAAGGACATCGGTGGATTGGTCGAAAGCAGTTGTCAATATATTGATTGTTTGTGTTGGAGTATGTTTAGGCCCATGTGGCTAAGGCCCATGTGGCCCATGTATGGAACTATATGTAGCTACCCTTCTAGGGTTAGCCCTAAGCAATAGAATCACAATCTTCTACATGGTATCAGCCTAACCCTTCTCCCCTCCCTCCCTTCCTGCCGCCGGCACCAGGCAGGCAGGGCGGCGCCGCCGCCAACCATGGCCGGCTGGCCGCCTCCTCCTCCTCCCCCACCTTCCTCTCTCCTATCTCCCTCCTGGGATCCTTCCACCCAGCCGCTGCCGCCCCACTGGGCGGCCTCCCTGCCGCCGCCGCTCCCCTGGGCGGCCACCCAGCCGCCGCCGCCCCACTGGGCGGCCTTCCAGCCGCCGCCGCCCACTGCTCCCTTCTCCTTCCCCCCACTCTCCCACCCTCCTTCCTGGGCCCCGTTTGCTGCTGCCCCTCCGCGCCCAACACTTTTTCCTGCTGCCACCGCCGGGTATTCCTCTGCTGCTGCCACCGCCGCCCTCCCTGGCCAGGGGGCCGACCTCCCTAGCGCCGCCGGCCAGGGGGCCGCCCATCCTGGCGCCTTTGGCCAGGGGGCCGAGCCGGCCAAGCCCTCTGCTGGGGCCGCCCAGCTGCCTGGCGCCCCTGCTGGGGCCGCCCAGCTGCCTGGCGCCCATCTCCCCTGGATGCCTGGCGCCGGCGCTGGCGCCCTTCTCCCCTGGATGCGGCCTGCAGCCCCCCTCCTCTCTGCTGCGGGCTGGGCTGCACCTGGAGGGCCTCCTCTGACCCTCACAGTTGATGTTGCTCCAGCGGCAGCAGCCCACCCAGCCCATCCGGCCGATCCCGCCAACGCCGTTGACCCTGCCTTTCCTGGTGACGCCACCGCTGCAACTGCTGCAGCCGATCTGCTGCTCACCGGGGGCGACGGCACGGCCTCCAACCCACTCCAGCCCATCTCCACCCTCGCCGCCGCCCTCGCTTCCGCTCGTGCCACCGACACCACCATGGCCGCGAGCGCCGGGGCCGCTGGTGAGGGGGGCCTCATTGGATCGCCGATTCGGGCGCCACTTTCCACACCACGCCCGATGCGAGTCTTCTTTCTTCTCTTCGTCCTCCACACCCTTCCTGTCCCTCATCCATCATGGTCGCCAATGGCGCTTGCATTCCTGTCTCCTCCGTGGGCACTGCCAGTCCCCACGGCTCCTTTCATATCTCTGATGTTCTTGTGGCTCCCGGTATGGTTCACAACCTTCTCTCTATTCGCCGGTTCACAACGGACAACTCTTGTTCGGTTGAGTTTGACCCCTCTGGTCTCACCGTGCGGGATTTGGCCTCCCGATGTCCTTTGCTCCGATGTAACAGCACTGGGCCTCTCTATACCCTTCAGTTTCCGGCGTCTGTTTCACCTCCTTCGCCTTCCTCAGCCGCTTTCGCCGCCACTTCTTCCACCACCACTTGGCACCGTCGCCTCGGCCATCCTGGCCGGGATGCCCTGACACAGCTCAGTCGTAGTTCCGACATTCGGTGCTCTCGGGCTCACGATGATCACTTGTGTCATGCATGCCAGCTCGGCCGTCATGTTCGCCTTCCCTTTCAGTCCTCTTCCTCACATACCACTCGTGTCTTTGATCTTATTCATTGCGACTTGTGGACTTCTCCCGTTCTCAGCATGTCTGGCTATAAGTACTATTTGGTGGTGGTTGATGATTTCTCCCATTATTCCTGGACCTTTCCCCTGCGTGCCAAGTCCGAGGCGTTCCCCACTCTCAGCCACTTCTTTGCTTGGGTGTCCACTCAGTTCGGCCTTACCATCAAGGCTGTCCAGTGCGACAATGGCCGTGAGTTCGATAACTCCACCTCACGTGCTTTCTTCCTTTCGCATGGTGTCCAGCTCCGCATGTCTTGCCCGTATACCTCATCTCAGAACGGCAAGGCCGAGCGCATGATCCGCACCACCAATGACATCATGCGCACCCTTCTGCTCCAGGCGTCTCTACCCGCTCGCTTCTGGGCTGAGTGTCTGCACACCTCCACCTATCTCCTTAACCGACTCCCTTCTACTGCCTGCCCAGCTCCTACGCCTCACCACGCTCTTTTCGGTACTCCTCGGTACGACCACCTTCGAGTCTTCGGGTGTGCGTGTTACCCTAACACCGCCTCCACCGCTCCCCATAAGCTGGCTCCCCGGTCGACCCTCTGTGTCTTTCTCGGATACTCTCCGGATCACAAGGGTTACCGATGCTTTGACCTTGCCTCTCGCCGTGTCCTCATCTCTCGCCATGTCGTGTTTGATGAGTCGACATTCCCTTACTCTACCACCTCTCCAACCCCACCTCCCGCTGACCCTGCAGAGGCCTCCTTCTTTCCCACTGACCCGGCGATTCTGCCACCCTTCTCCTTCTACCCTGCAGGTCCTACTCCGGCGCACTCTCCTGGTGGTCCCGCCTCGCCCCTGCCGGACTCACACCAGGACCCTCCGGTGCCTGACACGGTCGAGGCAGCCCCGGAGCTTCCGCCCTCGCTCCCTGTCGCTTCGCTGCCTCCCGTTGTGCCTGATGCTGCCGTTCCGATCGCGGAACCGACCACACCGACCCCACCTCCTCCCGGGCGCTTCGGCCTCGTCTACCAGCGCCGGCGGGAGCCGCGTCCACCATCACCCCCTCCCGGACGCTTCGGCATCGTCTACGAGCGTCGGCGTGCGCCGGCTCCGCCGGTCTCGTCACCAGCGCCGTCGTCGCCGGTGCATGCTCCGCCGGCATCGCAACGCCCTCGCGTCGACCCGCCGGTGTACCACCCGCCTCTTCTTCACCGGGACCCTCGTCACACTCACCCGATGGTGACGAGGCAGGCGTCTCGCCCGCAGGCCTTCACCGCCGCCGCCTGCGAGCCGGGGATCTCTCCGGTACCCTCTTCCGTCCGCGCGGCCTTGGCGGATCCTCACTGGCGCCGCGCGATGGACGAGGAGTACGCGGCCCTCCTCGCCAACCAGACGTGGGACCTAGTGCCTCGTCCGCCGGGTTCCAACATTGTCACCGGCAAGTGGATTTGGACGCACAAGAGGCGGGCTGATGGTTCCTTGGAGCGCTACAAGGCTCGCTGGGTCCTCCGCGGCTTCACTCAGTGGCCCGGCATTGACTATGCTGAGACTTTCAGTCCCGTGGTGAAGCCAGCTACAGTCCGCACCGTCCTCTCCCTGGCTCTCGAGCGCTCCTGGCCTGTGCATCAGCTAGATGTCAAGAATGCCTTCCTTCATGGCACTCTGACTGAGACGGTCTACTGCAGTCAGCCGGCAGGATTTGTGGATGCTTCTCGTCCTGACTTCGTCTGCCGGCTCAACAAATCTCTCTACGGGCTCAAGCAGGCACCCCGGGCTTGGTACTCTCGATTCGCTACCTTCCTGCAGACTCTTGGGTTCACGGAGGCCAAGTCTGACACCTCCCTGTTCATATACCACTATGGGGGTGAGACTGCTTACCTGCTCCTCTATGTGGATGACATTGTTCTCACTGCCTCCAGCGGATCTCTGCTCCACCGCATCATTGCCTCACTCCAGAAGGAATTTGCTATGAAGGATCTTGGGGTGCTCCACCACTTCCTCGGCGTCACTGTTGAGCCCCGACCTTCCGGTTTGTTCCTCCACCAGCGGCAGTTCACTTGTGACATTCTGGAGCGAGCCGGGATGACCGCCTGCCAGTCCTGCTCTACTCCGGTGGACACCCAGGGCAAGCTGTCAGAGGCTGGGGGTCCGATGCTTGGACCAGCAGACTCCACCGCCTACCGGAGTCTTGCTGGCGCACTTCAGTACCTCACCTTCACACGGCCGGACATCACTTATGCTGTCCAGCAGCTCTGCCTCTACATGCATGCTCCGCGGGAGCCTCACCTGGCTGCTATGAAGCGGCTTCTCCGGTACCTCCGTGGCACCCTTGGCTACGGGCTGCTCCTCGGCCGGTCTTCCACTGCCGAGCTGGTTGTCTACACCGACGCTGACTGGGCGGGCTGCCCGGACACCCGCAGGTCCACCTCCGGCTACGCGGTCTTCCTCGGCGGCAACCTGGTCTCTTGGTCGTCCAAGCGCCAGCCCGTGGTTTCCCGCTCCAGTGCCGAGGCGGAGTACCGTGCCGTGGCCAACGGCGTGGCCGAGGCCGCCTGGCTCCGCCAGCTCCTGGCTGAGCTTCACCGCCCCCTCGCCAGGAGCACGCTCGTCTACTGCGACAACGTCAGTGCGGTCTACCTCTCCACCAACCCCGTGCAGCACCAGCGGACCAAGCATGTGGAGATCGATCTACACTTCGTTCGCGACCGGGTGGCCATCGGCGACGTCCGAGTGCTTCACGTCCCGACCACCTCCCAGTTTGCGGATATCTTCACCAAAGGCCTCCCTTCCTCGACCTTCTCCGAGTTTCGCTCCAGCCTCAACGTCTCCAGTGGCTAGTTGTGGCTGCGGGGGGGTCGTGTGTGTTGTGCTCTCACATGTTTTCTTTCTTGTTCAGTCTTGAACTCCGCTGCGCCGGTAGTTCAGACTGCGGGGGGGTGTTGGAGTATGTTTAGGCCCATGTGGCTAAGGCCCATGTGGCCCATATATGGAACTATATGTAGCTACCCTTCTAGGGTTAGCCCTAAGCAATAGAATCACAATCTTCTACAGTTTGTGGGTAGGTGGTTAACTGGGTAATATCCGTTATATCCTACCCATACCCATGATTGGATGGGTAACTGATACCCTCCCTAAATTCTACGTGTATTGGATACCTAGTGGCATCATCAAATTATGTATTTCATTCTACCTCCATCCCACAAAGTGTGTCATTCTAGTTTTGTCCTAAGTCAAACAATCTTAGTCTAATTTTATTGTGAAAAGTACCAATATTTATGAATTATGATACGAAATAAGTATCATTAGATTCATCATGAAATATATTTTCTTAGTAAATCTATTTAGTGTCACAAACATTGATAATCATCTTTACAAATTTGTTCAAACATAGGATAATTTGACTTAGGACAAAACTAGGATGTCGCTCTGTGGGACGGAGGTAGTACTAAATAAGAGCGTAAGAGTAAAAATATCCCTACCTTAATATCTCAAAACCTGCTGGAATCGACTTCTTAATGACCAGAGGGAGTATCATGGAAAAATTTAAAGATGTTACATAGTCACCGCTGACCGCGGGAAGCCTTCTTGTTTTGCTTTGTTAGCAATGCATTGTACATGTATTCTGTTTTTAGTATTTTTCTCCAATGCTCGTATCTCTAATTTGGTATGAATGTGGAACAGACTGGTATTCCAGGCACTGTATGCATACTTGATGATGAACCGAGGAGTACTGGTCGTCATTGTGGAGAACTTGACTTGTGCCTCTGTCAAAGTCAAAAGGTTACTTTGTCTATTGCTGTCATGGTTCAACCTGTATCTGGTCCAGTGTGTCTTTTTGGAAGTGAATTCCAAAAGAAGGTTTGCTGGGAAATCTTAGTGGCAGGATCAGAACAGGGAATGGAAGCTGGACAGGTTGGTCTTCGATTAGTGACTAAGGGTGAAAGGATGACTACTGTTGCTAAAGAGTGGAATATTGGTGCGTCTAGTATTGCAGATGGCAGGTACCCCCCCCCCCCCCCCCCCCCCCCCCCCCCCCCCCCCCTATTCACAACTATTGCATTATGCATAGCAAATAAAATCAAAAGCAGCGCCACCCTAGGGTTGGTTGTTTTTGTTGTTTTGGTACTGGCATGTGTTGGAACTGAGAGTGAGAGGCAGTTAGGGCATATATCCTAACACTAAGCTCTCCTACTTGTTCAGAAAAAAAAAACTAATTTTATTTTACTTGCGATGGCAATGCCTGATGCAGGTTTGGTGTCTTATACCTGTTGCGAGTATGTGTGGGTTTACTTAAAGTTTGGATGGAGATTTTTTTTTCGTTGATGAACATTTTTTCAATACTTGTTTTTGAATTATTACTCGTTGGGTTCAGACCTGTTCAATTCTGCTGCATCATAAACTATGGTATTACTTTAGTTAGACTCTGATGCAACCATATTTGGAAGCAATTATAGCTGCCATGTAAATTTGCAGGTGGCATCTTGTCACTGTAACTTTAGATGCCGACCTAGGTGAAGCAACTTCTTTCATTGATGGAGTTTATGATGGATATCAGAATGGGTTGCCGTTGCCAACAGATAACGGTATTTGGGAACCTGGGACTGATATTTGGGTTGGTGCTAGGCCACCCACAGACTTGGATGCCTTTGGTAGGTCAGATAGTGAAGGTTCTGACTCCAAGATGCAGATCATGGATGCTTTTCTATGGGGAAGATGTCTCAGTGATGATGAAGTTACTGTGTTACATACTGCCATGTCTCCTGCTGAGTATGGATTTTTTGACCTTGCACCCGGCGATGCTTGGCATGGAAGTTATTCTGCAAGAGTATTGCTTTTACCTATAAATTCTGCACTTTAGTTTTTTGTCATGTCTTGAATTGGTAGGGAATATGAAACTGAATGTGTTTTCCTTATGTTTCATTCAGGTGGATGACTGGGAAAGTGAAGATGCTTATGAGGTTTATGATCAAGGGGATGTCGAATGGGATGGACAGTACTCAAGTGGTAGGAAACGGCCGGTACATGATGCTGTAGCTATTGACATTGACTCCTTTGCTAGGAGACCAAGAAAACCAAGGTTTGAGACACGTGATGAAGTCAACCAGCGTATGCTTTCTGTTGAAAGGGCTGTCAGGGATGCTCTTGTCGCGAAAGGAGAGAGAAACTTCACTGATCAAGAGTTCCCTCCAGAGGATCGTTCTTTATTTGTAGATCCAATGAATCCACCTCTGAAACTCCAGGTATTGCATGCGCTTCTCTTGCTTTGGTGAAAAATATTGGTTAAGTTCCTGACATATGTTTTAATTTGTGAGTTTAGGTTGTTTCTGAGTGGATGAGACCTTCTGACATAGCAAAGGAGATATCGATCAGTTCTCAGCCGTGCTTGTTTTCAGGTTCTGTGAATTCCTCAGATGTGTGTCAGGTATAATTTTTTTTGTTTTCTAGGAGTACTTCTGTGCAGCCAGAATTGTGGTAAAGGGGAATTTAGGGCATTGTCGTTTATTACCAGAATTGAGATCCAGTTTACCCAATTGTTGATTTTCAGGGTCGGTTGGGAGACTGTTGGTTCCTAAGTGCAGTCGCAGTTTTAACTGAGATGTCTCGTATATCAGAAGTTATAATCACTCCTGAGTACAACGATGAAGGGATTTACACAGTCAGATTCTGCATTCAGGTATCCAATGTTTAAACCATTTGACCAATAAGTATCTGCTCACTTGGGTTGCTCCTTTTCCATTAATATATTAGCCTTGTGTCATTTGGTTATTATGTTATCTAGGAAGGTTCAGTTGATTCATTCTGCAAAGTTTATAATACAGTTATCTTAAAATATTAGACCACAAAATGACGGTGAAGTTTACCATTTGACGATCGTATGTCCAGTTTAACATGAGGGTTCTATTTCTGAAGCAAATGTGTACATCATGCTACATGCATTGATAACATATTTAGCTGTGTTGGAAAAAACAAATTATTTTATTAGAAGTAGTTCATCGGTCTGCAATATTTACTGGAGCAATGCTGGGGTCACCTTGGATGTACACTGCTCAATGGAGATATGTAGTGTATATTACTAAAAATAGTAGCTTAGTTATACTTCACCCCTGCAATGTAAGTACTTTCCTCCCTCATACTTTTTATGGCCCTTCCCTGCGAAGTCCCTCAGTGACACCTATTTAGACCTTTCTATTACTAACCCCATGTAGTTTCCACGTGTTGTTGATATGGATTTCTGGAGTGATATCTTTATATCACAACACAAATTTCTCAATAAAACTTGGCCATAGTTGGTGTAACCTTTTTTCAGAATAGAAACTAGTGCACAAGAAGAGCACTTGTGTTATGTTTTTATTAGGGTTATCACTAACGCATTGATTTCCCCGCTGACTCAATATTTAGCTTACATTGTGGAGAGGTTTTATGAATTTTCTTACACTAATTTGAATTTTTTCTGTATTTTAAAAAACTCTTTTCTGAGTTATAGTTTTTATGTTTCATATTTTCCGTAGGGTGAGTGGGTAGCCGTGGTTGTTGATGATTGGATCCCGTGTGAGTCTCCGGGGAAACCAGCATTCGCTACTAGTAGAAAGCAAAATGAGCTTTGGGTATCCATTCTTGAGAAGGCTTATGCAAAACTTCATGGCTCTTATGAGGCATTGGAAGGTGGGCTTGTTCAAGATGCTCTAGTGGATCTCACAGGTGGGGCTGGTGAAGAGATTGATATGCGAAGTCCTCAAGCACAACTTGATCTGGCTAGTGGAAGATTGTGGTCCCAGTTGTTGCATTTCAAACAAGAAGGTTTTCTTCTTGGTGCTGGAAGTCCTTCTGGATCTGATGCTCACATCTCATCAAGTGGCATTGTTCAGGGACATGCGTACTCAATTTTGCAGGTTTGCTCTAGTTTATACAATTATATCCGAGATTTCTGGGTAATTGTCAGCTCTTCACTACTACTGGATAAGTTTACACAATTGTATTATATTTCAGGTAAGAGAAGTTGATGGCCACAAACTCATCCAAATCAGAAATCCATGGGCAAATGAAGTTGAATGGAATGGACCATGGTCAGACTCTTCACCAGAGTGGACCGAACGAATGAAGCATAAGCTCATGCATGTTCCACAGGTACTTGTCTCTTGATATAAATTTATTTGCATCAATCATATCGCAATAGTTTGTGGCAAACAACAGCTTATTGATAATTGAGATAATTCATTGCACCGCTAGTAAACAAAGTGTACCTTGTAAGTTTGATTTCATCCACAGATCTTGACTCCAATCCCCCTTGTCTCTCCATCCTTGCAGTCGAAGAATGGGGTATTCTGGATGTCTTGGCAAGATTTTCAGATTCACTTTCGGTCAATATATGTTTGTCGTGTTTATCCACCTGAGATGCGTTATTCTGTCCATGGGCAATGGCGTGGCTACAATGCAGGTGGTTGCCAAGATTATGACTCATGGCATCAAAATCCACAGTATCGACTTCGAGTAACAGGACGTGATGCACTATACCCTGTTCATGTTTTTATTACCCTTACTCAGGTATGTCCGAACCTGCTTATCAATGTTACACTAGGAGAAGCACAATGATGTTTATCTGCATAAATTTCATGCTTTCCAGGGTGTTGGTTTCTCTAGAAAGACAAATGGTTTCCGTAACTACCAATCTAGTCATGATTCTTCAATGTTTTACATTGGAATGAGGATACTCAAGACACAGGGCTGTCGTGCTGCTTACAATATCTACATGCATGAATCAGCTGGTGGAACAGATTACGTTAACTCAAGAGAGATATCATGTGAACTGGTCTTGGATCCTTATCCCAAAGGGTACACGATTGTGCCAACTACCATCCATCCTGGGGAGGAAGCACCTTTTGTTTTGTCAGTTTTTTCAAAAGCATCAATCAAACTAGAGGCTGTTTAATTCAAGATTGAGATCCCATGTGTTTGGTGGTAGCTGCGTCTGCTGGGCAGGGCTTCTTGTCACCCATGTAACGCAGGATCCAGCTGTGGGTTCTCGGGAACTAGATAATGGTAAGTGTCTGATTTGACATCCATTGTATTGAGTTACCTGGTCCAGAAGTATGAAGTGCTAGTTAACAGGCTCTATCGCCGCCCCAAACTACAACCATCCTATATTTCATTTGTGGCCATATTCTCGTCATTCATCCAGAACCAAAATGAAGGAGTTGGACTAACTGGCCTTATAACCGTTTCAGGGTATAGGAATTGCCTCTTGGACAACTTCAATCAATCTTGCTGCCTGCAAGTACATAAGTTTGGTTGCTTGTTGCAGAGCTGACAAAGGGCAATGCTTCTTGTGCTCAAGGGAAGGAGAGAAGGCAGGATTCATGGTTCTTTGATAGCTGCGCAAAGTGCAGGGTGAGAGGCTTGGTTCAATGTTTGTAGATAGGTGGTAACTGACATTTAGACCTGGTAGCCCATCCTTTGTATAGGGGTCCCGTTTACCCTGTAAATGCTATAGAGTTAGGTTAGGTAGCCTGTTGTTCCTGTTAACGCATAGGGCTCTTATGCAGCTGGGAAATGTCTTGTTAGCAAGCTGCAGTTTTGCTGATTTGAGCGTGTAGTAGTCGGCCATAGTTGTTTCCATTGGTTGCCCTGTATGTAATCGGAATCTGATCTCATTCAATGAACCTATTTTTGGGGTGCCATGCGAGTCTGTCTTTGATTTGAGTATCTTTAGTTATAATTTTTATAGAGATTTAATCACATCTTTATTTTTTATTAAAAAGCATATGTAGGGAAAACCATCTTTAAAATCATCCTTATGACCAAAGTTGTCAGGTCTGATAGTTTGATGGCCAAGATATCCGGTTTTGGAATTTGATGCCACAATTGGAAAAAAAAATGGCTTCTTTCCATTTTCTTATAGTACTCAACAGCAGGCGACTCATTTCTGGTTTAATAACTCATTATCAGTTTCGGGGCAATCCAAGTTCCAAACAGCGTGCACACATTAGTTAATTCTGTAAGGCATTTTTTTTCCCAAATATAAAGTATAAACAGTAGTCACAATAGCCTCCAACCAAGAAACTAAACCATGGTACGTACATGTGAGTGGCACATCGACAACGCAGTCCACGCTCAGTGTATCCTGCCAGACTGGTTCTGCGGCAGCAGCCCCGGGATGAACGGCACGCCGAGCTGTGGGAGCCAGTGCTGGCCCTGGATGAAGCTCTCGACGGTGTACTTCTGCAGCGCGTGCTGGTAGGTGACGTTCTTGACGCCCCTCCACTTGACGCGCTTGCTCATGTCGGCGCCGGGCCCGTGGTTCTCCACCTCGGCGTAGTAGCAGGTGTTGAGGCCGAAGTCGCCGAGCCACGGCAGCCACCCCTTGGGGTCGATGAACCCGCCGATCTCCGACTGGATGTAGAGCGTGCGCGAGTGCTCCTTCCACGGCCGCCCCAGGAAGGTCCTGAGCTTGCCGGCGCTCTTCTCGAACTCCGGGTGCGGCTCGATGGTGCAGTTGTGGATGACGGTGCCGCCCGCCGACCGCCTCTCCTTGCGGCCCTGCGCCGTGACGATGTTCTGCTGGTTGTCCATGCACTTGCGCACCTGGATGAGGCAGTTCTGGAACACCACCTGCGCGTTGCCGAAGATGAAGTCGATGGTGCCCGTGATGACGCAGTCGCGGTAGTACTGCCGGCTCGTGTGCGTGTACAGCGTGTCCTGGTATCCGTCGAACTGGCACTCGTAGAACGCCGACATGTCGCTCTGCACCCGCAGCGCCACCGCCTGGTGGTTCTTGGCGCCCGCCGTGTTCTCCACGCCGATGCCGCGCATCAGGAAGCCGTTCCCGATCGCCTCCATCGTCGCCGTGTCCTTCGTGGTGATGTTCATCATGAAGCTCTTGTCGCCCGTGATCACCGTCTTGGTGGCGCCGTCGCCGATCATCACCAGGTTCGTCACGTTCCGGGGCACGGACACGTACTCCCGGTACGTGCCGACCTTGACGTACATGACGTACGTGGTGGCGCTCTTCACCGGCACCTTGGCCAGCGCCGCGTTGATGGTCTTGAAGTCGCCGCTGCCGTCCTTGGCCACCGTCACGTCCGGCTTGAAACCCTTCTCGCCGGGGGAGACCTTCAGCAGGCGGCGCTTGGCGTCGGGCATCCACGAGGGCACGCCGCCGGCGTGGTCCGCGAGAAGCCGGCGGTGGAAGCTCGGGATACCCAGGTTGGCGAGCGTCTCGGAGAACTCGTCCACGAGCGCGAGGATGTTCTCCGTCAGCTCCTGCGAGCTGTTGAGCGCCTTGCGCATCTTGGCCGCCGCGGCCGTAGTCGTGTTCTCGAACCCGTCCAGGCACGTCTCCTGGTACGTGAGCGCGGAGCTGAGCCACGTCCGGAGGTCGTCCACGGCGCTCTTGAAGTTGGTCATCTCGAAGCCGCCCAGCCTGTCGAAGGTGGTCTTGAGGTCGTCGATGGCGTAGTCCAGCAGCTCCCTGCAGTTGTCCAGCGCGCCCGACGTGCGCGGGTCGTTCTTGAGCTCGTTGAGCACGGCGGACTCGCGCACGGCCTTCTCGATCCGGTCGGAGGTCACCTTGAAGATGGCCTTGGCCAGGTCCGTCGGGCTGGTGGCGTTCCCGGCCGCCGCCTGCAGCGCCTTCTCGCACGTCTCCCTGTAGTCCACGGGTTGGCAGAAGGACTTGATGGACTTCACCGACGTGGACATCTCGCCCTCGTCCCTGTCGCCATTGCCGCTGCCTCTGAAGGACACGACGCAGATGGTGGCGACCACCGCCACCACCAGGACGGTCGACGCGCCGATGACGGCGCCTTTCATGGTTGGCGACGCAGCACCTCACGGCCTATATAGCTCCTATCTGCGCGCGCGCGCGCGCACGCGCACAAACACAGTATAATTGTAAATGTAATGCGTTAGGTATTTAGTGCCCCCAACCACACCAATAGAAGGCTCGAAACTCTGTGTTTTGGTGTGATTAGAGTACCTAGCAAGAGCGTCGAGACGAGTTTTTATACTACTACTATAGGCGGCAGCGTCAAATTTGGGACAGAGGGCGAAGAGTACGGCTGTGCATTGGCGTTGGAGCCGAGGTGAAGGGAGAGCCACACGCACACAACGACGACGGACGGTGGTTACTGGTGTTGCGTTTGTTCAATTTTTTTTTGTTTGGGAATTTTGTGCAGAAAAAAGACGATTCGGCCTTTTATAGGGGGAAAAATGATCTAAGGAGGCCTCGCGTAGCCTGGCCCAGCCAGCAGCAAGCAGCAGCGTCTCTGGGCTTGAAGACTGGGAAGGATGAGGCCCATAAACAAATTGGTGAAGGTATTATTCTTGCGTGAAAAAAAAAATACATTTTCATATTCTTCACAAACGGCAAGGCCATGGCCGCACTGGTACCAAGCGAACATGTCCTGAGTCCTGACCCCTGAGCGGCTGGGCTCAAAGCAACCAGTAGTCATATTTTGATGATACAAAATCTGAAGAAGAATATATGGTCCATAAGAGGTACACACCAACTATCATTCCAAAAAATCAACACGATACAAAATGTCACGTGTAATGAAGCAAAATAAGACAAATACCGATGAACAGTAGCATTTTATCCGTTCTAACTTTAGTTTAGTTTTTTTTTGGTTTTTCCTTTCTTCCTTCGTTTGTCTTCCTAATCTTTTTCTCGACCATTCTTTCCATCTCATGAAGAATGGCGGGGCTCTGTTTTGCCCTACATGGACGGGGAACATAGAGGTGCTGCTGTTCGAGCCTGTACCATTACTTTTCTTTGCGTAGTTACCTTTGTCAGCACCGTCCAAAACTTTTCTGGATACATTCCCCCTGTTCGGCTGAGCTTATCAGCACGGCTTATCAGCCGTGGAACAGTGTTTTTCTCTCACAGCAAATCAGTCACAGCCGGCTTATAAGCCAAAAAACAGCCTGCCGAACAATTATTATTTCTCAAAGTTCCTCTGACTTTCCACTTTGGTATGGGTTCGTTGTTGAACGGCGAAGGCAGCTGTTATCTGAAATCTGATCCATGTAGCCCGTATCGACGTGAAACTGGTTGCTTTGAGCGGCAGCACACGCCACAGCCACGGTGATGAGCAGCCGACATATGTGGCGGAAACAACAGGCGTAGCCACAAATGGAGCAGTAAAATACTGGGAAGCACGCGAGATTAGGACAGAACGGCCTTCACATGGATAATGGATCGAAACTGATCGCTTTCACATGGACGGTAACGTCAGGCGGCCTCGGCTGCAAATTCGAACGCGTCAGTTTCCCCAAAAAAGTATATGATGTTTGACAAATTGAAATGTAGAAATATAAATGCGAGGTATATAGCCGCAGGCATCGCGACAGCTGCTACTCCAGAACAAAGGGGGTCGATCTCAACTCTCAAGTCAAGCGAGCACTGCCCCCTGCAGATTCGTGAACCACCAGCGGACGAAGCAAAAGATGGGCCCGAATTTACCCAATCCGGGCGTGACGCCGAAACAAAAGAGGGTGGGAATTTTACACTCCCGTCCACAAGGGAAGAAATGGTCCTACGGCCAGTGCCGGAGCCCGGACTGTTCCAGCCGAACAGATAGATATTTTTCTCTCACGCATGGATATGGATGCTTCAGGAAGGAGGCATTGGTGTACTACGCTACGCCTCAATTAATTAAAAGAAAAAAAACGAAGCACGAGATCGCGTTCTCGTCATCGGTGACCATGTTGCAGCACTGACAGTTGTATATAGGAGATTAATAAGCAAAACGAGCTAGCTAGTCCAACGATCACCAGACGGACGGGTGCCGGAACCATCTCGCGTCGAGTCAGGTGGCCCCGACCCTTGCCATTTCTTCGCTTTCAGAAGCGAGCAGGGACCGATAACGCATGATTCCGCTGGTGCGGTTAGACGTTTCCGTGGACCACGGAGTCCCAGGCCCAAAAGGGACTTCACCACACCACAAGTCCACGACCAGAGAGGAACTCCCTCCGTCCCTTTATATTCGTTGCTGTCGGTATACGTATCATAAGTTTAACTTAATTTACAGAAAATACATGTAACATTTATATCTTCAAATAAATTTATTAAAAACTAGATTCAAAAATCTTTTAACGATACCAAGGGTCTCTTTAGCCGAGCTCCGGCTCCTCTTTTGTGGACTGTTCATATACTGTAGCTACGCTGTTTATCGAAGCTATTTTTCTCCCACCTCCCCTCTCCCTCACTGACGGACCCCAGACAGCCCGAGCCCGTTTTCAAGGCTTCGCCGGCTCCGGTTCCTGTGCGCTAGTGCTAGAGCTGTAGCCGGTCGGAGCTCGGCGAAAGAGGCCTTAATTATATACTATAAATATTAATATTTTTTTAATATATATTTAGCTAAAGTTATTTCTAGGGAAGGGCAAACGAAACGATAGATTTAAGGACAAAGGGGTACTACTCGACCGGCGACGCATGCATTCACGTCGCCGTGATATGCTCCGGCCTCCGGGTCCGGGCCTGCCCTCTCGTGGTCGTGGGACCAGTCGATAGATGTCACATTTGCACCCCCGAACACTCGAGTCCTCCGCGGCCAACCATGGAGAAAAAAATCCTCTGGTCCAGACGGCGGCGGCCCTGGCCTGGCCCCGGCAACTTGGAGCGGGAAAAGGCACCGGGCTCAAGTGGTGGTCGTCGGCTGATGGTTTTGGCGCCGCGCAGCCAGACGATTTTCCCAGCGCCAAACCCCCGCAGTCACCAGTCACCACAGCGTGTTTTTCGCTTTCGTTCGTACGCGGTACGCGATGCGGATCCAGGAGTTCAGAACGCGGCCTACCGTACCCATCACCGCCGATTTCGACGCGGACGCGCGCAAACAAGCTGCAAATCCCAACGGCCCTGTTCATCCGGCTTATAATCCGTACTTTTCAGCTTAATTTTTCAGTCAAAACAGTGTTTTTCTCTCGCAACAAATCAGATAACAGTATTTTTCGACCGACTTATCAGCAGAGTCAAACGGGGCCAACGTCGTTATAATGCCTTGCCACTGCCAGGGTATAACAAGTGAGCGTTCGGGACTTCGTAGTCGTAGCTGCTGCAACTAGAACCATCATCGGGCCAGCGGCACCATGCTGCTGAGCCATGGCTGACAAGGCCACGTCCGGCTGCTTTCTAGTTACCGGAAGACGCAACGTTGCCAGACCGGCCGGCGCCGGGGACGGGCGATTAACAAAGCTTGAAAATCCCGATAAAAAAAACAAAGCTTGAAATCGACGACAGAGACTGCAACACACGACACGCAGCAGTGAGCGAAAATGGCAATGGAACAGTCAGGATCCCAGTGACAATTTGGGCACGAAATCTAAATGTCGACGAGACAACAAATCAGAGTCCCCGGCCACGCGTCCGCCAGTTGTTGCGGCGGCGCGGCCGGTATCCAACACCACCCGACCCAACCCCACAGCTTGCACAATCGACCACCGCTACAGAAAGGAGGCGTAAATTACTCCTATGTCATATCATCAGATGGCCTAAAATGTGAAATTTTTATTCTTCTTTTCCAGAGCCTCCTCCCGTTGCTTGCTCTTCATCTTTCTCCAGTCGCTTTCACCAAAAGCGTGCAGTGCTCCGCAGCTACGGCGGGCGCGTGTACATCTCGTACACCGGCGCGCCGGTCACCTGCGCGCCTGCTGCGGCTGCGGGTAGGGCGCGACGCGCGTTCGACGGGCACCGTCCGGCGGCGGCGGCATCCGCCCACCTACACCGCCCCCACCGTCGCCGTTCACGATGTCCTCCAGCATCTTCTGCAGGTCCTCCAGCGTGTCCGGCTTCTGCACGGAAGCTAAGGTTAATTGCAATTTACAATAAACAAATAATAAATCCGCGTGGTGGTGGGTGGTTGCGTTGCGCTGCGCCTACCTCGTTTTTCACGTTATCCATCATCACAAGCATCTCCTGCATGAAGTCGGAGAAATCCTGGCCGTCCGAGAGCACAGCAGGGAAATTAGTTTCTTTTCTTTTCTTTTCATCAGGCTACATGATACACATATAATATTCGCGCACAAAATGGCAAAAGGATTTGATTGATTTCGACGAGACAATAAGCAGCAGGAACCAGGAAAAAAAAAGAGAGGACAGGAAACGAAAAACCGAGTGCTGATTCACCTGGTCGTCGTCGTCGAGGGGATCGAAGAGCCCGGCGTCGTACATGGCCTTCTTCCCCTTGTCCGACAGAACTGCGCCAACCAAACAAGCAATTCGATCAAATCTCGTGAAAGCAAAGCATAACCAAACAGGTAGTAGGCCTTACCGGAGTATGCCTCCTGGATCCGCTGGAACCGCCGCTTGGCCTCGCCGGCCGCGCCGGGGTCGCTGGCCCACCGGTCCGGGTGCCACTTCTGCGCGCCCACGGCAAGAGTTCGGCACATGTGAGCAGGTCTGTTCGGGAGGAGAGGGGGAAACACACAGACAGAACCCAATCAATCAAACACCGGCGCGAGGCCGCCGCGCGCGCATGCACAGCAAGCGAACTCACCATCGCGAGCCTCCGGTACGCAGTGCGTATGTCTGTGGCGGAGGCGTTCTTGCGGATGCCGAGGAGCGCGTAGTAGCAGCACGTCGATGCGCCGCCGCCGCTGCCGCCGCCGGAGGCATTGCCGGATCCCCCGTCCATGATGTTGGAAGCGCTGGCGCAGCAGCAAGCGAGACCGGGAACCCGCGACGACGACGCGGCGCGACGCAGGGAGAGGCAGCAGCGCTACAAAGGCATCGAATTTGGAAGGGAGGTGAGAGATGGATGGATGGAAGGGAGGCGAGAGAAAAAGTTTTTATTCCGCGGGGAGGGCGTGAGCAAAATATCTCCTCTCTTCTTTCTCTGAAATAAGAGGCCTGTGTGCTTTGGTCGTCGGGGGTTGGGGCCCAGTGAAGGTTCCAGAGCTCGTGCCGCGGCGAGATATTTTCGAACGCCAGCTCCGGGCTTCGCCACCGGGGTTCGCGGCTATTTACGAGATTGGGATCCCTTACGGATTGTGGAATCTTACCTTTCTTTTTTTGAAATTGGAATCTCGCCTTCTAGACACGCTCCGTGGGCCACGATGACTTGGGCTCTGCCTATTTGTGGAGCAGTGCACATTGGGCCATGAAGGCTGGTATTTTTTTATGCCTCAACTCTTCAAGTACAAGTATAAGAAGCAGTATCTGAAGTTATGCATTAACTCACACCATCACACGCACATAAACTCACACATACTCTAGTACGCAAGCTAGACCTACACCTGACGAAGAGGATTGCATATGGCTGAGAGGTATTCGGAGTCTTCCAGGCTTCGCACATGATGGGCACGTCATCCTGACCATTGTGGCGCTTCCACGTGTGAGGCAACACAATTTATATAGAAAATATTGTTCCCAGTGGGGAAATCACGTGCTCAAGTAGGCTCAAACCTTGACCGGTGGCCTCCACTCCGAGAGAGCACACCAATCGAGCTACGGCTCAGTCCGCACGAAGGCTGGTATTGACGAATCGTGCAACTTCTTGAAAGATTAATTAATGGAAAACACATTCCAATTCATTTCTTATTTTGTTCTTGTTATTATCTTTACATTCAAACGGATGAAAGCAGCACTGTGTTCCAGTGAATGTACGATGAAGTAGCCCATGCCTAAGAATTGTCTGGGTGGGAAAAATCTTCGGTGAAGGAAACTGTAACACCCCAGGTGTTAGCCTCTGGTTGGACAGTGAGCTTGAATCATGAGTTTGGATCACAACATGGATTGGTGGCAAGTGAGTTGAAGCCTCCTCTTTAAAATGAGACCTAACTTAATTTTTGAGAAATAAAAACAAAGCTTGTTTGCTGGTGATTGCCCCTTTCAAAATGTATGCTTGAGTGATGTTAATGAAGCCTCCTTCATGTGCTCACATCTATCTCTATCTATATTAGTCACTCAAAAAGTTTCATGAAGTTTGGAGCCAAGAAGTCACATGAAATGATAAGTTATAACCTTGCTTAAATTGCGCTATTAAGTGAATGAGAACATGTGGTGTCAACCAAACAATGTAACCTTGCTCAAACAACTCTACTTAAACTTATGAACAAAAGTCATGAAGGGTTCGTGTTGAGCCAAGGTGGAGGTAATGTCCGAAAATAATGGAAACCCTAGTTTAAGATTTATCGTGATGCTGTTTTGACCAAAGTGGAACTATAAGTTCTGTACTTATTTTGGTGTTTGACCTTAAATAAAAGTTGTAGTTTAGTTTGGGTGCAACAAACTTTGTTTTTGGAGCATACCCAAAATCAGCTTGAAAACAAATGAAAAAGAGGCTTGAAGATTGAATTGGCTGCTGTTTTCAGTTCTCAAAAATATTCTAAGTTTGGAAATTCAGTAGCAATGATGATTGGCATGCCGGGTTCACATGTTTTCATTACGCAACTTAATTTGATCCAAAAATAAAAGTTGGAGCTAAGTCCATGGAGAAGGTCAGGAAGAAGTTGGATTAAGTTTGACCAAGTTTTGTCTAGGAAAATTTAGTCCAAACCAAAGCTTGTTAACCCTCTGCCACTATCATTTTGGAGACTAATTACCCGCTGATCCAGAGCTCCAATGACCATGGCCCCTTAAGCAAACTTGGAGAGCGTCAGGAGTACAGCAAACTTCATTTAAGGCCTGTTCACCAAATCGGCCCGTAGCTGGCCCAAAAACAGCGCCCACCTTAACCACATTGACGCCCGCCAACTGTTCGCGTTTAGGCATCAATGGGTGACGTGTGTCCGAAACGTGGTGACCATGCATGAGTTCAAGCTCTCCATTGCTGCCACCTCCACCTTGCTCTATGCCTTTCCCATGCCCAGATGCAGGTGGGAGACCTCCCTCTCTCTCACGCCCTCTCTCCCTCTTCTGCCGCCTCCTGGCCGTGCTCCATGGCGGTTGCTGCCATGGCCGGCCGTCGCCAAGCTTCCACTGCCCCTGCTTCGCCCCTTCCTCTTCTCTGGTGCCCCGCCGCCGCCGTGCAGTCGCTCGCCGCGGCCACCGCACGTGTGGCCGGCCCACACCACCAGCCGCGCCCCGCCGAGCTGCCGCCGTCCTGCTCGGGCTGCCGCGCTGGACGCGTGGCCAGGGCGCCATCGCAGGCCTTAGGCCGCGCTGAGCCCCTCCATGAGTGTGTGCAGTCCTGGGCAAGCCCTAGCCGGCCTATGCCTTGCCGCCGGTGCCCCTTCATCCGGCTGAAATCGGCAGCGCCGTGGTAGCCTCCGCTCTGCTCTATACGTTGAAGAAGAAGAGGGACTTGCGCCTATAAATAGAAACAAGTACAAGGGTCCCAATGCAAACTCATAGATCATGTGAACAGTGCTGAGTAGCGACCTGGACTGCGGGTTGGTTTGTGATAAACTCAGGGGTCTTAGTGCAAAAGTACTTTCTTTTTTCTTTTAACCTTTTCTTGTTATATGCATAATCTGGCTGAAAGTTTGAAAAATCATAGTAAATTGTAGAAAAATCCAAAATAGCAAATGAAGATGTTTTGGAATCCTTGCGAGTAGATCAATACAGTAGAGTCATAATATGACATGTGTTAGTAGAAGGTTTTTGCTATTTTTATTTATCTAGGTTAATTAGGGTTTTCTAGGAATAAATTCATATCTAAAGTGTGGTGCTCTAATTACTGTGAAATTTTTATGGCAGGCTAATGATGTCATGTGTGTGTTGTGGTAAAAATTTTATGTTCATTGGATGCAGTATGATTGAGTTATTGATTTAACTTGCTTAATGCTTGATAAATGGTTTATAAATAATTTATATATAAAAAAATGTGAAATATGGTTTCTTTGTCTTTGCATGGTGATATTGTGGCCTGAGAAACCCTAACATGCCTATGTATTTATAGAAAATGATAATCTTTAGATTTATCTTGCTCGTACATGTTTCCTTGCAATAGCAATTTGTCTTTTTCATAGTAATTAAATTATAAAACCTGAGCATGTGAAATTTGTGCAATAGCCATGTTTTGATAACATCAACCACTCATAAAAGTCTCAGCCCCAAACTAGTTGTTCTCATATATCACTAAAATAATATATATGTTTATTAGGAGAAAGGGTTAATAGAAGCATAATTGTAGATAAAGCTTGTAAATGTTTTTGGTGATGCTTTGAGTGCTTGGTGTTTCAATAAAGTGTTGCTAAGTATGTTAGTGGTGGTTAAAGTTCTTTGAATTGCTCGGATGTGTGTGCTCTTTGTTAGCAAAACAAGTGAAACCTCAAATTGTTATATTTTGAAATGGCTGCATGTACAATTTTAGTTATGCAATTATTTTTGCAATGCAAATGATATTTTCTGTGAATGTGGTGAACACAAAAGTTGTAGGTAACCTCCTTATATTTCGTGTCCTAAAATTTGATAATCATAGGCCTGATAGTTTTAGAGTTATGCTCCCAGCAAGTTCATTGTCAGGTTTTGCTTATGCTCTGTGTGGATTTGAATGATTACATTGGTTGATTTATTTAAACATAGAATCATGTGTTGGTGATAATAGAAGAGTTGTAGCAATTTTTATAGGCTTTCAAAATTGTTAAAAATCACACCTTTTGGTGGTCTAAATCTCCAGTTATAGTTGTTCAAAGTGGAATGACAGATTCTGCCCCAAGTCTAAATAGAGATGTCTTTATTGTGCTGTTTGACCTTGTTAGCTATGGAATCATCTTGAGATGAGAATAACAAAGTTATAGAAAATTTCCTAAGCTTTCTAGAAAGTTTAGCACCACCTTTGTTTGATACTTATAACTCCAGTTATGGTTGAAACAAGTCATTACTGTGCACTTAAGTTGATTGCCATTCTTAATATTGCCTGTGCATGCTCTAAATTGTATGGCCCTAGTTAATTAGTTGGATAGCTATATTGGGGTTGCTCCCACAGCAGCCCTTGCTCTTATATGGTGCTCTGCTTAAATTAGTTCTTGATTGATAAATACTTGCAATAGCTTGACTTAAGTCAACTTGTGTGCCATGCTATCTTGACCATGTGCTTGTCTTGCTTGCTTTCGTATAATGTATCGTCTATTGCACTTCCATGCATTCATATATCTGTAATGTGCATCTCATCTAGGTACGCTAGATGAACCACGTGAAGGACGTGATCTTGGAGCCGAACCCGAAGATGGTGTATGGTGGACCTATCCCGAAGATGGAAGGACTAAGAAAATGCTAGGACCGGAGATGTCACCAAGGCGGTGCAATCTAACTAAACTGACGTTGTGTCGGATCCCAGACAAGCCCCGAAGCATTCTAAGCCTCCTATGTTTTTATAAATACCAATTTGAGTCCTTTATGTTTGATGCATTAGGTTATAGGAGTTGGATGGAAACACATGATGCATATATCTTTCTTGTCCAGAATTATATAACTTGAGCCCTATGTAGGTCCAGGATCGAATATGCTTAGTCACGCTTAGCTCGGTAGAAGTCGGGTGATTTCCTGTCACCTGCGAGATATAGGTGAATATCTGGTCACAGTTGGCTATATTTGCTATCGTGAAAAAGAACCATATGATGTTGTGTAAATGAAGATCAGACGGAATCTTATTTGTTGGTGTTGGACTTATAGTGATTCCGTCTGTGTCGATTAAGGACCGAATCATTGAAGGCCCTCTTGTCATTTTGAACGCATGCCTCTCACTTAGCTAGCCAGATAAGTCATTCCAACCGCGAAGCCGAGTAGCTCAACTCAGGCTGGGAGTCATTAAGTGAAAGTGCGCACCCATGAGGTAGTATGGATGTGCGGGGAGCCGGACGTGTGCCCAAGGTGAAAGCTCTGTGTTTGGTGTTGGTAATTAGTGACAATGCCTAAGTACTAATCTTATGCCTAAGTTGTATATAGCATATGAGGATTAGTACATTCCAAGGTTGGTGGCAAGATGGACATGGTGATCATGATGGCCACACTTGGATTTGGATGCAACCCTACGTGATCAAGGCAAAAGTATATACTTAAGGGTTGTGTTTTAGTAACCAAGACACCTAGTGGGTGTGGTTACATTATAGGATAGATAGCCGTACTATAAAGAGGGGAATGACGCGACTATTGAACTCCTAAGTGCCTCTAGGTGTGCATTTCATAATCATATGCATTTGGATAGAACTAATAATATCTCGAAAAATGATTGTGAAAATGCTAACAAACATGCACATGGTGATGATAACTTGGTGATTCAGACGTTTTCGAGGAATTGAAATGCCTATTTTCCTTTACGCCAATGTCAAAATTTGGAGGCGCTGACACATGTTGTTTCACGAGCTAAAACATGTGCTAAAGTGACACACATACTTAGTCTAGCTCATATGTGAAAGGGTGAATCAAACGGAGGCGAACGGAGGTCACAGAGATGACTAGACGCTGGACCGGACGCGGTCGCTGTTTGACCGGACGCGTCCGGTCAGTGTTCAGCGTTTGCGCGTGTCTCGGTTTTCTGATCGGACGTGGTGGCGCGTCCGGTCACGATCGACCGGACGTGTCTGGTCGTTGAGGGAGCTTACTGGACTCCAACCGGACGCTAGCACTGTGGCGTCCGGTGTGACTAGCAGCGCGTCCGGTCGCTGCTTCGCTGGAGCGTTGCTTGACTTGACCAGCGCGTCCGGTCAATTACAGGACCAGCGCGTCCGGTCGAACGTCGCGCGTCCAGTTAATTCGACCAGCGTGTCCGGTCGTGCTTCGTGCATGGGTGGTGTACGCACCTGCGCGTCCGGTCAGTTCGACCAGCGCATCCGGTCAGCGCGACTGCAACTGTTTCGAGTGCCTAACGGCTATATTCGAAGGGGTACGTCTATAAATACTCGTTGGACTGCTCAAGGCTCTAACTCTTGCATTCTTTGACATACTTGTGAGCACTTTGAGCTAAGCAACTCCCCTCCCACTCATCTCTCTTGCTTCTTTGCATATTCGAAGTGAGATTGAGTGATTCAAGTGCATTTGCGTTGTGAGATTGCATCTAGTTGGCACTTGGTGGTTGATTTGCTGCGGGATTCTTGTTTCTCTTGGTGGTTGCCACCACCTAGACGGCTTGGAGCAGCTTGAAGGCGTTGGCAAGAGTTGGTGATTGTTCTTGGCCACCTCGGGTGATTGCGAGGGGTTTGTGCCTACCTCGGCGAAGCGCCAAAGGCAACGTTAGTGGATTGCTCGTGTCATTTGCAACCTTTTGCCATTTCGTAGGTTCTTGTGGCGCCTTTTGAGAGGCTCGGTGTGAGACCGATTAGCCACCGAACCACGTGGTGAAGAGGGACACAACGGGGACTAGCGTGCCGACAAGCACTGAACCTCGGGATAAATCTTCGTGTCATCATTCTTATTGTAATTAATCGATCCCAGTGGTTGTGTATTGTGGTATTCATCTCTTGATCATATTGATTGGTTGGCTCAATACTTCGCCCCTCGGTGATACCCTTCTAACTCTCTCTTGTATTAATTTCTTAGTTACCTTGCTAGCTTGTTAATGTAGCTCTTAGCTTGTGTAGCTAGTTAGCTTTAGTTGTAGCTAAGTCTTGCGGTTTGACTTGTGCGGTTGAGTGCAAATATACTAGAATTGTGAATTTGATAGGTGGCTTGCAAACTCCCCGTAGGCTAAGTAAAACTCGCATCTTGCTATTTGTTATATTGATAAACTTGTTTAGCTTGTCTTTGTAGAAAATTTTAAAAGGCTATTCACCCCCCTCTAGCCATCAAGACCTTTCACAAGGGCAGGTCGGGCTTGATCGTCCTGGCAACCGGCGAGTCCCTGAGGGTGCGGCGCTGATCGAACCCGCGAATGGACCCTAGTTGTACCAAAGGTGACCTAAGACTACCGTGGCTGGTGGACCTGGGTTTGTGTTAGGAATAATTACTCAGCTGGTCGTAATCGATTTGAATCGCCATCTTTCTCGGATAGTGAGAAACTTGACTGAGCTTCTTCATCGTACTAACACTGGATGGAACATGATGGTTATGATGATTATGTGATAAACCGGATATGGTTACTAATGTGATGCTTATTAATCAAGCGATTGCTCTAGAATAGGTGCAAAATTAGTCATAATAAGCTTCACTAAACTTGAGGCTAAAACTTGACTAAAAGATTGAAAGTAAGGATTCATGATAGTAATGTTGTTTTGCAAAGTTATGCTATCCAACCAGCTCCACTAAATAAGTCTTGCATATTCTTGAGAGTCTTTTTGTTTTTCTCCTGTCGGGTAAGTCTAGCTGAGTATATTCAAGTACTCAGGATTTATCCCACCATGTTACAGGTGGAGTTCTCATCCTGCTGAAGATGGTGGCTAACCGTCGGTGGGCTCGGTGACTCTATATAGTGTTCTCATCTATATACTTTTGTTAGAGGATGTCATTTATGCTAGCAATGTTATTTGGAACTTATATTATTGTATCATTTGAAAGCTATGTTGTTTTCATTAATCAATTTTGAAACTCAAACTTATACTATTATTTATGAACTCTTTTGTAATATTATTTCCGTTGCAACTCCGTGCATGTGATGTGTATTTGCTTAATTATGCGATCTTGGTTGTGAAGTTAATTTACCGAGGTCCTTTGTGACACTCGGCGGACTACCGGGCTTATATAAGTAAAAGTATGTGTGTTTCAACATGTTTAACAGGGACAGTCGTACTTAATCTTGTATAAATTGGGCAGTCGTCTGAGAGCCAGATAGACACGTTACCTAGCACGACGGCAAAAAAAAATATCGCACTGAAAAATCCAGTCTGAATTCTGAAACATTGCACATGCGTGCATAATATATAGACAATAGACATCAGTTACAAGAACATATAGACCAATAAAGCGCCTTGCATAATCTGGAACGGAATGAAGAAATTCGATGCTTCTGCATGTACCTCAAATCCTCAATGCAGTTTAACAAACAAGAGCAGTAAAATATTGTACTAGAAACATCGAATTCAACCTAGACTCCTAGAGAATACTCGGTTCCTCAGTCACGCCTAAAAGGTAAGACAAAACTAGCCAAATGATTCAATCGATTTATACGTCAAATGCATACATACAAAAAAACAAATCCAGATTCTGAAAGTGTAGATACTGTAGGGGCTTCTTTGACCCTTGTGATCAGTATATCACACCCTATCTATCATAGCCTCTATCCTGTGCTCCGACTCCAAGTAACATATCAAGTACCTAGACCTCAAGAGTTGATCACAAATGCCACAGTTTTCACATGCAGTGGATAATGCAAGTGAGAGCTCGAGCCAAAGTAGACTTCATCTTCTGTTTTGGTGGATGGCAGCTTTCCAGCTATCACTTAACTGGGCATCAATGCTGCTCTATGATCAAGCACTAGAATAGCTTCCAGGATAAACAGCACATCTTTTGTTCAAGGGAAAGAATTGTGAAGAGGAAAAACAGTTAGAACAGTCCTGCAGTGTTCAGTTGTTTTGTTTCAGAACCATAAAATCACTTCAAAACCATAAAAGACAAGCGGCCATCAGGATGTTCATGGCCAGAAATGTCACCTAATGAAGAACCTTATCTGAGATAAACATCAGCAACGAGAAATGTACACTTGGACAGTGACCTTTCACTATCAGTGTTATATAAATGGTAAAATAAAGTGCATGATCCCAGTTCCCAGACATTTTTCAGTTCAGGAGATGAACTCATGGGCGTACTAAAACTCAAAATCTTGATCAACATGAATGTTTCCCCATTCATGTTTTAAGAGCAGCAAGATCCCATATTCATTAGACAAAATCACTGAGGCTGTGAGGCATTACCCTTTGCAGTATCTGAATGTTTCCCCATTCAAGTTTTAAGAGCAGCAAAATCCCACATTCACTGGACCAGATCACTGAGGCATTAAAACAGAACTAGTTGTACCCAACTAAAGAGCACATCAAACATCTTACATTCATACAGACCAGTTGGTTACTACCACTATCACAACACATAAACTAGAAACAGATAGCAAAGAAGCTAGTTAGTTTAAGCTCCATCTACTAACAGTAAAGCCTCATGCACAGATAATTAGATACTCAAAAGCATAAATTAGCAGGTGGAATGATGGAAAACCGTATTACACTCTACAGCCCCCTTAAGAAAGGTGGACCACGTGCAGCTCTATTCTCTTGCTCTCGGAAGAGTGCATGTGGAACAAGGCTTTCTCTGAAAACCTTTGCAGTGAAGTTTAGCAAGCTGCCATTGCATGAAATTTTTCTAGTAAATTGCCATTTCTGTCAAAGTGCAGCTGCCAGTCAAAACCATCAACCAGCACATCTCCCTTGCGGGATAGAATATGCGAGCACCAACCTTCATCTTCTTCAAAGCAGCTTATCTCGATGACTGGCAATTCAATGCAATACTTGTGGACCCATACCCACCTCTGTAGTCCTGCAGAAGCCAAAGATTCACCTTTGATCCACCGATATTACTGTTTGATATTGCAAGCATGCCATCAATCTCAAGCAACGATGACACCAAGGCCAAATTCTTAACAGGTGCATGCAACAACCAGAACACTTCACCTATGGTGTCGAACACCAGTATGTCTCTGCAATTGGGCGAGGAAATCAGCCAGTGCAGGTTGCCATGGAATAGGAAAGGGTCTTAAAAGTCTGTAGCATCAGATCCTGCTGCTATCAATTTTCTCACAAATACCAACGATGAATGGGGCCTAATGCACCTCTCATTCCCCAATCCCACCGTGCTGATGTAGAATGTAGTTTCCAAACCAATTTCTCGGTAGTACAATACTCGTGCCTAATATCCACATGTTAACAATAAGCGTAGGGTGGTCTAGCTCGGGCAGGTCTATCAGGTAGAGATCTGAGACGTGGTCACGCTCAGCGGGATCCACGAATAGGTGTGGTATGCGGGCGGCGTACTGTTGGGCATTCTTAACGTCATTACCAAAAGTAGACTTAGTTTTCTAATTCTGATAACGGCGCCAAAAATGCCGAACCTATCCCTCATGCCACTTAAGCCAAGTTGTCATCCCCAGCATGACATGAGAGACGCGGTATTGAAATATGCAACTGCTCTTCTAAATAAATAATAAATAAGATCTGCAAGCGCACAGATTAATACCGATGTAGCATTTTAACCGGGAAGTATTCCAGGTATCGTTATTTATATTTTTACCACTGGGAAGGGATTACTAACATCAATGTTGATTATGGAATGGAATATAGGAATGAGTATCAATCATTGCATGTATAAGTGAGAGCATTCATCTATCTCTTGCATACAGGGGTAAGTGTCACATAAAATATAGATAAAGTATGAATGGTGACAAAGATAATTAATCTGATTAGCTAGCCACATATAATAATGATAAGCACCTCAACAGATATTCTAGCAAGTCATTAGCATGGTATTAGGACGAACTACAAGGATATTTCCTAAGTTATTCTTAACTATAAAGTCTAGCATATCATAGTTAGTGCAAGTACACTTGGCAATCATTGCGAGAAAGGACTACGCCCATGCATAGTGATATTATCAAGGAAGATGAGAAACATAGCAATCACTCCCCCGTAATAATGTTGCTCTGCCTGCCTTACACACGGGAGGGGGACTATATAAGAACCAACGAAGTTGTCACCATCGCGAACCACCCCACGATCCGGCATATAAGGTACAATCGCAGATAAATATGGTCTAAGCACCACGCCTACACAATATTTATCATTTACCCATGGATCCGATGGATAAACGCTATACGATCCTAAACATGTATATAATTCCAATCTAACTAAGCCAAGCGTATAACTACGATAAACTAAGAACAATATAATCGCAAACATAAACAAGTAGAGCATAGTCATAATCAATATATTGAAATAGAACAAAGTTGTATTCATAATATTGAAGAACAATGATGAACAATGAAGAACAGTAAAGGAATTACCAAGAATCCTCTTGACAGATCCGAAAAGTAATCGAAGATTGACTCCTTCTAGTTCTAATCCTATGTAGCTATGCTATACTAGAGATCTAGTTGATGTGGTGGCTCTAGAGCTTGATCAGAGACTCTCCTCCTGAGATTAGGGTTTGAGGAATTGAGAATGAGGGAGTGCCTCCTCCAGGGGCCATGGGTCCTGCTTATATAGCCCCCTCAAGTGAACGTGGGCCGTCGGATCAAACCGACATTAATCGCACGGTTTTCCTTGATCCCTTTGGTCGGTGGAGCATAATCCGCGAGACGGAGCCTGATTGGCTCTCAGGCCAGGGCGGGCGCCCTAGGGAGCAGGGCGGGCGCCCTGCCTCCGGGCCCGTTCGGCCTCCCGTTCGATCTCGTGGCTTCTGGAGTCTTCTAGATGATAGAAAATCGGTGAACACGTTATTATCTCTATGTAAACCCGACGTGTGGGCCTTTCCTCCGTATTTTCTGATAACCCCCTGCAGAAACAGACAAATACCAAAACTCATGGAATTATGTCAGATAAAACCCTAAGTCTAGGTGTTGGTTGCATTTGGATCCTTTTCTTTATTTATTTGATAACTATATTTGGTACTTAAGGACCGTCAACACGTACTCAGATGTCGCATTCACCAACCCTTATGGGTAAGTATTGGATGAGTGCTCCGTTAGGGCTTCGTAATCCCTCGACCTTAGGCCGGTTATGGGTACTGGTCGGTAACGAACTGTTCGCCCTTCTGGAGTTGCTGTGATCACGAGATTGGGATCCAGGCGCCTCTGCGGCCAGCCCGAGCTGGTCGGGAACGACGATCCTCAGAAGACCGATCTCTGATCGAATCTACCAAGGTCAGGGTTTCAGCCAAATTCATGGTGACTCGATCGATGGACTCAACCAGATCGGTGTTGTCAAGACACCTCCCTTGATAGCGGGGAAGCGGTCGACGGGTGGTCGGAGGAGGCGACCCTGAGACTGGTCCCGAGATCGGATCCACCGTTATCGATGCAGATTCAGTTGGCGCAGGGGGAGCCTGCACCGTCTCCACAACTTCAGCGGGACCATCAGCGCCGGTGGTCCAGGTGAACATCCCGATCGTGAACGTCAATCCCGCCAAAAGGACCATGGAAGCAGGGAACTTAACCATCTGGCTCGCCATAGAGTCTGCACGCACACCTCCTACCTGGCGCGCCACTGTCGACGAGATGTGGTCGACAGTCTACCGAGGGGTATGCCCGCGGTAGTAGATTATCGGCGGAGGTGCGCAAGACGACGATCTAGATGGTGACGCAAGAAGAACACGGGATCTATCCAGGTTCGGGCCACGTATTGCGTAATACCCTACGTCCTACGTCTTTGTGGATTGTATTGATACGTGATCAGATGTCTTAAGGGGGGTCCTTGCTCGTCTTATATAGTCCGGGAGCAAGGTTACAGATCTAAGGAATCCAATTCTAACCAATTACAACTCCTGTATCCGCAGAGGATACGATATCTATCCTAACCGATTAGGTTTCCTTGATCGTCAAGTAGTCTCTGCTTGCCCTGCACGACTCGCCGAGCAGTCCGGAGATCCGTGTGGATCGTTCTAGCGAGTTAGGCCACCTTGTCTGGCACGGCCCATATGGATCCATGAGGGTATACGGGCCTATACCCCTACAACGTGAACATCACATATATACTACATGAACATCGCAAAATAAATTATAGGACATCACATGTTTACTATGTGAATGTCAAAAAAAACATCGGAGAACATCACATGTATATTACGCGAACATCACAAAGTACATAATAGAACATCATATGTATACCACGTGAACGTAAGAAAAAAACATCACAGAACATAGCATGTATAACACGTGAACATCAAAAAAGAATATGTATACTACATGAACATACAAAAATATAGAGCACCATAAAAATAATAAGAAAAGAAAAATAAAAGAAAGGTAAACAATATAAAAATATAAAAAATGAAAATAATAATAAACCCACAAAACAGAAAAAATAAAAAATGAATGATGCATGAAAAGAAAAGAAAAAGAAAAATGTAATAGAGAAAAAATTAAAAGATATCACATGAATACTTTTAAAACATCCTTGAAAGGATCAAGATGCCCAAGAGGAGGGTGAATTAGGCTTTTCTAAAAATAAATTGCAAGAATTAAATTCTATAAGCCGGAATTCACCCCTAGTGCCTACTTGTGTTCCTAGAGATTGTACCGGTAAAAGTTTTGCACCCTAGTTTCCAATCCTAGTCTAGCATGGCAATTCTAGGAAAGTAAATCAAGCAATGAATGTAAATACGAGAATATAAATGCTTGAAAGTAAGGGCAAGGAACACGGCGATGTTTTCCCGAGGTATCGGAGAGTCGCCACTCCCCACTAGTCCTCGTTGGAGCACCCGCGCAAGGGTGTAGCTCCCCCTTGATCCGCGCAAGGATCAAGTGCTCTCTACGGGCTGATTCTTCGACACTCTGTTGCGGTGAATCGCCCAAAACCGCTCACAAGATGAGTTGGGTCATCCACAAGCTCCGCCGGATGATCACCAAACTCCCAATCACCACCAAGCCGTCTAGGTGATGGCGATCACCAAGAGTAACAAGCTAGAAGTCTCACTTGACCACAACAAGCCTAATGAGAAGATGGATGCACACTTGCTACTCTCTATTCACTAGTGAGGAACTCTCAAGCTTTGAATCTTAATCCACAATCCTCACTAGAGCTCTTGCACTCCCTTGCACTCCAAAGGTGTTTCTCAGCTGAACAAAAAGAGCAAGAGACCTCTAAAAGAGGTGGTGGGGATGTATTTATACACCCCACAGTCAAATCCAACCGTTACCTGCCAACTCAGCAAAATACGAGGTGACTGGACGCGCCGGTCGAAGTGACCGGACGCGCCGGTCGCTCGTAACAGTCGAAAACCTGAAATTTCGGCTGAGTGACCGGACGCGCCGATCAGGGGTGACCGGACGCGTCCGGTCGTGCAGGGAGCTTACTGTACTCTGACCTGACGCACGACCGCGTCCGATCAGTGATGTCATCAAAGTACCTTATTGGAACGTGACCGGACGCGCCGATCACACTCCAGTCGCGTCCGATTAGGTGGTTTCCCTCAAGTGACACGTGTCAGTCTGAACACCGCATCCGGTCCTCGCAAGGGCCGCGTCCGGTCGTCAGCGCTGAAACACAGTTAGCGGTTAGAACTGACCGGACGCGTCCGGTCGTACCAGACACCGCGTCCGGTCAAGGGAAAACGTCTCTAAACACTCCGAAACGCGACGCAACTTGAACCAAGTTGCTTCCAACTGAACTTTGAGCTATTCTAGAGCTTCCTAGTGCTAAGTTTGACAAGTGTGCACCACATCTAAACATAAGACTCACCTAGGTCAAGCTACTCGCTCATGCCCCCTTTATAGTACGGCCAAAAGAGAAAACGAAGATCCTAACGACTATTCCGAATGTAACTCAACACCTTGACATCTGGAACTAACCGTCCTTAATCTTGACGTCACTCCTTTGAAAACCAAAACGATTTCCATCAAGGGGCATGAATACCACAGTGCCCAAAGCAGTTATCACCTTCATGACCTAACTTACCAAGGTTTCTGCAAAACACACGTTAGTCATGGTAATAAAGCGTTGTCATTAATTGCCGAAACCAACTCTCGGGGCCTAGATGCTTTTAATCTCCCCCTTTTTGGTGATTGATGACAACACTAAGATTCAGAAGATAAGAGTGGAGGTTTTCGAACATGCTTGGTTCACATAAGCAAAAAAGCAATAAGCACAAGGGATTAGGAATTACTTATGTGCCCCAAGCCAAAAGAGTGTACTCATAGGATAAAACATAAAGCGTTAGTACACAAAAGATATAGCTCAAAAGAAATCGGAGTAAGGTACGGAAGCACAACCTTATGAGCTATAACCAACCAAGTGACATGAATTAAAACGGTGACTAGATAGACCATATAGACTCAAAGTATTTCACACGACCACATGTCACAAGAATGTAAGTACTGGAATGTAAACATGATGTATGAATGTAGCACACAAAAAGAATGAAAACCCTCTATCAAAACTCCCCCTGAATCTACTCTCTCTCCCCCTTTGGCATCAACCGCCAAAAACTAATCTATGGATCTGACGGGGGAACAGACAGAGTCGAGTCGGGTGCCGAGGAGCGCGGAGTAATCACGAACTGAGAAGTGTCTTCCTCGGACTCGGAGTTGTCAGGCTGACCCTCTGAAGAAGCACGCGGCTGTGAAGCGGTCTGGGTCTGATCAACAGGAACAGGTGCTGACGAAGTAGCAACTAGTAGAGCAGTCTCTGTGACCTGAGCCTGAAGTGAGCCAACAGCTGGGGGATCGGTCGAGGCAACCGACAAAGGTATAGTCTCTGTAGTACCCGTCCCTGTCATAGGAGGAACAACTGCCTCTGAAGCGGACAACCCTGAAGAAGTAGCTAGAGTAGTGTGCGAGGGCGTCGGCTGACCAGTCAACTCGCTGTAGGTGGCACTCAAATCAGCAAACGGTGTGCCTGTCAGTAGGTGAGGGCGAGGCTGGTCTAAAGGAGTGAACCCCGTCTGAATAGGCATGTAGCTCGGGGACTGGAACGACCGAGGGACCTGCTACTGTGGAGAGGTGAACTGAAAGCTCGGCTGTCCCTGACTCGAAGGTCCACTAGACTGTAAGGCTGGAGTCAGGACAGATGCAGGTGGAGGAACCCCAACTGTGACCAAGTGACGCAGAAGCTCTAAGTACTGCTGCTGACTTGCTGCATGCTGTCACTGCATCTCAACCTGCTGGCGCTGTATCTCAAGCTGCTGTCTCTGGAACTTGTCCTGTCGAGTCTGTATCTGAGCAAAAGCGGCAGCAGTGTCCTGAGCCTGTCTCTGTAGCTGAAGCTCCTGTCGCTCCTATGCCTGGGTCAGCCTCTCAAGAATAGCCACCATGGCTGGGTCTAAGCGGGAGGCTGAACCAGAGCTACCGGCCTCGTGGTCGTGAGACCGAGGAGAACGGTACCTGGGGATGGGCTGGTAATCCTCATCAGTGCTGTCAGATGCCTCATCCTCAGCTAGATCAGCAGGCTGAGCATCTAGATCTGCAAGCTCTGCCTCAGCAAGACCCTCAACGGTCGCGTCCTGCTCAGCTGCTGTCTCTGGCACCTTAGGTCTCTCTGGTGACAGAAGCCCATAGCTGACGGATATCATACTCTGGAAAGGCAGTGGTAGTATCTGATATCTCAGCTCTAATCTCTGAAGGTAGCTCAAGTGAAGATCTGATGATGAAGCATATCCAATGAGCATAGGGCAGCTGACGGTGGCCCTTGAAGCCTTCTGCCAAGGTGTCCTCCATCTCACATAGCATAAGATCCCATATATCAAACGGCCTCTGTGAGAGAAGGTGTTGTACAACCCACAACTGCATCCTGGTCAATCCCTCTCTGTAGCCCAGCCTGGGAAGAAGTGTGCGCCTGACAATAGCATCCAGGACTCTGGCAAGAGGTGTCAAGCTGGCAGGTGTGCGACGAGACCCTTCGCCAAAAGGCTCACGAAAGCAGGGTCAGATCATATCAGTAGGAGGCACAGTCCCGCCGTGTGGGTGTCTAGGTGGAGCAGTCTGACCAAAGCAAAGTTGATGTATCTTTGTGTCTGAAGCTGGGAGTCTGAGAATCTCCCGCACTCTGGTGCTGTACAATATGCGGTCACGGCCTCGGAATGCAAAGTGTATAAACTCATGTGCCGGGTCAATCCATAGTGAGGCATAGAACTCCCTGACCCAAGTGCCGCAGTATGCTCCTGTCCGTCCAAGAAAGTCAGATAAGCCCAAAAGAAAGGACAGGTGTGGACGAAGCTGCTCACCCACTACCTCAACAAGTGTCTCAATGCGACAGACCCTCTGTGGTCGAAAAGCAATCCCACTATCAACATATGCTCTGTAGAAATCCTCCTGTAGAGGTGTATAGAATCCCTGTGAAGCTCTGGAATCTCTCACAGGTGGGAACCACCGGCTGACCTCAACGAACCTCAGGGCCTGCACCTGACGTGCTGTAGCTCCCCTCAAGTCAAAGTGCTCGACTGGGGGCGAACCTCGAGCCCTGGGAGGTGGACGTCCTCCACGACGCTGGCCCTCTAGCCTAGGAGTCACCTGAGCTCGCGTACGTGTAGAGCGACGACCCGGTGGAGTCTGAGCTGGCGCTCCTCTATCTCCTCTGGAGCCTCTGCTGGTGGATCAACTGACATATCCTCTGTCCCCTCTGTCCCCTCTGTGGCCTCTGTAGCCTCTGTACCGAGCTGTCGACCTTCAAGATGAAAGCGACGCTCGCCAATGCGAATACCACTGCTCCTGCCTCCCCTCTCTGCCTGCTCAGCTGCATCTGCGACTGCCTGAGCGATCTCTGCATCAGTAAGAGTCTTCTTCTTTTTTCTGGCCATGATCTTTATGCGCTTACCACGCGCAACCTCAGACAGACGAGGAGGACTCTCATCCCCGTCACTAGAAGCACCCCCGGCGTTCTTGCAGCGAACCATACTGATGACTGTCGGAAGCCTCTAAAAGATGATGTACTGTCACTCAAGAGACTTGGCCTCAATCCGTATCCACAGGCTTGGCCTCGGATTAAACCTCTGAACTATAGTCACCCCGACACACCGACAGACTCGCTAAAAAGACGGAATAGATGGATCTACTATAAGCAACATATATAATCTAAAGGTACGAAACCCTAGAGATAGCAAGCATATAAGATGAGAAGAGAATCGAACAGTGATAGCTACCTCGGATCGACGAGAAACCAGTGACAAGGTGAGATGACCTAGTTCGTGAGATTTCCCGAATACGCCGGACGAGCGCTGAAAACGACCAAGTCAAGTGGCGATGATAAGCGATGGAATGTGACGATCAAGGTAAGCCCTAACGAAGGAATTGAATGAATGAAAACGAAAAGGAACAAGTTTTCACCTTCGAACAGAGGGTTAGGGCAAACCCTAGAACAGAGACGCGGCCAATTAGTGCCTAGGGCCGTGAGGGCTTGCAGCTAGCTCGGTGGAGGCACGAGGGTGGAGGCACGGCAAACACGGCGCGAGCTAGGGCGAAGGAGGGCGCGGCGGTTCGGCGGCGCGGCAAGGCGACGGCGCGGTGAGTCAGAGCAGGCGCGGCGGGGCAGCAGGCGCGGCGCAGGCACGGCGGGGCACCGCGGCTGGGCAAGGCAGTGCGGGCGCGCGGCAGCACGGCAACGGCGGCAGTGGAGAGCCCGGGCGGTGAATCCGGCAAGCTAGGGCACGATCTCGGCGAGTTCGAGCGTGACACGGGCGGCGGATGGAAGGGAATAGACGAAGACGAAAGGTTATATGGGGGCTCAGATCCGCTCGGCACGCACTGACCGGACGCGGTGGTCGAATGACCGGACGCGGTGGTGGTACCGGGACCGGACGCGGTGGTCAACAACGACGCGTCCGGTGCAGCGTCCGGTCACAAGGTCAGGAGAAAGTCTTCTGGATGACCGGACGCGCTGGTGGTCGCCGAGACCGGACACGGTGGTGAAACATCGCTGCGTCCGGTGCAGCGTCCGGTCACGGTTTTTCACCTTTCTTCAATCTGATTTTCGACACGACTTCTCCCAATCAAGTTCCAATTCAAAGAGACTCAAATAAACACCAATTGGAACCTGATATGAGTGACCTCACTCAAACCCTCAAATTTTTCAAAATAGTTTGCCTTAGGCTAGTATTATTTTTAAGAAAATAAGTAATAAACACCCGAGGAGCAACGTATGGCCATGCAATAGAGTTTGTGAACCCTTAGGAGCGTCAAATGCTCTCTCTATTCAAGGATGAACACAGAGGTTGCTCAAAGCCAAACCGAAAAGAAACGACAAAGCAACAACCATGCATATGCAATGCAATACAAGAAAGTAAATCTAGGTTGCTTGTCAAGTTTGATCCACGGTTAGGCTTCTTCACTCCTCCAAAGGAGGGTTATCGTAACCGTGTTAAACAAGCCCTAGATGCATTGCGGGAAATTTAGACATGACATATAATACAATGCAATACAAGGGACAACACAAGCTCACTTTTTAAAGTTACTAGAGTCAAGCACATTAAGTTCACTTCTTAACCTACAAAAGGTAGCTTCATCTAATGGTTTAGTGAAGATATCTGCTAATTGATTTTCACTTCTTACACCTTCTAGTGATATATCATTTTTAGCAACATGATCTCTTAGAAAGTGGTGGCGGATATCAATGTGCTTGGTGCGAGAGTGTTGTACCGGATTATTAGCAATTTTAACGGCACTTTCATTGTCACATAAAAGTGGCACCTTTTCAAGAACAATTCCATAGTCTAGGAGGGTTTGTTTCATGTATAAGATTTGTGCACAACAAGCCCCGCGGCAATGTATTCCGCCTCGGCAGTGGACAAAGCCACACTATTTTGCTTCTTAGATGACCAAGATACTAAAGACCTCCCAAGCAAATGGTACCCTCCGGATGTGCTTTTTCTATCAATTTTGCAACTGGCATAATCCGAATCGGAATAGCCAACTAGTTGGAATCTAGCTCCTTTGGGATACCAAAGACCAATGCTTGGGGTGTGCTTAAGATATCTTAAAATTCTTTTTACGGCACTTAAGTGAGGTTCTTTAGGACACGCTTGAAAGCGAGCACACATGCACACACTAAACATGATATCGGGCCTAGATGCGGTAAGGTACAACAAACTACCAATCATAGAGTGGTAGAGAGTTTGATCAACCGGTTTATCTCCCTCATCTAGGTCGAGATGTCCATTAGATGGCATTGGGGTCTTGATTGGTTTGCATTCTTCCATCTTGAATCTCTTGAGAAGATCCTTGATATACTTTTCTTGAGAGATGAAAATCCCTTCTCTCATTTGCTTGACTTGAAAACCAAGGAAGAATGTGAGCTCACCAATCATAGACATCTCGAACTCCTTTGACATCAATTTACCAAATTCCTTACAATATTCTTCATTTGTTGATCCGAAGATGATATCATCAACATAAACTTGACAAATGAAGATCTCCCCATTAAGCTTCTTGGTGAATAGTGTGGTGTCGACCTTCCCAATGGTGAAGCCCTTCTCAATGAGGAAGTCCTAGAGGCGCTCATACCACGCTCTAGGGGCTTGCTTGCTTGAGCCCATATAGCGCCTTGGACAACCTATAAACATGATTAGGATATCTAGGGTCTTCAAACCCGGGAGGTTGATTAACATAGACTAGTTCATTTATGAAGCCATTTAAGAATGCACTTTTCACATCCATTTGATATAGTTTCATATCATGATGTGATGCATATGCAAGGAGGATACGAATGGCTTCAAGTCTTGCAACGGGTGCAAATGTCTCTCCAAAATCAAGACCTTCAACTTGAGAGAACCCCTTTGCAACTAGTCTTGCCTTGTTCCTCACTACTATGCCTTGGTCATCTTGCTTGTTGCGGAACACCCACTTGGTTCCAATGACTCTTGCACCTTTTGAATGCTCTTCAAGTGTCCATACTTGATTGCGGGTGAATTTGTTCAATTCTTCATGCATAACATTCACCCAATCCGGATCTTCAAGAGCTTCTTCTACATTCTTAGGTTCAACACAAGAGACAAAAGAGTGATGTTCAACAAAAGAAGCAAGCTTTTGAGATCGAGTCATTACTCTCTTAGTAGGACTCCCTATGATGAGATCTTGTGGATGTGCTTGAAGTAGAGGTGAGTTTCTTCTATCAACCACTTGAGGAGGAGGATGGGGAACATCAACATCTTGAGCTTGTGCCTCGGCTTGTTCATGAGAGATATGAGTGTCTTCATTTTTAACTCTCTCATTCTTGTCATCATCTTGAGGCACATGTGATGAAGATGGTGGATCAACAATTTGTACATTGTCTTCATCATCTTTTGGCTTGATGTCTCCCACCGGCATGTTCTTTATGGCCTCCCTCAAGGGTTCATCACCTACATCATCACAATTCTCAATTGCTCCTTGGAAGCCGTTAGATTCATCAAATTCCATATCATATGTTTCTTCAACCAAATCGGTGGCATGGTTAAATACTCTATACGCTTTGGACTTTGATGAGTAACCAACAAGAAAATCAATATCACAACGTCTTTGAAACTTTCCTAGGTGTTGACGCTTCTTGTAGATGTAGCATTTGCAACCAAACACCCGGAAGAATGAGACGTCCGGCTTTTTCCCATTTAGCAACTCATAGGGGGTCTTGTCAAGAAACTTTTGTAGGAAGAGACGATTTGAAGCATAGCATGCAGTGTTGATTGCCTCGGCCCACAACTTCTCCGGAGTGTTGTACTCATCTAATATTGTTCTTGCAAGGGTAATCAAAGTCTGGTTCTTTCTCTCAACTACACCATTTTGTTGAGGAGTGTAGGTTGAAGAAACTTCATGCTTGATTCTAATTTCATCACAATAAGCTTCAATGTTTGTGTTGTCAAACTCTTTGCCATTGTCACTTCTAATCTTCTTTATCTTGACTTCAAATTCATTTTGAGCTCTCTTTGCAAACTTCTTGAAGCAATTTGCTACTTCGGATTTGTCATGAAGGAAGAAGGTCCATGTGTACCTTGAGTAGTCATCCACTATCACAAGACAATAGAGATTTCCACCCAAGCTCTTGTAGGTTGTAGGCCCAAATAAATCCATGTGTAGGAGTTCTAGCACTCTTAAAGTTGACATGTAAGCTTTGGTTGGATGAGTGTTTGCAACTTGTTTGCCCGTTTGACATGCACTACAAGGTTTGTCCTTCTCAAACTTTACATCCTTCAATCCTCTCACTAGTTCTTTCTTCAATAGCTTGTTGAGAGTATTCATTCCAACATGAGCAAGCCTCCTATGCCAAAGTCATCCAAGTGAGGTCTTGGTGAACAAACATGTCATCAAGTTTGCATCTTCGGAGGTGAAGTCAACAAGATAAAGATTATTGTATCTAAAGCCTTTGAATATCACTTGCTTGTCATCTATCTTTGAAACAACCACTTCATTAGGTGTGAACAAGCATTGGAAACCAAGGTCACAAAGTTGCCCAACGGATAATAAGTTGAAACTCAATGAAGCAACATAGAGCACATTTGAGAGTGAGTGATCATTTGATATTGCAATCTTGCATATACCCTTGACTTTGCTCTTTGAATTATCTATAAATGTGATCTTCTCTTGACATACCCCATTCTCTTCAATGGAGGTGAACTTACGAGGATCACCGGTCATATGTTGAGTGCAACCACTATCAATATCCCAATGAGATCCACCGGTCTTAGTTCACCTACACACAAGAGATCAAGCTTTTTGTTTAGGGACCCACACTTGAGAGGGACCCTTGACTTTCTCGACTAGTGACTTGGCAACCCATATTTTCTTAGGCCTATTCTTATTTGGGGGACCCAAGAACATAACTTTCATCTTTCTACTTGAATCTTTTCTTAGCATGTAATGAGCATTGAAGGCAAAGGGTCTAGCATGCTTGGGCAAGGGTTGTGGTGGTGGAGTTTTGCACTCATGAGCAAAATGGCCTTCTTGTCTACACTCAACACATCTCTTTGGCTTGGGCTTTGACTTGCTTTGTTGTTGTTGAGCTTTTGCCTTCTTCTGTTGATTTGCCAAATAACCAATGCCACTTCTATCCATCTTCATTTCGGTGTTCATGAGTAGCTCATTTTGCAAATATTGGCCTCTTGTGAACTTGCTTAGGCCGGTCTTGAGATGCTCTTTCTCTTGCTTGAGTTTTTTATTTTCTTCAATAAGTGACTCATTTGTTGTTTGCTTCTCAAGAGCCATCAAACTTTTTAGCTTCTTGTTCTCACTTGCAAGCTTCTCATTTTCACTCTTGATCTTGGCATAATCATCATAGTAGTTTGACTCAACCACACTCTTGCCTTTGCTACTAGAACCTTGCTCAATGCTTTCAATGATCAAGTCATCACATGATGTAGCTATATCAAACTTAACAACTTTGTTAGTAGCATCATGTGTCTCAAAAGAAAGTTCATTAGCAACCATAAGACTATCATAGTCAATTTTCAATGTAGTGTATTTGTCTTTTAGAGAGTTATGCCTAGTGATGAGCTCATCATGCTTCTTCTCAAGTTTATTATGTTGATCTCTAAGCTCTTTGTTAGAAGTTTTTGAGCTCCTTGAGAGTGGAAGACATAATTTCATTTTGATCTTTGAGCTCACCACTAGCCTTTTGTGCACTTTCAAGCTTGGATGAGAGTGATTCATTTTTATTTTGAAGTTCATCATTTTTATTTCTAGTTCTTCTTATGACTTTAGTGTATTTGTTCAACAATTTTACAAGTTCATCATAAGAATGTGCGTCATATTCATCATCACTATCACTATCATCATCATCACTATCATGATTTTGTACCTTTCGTTCACCCTTGGCCATAAGGCATAGGTGAGTAGTGGATGATGATGGTGAAGGTGGCAGTGAAGGTGGTGATGAAGATGTCGGTGAAGATGATGGCCCCATCACAAATGCGGCAACCTTCTCTTTCTCATCATCGCTCTCATCACCGGAGGACTCACAAGATGATTCAATGTCGGTGGGCCAATCACCAACAATGTATGCTTTTCCTCCCTTCTTCTTCTTGTGGAACTCATTTTTTGCCATCCTTCTTCTTGTATGGCTTGTTTTTCTTCTTGTCTTCTTCTTCATCACTTGAATCATTCTTCTTGCCCTTGTTCTTGTTCTTGTACTTGTCTTTTAGAGGTCTAGGGCATTGATGAGCTAAGTGGCCAAGTTCACCATAATTGTAGCAATCCATCTCCGAGATTGGCTTCCTTTGCTACTTGTGAAAATTTTCTTTTTCTTACAATCAAACTTGATGCCACTCTTGTTGAGCTTCTTTAACATCTTGGTGGTCTTCCTCACCATGAGTGCAAGTGATGCATCATCAATATCACTTTCACTTGAGCTCTCTTGCACCATCATGGCTTGGCCCTTCTTCTTCTTGTCATGACTAGCTTTGAAGGCCAAGTCTTTCTTCTTGGAAGATGATGAGCCCTCTTCCGGAGTGATGTGCATGTACATCTCATGTGCATTGATCTTCCCCAATACTTGTGTCGGTGTTGCGGTGGAGAGATCACTTTGGTGAAGCACGGTGACAATGTGACCATACTTCTCAACGAGAAGAACACTCAAGATCTTCCTTGCAACATCCGATTGGCTCATTTGGGTGAGCCCAAGAGCATTGAGGTCCTCTACAAGAACATTCAAACGAGTGTACATATCATTAGCACTTTCTTTGGGAAGGATCTCAAAAGAATTGATTTTCTTTAAAGCAATATGATAGCGTTCCTCACGCTCACTCTTAGTTCCCTCATGGAGAGCACAAAGGTTTTCCCACAATTCATGAGCGTTTTTTGCATTACGCACACGATTGAAGATATCCTTGCCAAAGTCCCGGTAGAGTACATTTTTGGCCTTTACATTCCACCGGTCGTATTTCTCCTCGTCACCACTTGGGTTGGCGGGATCCTTGATAGCGGGTAGCCCTTGGGTTACGGCTCTAAGACACCCAACATCTATGGCTTCGAGGTACGCCTCCATACGGATTTTTCAATATGGAAAATCATCCCCTTCAAAGGTGGGAGGTGGTCCTTCCCCGTTAGACATCTTGCTCTAGACGGTAAAGCCTAAATTAGGAGCAACTCGGCTCTGATACCAATTGAAAGGATCAAGATGCCCAAGAGGGGGGTGAATTGGGCTTTTCTAAAAATTAATTGCAAGAATTAAATCCTACAAGCCGGAATTCACCCCTAGTGCCTACTTGTGTTCCTAGAGATTCTACCGGTAAAAGTTTTGCACCCTAGTTTCCAATCCTAGTCTAGCATGGCAATTCTAGGAAAGTAAATCAAGCAATGAATGTAAATACGAGAATGTAAATGCTTAAAAGTAAGGGCAAGAAACACGGCGATGTTTTCCCGAGGTATCGGAGAGTCGCCACTCCTCACTAGTCCTCGTTGGAGCACCCACGCAAGAGTGTAGCTCCCCCTTGATCCGCGCAAGGATCAAGTGCTCTCTACGGGCTGATTCTTCGACACTCCGTCGCGGTGAATCGCCCAAAACCGCTCACAAGATGAGTTGGGTCATCCACAAGCTCCGCCGGATGATCACCAAACTCTCAATCACCACCAAGCCGTCTAGGTGATGGCGATCACCAAGAGTAACAAGCTAGAACTCTCACTTGACCACAACAAGCCTAATAAGAAGATGGATGCACACTTGCTACTCTCTATTCACTTGTGAGGAACTCTCAAGCTTTGAATCTCAATCCACAATCCTCACTAGAGCTCTTGCACTCCCTTGCACTCCAAAGGTGTTTCTCAGCTGAACAAAAAGAGCAAGAGACCTTTAAAAGAGGTGGTGGGGATGTATTTATACACCCCACAGTCAAATCCAACCGTTACCTGCCAACTCAGTAAAATACGAGGTGACCGGACGCGCCGGTCGAAGTGACCGGACGCGCCGGTCGCTCGTAACGGTCGAAAACCTGAAATTTCGGCTGAGTGACCGGACGCGCCGATCAGGGGTGACCGGACGCGTCCGGTCGTACAGGGAGCTTACTGTACTCTGACCTGACGCGCGACCGCGTCCGATCAGTGATGACCGGACGTCCGGTCATCAAAGTACCTTACTGGAACGTGACCGGACGCGCCGATCACACTCCAGTCGCGTCCGATTAGGTGGTTTCCATCAAGTGACACGTGTCAGTCTGAACACCGCGTCCGGTCCTCGCAAGGGCCGCGTCCGGTCGTCAGCGCTGAAACACAGTTAGCGGTTAGAACTGACCGGACGCGTCCGGTTATACCAGACACCACGTCCGGTCAAGGGAAAACGTCTCTAAACACTCCGAAACGCGACGCAACTTGAACCAAGTTGCTTCCAACTGAACTTTGAGCTATTCTAGAGCTTCCTAGTGCTAAGTTTGATAAGTGTGCACCACATCTAAACATAAGACTCACCTAGGTCAAGCTACTCGCTCATGCCCCTTTATAGTATGGCCAAAAGAGAAAACGAAGATCCTAACGACTATTTCGAATGTAACTCAACACCTTGACATCCGGAACTAACCGTCCTTAATCTTGGCGTCACTCCTTTGAAAACCGAAACGATTTCCATCAAGGGGCATGAATACCACAGTGCCCAAAGCAGTTATCACCTTCATGACCTAACTTACCAAGGTTTCTGCAAAACACACGTTAGTCATGGTAATAAAGCGTTGTCATCAATTGCCGAAACCAACTCTCGGGGCCTAGATGCTTTCAATCCTAAAATAGACTATAGAATATCACATGTATACTAAGCGAACATCGCTAAATACACCATAGAATATCATTAAATACATTATAGAACATCGCATATATATTACGTGAACATCACTAAATACATCATATAACATCACAAAAAATATCATAGAACATCACATGTATATTACGCAAACATCGCAAAATACACTATAGAACATTACATTCATACCACGTGAACAGAAAAAAGCATCACAGAACATCACATGTATAACACGTGAACATTAAAAAAATATATATACTACGTGAACATAAAAAACAATATAGAACATCATAAAAATAATAAGAAAAGAAAAAGAAATAAAGGAAAGGTAAAAAATAAAAAATGAAAATAATAATAATAATAAACGCATGATGCACGAAAAGAAAAAAAGAAAAAGAAAAAGGTAAAGAAAAGATAAAAAGAAATCAAAAAGAAAAAAGAAAAAGAAAAGATAAAAAGAAAACATTACATGTATAGCACGCAAACAAAAATAATAATAAGAAAAAGAAAAAAAGAAATAAGAAATAAAACATAAAAGAAATAGAAAATATAAAAAGTTTAAAAAATAATAAAAAACACATAAAACAAAAATGAAATAAAAATAGAAAATGAAGCACGAAAAGAAAAATAGAAAGAAAAAATAAATTAAAAGAAAAATCTATAGAAAACATTAAGGAAAAAGAGAATGAAAAAAGATAAACATAAAAACAAAAATAAAATAAAGTAAACAAAATAATTAGTTATAGTAAAAACAAAAAGAATAAAAAAAATAAAAACATAAAAAATGAAAGAATAATGAAAAACCACATGAAACAAAAAGAAATAAAAAAATAAATTGAAGCAAGGGAAGAAAAAATAATAAGAAAAGGAAAGGAAAGAAAAAAATAAAAAAGAAATAAAAAATGATAAACGATTTAAAATGAAAAGAATAATAAAAACATCACATAAAACAAGAAGAAATAAAAAGAATAAATGAAGCACAAAAAGAAAACGAAAAGAAAAAACTAAATGAAGCACAAAAAGAAAAGAAAAGGAAAAAAGAAAAGGAAAGGAAAGGAAAAAAAGAAAAGAAAAAAGAACAGAAAAAGAAAAAGAAAAAGAAAAAAAAGAAAAGAAAAGAAATGAGAAGAATAAGAAAAAAAAAGAAAATAAAAGAGGAGAAACTAACGTATATACTACGTACCTGGAACCTGGATGGCAGCAAGCGTTGCGTCGCGCGGGAAGCGGGGCGCAGGAAACATCGCGTCGGGAAGCCGAGCGCGGCAAACATGGCGTGGCAAAGCCCGCTAAACATCTGAGTTGTTCGGCTATGCTAATAAACTGGTTGAAAAGCACTGTTGGTTGTGAGAGAAAAATACTACTCTAACTGAAAAAACAAGCTGAAAAGGACGGATTATAAGCCGAATGAACAAGGACATCGTTTGGCGGAGCGCTCGGGTCCGAACGTTCGGACCCGAAGAATTCCGGTTGTGAGAGGGTTTTTGCTTGTGTTGTGAGTGGGTAGAGGTAATAATGGATCAGGGTCCAAATCTATATGGCTGAAATTTTAGGGAAATTAACTGAAAATGTCAGTAAAATTGATTGAAATTTGTTAAAAAAATCGGTGCCACGGTCCACTACTTCTTTTTGCATATGGCATGTGGGTCTCACTTCAAAAGCTAGGCCTCGTAATTTTAAACGCTGTGTTCATACTTTGAGTTTTCACCAAAAAAACGAATTTTTTTTTAGAAATGATTCATTATGACAAACCCCGAGCCCCCAATGGCCCAATCTCTGCGGGTCTCTGAACCCTGAAGGCGTGGAGAACGAACTGACAGCCCATGACCCAAAAGAGCTAATCGGACCAGGCCTTCGTTAATAACAACTATAAGCCCATACAATGTAGTGTACACATATATGTCCGTTTTGTCTTGCTCAAAAAAAATGTCCGTTTTGTTGTGTTGGCTGTTGATCCTTCGTTAACCACTATAAACATTGTTTTTTCCTCGCCAACTCCATGGAGATAATTTATGCTCGTGAATTTTTCGTGTCCCTAATTCTATCACTAGCAGACTGGCAGAATGACAGTTCGTGTCTTCAAGCTATGCCTTACTTGCTCAAGCGATGTTTCGACCCAACCCAACTGCTGTCGATAAAGGCTTTTCCTTCCCTTGAATCACACGAGAAAGCTGGACAAACGTAGCATTCACCTCACACTTGATCGGGATTCTGCGTCTTTACTTCCGCGAAGCTAAGTTCCTACGCCAAACTATACTATAATAACACCTAGCGAGATGACTGATCTCAGGACACCGCATATGACGTGTCATCGCCAAATTTTTTCAGTCGTTGCAGGCAGCAACACTAGGTAATCTAGCAAATGGAATATGTTTTGGCAGTTGGGCTTGGGCAAAGCCTCTGGGATTTGCAATCTAGTAGAAGACTGGGACAGCCGGGCAGCCTCCTGTAAAGGATAATACCTGCCTTTGCCACTTCGAACTCGCCATACGCCATGTGCTAAAACCTCAACGCAAGGCAACCAACCTTTCCAGCCAATCATCAGGAGTTTTCAAAAAAAAAAGGAAGAAAAGCCCAATCATCAGGAGGAGGCCGCGCATGATTACATTCAGGCTTTGCAATTTGCCATGTTAAGTCAGCAAAAGTCAAGCTCTTTGTTCAGAGGTGGACTGGACGGCGCGGCCATCACCAAGTAGGCGGAGTAAACGCGGCTGCTCCGAGCGAGCCATCACATGGAGCTCCGTACCCGCACTTCCACACCTGTTCGTTTGGACTTATTAGCAGAATCAGCAGCCATCCAGCAGTATTTTTCTCTCACAACAAACCAGCGAACAGTACTTTCAGCACAATAAACCAGCGAAACGAACAGGGTGGAAAGGAACTGAATTTTTATTCTTCTGATGAGGCGAAGGAACTGAAATTATGACGAAGCAACCAAGTCAATTCACGGCCAATTTGTTATAGTCCTATCGTACCAGCTCATTGGATAAGGCTGTTTTTTCTCTCGTAAATACTGAGTACTTCGTATGACAGTCACGAGTTTACCAAACCGTATTTTGTTTGTGCAAGTTCTTGAAAAAACAAAAAACATCCCCTGTCTTCCCTTGGAAAAGACAAGGCTCTATCAAACAGGACACCCCGCCAGTACGTGTCCCGACTGCAACACTGGGGCGACAGGTATAGCGCTGTCGAGGCCAGCTGTTCTGCAGTATTAGCGCCATACCGCCCTTTGAGTATTCTCGATTTTCTCTCATCCATCCATCCATCCGGGCGAGTGGAGAGAAAGAACATGCAAAAATCGCGGCTGCATACATCAGGCGGGCCAAGACAATTCAGAACGTCGCGGCGAGGAAGGCGCACGCGAATACGCGACGACGGACAAGGACACGAGGCCCGGCCGCGGAGCGCGCTCGCCGAGACGTGTCAGCGCGCCACGGCTCAGACCTCAGACAGAGTCACCTCGGCGGGCTGGGCAGTGGCCGCCGCCCATGGGCCCTCATGCGGCCTGGCTGGCGCCGCGCGTGCCATCGCCGGCCGGCAGGCGGCAGCGAAGGTGTCAGGAGCGGTGGGGCTCCTCTGGCAGCGACACGGGGGTGCCAACGGCTAAAACGTGGAGACCGAGGCAGCGTGAACCGAAACAACTCGTTGCCCCGTGCCCCGGTTGCCTGGCCAGTGGTCACCCGCCTTTCCGCACGCACGCCGCGCCCACGTAAACCCGACGCGATGACGGACATCTCAGCTCTGGGTTCTGTCAGCTCGTCCACAGGCGGCGGCGTTCAAAAAACTTGAAACGCCAACGATAAACACCCCGTCCCGACGCGAGCGTTCGCCACGTGGGAAGTCAACGGTCCACGCGAAGATAGCTGGGATATCCTTTTCTGTCTAGGCTATAGTATGTATGCCCGATGGTTAGCGAGAGGAATGAATGATTTGTGATTGCAACGCTGCTGTGTTTCTCCATTTTTTTGTTCAGAAAAAAATAAATGATTGTGACGTCCATACTTGCGTCATCTGTCATCGCGATAATAAAGATCTCATTTCCCACGGCGAGTGTTAGTTTACTATCGGCGAAATCGAGACCAGCATGTGGGCAACTTGAACATACGAAGGTGGTAATTTTATTGTTAACACACCATCGCGCATTGTATTTCCCTCCCGTTTCATGATGTGATCTTTTTTCACTGTATGACTCTGATCTTTTTAGCAGCATTTTGGAATGACTCGGGCACTCAGCACTGTTTGTTATGGTCGAATCATGACCGTGCCACGTACGTTCTGCCCTACACATTTCACATTTGAACAGAAGCACGGAAATTCCGTGCCTAAACGGATATACTGAGTGCTGTAGTTTTTCATCCGTTAATTGTGCATGAAACCATGCTAACTTTTCATGTCTTGGAAATTCCAAGGCTAATCGAAAATTCATGTCCCAGAAATTTTAAGCCTGACTAGAATGTTGACGTTTAAATTGGGTCCATGCCATAAGAGGCCCATGAATCTAGAAAAAAAACTCTTTAAAATAACATGATGATAGTATCATATTGGTTTTTCAACAGGATAAGACCACCCCTGCTCTCTACAAAATATGGGGTACATGGCTGATTAAGATATCACAATCATCTAAATTACTTTTAAGACCCTTTTTGCCTAATCCTTTTTCCAACCCCACGTTGTTATTCATCTCTTGATCCGACAACTAAGGATAGCGCCTTAGGCTTGCCATCTGACCTAGAGCAACATTCCGATGTCCTTGCCCTTGCCCTAGCGGGGCTCTTTTCGGACAAGAGCTCGGATGGTTTCTTCGCTAATTTGCTCCTAAATTAGTCGTTTTTTGTGACGTAAACACGATTGATTACCCTATCATGGTTTGCTCGTAAACCTCTTCGTTCCTCATCACATAAGTGTGATCCTTGCTTGTTCTTTGATCCGTGGCGTTCGGACGATCTAGCCCTAGCTAGTGTATGTGACCGATCTTTGTGTCAACACAGAATTTTCGGTTAGCAAAGTGACTGGTTCGTGAAGGGGTGGAATATTTATAGCATCTCTTCTCTTTAACTCTTAACCTGCCAGGATCGCTAGAAAATCTCCGAGTCAAATATAAGTACCATTTGTAGCACCCCCACACCACCACATAAAATTTTTTGCATGAACTACAAAACTAAAAAATGGGTTGAATCAAAGCAGATACATTTAATCAATTTTTGTCACCAGGATATACACACGTTACAAATTAACACATGGAACAGCACTTTTCTGACTTTACCTTTGTTTTGACACCTTTGCAGAGGTAAAAAATATTTTAATAATAAAACCTGGTAGCCAGTCAAACTTAGGTCCTGTTTAGTTCTCCAAAACACCTAAAAAATTTTACACAGTACCTATCACATCGAATCTTTTTGACGTATGCATGAAACATTAAATATAGGTAAAAAAATAACTAACACAATTTGTCTGTAAATATCGAGACGAATCTTTTGAGCTTAGTTAATTTATGGTTGAAAAAATTTTGTCAAATAACAACGAAACTGCTACAGGAATTTTTTTCAAAAAGTTTTGGATCTAAACGAGGCCTTATACGAAACTTGCAATGCATTCAACTATTCAAGTATATATAGTACATCATGTACAACAACCATCACATAGAACCACAAAGTAGACGTTGTTCTTTTGACTGATTTTGCCTAAACTCGTGCAGAATAGAAGTTCAAAATATGTTAACAAAAAAACACACAATAACCCAAATTAATAAGGGTGTGTTTAGTTCCCCATTTTATCAAAAAAATTTTGAATTTTGGCTCATTATTTTGCAGAATAGAATTAAATATCATGCAAAATTTTTAGGAAAACTGTATCTATTCTCCATTTTAGATTTTAGCATCAGGAGGCTAAAAAAAGCTAAAAAGTCAAAAAGCCCTGACGCACCTCATAAAAAATTTGATATTTTGGATGGAACTAAACACATCCATGAAAATTTTAGCATTTTGTATTTTATGATTCCAGAGTATTTGAGATTTTGTATTTTGCATCCCACGAGAAAACACAGCCTGAGCCGTTGCGGTAAACCGAATTTTATGGAGGGACAGCGGCAAAACTGGCCGGTGAGGCGGTGAGTCGGCGGCCTCCTACGCTGGCAGCTTACTAGCAGGCCAGGCCAGCAGCGGCGCTTGCTTCCTCCCCCGCTACCCTCTCTTCCTCAAAGTCTATCTAGTAGAGAAAAAAGAGGACGATAGGGCGGAGAGAAATAACCCCGATACCCGGAATCGCCGTGTAAAATCAAACGAAACCAGAGCGGCAGATACAATAAGCAGCAGCTGCAGCAAGCAGCATCGCGGCAGACTCCACCGTCACGCCACCGCGCCGAGAGAGAAAAGGCGAGCGGCGGTGGCAGGCGAGGGGACGGACGAAAGGGGGAAATCGCCTGCCTGCCTGCCGCGGTGGGTTGGTGGGTGCCGCCTCCGCATCCTGCTGCTCTGTTCCGCAGTCCACCCCCATTTACCTCGCCTGACCTCGCATGGATTCCCGCTCGCTTCTCCTCCACTCCACGCGCCGATCCGCCACCTGCCAGGAGAGCGCGACGCGATCCAATTGAGGTCCAGGAGGCGGGGGGCTGCCTGCCCGCTGTGTGTGTGTTCCCCTCTGTTTCCGGCTCCAAAAGCCTGGCCGCGCCGCCGCTGGAGGCCATCGCGCGCCTGCACGGCGTCTTGGTGGGGTGGTCGAAACAGCAGCAGCGGCCGCCGCCGCGCGGGCGACCCGGTGCGAGGAAGCGGTGGCCGAACCGGGGGAGCGCGATGCTCTGGGTGGCGCGCCTGTCCGGCTTCTTATCCGCCGCCATGGCGATGGTGGTGCTGTCGCCGTCGCTCCAGTCCTTCCCGCCCGCCGAGGCCATCCGGTCGTCGCAGTTCGACGGCAGCGTCCGCTTCCCGGGCCAGATCGCAGGGGGCGCCAGGGGGATCGCCTTCCGCCGCGCCCCGTCGTTCCGCAATGCCGCCGATTGCGGCGCCGGCGCGGGCAACGGCACCGCCGCCAATGTCTGCGACCCTTCGCTCGTCCACATCGCGATTACGCTCGATGAGGAGTACCTGAGGGGCTCCGTCGCCGCGGTCCACTCGGTGGTGCAGCACGCCAGGTGCCCCGAGAGCGTCTTCTTCCACTTCCTCGTCTCCGACCCGGGCCTCGGGGACCTCGTCCGCGCGGTCTTCCCGCAGCTCCGGTTCAAGGTCTACTACTTCGACCCCGAGCGCGTCCGCGGGCTCATCTCCACGTCGGTCCGGCAGGCGCTGGAGCAGCCGCTCAACTATGCGCGCAACTACCTGGCCGACCTCCTCGAGCCCTGCGTGCGCCGCGTCATCTACCTCGACTCCGACCTCGTCCTCGTCGACGACGTCGCCAAGCTCTGGCGCACCGACCTCGGCGGTCGCACCGTCGGCGCCCCCGAGTACTGCCACGCCAACTTTACCAAGTACTTCACCGGCCGGTTCTGGTCGGACCAGCGGTTCGCCGGGACGTTCGTGGGGCGGCGGCCGTGCTACTTCAACACGGGGGTCATGGTGCTTGACCTGGAGCGGTGGCGTCACGCGGGCTACACGCAGCGCATCGAGCGCTGGATGGAGATACAGAAGTCGCCGCCGGGGCGCATCTACGAGCTGGGGTCGCTGCCGCCCTTCCTGCTGGTGTTCGCGGGGCACGTGGCGCCGATCGAGCACCGGTGGAACCAGCACGGCCTCGGCGGCGACAATGTCCTGGGCAGCTGCCGCGACCTACACCCGGGACCCGTGAGCCTGCTGCATTGGTCCGGGTCCGGCAAGCCATGGGCGCGGCTGGGCGCCGGGCGGCCGTGCCCGCTCGATGCGCTCTGGGCGCCCTTCGACCTGTACGGCCCCGCCGGCGCCGGCGCCGGGGAGTCCCGGTAATACCGCAACACTCGAAAAAGAAAGATTCTTTTCCTTCTTTGGCCGACCCCGTACAAATCCTGAGCTTCTAATTTCTTGGTCTACAACATTACCTATTCAAAACTATATGTTTTTTCATCCCTTTTTTTTTTCTTTTTTACCCCCTGGGCAGTTGGATTAAATGTTTTGTGTTAGATTGTTCATGTTTGTTCTTAGTGATCCCTTCCTCCATTCCTTTTTTGATCTTTTTGTTACTAAAATCATTTGTATCCTACTCTACAGAGCTGCAGGCTTGCAGCCTCATCACAATAAATAAAAGGAACAGAGAAATAGACTTTGCAGTTTGCAGCAAAATTGCTACTCATCTCTCCCTCTGACCCTTCGGTGTCTGCTCATTCACTCTCGCCATCAAGGGGTGTGTTTAGATGGAAAAGTTGGGGGTGAAAAGTTACTGTAGCACTTTTCGTTGTTATTTGGTAAAATTTGTCCAGCCATGGATTAATTAGACTCAAAAGATTCATCTCGAACTTTACAGCCAAACTATGTAATTAGTTATTTTTTTACCTACATTTAATATTTCATGCATGCGTTTAAAGATTTGATGGGATGGGTGGAAGAGGAAATATTTCGGGTTACTGTAGCAAGTGAACGCGGCCCAAATCCACAATCCACCCATGAAGAGTCAGTCAGTCCAATGCAGCACCTGCATAACAACCCTTAATGCTCTGCCCCTGGACTCGACGAATACTACCGCCTCCCCAGTCCCCACCATGGACCGGTTCCTTGTACCATCAACGGCCGAGTCACCGTCAATCGCTCACAAACATGAGTAACTTGGAATCCTCATCTTTGTGGCCGTGCACGAACTGACTGACACTAACAACCATTTCGCTCGCGCTTAAGCACTTACGGCAGATAAACCAAGCTCGCGTGGATTAAAGCCAACGGAAAGGGCCGGTGTGGGGGCAAGGACTCGGTGGCTGCAAGCAACACGGGACTTGTGAGCTACCGCCCAAGACCGCCTCTCTTTTCGGGGTCCTCCTCCTTCGCCTTTCCTCCGGTGGGGCCTCTCGCCACTCCCGCTCCCGCTCGCCATCCTCGCCGCTTTATTCTTTTTGCAAATCATTATTGTGCTGCTGCTCTCCTCTCATCGGGGGATTTTTTTTTATCTCTCTCTCCTTTTGTTTTCTCCAAGCCAGCAGCACCTCATCTTCTCCTACAAGAACCTTTTGTTTTTCTGATCATCTCACTTTCCTTGCCAGCTCCCACTTAGCATCTACTTGTCGCCCTCCGCTCAATGCGTCCAGCAGCCAATATTTTGTGAACAATGTGGGTGGAAGAAAAAGAGAGAAAAAAAAACATTTCGTGTCAATTGGTGCTTGGCATGACCCGTGCGGTACTCTCGCTGCCAGGGGGCCCTCCGCTGGTGAGGTGGTAAAGGGCGCCGGGCCCCGCTCGGTGCCCGCCACACGCGTCGGTTTCTGCCGTCGCCAGTGCGCCAGGCACACAGTTTCAGCTTCAGCTAGGCTTGCCCGATTTGATTTGGCTGACGGTGACGGTCTAACCGACGCGGGCTTTTAACCTTTGGCAAATTAGCTCCGGCTAATCAGCTGCTTACATGTGAGATTCATGTTGTTCGGACTTCGGAACTGCAAGTGCACGCCGTGTGATTGAATTATTTTACTTTTAAGTCCCATTTCCAGCAGATACATGGTTGATCTCACTCGTAACGCCAAAGCTTGCTAATGATCTGATGATTGCCTTTCTGTATGTAGTACCTCAGAATTCTGGTGCACCTAATGTCCTTATCGCCGGTTATCATCGCCGTTTTGATTGTCTGAAGCTAATTTTGAACTGTCCACAGTATCGATCGCTTGTGATCTCCTTCAGTCTTCTAGAGAACTACTACTCCCTCAAGCTATTGATGTCAGTATTGTTTAATTGGGTGGCTGCTGATGCGAGCATTTGGTTAAATCATTCCTGGTGTTTATCTTGTGTACGGTTCAGTTTAGCAACGCCAAACCATGTGCATTTTATCGCCAAAAGCTTTGCCTTTTATATGTCGTAGCTCCGGCAAAACCATGGTCGTTTCTCCTGCATGTGGTATGGTAGAAAGGCAAAACGATAGGACCTTTCCGGAACCCTGCAGCACCTGCAGGCCGGTGCTTGCGGTTGGAGTAGTGCCGTATCGCAATGCTCATGAGAGGATCAGATCAGCGCGAGCCTCCGGGTGGTCCTCCACTCCTCGAGTGATGATGCGACGGCATCTCATGAGGTGCGCGGGGGTTCTGGTGGGGCGATCACGCTCACGCGCGTCCCTCCCTCTAGCGCCCTCGCGTTCCGTTTGCGTCGGTTAGGATGTCAGCGTCGCCGAGCCGAGCACGGCCTCCGCCGCGAGGCCGAGGGAAAGCTGACCGGCAAGGCGACCCGTGCCCCGGCGCGCGCCTGCTTAATCTTTTCGCGCGCAGCCGCTCCTACAGCATCTCCGGTGATCGGCGGTGCGCGTGGGCCTTTAAAGGACGGCGTTTTTTCGGATGGCCGCTGTGGCGTCCCGTCCGGCCCAGTACGCACAACGTGGTTGGTGCTGAGACGAGACAAGGGACAAGGGAGTGCTGCAAGTCTGCAACGAGAAATGAGACGGATATGGCATGCATGCATGGATTGAAGAAGGTAGAAGAACCGTTGTGTTTCGCGAGGATTTCTCGTCTCGGTGCCACTGTGGCATTGCGTCCTCCTTTTGCCTACTGCCGTGATGTGCCGCTGCGTACGACGGGTTTGCTTAAACAGTGACGTACGGTGGGGCTGCCAGCCAGATGCCTGAGAAAGACGGCGTATGGACCCCGAAAAGTATAGTCCTTGGATTGTTGACCTTATATCATGCATGTTGCCCCAGGCAAGAGGGATTCCTAGGGTGCGGGATAAGGTTACACGATTCTGTTTTGGGGTGCCTACCTTCTTCCGTAAGCTAGCTGTCCAGAGGCCGCACAGGGCCCAGCATGAAGCGAAGGGAGGTCCTAACGCCGAGACCGATCAACTGGTGGACCAGGGCGATTGGATGCTCGTTTTTCGTCCGATAAATCCACGAACACCTCTCGGTCTCCCTAGAACGTCCACAAATTCTGTTGAGACATATAGAACAAGGGGGCTGGAAGACATAATAAGGGTATAATAATAAAAAATAAATAAATATATTTTATTGATAAAAGATCAATTACGTAATTGGATACCTCAATCGGCCGTGTTACCATATTTTATATGGAGCAGGGGTGGTCTTATTCCGTTGGAAAACCAATATGGTACTATTTTTAGGTCGTTTCATATAGTTTTTTTTTATATTAGGCCATGACTGCACGGGCAGATTCTAAAACCGGCCTAGGTCAAGTGTCAACACTAGCTTATCTCATACGAATTCAGGCTGATGATTGCTTCTCGGCACAAACAAAATAAAAAAAATCTCAAATTTCGTCCGTGTGCTATATATGTCAAATGGCCCATCGGAATTGTCGGTTATGCATGGTGGGTCCATGTTTAGTGACTGTGACTGTCCCGGCTCCACCGATGAATCAAGGTCGGGCAACTATAAAACAACAAAGAGGAATGAGGGAACCTGAATTGGTGGGAAGACAGAGAAGAACAGTGGAGTAGATGAGGAAGGGTTGCGAGAGAAGGACGGTGGGAGAGGCACCGGCAAGGCAAGGGGCGGAGAGGCAAATAAGGGCAGTGCGGTAGCGTAGAAGGACACAATGAGAGCAAAGCAGAGTGTGGAGAGCAAGTTTTCCTTGATCCCCACTCGCAGTGCAAAATGGTGGAGCGCTTCTAGAATGAGCAACGGTGTTTGGCAGTGCTCCACTTGACTTGCGGAGTGAAGCGTGGTCAGACTGGCCCAACCATCCTTAAGGATGTAATTCTAGTTTTGCCTTTAATCAAATCATCTAAAATTTGGATGAGTTTATAAAAAAGATTATCAACTTTTGCTACATCAAATAGGTTTATAAAACATATTTCTTGACAAATTTAATGTCATTTATTTGGTGCTATAGCTATTGATATATTTTTCATATAAATTTGGTCAAGCTCAAGATGGTTGAACTCGGTGCTAAAATCGGTTTTTTCCTCGACAGTGGGAGTAGATGCCAACTAAATAGAGAGGTGTAAACCTCGAGCAAACTTGTTAGCAAATTTATTGAAACATAAATTTACAAAATTAAGTGTTAGTCTAGATGGCACCCCGAACAAAACAGAGGTCTTCTGTACGCAGGGAGATGTGCTCTAAAGGAATCTGGACTGTTATGTTGTACTGGTACTACCAGCGAATCCAGCATAAGTGGATGACGTGGCAGCATAATCAGCCTGTTCGCTTGGGCTGATCTGGCTAGCTAAAAGTACTGCTGATTGGTTTTTTCGTGAGAGAAAAACACTGCTGGCTGGGGCTGGCTGACTGGTTTGGGAAATCAGGAGACAGCTAGCTCCGAGATGACATGTGATGGTCGAGCAGTCGTTCTCTGTTACTATCAGATTACCGCGCGCAAGCCATTTCTCTCTGCTTGTAACTGTAACCAACCGTCGACGCTGCCTTCTCAAAGGAAGAAGTAACATCTTACGGGCTGAGAAAACTTGTGCTGGTAAACAAAAGCAACGATAGTGAATTGACACGGTGCACTAGAGGTAGAGCAGTCCTATCTTTGTTCTTCGTAGCCTACTTGGTAGAGCCCCCGATGCAGCAACGCTGCACTACTCCTCTGTCCATGGGCCCCCGAATGTGTGATCCACGTATGCCGATGTGCGAGCCTTGCTGTCCCCGGCGTCCATGAGCCATCCATCCATTCTCTGCCTAGAAAGATCGAAACCCGCCGACACCATCGTCGCCAAGCCTTCATTGCCCCAATGATTCCAACCACGAGGTTTACATGAACATGCATGAGAATCTACTACTAGACCATATCGCATCTCCCTGTTTAGTGCCCTTGCCATTCTCAGGTCACCACAAACCTGAATGGAACTCCATCGATCAGACCGGAACATCTTGTAGCTCTGTCCCCCACCCCACATGGCCTATGCTCAGCCGTTCATGACCTAATGGTGCAGACCCCGGAGCCGCAGACACATGGCCAAGCTACGAAGTCTCTGCTGTCATGCACAGTACTATCCGCATTTGCCTTTGCAATGCGCAAGATACCATGAGTATTTGGCTGGCCTTGGAGTTGGAAGTTCTAAACACATGGCCTTGGTCTCTCTACAGCTGAACCCTGAACAGGACAGTCGTGTCCTGCTGTCTCCGCTAGTGACGAATGGGAAGGTTCCGAGTTCTCTGCCTTGTTGCCTCGCCCGCTAGGCCGCCACAGCGTACAAGTAGGGCAGCGTTTGGTTCCAAGAAATTTTGCAAAAGAACAGTAGATTCCCCGTCACATCGAATCTTTAGACGCATGTATGAAGTATTAAATATAGATAAAAAATAAAACTAATTACACAGTTTAAACGAAATGGACGAGACGAATCTTTTAAGCCTAATTAAACCATGATTGGACACTAATTACCAAATAACAACGAAAATGCTACAGTTGCATTTTGCCAAAAATTTTGGCAACTAAACAACCCCTAGGAGTACAAAGCACCATGGCCACCAACCGTCAGTCGAGAGCATCTTGCTCGCGGATAAGTACGAGTGAGACTGCAAGGACCAAGGACAAGGAGTGTGAAAGACAGCGTGGCGCCGTGCCCCTGCCTGCGTCGTCACTCCTCCTTGTCCCTGGCGCGGTTGCCTCTGAAAAGTCGCTTCCGGCGGCAGGGAGTACAGTACAGGCTGTGATGAAGGCAGCCAGCTTGTCCAAAGCTGGCTTGGCGACTGCGGCGGCGAGCTGCGTCCTCTTCCCGACACCCGATCTCAGCTGTAGTACGCCTGTACGGCTGTACCTGTACTGCACATGCACGGCCTCCCTATGCAAACGCCTGCACCGTACCTGTACTTATAGCAAGAATCAAGCAAATCCATCTCAGTGTTATAAATGGGGTTTTGGTTGATGCAGCATCCCATTGGGCCCTTGTGCTGTTTGTACGTGTACATATCCTTATCCTAGGGGGACTAGGACCATACGTGCACTGTGCAGTATACACGCGGCCTTGCCTTTGTTGGCGTTTCTCAAGCTTACAATTTCATTCACATAAGATGATTATAAGAATGTGAGATGCATGCGCGCTAGATATTTCTTTGTTGGAGCAAATCGATCTTGCGTACTCCAGGGGCAGGTCGTTGCAAGGGTCATCTCTGATTTGACGCTGCGATCATGGGTCTGAGTGATCTAGAGGAGGGGTGGGCAGGATTGTTTGGCGATCTCCTGATAGGCCTAGTTTAGATGACAAAATTTTTGGGAGAAAATTCCTATAGTACTTTTTGTTGGTATTTGACAAAATTTGTCTAACCATGGACTAACTAGGCTCAAAAAAATTTATCTCGATATTTATAGACAAACTGTACAATTAGTTTTTTTTTACCTACATTTAATGCTCCATGCATACGTCTAAAGATTCGATACGACAGGTGATGTGCAAAAATTTTTGACCTTTTTTTTGCCATCTAAACGAACCCATAGTGCCCATTTCGTACGGCCTTCGGTCCTTTTTCTCATTCTCTTTGAGCCGTCAATTCGGTGGTCAACGGCTCCGTGTTCTAGTGGCGCCGTCCACAGAACCAACCGTCAACTCCTCCGATTACAGAAAAAACTCTGCCAATTTGAGGTAAGGCCTTGTTTAGATCTCAAAATGTTTTGAGAAAAATTCTTGTAGCACTTTTCGTTATTATTTAGCAAAATTTGTTCAATCATGGACTAACTAGGCTTAAAAGATTCGTCTCGATATTTACAGATAAACTGTGTAATTAATTATTTTTTTTACCTATATTTAATGCTTCATACATGCGTCCAAAGATTCGATGTGACGGATACTGCACAAATTTTTTTTGAGTCTTTTTGACCAACCAAACAAGGCCTAAGGTGTTGTATTGTCATCTCACATACTCGCACTTAAAATGGAGCTAGGCTATGATATGAGGCAAACAAACCTGCCTAGCTATTTAATTTCAAAAAAAAACCCCGCCTAGCTATTTTGGTTGCTCTAGACCATTCATGGCATGCACCGCGCATGCAGTTCACAATTTGGGCGAATGAATCGTCGTCGTCGTCGTTCAAGGTGGACGACGCCGACGTACTGGTACGGAGCCAGCTACCTACCTCATTTTGTCTCAGCTAACCTAACACCAGGATGCTCATCATCGGTATGTCACGGCACGTACGTACTGACACCAACCAGTTTCAAGATAGTTGCGACGTTCGCGTCACTAACTGACTCCTGTTCTGCCGGCCTGATCCTGATTCGTTCCTGTTCATGTCACTAATTAACTGACCCCTGCTCGGCCGGCTTGATCATTCGTTTCCGCCGCATCGGCCCGGCATTGCCGCCACACACACATACATGGGGCCATTGCATGGTTGCGCGCGCGCGTAAGCGTACATCAACATCGTCATCGCAAGATGCCATAGTACAGTACAGCAACGGCGAGTAACGGGGCACGACGCACGAACCACGAAGCATGCTGAGAGCAGACTGCAGCGACGGATCAACGGACGGGCCTTACCTGACAGCGCCATCTCGGCTAAAATAGTAGTAGCTGCAGGCACAGCTGAAGCTAGCGATTGTTTATCGATCTCGCAACAGCAACGGGGCAACCGACACGAGCGCGGGGGTTGGGACGACGAGCAGAACACGTACCCCGATCTGCGTCCCGCGCGGAGTCAGCTCGTGGTCGTGGATCTTACGTACGCTTTTGCGCATGGGCATGGCCCCGCCGGCATAGCTCACTGAAATGAACCCACATGTCCTGAAGCCCTGCTCGTGGTCTATTCTAGTAACAGAGCGAGCGAGCCGGCCTTTGTCGGCGCCATGCATGCACCGACGGGCGACGGGCTTGGCGGATCCAATCAGGCAGGACAAAATGCCGGGCGGCGGCATGCCTCCAGCTGCTGTGGGATGAAGTGACCACCAATCCACCACCGCCCCGCCCCCGGCCGATGGCCGGCCGGCATCGCGGACTGGATTTTATGTGTGAGCGCTTTGTTGCTGTTTGATTACCCGTTTAGCGCAGCGTTGTTTCTTTTCAGAACGGAGAGAAGAAAGCATGGAGACTACCTGCTAGCCGTGGATTCTCGATATCTTAACTTCCTACCTGCTAGCCGTTGATAGGTTGACTAGTCAAATACTCCAGTGATGAGTGAAGCAAAAATATGCACGTCTTCTTCAGACTTTCAGACCAGCAACACCCAAGAAGCCCTGCTTCACAAGTCACAACCCAGCCCATACATAAGGCGCTGCCTCTGGTCGGCCAGTTCGGTTCCATAGGTAGGCCGGCTCACGGACTAGCATCCTGACCAGCGCCTATTTCGGCCCACGACACGCCTCCCAACTGCCCAACCTACTCCTCAGCCCAACAGGCCACTGCGCTTCCCTGCCACCTCGATGGATCCGCTGCCTCCGACTCCAACTCCCTAAAGTTCCCATGTTCCGCAGTTCGAGATCAAATAATAGTCTAGAGTAGATAAATCAAACCGGTGCCTCATAATTTATGATGAACTGTTTCAGATAAATCAAACAAATGTGGGAGAATCAAACAAGTTCGGATATTATAACGGCTCGCTTAACATCGCCCCCTAGAGCAACTTTGGAAGGGTTTTTGAACAGTGTTTTTCTCTCACAACAAATCGGTGAATAATACTTTCAGCCAAACGAACAGGGAGTAGGATGCTACTCTACATATTGAGCCCAAAGGGAAAAAAACATGACTACAGAACTCTAAATTTTGAGCCATGGGGAAAAACATATCGAGCCTAGAGCTGAGTTGGTGATGAGTGATGGTTAGTCGACAAGGTTGTAGGGGAGAGTGATCTCCAAGCTCAACCATAGCATAGAGAGAAATGAAAAAAAGTTTCTGGCCCCCCAGTTTTCTCGTATCTCCCACAAGACTAGCCCTAAGCGCTGCCGCCGCTGCTTACCACCGCTGGTCCCTCTCCGTTCCCCTCCGGCATCTCGCCGAAGGCCGGAGGGAGCGTGAATCCATTGTTTTAATAAGTTTTCTAGTAGATTGAGTCCTTAGGATTAGGGTGTCTCCATGTCAATTTTTTTGGTATTGCGGATCTATCTCCTCCTCTCTGGCGACGACGAAGGAGCAGGGTGGAATCGTTTTCTCCAAGGTGCCTCTGTTGAAGATGAGAGCGACAACTACAGCGTCAGTATGACGACATGGAGACTTTTCTTTCCGAACGGCGATATCAAGACGGAGATGATGTCATCGCTGTGGAATAATTTTGTCCAGTCTCTTCTCCGTTTTGTTGTGGTTATATCTGGCCACGATGAAGGACTAGGGAAAATAAATTTCAGATCAGTCTTCCTCATTCTTCGGTGACAGAAAAGGAGATGGAAAACATAAGAAAGAAAAAGTTTCTCAACTCCGCTTGCAGGGATGTTGGTCGCCATTCTTTGGGCATATGTTCTCAGGCTTGTTGCCGAGTGTTTACCTGTGCGGTCATCCATGCGAAGTATTAAATAAGTTTGGTTTTGCAATTTGGAGTTTTTCACGGCGTAGGTACAATTTAGATGAAAATCAATTTCTCAATATATGTAGCGTATTTTAGAGTGCTTATAACGTGTTAATGTACCCAGCTAGTATTATTTAATATAATTCTTCTTTCGTCGAAAAAAAATACAAAGAGAAATGTCCACCGCAAAGAGGGAAGAGAGAGAGGGAGGGGGGAGGGGATCGAAGGAAGGAAGTGGGCATGGGGACCAAGGACACGACGTGTGAGCGGGTTAGAAAAAACAAGAGGTGCAGTGGGTGAGATATGAGATTGGGGAGGAACAGGAGAAAGTGAGTAGGGACAAACATGAAGGTGGCATGTGGGTTCTACTACCATTTGTCGTTCATATCAGCAAGATCACCCATAAAAACAGTTAGGATGGCTAAACGAAACGGTTTCAATAGTTGGATAGTCAAAGGTTCATATTTTTTTTGAGTTTCATAGCTAAAAAAACTTTGATTGATAGTTCAATGCTAAAATAGTACTAAAAAAGCATATTTTTTAGATAATGATTAAAAAAAAGCATATGGAAGACGATAAACATTGTTAATTTGATTCCACAAGTATTTTTGTCCATAATCAGTCTTTTTCGTTGGGATATAACTGGTCAGGTGAGAGGTCGGAATGTTGAAATGATCTTAGAGCTTCTTATTAAGCGGATCTCCAGTGCAACTTTAAAAAAAAATTAAAAAATATTGGTAGAGAGATACTTCTTCTCCGCTACCTAGGACCAGTGACGGAGCCAGGAAAAATTTTTAGGTGAGGCGAGTTCTAACGAGAAAATAAACCGAAAAGCTTGTGGACTAAATCACACACAATCACATACTATGATCATACAAATCTTGAAAAAAACTACACTCACAAAAAAACTACACTCACACAAATTATGGTAAAAAGTGCATAAGAAACAAAAAATGTTACCTCAAATTTGAAGAACAAATTAATTGTTCTTAATGAGTTGATCCAAACACAATACATTCCAAAATATAAAAAAAATGAGAAGGGGGAAGCTGTACATTGTGTGAAGACCAATTAGCGGGTCATGGGGTGTAGACTGCTCCTGCTGGCTCTGCGCAACGGTGTGTTCGCGTAGCCGATGGCTACCTAGTCGGCTACATGGGACACGACCTCGGAGCTGTTGAGAGTTGAGGCGCTAGTGTCACACCCGGTTTTCTAAAGAACAAAACCAGGCTAATCATATGTGTGCCCAGGAAGTCCACACATATGCCAGAATGAAAAAGTATCAGAAACAATGTTATTATATAACGTATACATAGCTATATTCACACTTACATCAGAGTATCGCGGAACGGTGACTAAACTTCAGGCTCTATTCTTCTCAGGGACGGCTGACTGGGGGTAACATATGCCTAGCACCTCTACTAGTCTTCTGGAAACTCCACTACACCTTTGTCCTTCTTCCGAGTAGCATCTTACTACACACTGGAGTGTGGGGGAAATAGCAAGAGTGAGTCCATGTCGAACTCAACAAGTATAACACAGGGTTCATGAGGCACAAAAGGCTAGACACTGTTTGACTGCGTTTAGCTTTTATTCATCATATAATTAGCAATTGAGTAGCATCAAGGTATTCCAATTCCCATTAATGAATCAATGATCAATTGTAATAAGGATAATGAATAGCATTAACATGAGCATAATAATAACAACAGTAATTAAGCATGATATAACAATGGTGAATAACTATTCCGTAAGAATCCCCAAGGCCGCTCGTATCCGTGAGCACGGCTAGTATACCAGTTTTTAACTCTGCGCAGAGGTGTACACTTTCACTGTGAGTCATGACTTCCAAATGCATGGGTTCGCGACTCCCCAAAACACCGGAAATCATATAAAGCCATTCAAAAGTTCGTCTAACAAGTTAGGGCCATTAGATTCACTCGGCAGGCAGATGTAGAACCCCCCTTCCCTGTGGCACAACAACCGCAGCCTATACACACTAGGCCAGGGGCTCGCACTACACCCAACGTGGCAAGCCATTCTTACGCCATTTAAGGTAACCACTAACAAGCTAGAAAAGGTCTCTTGAACAACTAAAGCCAGAGCCATATAGCCCTCACAGCTGTACTGTATATCCCGGTTATCACTTACAGGTAAGTCCTTATGGAGAGTAACTAGAGCATCAAAATAACCCACAAACTCTAGCCCCCTTTCAACAGAAATAAAATCATCTTAATTGGTTGATTGCATAATCCATTAGTCAAATTACAAGATCATTGTTCATAATTAAGCGCTAGCAGTAGCTACCCAAATGCATACCCAAGGTTGACAAGGAAACAAGATATCAATAGCTAAGTTATAATCTCTATGGTTGTCAAGGAGGACACATGCATATGTATGATAATTTCAGTGAATAGGACAACAAGGATAGTCCCATGTTATACTTGCCTTGATCAAAGTTCTCCGATAGATACTGCTGGTCCGGCTCAAAATAATACTCCTAATCGTCGTAGTACTGCTCACCGTCTAAATTCGATCACCAAGCATCAACATACAAATATTCCGAGCAAACATACACGAAGCAAACAAAAGATACAATTAGAACAGTACACCAACAGTAGAAAAATATTTAAGAAAGCTTACAAAACTATTCTACACGTTACTACGATCACACAGACGTAAAGATCACGAAATTCGGATTTAAAACGTGAAAGTTATGAATTTTCTAAGATTTCCTATAGATAAATAATTACTTTAATATAAACTCGAAAATTAAATTTTCTAAACCTACTGTACAGCTACACTAACATATAGGGCTTGCAAATACAAATCTAACGCAACTTGAACGGGTCAAATCGGAGTTAAAACGTGGAAGATATGGCCTAAACAAGATTGTATGTGTATACGTATTTCTATTATATTTCGGGATTTGTTTTTCTAAAGGAAAACGGCCACAAAACTTATGCATGATGTCATCAAGCTAGCAAATTGGATGGGAACCTGCATTGTGCTTGCACATACGTAGACCTAACAGCTTGCATGGCACTATGGCTCGATGAAATAAATAAATAATGAATGGATCAAACTATTCACTTATTGCAAAACAACAAGAACGGATTTAAACCGGGATTGCTTTTAATTAGAAAACTATTAAATAAATATATTAATCTAATTACTATTTAAATTAATAAATTCATAATCAAATGACATGATAAACATCGTTACTAATACATAGTTTACGTCGACACAAACACGACACGACGCGAATGGAATTATAACCCTTAGTTATTTTCTAATTAACAACGGTTAAATAATTATTAATAAAAAAGTTTCTAAATCAATAAATTTATAATTATGAGACATGACCAACGTTGGTACTACCACGTAGAGCGCGACTACACGAATCTAACGCAACCGGAACGACTCGAATCGGACTTAAAACGACTAAACGGTGGAGATTACATGATTGAGTGGCAATTCTGTAATTACATCATCCTGTACCTTGGGTTGTCACGTTCATAAACGTGACCATGGAGGTGCTGCTGGTGCACATCGCGGGGAGAAGGGCTTGGCCAGCGAGGAGGGGCCTGGCCGGCCGGCGTCAGCACGTGGCTGCACGGTGGCACGTTGGGCCCGCCCGCGGAAGGACAGGAACGATGACCGGCTGGGCGCTCACAGCAGTGGCCGAGCGACCACCGACGGCGGCGGCGCTGCTGCTCTGCAGCGCATCGCGTGGGGCGCGAGAAGGTGCCGCGAAGGGACGTGAGATGGCCGTCCGAGTGCGCCGGCCGAGAAAGTCACGGCCCTGATCTGTGGTAGCCAGAAAATAGATGAACGAGCAGTCATGGTGTAGTTCGCCGGAGATGAAAAAGAAAACATGGAAAACGATCAACGAACGATGGATTCGAGGGAAGAAATACATGACGGCGTAGAGAAGATCGAGATGAACCTCGGGGTGGAAGCGGAATTCGCTGGAGATGAGAAACGTGGCCGGAAAAGCTCGCCGAACTTTCGTCGGAAGTTCGCCGGAACGCAAGCTGTAGATGCAGAACTTCGGCGAGAGGTGGAGGGAGCTACGAGCGGCGGCTCGCGATACGAGCTCAGCGGCGGCGGACAACAACAGCGGCGGCGAACGGCAACAGCGGCGGCGGGCGGCGACAGCGGCGGCGGCGGCAACAGCGGCGGCGGCGGCAATAGCGGCGGCGGCGACAACAACGGCGGCGGCGGCAACAGCGGCGGCGGCGACAACAGGGCTAGCAGGCAGGCCGGACATATATATAGGGAGGAAGACTCTCCACCTTCACGTCAACTAGCGATATGGTGCTAATTGACGTTGCACCCTCCATCTTTACTAATAGGCCTAATTAATTATTAAAGCCCATTAGTAAATAAATGAATGGACATTTAGGATTATTGCACACAAGCTTTGGTGGAAAATAAGATATTTATTATTTTCGGAATTAATTAATTTCGTGGATAAAATAGTTCTAGAAAAGTCCAGAATTATTATTTAAGCCGCGAAAAATACTCCGAAAACTCCGAAAATTCGAGGGAATTTTCTAGAGACATTATGGAACATGAGGAACCCAAATAAAGTATTTGGAGCTTATGAAAAGATGGATGAAGAGATCAAGGAAAAAGATTAAGCTCACGGAAATTGGAATTTTAGATCCAGAAAATACCAAAAAGTTTTCCGATGAGAAGTAAACGTCGTCCTACGGTATTTTGAAAATAATAGCACTCACCAACACCAAAGACAAACATCACACAAACACCACATTATCAAATTAATATGAAAAAGTTTAAAACCACAATTTTCTATATTTAATTAGCAACAACTTAACTTATCTAATAAATTTATTCAGATATTGAAATAATTTATTTTATTTAGCGTTTTTCCCGCACAACCCAAAATAGAAAATTTTGGGTGTGACAAATCTACCCCACTTAACAGGAATCTCGTCCCGAGATTCGGAGAGACTAGGGAGAAAGATAAAGTTGATTTTGCAAATCTTCACTCTTCCTTCATCAACTCTTATCCAATGATGATGCCACGAACTCATAACCAACTTTGTAAAGGTATCCTTTAGGCACTTACGATCCTTATAGATGGTTTCAATAGGTTACCCACTCTGAGAAAAGATACTTGCGCTCGATAATGACTTTGCAACCATGTAAATAGGTGATGCTTCCAAGTGACAAGATTGAACATATAAACCTCCATCTTGTATCGTCTTTTAATTCGGCAAACCCCCTTAAGAAGAGATCAACTAGAGAACACCAAAGGATAGCTTGCATTTGTTTCTGAGTGATGACTACTATCCTGTCCTTCTAACATCCCAAAGAAATTCATGAGCATATGCAAGAACAAGTAATCCTGCTCTTCCTCACGAGCAGAAAAACAGCAGTGCAGAAATACAGTTATAACTTGAGTTCTGTGAATCCGATGATATTGTAGTTTATACCGTTGGAAAGCTTATCAAATTTACTACAACTTTCTTATAGAACACTTCTCCAGATTCTGCAGTTAAGGTAGTCGAAAACTGTGCACAACAGAAACTATTCCAGATTGCAGACAGCACAGATGCGTCGCCTTGTGATTTTCATAACTCCCAAACCATAATAGCTATCAGGGTGGTTCTTACGGTCAGAGAAAGATATTGAAGTCTACTATTGTCCAGAATTTATCCATGATTTTTGGGCGTCCAAAAATAGAGATATAAGCTAAAGAAGACAGACTGTTTTAAAAAGACAGGATAAGATAAAAATGAGATTCAGAGAGATTAGAGAGATAGATAACACTAATCTTCAAGTCTTCATATTTCTTTGCTTTGCGTTGATGAGATATAAGACATAGATCAAGGATAGCCAAAAGATGACAAGAAAGATAAGGTTTGATCTTTAGTTCTTTGTACCTCGTCGCTTGAGATTGATGATGGTAGCGGACACTACCCCACTTAACAAAGATTTTGTTCCACCTAGCAATGTCATTGAAGGCAACACTTTGCAATTCATAAAAATCTTGATCAGGATCAAACTGATGATGATACCACAGGTTCAAAACCAACATAGCGAAGATATCCCTCAGATTCTTGTGATCCACGTAGATGTCGCTCTTATAATCCCAATAAATGCCACACTTACAGCCTTAAGAGCTTTCCACATTCAACTCTCTTGAGCTCTTCTTCATAGTAACTCCACTAGAGAATACCTATCCAAGTAGAAAACTCACTTCACTTAAAACGTACTAAACATACTTGATATGGGGGTGATGTCATCTAAGTTTCCATGAAACTAACTATAGACTTCCAACATCTCCTTCCTGTGTCGTCCATGCTAACTTGTATAGAGTATGTTGAATTGAATGTTGAACTCCCAACTGATGATAGCTTAAAGTGAAGACCAGTCCTGACGAATACCCGAGCTTCTTATAGGCGATCCAACAAAGCACTGATCCCAAGCAAACAACACTAGCACATGAGTAGACTTCCAATCATAGAGATAACCACTTCTTCCAAGTGAAGCAATAGGACATACGAAACCTTCATCTTGCAACACTCACAACTTTGCTACCCCTCTTAAGAAAAAGAAACTAGGGGACACCAAAGTAACTTGCATCTCCTTTTATACTAGATAACCATAATCATCTCTAATGTAAGATTCCAAAGCAAACCAATGAGATTCAAAGATATCCAATGATAGATTCACTTATACAAGATAAGGAAGTAATGCAGAAAATTTCTGGGCGAATTCCAATTTTAGCAGTTCAGTAAATCTGACATAACTCGAGCTACAAAGATCCAAATGAAGTGATCTTTACATGGTTGGAAAGCTTATGAAATTATCTACAACTTTTATTCACAACACTTTTCCAGATTCTGTCAATAAGTTAGTCAAAAACTGAACTTAACCGAAACTGTTTCAGGATTCCAGACTGTGCAGTGACCCCAACTTGGAACAGGTATAACTCTTAGCTCATAATAGATAATAAGGTAAGTCCAGTGGGTTTGGAAAGATACAGAGGTCTAGTTATTCCTAATAAAATTTCATGAATTTCTCATGTCCATATCTTGAGATATAACAGAAACATTGCAGACTGCTATAGAAATCAGCATGCGGAGTATTACGTAAAACCTACCCCACTTAACATGGATCGAGCTACTCCTCAAGACTTATTTCTTCCGAGCCACCTTTGAAACACGAAAACAAGGCAACATACAAGCAACCCATCAAGCAAAACAAGCACACATCACATCATCGACACTACACGTGCTTCTTCAACAATGGTGGTCATCCTAAGGGAAGAGTATGGATGATAAAAGGCCATCGAATTTTTGAACCAGGTGGGATCAGAAAACTTTTAGTAAAAACAACATAAAACAAAAATCCAAGGGAGTAAGAAATAATAGCTCAAAGGAAGCTATCAAGGAGGAGATACAATAGGGCAAGGAAAAGGATAGTCAAAATCAATGAGTCAAGGGATGAAAAAATAGTTTTATCGTAAAATAAGTTTTAGAATACGTCCAGTGCTACTTGGCATACGTCCTACAGTCAACACCGCTCTGATACCACTCTGTCACACCCGGTTTTCTAAAGAACAAAACCAGGCTAATCATATGTGTGCCCAGGAAGTCCACACATATGCCAGAATGAAAAAGTATCAGAAACAATGTTATTATATAGCGTATACATAGCTATATTCACACTTACATCAGAGTATCGCGGAACGGTGACTAAACTTCAGGCTCCATTCTTCTCAGGGACGGCTGACTGGGGGTAACATATGCCTAGCACCTCTACTAGTCTTCTGGAAACTCCACTACACCTTTGTCCTTCTTCCGAGTAGCATCTTACTACACACTGGAGTGTGGGGGAAATAGCAAGAGTGAGTCCATGTCGAACTCAACAAGTATAACACAGGGTTCATGAGGCACAAAAGGCTAGACACTGTTTGACTGCGTTTAGCTTTTATTCATCATATAATTAGCAATTGAGTAGCATCAAGGTATTCCAATTCCCATTAATGAATCAATGATCAATTGTAATAAGGATAATGAATAGCATTAACATGAGCATAATAATAACAACAGTAATTAAGCATGATATAACAATGGTGAATAACTATTCCGTAAGAATCCCCAAGGCCGCTCGTATCCGTGAGCACGGCTAGTATACCAGTTTTTAACTCTGCGCAGAGGTGTACACTTTCACTGTGAGTCATGACTTCCAAATGCATGGGTTCGCGACTCCCCAAAACACCGGAAATCATATAAAGCCATTCAAAAGTTCGTCTAACAAGTTAGGGCCATTAGATTCACTCGGCAGGCAGATGTAGAACCCCCCTTCCCTGTGGCACAACAACCGCAGCCTATACACACTAGGCCAGGGGCTCGCACTACACCCAACGTGGCAAGCCATTCTTACGCCATTTAAGGTAACCACTAACAAGCTAGAAAAGGTCTCTTGAACAACTAAAGCCAGAGCCATATAGCCCTCACAGCTGTACTGTATATCCCGGTTATCACTTACAGGTAAGTCCTTATGGAGAGTAACTAGAGCATCAAAATAACCCACAAGCTCTAGCCCCCTTTCAACAGAAATAAAATCATCTTAATTGGTTGATTGCATAATCCATTAGTCAAATTACAAGATCATTGTTCATAATTAAGCGCTAGCAGTAGCTACCCAAATGCATACCCAAGGTTGACAAGGAAACAAGATATCAATAGCTAAGTTATAATCTCTATGGTTGTCAAGGAGGACACATGCATATGTATGATAATTTCAGTGAATAGGACAACAAGGATAGTCTCATGTTATACTTGCCTTGATCAAAGTTCTCCGATAGATACTGCTGGTCCGGCTCAAAATAATACTCCTAATCGTCGTAGTACTGCTCACCGTCTAAATTCGATCACCAAGCATCAACATACAAATATTCCGAGCAAACATACACGAAGCAAACAAAAGATACAATTAGAACAGTACACCAACAGTAGAAAAACATTTAAGAAAGCTTACAAAACTATTCTACACGTTACTACGATCACACAGACGTAAAGATCACGAAATTCGGATTTAAAACGTGAAAGTTATGAATTTTCTAAGATTTCCTATAGATAAATAATTACTTTAATATAAACTCGAAAATTAAATTTTCTAAACCTACTGTACAGCTACACTAACATATAGGGCTTGCAAATACAAACCTAACGCAACTTGAACGGGTCAAATCGGAGTTAAAACGTGGAAGATATGGCCTAAACAAGATTGTATGTGTATACGTATTTCTATTATATTTTGGGATTTGTTTTTCTAAAGGAAAACGGCCACAAAACTTATGCATGATGTCATCAAGCTAGCAAATTGGATGGGAACCTGCATTGTGCTTGCACATACGTAGACCTAACAGCTTGCATGGCACTATGGCTTGATGAAATAAATAAATAATGAATGGATCAAACTATTCACTTATTGCAAAACAACAAGAACGGATTTAAACCGGGATTGCTTTTAATTAGAAAACTATTAAATAAATATATTAATCTAATTACTATTTAAATTAATAAATTCATAATCAAATGACATGATAAACATCGTTACTAATACATAGTTTACGTCGACACAAACACGACACGACGCGAATGGAATTATAACCCTTAGTTATTTTCTAATTAACAACGGTTAAATAATTATTAATCAAAAAGTTTCTAAATCAATAAATTTATAATTATGAGACATGACCAACGTTGGTACTACCACGTAGAGCGCGACTACACGAATCTAACGCAACCGGAACGACTCGAATCGGACTTAAAACGACTAAACGGTGGAGATTACATGATTGAGTGGCAATTCTGTAATTACATCATCCTGTACCTTGGGTTGTCACGTTCATAAACGTGACCATGGAGGTGCTGCTGGTGCACATCGCGGGGAGAAGGGCTTGGCCAGCGAGGAGGGGCCTGGCCGGCCGGCGTCAGCACGTGGCTGCACGGTGGCACATTGGGCCCGCCCGCGGAAGGACAGGAACGATGACCGGCTGGGCGCTCACAGCAGTGGCCGAGCGACCACCGACGGCGGCGGCGCTGCTGCTCTGCAGCGCATCGCGTGGGGCGCGAGAAGGTGCCGCGAAGGGACGTGAGATGGCCGTCCGAGTGCGCCGGCCGAGAAAGTCACGGCCCTGATCTGTGGTAGCCAGAAAATAGATGAACGAGCAGTCATGGTGTAGTTCGCCGGAGATGAAAAAGAAAACATGGAAAACGATCAACGAACGATGGATTCGAGGGAAGAAATACATGACGGCGTAGAGAAGATCGAGATGAACCTCGGGGTGGAAGCGGAATTCGCTGGAGATGAGAAACGTGGCCGGAAAAGCTCGCCGAACTTTCGTCGGAAGCTCGCCGGAACGCAAGCTGTAGATGCAGAACTTCGGCGAGAGGTGGAGGGAGCTACGAGCGGCGGCTCGCGATACGAGCTCAGCGGCGGCGGACAACAACAGCGGCGGCGAACGGCAACAGCGGCGGCGGGCGGCGACAGCGGCGGCGGCGGCAACAGCGGCGGCGGCGGCAATAGCGGCGGCGGCGACAACAACGGCGGCGGCGGCAACAGCGGCGGCGGCGACAACAGGGCTAGCAGGCAGGCCGGACATATATATAGGGAGGAAGACTCTCCACCTTCACGTCAACTAGCGATATGGTGCTAATTGACGTTGCACCCTCCATCTTTACTAATAGGCCTAATTAATTATTAAAGCCCATTAGTAAATAAATGAATGGACATTTAGGATTATTGCACACAAGCTTTGGTGGAAAATAAGATATTTATTATTTTCGGAATTAATTAATTTCGTGGATAAAATAGTTCTAGAAAAGTCCAGAATTATTATTTAAGCCGCGAAAAATACTCCGAAAACTCCGAAAATTCGAGGGAATTTTCTAGAGACATTATGGAACATGAGGAACCCAAATAAAGTATTTGGAGCTTATGAAAAGATGGATGAAGAGATCAAGGAAAAAGATTAAGCTCACGGAAATTGGAATTTTGGATCCAGAAAATACCAAAAAGTTTTCCGATGAGAAGTAAACGTCGTCCTACGGTATTTTGAAAATAATAGCACTCACCAACACCAAAGACAAACATCACACAAACACCACATTATCAAATTAATATGAAAAAGTTTAAAACCACAATTTTCTATATTTAATTAGCAACAACTTAACTTATCTAATAAATTTATTCAGATATTGAAATAATTTATTTTATTTAGCGTTTTTCCCGCACAACCCAAAATAGAAAATTTTGGGTGTGACAGCTAGGCGCTGGCTTGGCCCTCGGGTGCGGTGGTCAGCTGCTACTCTTGCGCTCAGCCACAAGTGTCGAGCCTTTGCCCTCCAGCAGTCTGACCTCCGGCCAGCGGCGCCACAATGGTTACTTGTTTAATGCCTTAGATGTCCCAACAAGGTTGAGTCAACTAGCTATTTGGGTGTATAAATCAGCATGTATCCTACGTGGAGGAAAGAGAAGATGCCTAAAAAAATCAAGTCAGCGATGAACTCGTCGCTCGTCTATCTGTGTCTCTCGAGGCAAAAAAAAAAGCTACACAGTGCATGACCTTCTCTACTTTTGGAGCGGGGACCAGCGGTGGGGGTGGAGAGAAGTAAATGGAATAAAAAATTCTTGCAAGTGGGACCCACGTAAGTTAATGTGGCACCAAATAGCTAGCAGTTGACTCTTTCCACTGAGGACGCCCTTAGCTGGTCGATGCTCAGACCTAGGGTTCGAATTGGGATCCACTATGCGAGCACGGAGGATCGGAGTTGGAGGAACGCTGACGCGTGGATTGGGGAAGAAATCGGTCACTTGTGTGGAACAGCACGGTCTTCATGGGCTGCTAGTGTTTATTGGTCTAAATAAAAGTGAGGCCTAACCACCGTACTTGTACAATCTTTGCCGGACGTCCGGCAGCCGGAGGTAAGGAACACGCGTTTAGGCTATCCGCACTCATGGACCTCTATATTCATCCTCTATATATCCCAGTCAGCAAGATTCTTTCCTCTATACTCAATTCTTCCGCATCCATCCATCCTCTATATCATCCTCTATCCACTCTATTCACTATGGGACCCACTTGTCATTTTATCTAAATATATCCATGTGTGATCTAGTTTTGAAGGATTTATTGAGACGAATTTAATGGTGCAATTGAAATTTAATTTGGATTTTTGGTTTGTGAGTTATAACATTTTTTATACAGAAAAAAGTTGACACGCTTTTCTATGCATCGCTGTTTCTTTTCTGTCTCATGCGCGTGCGTCCGTCGGCACTGTCCCGTCCTTTAACGTATGAACAGTAAAACGCCAGATATAGAGGACGGAATGGCTTCCTGAACGATAGAGTATCCTATACAGGGTACCGGTGCATGGTTTTCTCCTCTACGTGATCCTGGAGGCAGAGATAGCGGACGTGAGTGCGGTCGGTCTTAGGGGTCTCCTGCGACCACGGCAGTAGCTGGGGCGGCCGCCCCACCACGCCTAGGGTGGCTCCGTCAGTGCCTAGGACCCATGTGTCATTTATCAATTTATTCATTTTTTAAATTACCAATTTATTTATTTTTATTATTTCCCTGCTCTCCTCCTCCTCCCCCGATCCTTTTCACGCGCGACGCGAACTGCGCCTCCGCCGCCCCAGGGCTCAGACTCGTCACCATCCCGCAGCGATCCTCCTCCTCTAGCGCCCCTCTCTTTCCCTCGCCGCAGCTCTCTCCCTCGTTGCAGAGCTGCATCTCCAGTCAGCGGCCCAGTGCCCAGCCCGCCGAAGGACCGCCATTCCAGACGCCTTGGCGCCCCCCCCCCCCCCCCCCCCCCCCCCCCCCCCCGCGGTGCACCGCCCCGCCCCGCCCATCTCTCTCTCTTCTCCTCGCTGCAGCCACGGATCTTGGTGGCAGGGACGCCACCGCATTTCTCAGAATCCAAACGGCCAGGAGGAGCACGTACGCTCGTTCCTTTTTCTTTCTCCCGTCCATCCGTTCCTCCCCTCTCTCTCTCTCATTTGTTTCCTTCGGCGACGAATAGGCGAGTGCCGCCGCCCTTCGCCAGGTCTTCACCTTCGACGAGCATCCACCAGGTACGCCCGCCTCGTTCTGTCCCCTTCCTGCTGTGCGAAGCCGAGCACCCCGAACTCTAATGTAAGCTATTTGTTTCGGATCTGACCCAATATACGTATACACATAATACCTGCTAACTTCGAGTTTTTGGGAACAATTATCGGGTCTCCGCCTGAGACAAATCCGGTATTGCTGCTTATGTTTTGAATTGTAATATTTGTCTGTGACCTGTTTTGCCTGTCCCGTCGCTGATCCTCGTTGCATTTCGTTGAGATGGAATGATTCTGTACCAGTACAATTGATGCATACCATGTGATGGTTCTGCAGTTGATCTTCTGACTGGAAAATCACTTTGACGGTGGCGAGTAGGGGTTCTACCATCGGCAGCCTCATCTCAAGGAGCAAAATTCTTTCATGATACCTTTAAACCGGAGGGCAAGCCTGCCCAGGGCTGGTAGATCTCGATGCCCCTTCTCTCGGTTATTACTGTTGCTTTAGATACACTAGTGACTAGTGATATGCACTCTCGACCCCCACGGTCCCTTAAGCTTGTATATGCCCACCACCACTGGCTTTGTTTATGTTTAGTTGGACCATCTAATGCACGCCCCCATGAAGGAAACTGAATATTTTTTTAGTGCTCCACTCGAAAAGCTATCCTTTTTTTTGCCTTACAATGGGATTCACTTGGTGTACAAGCACATGCTAGCTTTCAAAGGTGCTATTTACGCACTTCTATGAGTGGAACTGTGATTCTGTATGGCGACTAGTATATTTTCTGACAGTATTTTCCTTTGTTGAATGTTTCTGAGCAAAAGTTCCTTTCTGCGATCCAAATGATGTGTTTCTTCTGCCTGAAGTAATGCTTGTTATGTGCACATTAAGATTTCAGTTGCTAGAAAGACAGGCAAGTTGAGCTAAAGCTATTAGGTGCAATATTTCAATCGAAGTCAGGTGGATGTGTATAACTCTGTATTTAGATTTTTTTAGATATATCTCTAAGCAAAGAGCAACCACTTTGCTAAGATCACATTCCAAGTCAATGCCAGAGTATACTTATACTGCATATCATAAGTAACAGCAGGGTTATTTGGGTATTTATCGATCTTTCTGATCATAAGTGTGCTTCATTTGTAATGATTGAATGTATGACTGGTCCCTTTGTATGTTTCTCTTGTTGACAGGGATGGAGTACTTTGATGCAAGGCGGAAGCCTCACAATGTTGGGAAAATCATTGCAGCCCTGGTCCTCACAACACTCTGTATATTTGTTCTGAAGCAATCTCCTGGTTTTGGTGGCAATAGCGTGGTAAGACTTTTCCATCCTATCATATTCCTTTCAACAAACTTTTCCAACCCACCTTCTACTCATGTTTCATATCCTAAATTACAAATCAATTAATGTTCCTGTAGGTGGTAACTTCGTAACCTCTTCTGGGACCCCCCCTCCTTTTGTTTTCTTGCAATGCACTTCATCAACTAGATATGTTAGTTTGAAGAAGTTTTAGAACATGCAGCAAAGCTTGTCTGGTATCTTGTCATGGAATACGCACTTGAGTAATGAGAAAACAAAAGTGAAAAGCACCATCCTACTCGTTTCCCTCACATATCTCTGTACCTTCTTGTGGTGGTGCTAGCGAGCAGATGATGAAAGATCGAAAGTGACATCCCTCCAGCCGATAGTCTTTGTTATTGCAGTTCCTTTTACCCTAGGCCATGTTCCAACTTGATCTTTCATGCATGTGTTTGTTGCCACTGCTTGGTTTTGGCAGTTAAGGCCTGAGTGACATCATGACAATTTCAGCTATCTGGCTATCTGCCTAGAGTTGGTGTTTTGTTTCATGGCACCCAAGCAATCTGGATAATTAATGCTGATTTGTGCTTTGTATACAAAACTTAGATGAATTTGATAGTACTCCGATTCCCAACTTTAAAGCTGACTGGTGTGTATATTCCTGCAGTTTTCTCGCCATGAACCTGGGGTTACCCATGTCTTAGTTACAGGAGGAGCTGGTTATATTGGTTCACATGCCGCCTTAAGGCTCTTAAAGGATAAATATCGAGTTACCATTGTGGTAATCAAGTTTTTCTTTGTACTGAATGTGTGAACTAATAGTTATTTAAGCGTTCTGCTGATGCACAGTTTGGTTTACTTGTAGGATAATCTATCTAGAGGAAACATGGGAGCAGTAAAGGTTCTGCAGGGCTTATTTCCGCAGCCTGGGAGACTACAATTCATCTTTGCTGATCTGGGGGACCAGAAATCTGTATCCTCATTTATGCTTCTAAAGCTGCTTTGCTTGTGCCTTTTCTGCTTATGGAGAGTTACATCCAAAGTCTTCTTTTCACTTAACTGGCTCCCAGGTCAACAAGATATTTGCTGAAAATGCATTTGATGCTGTGATGCACTTTGCAGCTGTTGCTTATGTGGGAGAGAGCACATTGGAACCCCTTAGGTAAGTCTGTTGTTGTTACCTTGACACTTATATTGATATCGCGGATCATCTTATTCTATTCTGCATAAAATGTGGGGATCATCCAGGTTTTTACACCTTTATGCATTCTCATATAGAATGGCCTGAACATGCATGGCCACTTGGCCAGGGAAAGCAGCATTAAATATATTTACCTTGTGCTGGCCTTCCTGTTGATTTTTTACTTAGCTCTAATGGCACCTCTCTTTCTCTCTGACTAAATAATGTATTAAAACAAATTATTTTGTCTTAATTGATGGAACAAATGTTAGTGCCGTGATCATGGACTTACTCCTATCAATATCTTTACGTATTTCTTACAGATTTAAAAATCAGTTTTAAAATATCTGAAACTTCTGTAATGTTTCTAACAGTCTCAGTAACTTAACAGGTACTATCACAATATTACATCGAACACTTTACTGATTTTGGAGGCTATGGCATCTCATGGAGTCAAGACCCTCATTTACTCCAGTACATGTGCTACCTACGGAGAACCAGAGAAGATGCCTATTACAGAAGCCACACCTCAGGTGGTTTTGTTGAGAATTTGATATGCCCTCTAATAAAACCATGTTTTGTGTTAATATGTTATTTAGTTGGCTTGCTACTGAAACAAATAGTTTTAGGTTGCTATCTAAATGTTGCATTCTTTCCTTCATTCTTTTTATGATTTTAGGTACCTGTGCAAACAGACATGTTGTCACCAGTACTAATTGGTTTATCTCTTACCTTGACCTAGTTCCCTATCAATCCATATGGAAAAGCTAAGAAAATGGCAGAGGATATCATATTAGATTTCTCAAAGTCGAAGGGAGCTGACATGGCTGTCATGATTTTAAGGTAATTTTTTTCTCCAGTTACATAGGTTAGGACCTTGAGCATCTGAGTTCATCTGTTCAGAAATTGGTTTAAATCGACTATTCAAGAAAAAATTGGTTTAAATCGACATCTTGGCTTCTGCACCAGATATTTCAATGTTATTGGCTCTGACCCTGAGGGAAGATTAGGTGAGGCTCCTAGGCCAGAACTCCGAGAGCATGGTCGGATATCTGGGGCATGCTTCGATGCAGCATTAGGAGTCATTCCAGGATTAAAGGTACCCTTCTTTTATACTGTGTAGCAGTATCTGTGAAATAAAGCATAAGTTAGTCTATTGCTTCGTGCCAAGGTGTGCATGATGTACTAGTAGCACTTTATTGTGGAAGCACTCTGTAAGATGGAGCTGATGGTTATGCATGATCTTTCTGTAGGTTAAAGGAACAGATTATCCCACAGCTGATGGAACCTGCATAAGAGATTATATTGATGTCACAGATTTAGTTGATGCTCATGTGAAAGCACTCAACAAGGCAGAGCCTAGAAAAGTCGGCATTTACAATGTTGGAACAGGAAGAGGTTTGACAACACGAGATTTATTTATTTATTTATTTGAATAATTATTATTTACTCATATGGAGAGTTGTACCCTGCACAGGTTTTAATAAATACTTGCTTAATTTACATGGTAACAAGACATATAGAGGCCCACAAACAGTTAATCTGGGACAACATATCTTTGTAGTATTTACAAAAATATCTGCATAGGGTCAGTAGTTATTTGTGCATCAAGCTGGAAGACTCAAGTAAATCATCCCTGAAGTCTTCTCTTGTGGTGTTAGTATCACTTTGCTCTGATATATGTATGTCTTCTGTTCAGGTCGCTCGGTTAATGAGTTTGTTGATGCCTGCAAGAAGGCAACTGGAGTTAACATCAAAATTGAGTACCTCAGCAGAAGGCCAGGAGATTATGCAGAAGTATACAGCGACCCAACAAAGATCAACAAGGAGCTCAACTGGACAGCTCAATATACCGATCTCAGAGAGAGCCTGTCAGTCGCATGGAGGTGGCAAAAGTCGCATCCGCACGGCTACGGGCCAAACTAAATATAGCCTGCTGATCTACAATTCACCGAATCGTCAATACATATTAATTCTTTAGTTAGCAATATAAAGATCTTGCTGCGATACTCCTCTCAAAATCACTCCTTTGTATTCTTCTCTCCCTCTTCCTTTTTATTTCAAAGGTTTGTTGTTTTTTTGGCTAGCAGAACATGAACGGTGATTTGTATTCAAAAAGGGACCTGTGACGACAATTTCATTGTTTCTGACACGAATTGTTGATAAGAAAATGTACATTTCTTCAGCCAATGAGCTGCAAGGTTTGATTGAATTGAGTTAAGAAAAAAGCCGTTATGTTGTGATCGTTAGAAATGGTATGTGGATTTTGTGCTGTTGCAGCTGCTACTGGATGTTTGCTTCATACAAAAATTCATAATGCTGTAAGGGAGCATATGGACTGCATTGACAAGCAAACTAATCGTCAACTATTTTTCCTCCAACGATGGGAAATTTTGCCACAAACCAACGACAGCCTTAACTCCTGGCGTCATGGCGGAACTGCAGCAAACCAGTTGTTTCGTGATTGAACTGAAGCAAACCAGTTGTTTCGTCATGGCAGATCTGCAGCAAACCAGTTGCATCATGCCTGATCTCCGACAGAGAAATCCTGCCGGTTGAGCTGACGTCCCTGTGTATGCAGTTCGGTGAGCAGTGCCTTCTTCGCTCCATTTTCTTGCCTTTTCGGTAGGAGTTAATAAGACATGTTGAATCAGGTTTTGTTGCGTGATTGGTCATGTAGGAATTAATTCAACAGGAACCGGTCACCTAACCAGATGCAAATGTAGTATCATGAACGCAATGTGGAAGCAACCGGTATATGGATCGGATTAATGTGTCTGCACACCCACCTTCTCTTTTGTAGTTGTCAGGCCAAGTCTCCCCATTGGTTATTGGGAAACGGTAGTACCAACCACCAAACATTCCCACTCTAATCAGTGTGCCCTTTGTCTAAGTACCCCCCTCTATTCTCTTTTCAGAACAACCAGTCACAAAAAATCTGAAGCTTTGTCTAACAATATGCACGGAAATATTCTAATTGATCGATTAAAAGTGATATTGGTATATTTTTTCACAAGAATAATATTTCAACTCGTTAGTGCAATCTTAACCCAAACACTATTACTGTGTGTTTGGATTGCGGGATGGACCGGGATATCCCAGGATGGATCCAGATGAGTTGCTGTTTGGTTTGGAGGATGGTGAATCTGGGTCCAGCCCAGTAGGGAATATACTCCCTAGATGCGGGTTCTCCAGATACCACGAAATCGAGGGGACTGAGTGGGTCGAAGTGGGACGGAGGCCACGAGGGCGCGAGGGAGGTGCGAGGTGCGGGGCGGGGTGCGGTCGCTGGGGCGGGGCACGGTCGCCAGGGCGGGGCGGGGTCGCCGAGGCGGGGCACGGCGCGGGGCGAGCTCACAGCCCTCGGCGGCGCGGGGCAAGCTCTGGCGAGCGGCGCTCCGGCAGGCGGTGCTAGGCGAGCTCCGGCAGGCGGCGCTGGGCGAGCTGCGATGGGCAGCGCTGGGCGACCTCCGACGGGCGGTGCTAGGCGAGCTCCGCCCTCGTCCTGTCGCACGAGCGAGCGGCGCACGCAGCCTCAATGAGAGGATAAGAAGGGAACAACCGCTGACAAACAGGGCCCATGTGTCAATGACCTATCCCACTTCCAGATATCCTCCCAACCAAACACAGAGGTGGAATCAACCCAATCCTCCAAACTAAACAAGAAGTGGGTTCATCCCATCCCATGAATCTAAAATGGATCCAACCCATTTCGCTCTATCCCCAAACCAAACACACGGTTAGATAATTTCTACACTTATTATTAAAGATGTCAATAGACCTTAGTCTCCGATTTCATGAGAAATTCTCCTATTATGAGAGAATAGAGCCGTGTTAGTCGTCAGGGGATGCAAAATGTCATCCCTGTCACATCTCGCAGGGACATGATGGTTCCTCATCCCCCATCCCTGTTCACCACATACCTTCCCTGCATAGACACAATTAGGCCCTTTGCTAATAAGCATGTGTGCACCACTATTCATGCCCTGTTTGTTTCGCTGAAATTTGGTTTATGCTAATTTGTTGCGAGAGGAAAGCATTGTTTATTCGTTGAAAAGTACTGCTGATTTATTTTTATTTTTATTTACTTGGTTTTTATATACTCGGCTACTCATATCTGTGTACTAATGCTTTCCTTCTATTAAATTTCAAATTGCCATATTAATATACTATACATGGATGGGATCCTCGTGGAAACTAGCGGGGATGGGGATGGTGAAGAAGCTTCCCCACAAGTTTTTGCAGGGATATGAGGAGGGTTTTGTCTCCCTGTAGCGACGAGTTGGGGAGGCATTTCTCGGTGAGAAATTCCCTGTTGCTATCTCTATATCTCATATCATATAGATATTACACGTACAAATTATAATTTTTCAATCAATGGTTTCTACAAAATAACTTCTCATCCAATCACTTCTCTTCTCTCTCTCCTCATTTCTCTCTTGCTTGGCTCTTGTGTAGATCTGGTTTCTTGCATGGGAAACAATTTTCTCTACCCTCTTTAACTCTAAATACCACATCATTATTTTGCTTAAATGACAACCTATAGGAATTATCCTAATAATCACATTGGGGTTGGCCTTATATTTCTATTAGTCTTTATACTACCATACATTAGAGTACATGTTAGTAAAGACTAATAGAAGTTTTTTGGCCTGTGCACGAGAAGTTTCTTTTTAACACAATGCCATGGGAGTGATCTTTCCATGGAGGTCGGTTTTTTTTATATATTTAGGAAAATAGGTGATAACCAAATGTTTGTAATTGGAAGATATGTTGATTTGCAAGTATTGCAATGAATGTTAAATTAAGGAACATGGTGAAGCCAACAAGGAGTGCATCGTCTAGACTCGTCGATTACTTGACACGAGTGTGATGCAATTTTTCTTTCTTTCTTTGGATGACCAAATAATGCTAGAATTAAGTTTTGAGTTGAGTTTTTCTTGTTACTATTTATGCTATAATAAGTGGTTGATTCTCTTAATTATAAAAGATGAAGCCAAATTTATTTCCTTTATTAAAAAAAAGAGTTCCTCGGTGCGCCACTGTAGCATTCCATAGATCGGAATATCGTATCCTCTATAGCCACCGGTGGAACCAGGGGGCTAGCAGGGGCCATGCCCCACAAGCACAGTGAAAAATGTTTAATACGTATAAAAAATCGATTGCATAGTAAAAATTATTATTTCACCATTTTTTGATGATAATATTGTGTTTTTTTTTGCTATGAGTACTAAATATATATGTAAAAATGTTGAAAAGCTATTGAGACATACACTTGTTGTGTGCATTTATCATATTTATGAGGTGTCATAGTATTGTTCGGCCCTCTTAATCAAAAGTTCTGGTTCTGCTACTAGGACACATGCGCATGGTATGGGTGGCATTTTACATTTTTACTTGGTGCACCACTGCAACGTTCATAGATCGGAATATCGGATCCTCTATAGCACACATGCGTGTGGTATGAGTGGCATTGTACCGTTTACTGTTATGTTCGTTCTAAATTATAAGACGTTTTGACTTTTCTAAATATATTATTTTTACTATATATCAACATAGTGTATATCTAAGTGCATAGCAAAAGGTACGTATCTAAAAAAGTAAAAATGTCTTATAATTTAAAATAGATGGAGTATTATATCTTAAATATCTCTAGATCTGATCTTTTGGTTGAGTTGCCCAAGTTTCATCATTTCTTATTTTTATTATCATGATTATTGCTGGTAATTTTTCTAACCATCATACAGTGTTGCTACAAAAGGACAGGAGACAGAGATGACATCAGAGTAACTTTTGGTGCAGGATAAACAGGCTAGGGAGCAACTTGTCACCCTGTTCGTTTCGCTGGATTATTGTGGCTGAAAGTACTGTTCGCTGGTTTATTGTGAGAGAAAAACACTGCTGGATGGCTACTGATTCCGCTGAACCAGCGAAACGAACAGGGTGTGTATATTTCGGTTTGGTGACGGAGATGGCGTAAAGACTGGAACCGGAAAATCACTGCTCGTATGTTCGGTACTGAAGTGAATATGCTAACAAATGCACGGTAGTACTTCAATTATATTCATTGAGGATGCAAAGCTCTAGGAATAAGATTATCGTGAACAATCTGCTCCAACCAAAATGAATGAAAGATGACTAGCAAGTTTAGTGGGTAAAGCTCAGGACTGAACTGTTTTGTGGAACACTCCAACAAGTTTGATGTGAATTTCCTAATCCAAGCACTGAGCATTTGCAAGCAACAGTAATATAAATTTTAGGTTCTCTTTTTTTTTTGCAAAGAGAATCCTACCGCATATTTTAGAGTCACTGACGTGTGAGACCTTAATTTGTTAGAAGGGAACCTTTACACTTGTGCGGCAGCCAAAACGGTCACTAAAGTTGGTCAAACTAGTCTAACCTTATACATTGCAAATTATGACAAGTTGTGACACCAAAGTAGCCCATCATCACTGTCTACGCCTGCACAGCTGGCCGCCAAAAAAGCCCGAAACTAGTGCATCTTATCGCAGGCCTACTGGCCCATTTCAGGCACCAAGGCCCACCTTGCTCTCCATTTTCCTAGAACTCTTGCATGAATCATCATTCTGTACTGGGCCATCCATCCGCGTTGCAAAATTCCGCGCCGGCTGCCCGTCTCCCTCGTCTCGTTCTGATGAACGTTGTTTCAAAGCTAGATTTTTTGCAATATGGAATTTTATTCCCTTCTTTGCAAGAATTTTGACACGACCGATTCTTATTACAGTTCCAGGCTCTCGCTGTTTTTACTCTCAAAAAGCGAAACCAAACAAAGGGATAATTGATTAAACGCTAAGCCTTTTCAACGACTATCCATGCTTGGCGAATTGTTGCATAGTCACCGTCTCCGTCATGCAACATGCCAACTTCAAAAAAGGTCTGTCGCTCTGCTTTTGTAGGGCGTTTCAGAAACAGGTCCAATAAGTTGCTCTAAAAACAACCTGTAAAAGAGTATAGTCGTTTTTTATATAAAAAAACCCATCATTTCTAAATAGCCAAATAGACCACAAGATTGCACTTGCCCCATATAAATCAGAGAGCGTAAGTTTGCTCTGTTTGTACATCCTATAACCTAAATAAGTCAGTTACATCTTTTGATAGTTCGAGATTAAAAGCCACTCGACAAACTCTCTAAACAAATCTAGCCACATGACAATCAAAGAATAAATGTTGGATAGTTTTCTTATTGTCACAAAAACAACATCTATCATTGAAAGCTCAAGTTTGGTTTTGGTAATTAATGACACCAAGTTGCTAATGCCATGTGTTAAGTGTTTTGAGTTAGGCATAAGCAACACATGTGATAAAGGTGTATGTGGCAAGGAGTGGTGGCCATAAGATTACAAAAAGATAGTGCATGGACATGAAATGATGATCATGGTGATCAAGCATGAGGAGATGGACATGGAACAAAGTGATCAAGGCAAAGGTATAACCATAGGGTTTTCCTTTTGCCGGTCTAAGATGAGTAGAGAAGTGATCGACCGGGTTTAGGATACATAACCGATTATCAAGAGGGGCAATCACGGTTAGCTCGGGAATCAAGTGCCACTAGATCAATGTCTCGAGCATATGCATTATGATCTAGTAGAGAGCTAACGTAACGCCGTAAAAAATGATTGTGAAAATGCTAACACACATGCACATGATGGTGTACATTTGGTGGTGTTAGCACATTTGCGAAGGCGGTAGAGTTTGAGCGGTAGAGAAGGGTTTGGGTACCTCTCTCCCTCCTGCCGAGCTTGCAAGGCAGGATTCGGCGCTTTTTGTGGAAAGGAAACACATATTTTCCATTGCGCCGGAGGCGAGAAAACGGAGGCGATAGTCCAGAGTGTTTATCCTTGAAAAACTCCAACCGGACGCTGGACCGGACGCGGTCCAGGGTAGACCTGCGCGTCCGGTCAGTTCAAGTCGAGGGCTGAGGTGCAGCGTGCCTAGGGTTTGTGACCGGACGCTGGTCTGGCCTGACCAGCGCGTCCGGTCAGTTCACCTGGGCGCAGAGGGAAGGCGCACGGAGAGCGCACGACCAGCGCGTCCGAGAATCCCCGGGACCGGAGCGTCCGATTAGCTTTGTCTTGTGCGCCTTGGTGGCGTGACGCTGATCAGACGCGCGGCGCGTCCGGTCACATGCGATCGGACGCGTCCGGTCGCGATGGGAGCTCTTTGGACTTCGATCGGACGCCGGGTGCAGCGCGTCCGGTCACGACAATGACTCTCTCTGACGTACACTGTTACTGTTTGTCCTGTAGTGACCGGACGCGTCCGGTCACCCTGATCGGTGCGTCCGGTCATCACGTTTTTCTCTGTGACGTCTTGTAACGGCTAGTTACTTACCCCTTCGCTATAAATAATGGTGGCCGGGTTTAGGGAGTTCTCTCTCGCACATTTTGAGATATTGAGGCACACCTTGAGCTAGAGAACTTCCCCTCCACTCATCTCCTTGCTTGGTTGCATACTCTAGAGAGTTTGAGTGAGATTCAAGTGCATTGCATTGAGAGTTGCATCTAGTGGCACTTGATCTTCATGTTTACTGCGGATTGCTTGTTATTCTTGGGTGTTTCCTGACACCCTAGACGACTTGGAGCAGCGGTGGTGTTGAGCTCGACCTTGGAGATTGTTTCGAGCCTCACCAAATTGATTGTGAGGGGTTCTTGAGCCTTCCCTACAGGAGTTCGTGAATTGGCTACTCTAGTGGAGCTCGTGGCTTGGAGGATCCCCATCTTATGAGTGGATGTGCGGCACCCGCTGAGGGTTCAACTCTTGATAGTTGATTAGCTCGTGATCCATCAAGTGGGTGCATCGCCATAATGAGGAGTAGCTTGCCGGGAAGCAAGTGGACCTTGGTAAAAAATCTTGTGTCATCTCTTTGCCGAGGATTTCTCTTGTGATTGCTCATTGTGATTGAGTCTTCGAGTGCATTGCTTCTCTACATCATTGGTATAAGAATCAAGTCACTTGCTCTTTACTTTCTTGTACTAGTCCTTGTGTAGTTTGCTTAGTGTAGCCTTTATCATATAGGAGTAAGTAGCTTAGTGACTTAGCATTGTTGGTGTGTGTTAGAGATCATAGCCTTGCTTCACTATAATTGTTTAGGTGGCTTGCATAGTGTAGTTGAGCTAGTGCTAGAATTAGATTAGCCATCTTTTATACTAACGTGGTTGTTTAGTGAAGTTTGTAGATTTTTAAATAGGCTATTCACCCCCCTCTAGCCATTTGGACCTTACAAGCATCTCATTTCCATTTTATTTATTAAGTTGTCTTTGGTTAAAATTATCCCTTTTATCAAGAACCAAATAAATATCTTGATTTTAAGTGGTAATTTTAACTTCCATAACAACTTATTTAAAGGCATGGCAATTTGATTAATCAAGTGGTTATACATTGATTGCACTGTGAAAGATCCTTGTCCTGTAAGGCTCCACTTAATGGAATCTTGTTGATCATCCAACTGTACAAATACAATTTTAGCCACTAATTCATTCCATTTAAGTAGTTTTTCCCCATTAGAGCTCTTCCGAAGGAAATGTTAAGGGGTGTGGAAACAAAAGCATTGGTACTGATATATGTTTTCCTCATAATATTGTATAAAGACAGGTATTGCTCTTTGAGAGTGAAGCTTCCAAGCAACTTGTCTTACAAAAATTTAGTTTGGCTACCATTGTGAATGTTTAAAACGGAGAGATCAAGGAAGCGGTCTTTTGCCTTTATTAGGCCTGACCAAAAGTGTGAGTCTCCTGGTTTCCAATGAACTTCATCAATGATTTTATTTTTTCAATATTTCTTAGTAAGAAGATCCTGCCAGACGCCATCTTTGTTAACTAGTTTATACAACCATTTGCTAAGTAAAAAAAAATTTGAATTTCAAGATTCATAATACCAAGGCCTCCATTTTCATGGTCATGCTGTTCCGTTTTTCTTATCTTTTTTTGGATAATTTCTCATATTCCACCGATTTTTTCTCATATGTTTTTTCTTACACTTAAATAGGAACGGAGGGAGTATTATGTATAGATGTTTTTTTTTGTGTGCATTAGTGTTTGTGTTTATATCGTAACTAGACAATACCTCGCGCATTGCTGCGGCCTGCGGAAATTGGAGTGTAGCACGCTGATATAGACAACTAAATGTGTGTTAGTGGATAACGTGACTTACTGGCGTAGATAGTTGGAAATAAAGACATAGTCGCATGTGCATGTAGGTTGACAGCTTGCATGGAGAGATATAATGCTAAAATATAAGATATACAGATTCACAAAAGAAAATTGCTTTATATTTGAAACCCACATTTATATTAAGTCTTGTTTGGATCCTTAGAATTAAAATTCATTCTAATAATCATAATTTAGGCATCATTCAGTTAAGTTAATATGACCACATATAGAATGTACTATTATAGGAAGCGAGCCGAAAATCGTGCTATAAGTTCTAGAGCAGAAATATAGCACAAAAGCCCTGTTCGCTTGAACTTATCAGCCAGAATCAGCCAGACATTCAGTAGTGTTTTTCTTTCGCAATAAATCAGCATCAGCATCACCTGCTTTTATAGCCGGTCGAACAGGGCCTCATCTCTCGCTCCATGAATTTAGAACAATATCTATAAGCTTTGAAAAGTTATGAAATTTCAAAGTCTAAATTAAATAGCTTAGTAATTCCTTCATCAAAACAAAAAGATCCAGACGCGCCCTAGTATTTAAGAAACATCTGTGACTAGTGAGTTCGGGTTGACAAAACCTTGGCCTGACAAGTGCGCACGAGATTGCAGAGGACTCCGATTCCAATTATCTCCCCATGTTGCAACTACGCCCCACCAGCGACAATTGCGGAGCCATGAACGTGAACTCACGTCTATATGTGTCACGCTGTCGACTAATAATAAAGCAAATAAAGAAAAATGTAAATCCTAGAGAACATACATACATCATCGTCTTTCAAAATTTCCATGTAGAATAGATCAACTCGTGAGTCGTGTATGTTAAGCCACCGGAATATCCCTTGCGACCAGCAGCGCGGCATCGTGTGCATACACGTCTGTCTACCACTCTACCTGCACCCAACAAAACACGCATGGGCATGGTCTTTTTTCCGAAACATGGTAACTGACCGTGTGCAAAAGGCGTTTCGATTTGTTTACAGAAAATGGCTCGATTTCCTTACCAATTCCGCGTGCATCAAAGAGCCTGTTTAGTTCACAAAAACTAAACACAAAAAGTGCTACAGTATCTGTCACATCAAATCTTGCGACACATGCATAGAATACTAAATGTAGACGAAAGAAAAAACTAATTACACAGTTTAATTGTAAATCACGAGACAAATCTTTTGAACCTAATTAGTCCATAATTAAACACAAATTACCAAATAAAAAAAATACTACAGTAACTAAACCTAAACTTTTTCGTCAACTAAACAAGCCCAAAGCGTGTTCGCTGGAAACATCGTGCTGCCCTGCTCCGTGCTCTCTGCAACATGCGCCGCGGTCCACACGGCCCGGACGTCCTGAACCTCTCCGCGGCACATGCGCGGGCCCCACTCCACAGGCGACAGAAGCCCCATCCGCGGCCGTACACGCCAGAATCGGACGGACTGCCGCGCATCTCGCCCGCCCGCGGCGCCGCTGCCCGAACCCAACCCTACCGTTTCAACGCATTGTTTAGATACCAAAGTTGGTATTCCAACTTTGCACAGTGCACATCACATCACACAGTAGCAATTTTGTTTTTATTTGGTAATAATTGTCTAAATATGGATTAATTAGGTTTAAAATGTTCGTCTCGCAAAGTACAATAAAACTGTGCAATTAGTTTTTGATTTCATCTACATTTAGTACTCTATATATATGCCGACATCTTGATGTGACGGGAAATCTTCTTTTTGCATAGTGAAATTTAGAGATGAATTTGGATATTCAACCAGGCGCCGCCTCTCCGCGTCCGCTGCGCCACTACCAGCTGGGCCCGGACCCACTCGCTCCTCACCAATCAACAACGGACTTGTTTAGATAGCAAAGTTTGGAGGCAAACTTTGCATAGTAAATGTCGCGTCACACTGTAGTAATTTTGTTTTTATTTGGTAATAATTGTCTAAATATTGATTAATTAGGCTTAAAATGTTCATCTCGCAAAGTACAATAAAACTATACAATTAGATTTTTATTTCATCTATATTTAGTACTCCATATATGTACCGATATTTTGATGTGACGGGGAATAGAAATTCTGCATAGTGAATTTGGTGGGCAAATTTTGTATCTAAACATGCCCCTTGTTTAGTTCCCCAATTCTCCTCCAAATTCTACTATGTAAAAAGAAAATTCTCCGTCACATCAAAATGTTGGCAAATGCATGGAGTACTAAATATTGATGAAATCAAAAACTAATTGCATAGTTTTGTTGTACTTTGCGAGACGAACATTTTAAGTCTAGTTAGTCAAAATTTGGATAATTTTTACCAAATACAAACGAAATGTTACCGAAATTCTAATACAGTGTTTTTCTCCCAATTCTCTCATCGAGGCGATGGCCAACGTCAACCCACGCTCCTCCCTCCCCTGGACCCCCTTCTCCGGTTCTCCCTCGGCCTCGACGTCGTCTCATCTCCTTTCCGGCCAGCGTCGCGCCGTCGCTTTCCACGCCCTTTTGTTCAAAACCCGATCGTTTTCTGCAAACCTTTTTTTTTTTGAAACAGTAGCCAGCAGCCCAGCACCAGCAGGCAAGCTACGAACGCAAGCCGCCGCTCCCCCAGTTCAAACCCACCGCCCCTCCCCCCGTTCATCTCCCATCCCCAGCTGTACACACGCTTTCCGATCGCTTCATCTACCTCGCCACCGCGCTTCCGCCCAGCCCCAATCGCCAGCCCACCACGCGCGCGCCCCCGATCCAGCGATGGCGGCCTCCGTAGCTCCCCACGCTGTGGTCCTCGGTCTCCTCCTGCTCGCGGGGCTCGCGGCGGCGCAGAGGGGGACGACGCCGACGCCGGCGGCGGCGGCGGCTCCCGCGCCCGACCCCGGCTGCAACGGCATCCAGCTGACGTACAACTTCGGGGACCGCACCAAGATCCGGCCCTTCGTCAGCGACAAGAACAAGCAGCCCTACGCCTTCCGCGCCAACGTCACCGTGGTCAACGGCGGCACCCGCCCGCTCAAGTCGTGGGCGGTGCTCGTCACATTCGGCTACGACGAGATCCTCGTCGGCGTCGACGGCGCCGTGCTCACGGGCGGCGGCGACCTGCCGTACAACACCACGGAGGACGCCGGCAACGCCACCTCCTTCTCCGGGTACCCGCAGACGGACCTCCTCACGCCCATCGCCACCGCCGGGGACCTGTCGCAGATCCAGGCATCCGTCGGCATCGTCGGCACGCTCTTCGCCGGGCCCGGCTTCGACCCGCTCCCCACCGCGCTGTCGCTGGACGACCCGGCCTACGCGTGCCCGGCGGCGACCAACCTCACCTCTAAGGTGCTGTCCACGTGCTGCATCCTCACGCCGGAGGCCGAGGCCAACGCCACTGTCATCGACGCCAACGCCACCGACCCGACTAAGAATTTCCTGCCGCGCGGCACCGGCGACCTCGTCATCACCTACGACGTGCTCCAGGCCTACCCCTCCAGCTACCTTGCGCTCGTCACGCTCGAGAACAACGCCAAGCTTGGCCGCCTCGACAACTGGCGGCTGTCGTGGGAGTGGCGGCGCGGCGAGTTCATCTACTCCATGAAGGGCGCTCACCCATCAGAGGTGGACACCTCGGGCTGTATCTATGGGGCGCCTGGTCAGTACTACCAGAGCCTTGATTTCTCGCAGGTGCTCAATTGCGACCGCAAGCCGGTGATCCTTGACCTGCCCCTGTCCCGGTACAATGACACCCAGATTGGGAAGATTGACGACTGCTGCAGGAATGGGACAATCTTGCCCAAGTCCATGGATGAGGCACAGTCGAAATCGGCATTCCAGATGCAAGTTTTCAAGATGCCACCAGACCTGAACCGGACTAAGCTGTTCCCCCCTGCCAATTTCAAGATCTCTGGTGCATCATCGCTGAACCCGGACTATACCTGCGGCCAGCCGGTGCCTGTCAGCCCAACTGCGTTCCCAGACCCGAGCGGGCTTGACTCGACGACGCTTGCTGTGGCAACATGGCAGGTGGTGTGCAACATTACCACAACAAAGGGGGCCAAGCCCAAGTGTTGTGTGACCTTCTCGGCATACTACAACGACTCGGTGATCCCCTGCAACACCTGCGCCTGTGGGTGCCCAGCAAACAGGCGTGGTCCAACGTGCAGCACGACTGCACAATCCATGCTCCTACCACCGGAGGCGCTGCTTGTGCCATTTGACAACCGCTCACAGAAGGCGTTGGCGTGGGCTGAGCTGAAGCATTACAATGTGCCCCGGCCAATGCCTTGCGGTGACTTCTGTGGCGTCAGCATCAATTGGCACGTCTCGACAGACTACAACAAGGGCTGGAGCGCTCGGGTGACATTGTTCAACTGGGAGGATGTCGACATGGCCAATTGGTTTGCTGCCATTGTCATGGACAAGGCGTATGACGGCTTTGAGAAGGCGTACTCATTCAACGCCACCACAGTGGGCAAGAACACAATCTTTATGCAGGGTATGGAGGGGCTTAATTACCTGGTGAAGCAGACCAACATGAGTGGGATCGACTACCTTGTGCCCGGTAAGCAACAGTCAGTCCTCTCATTCACCAAGAAGCTGACCCCGGGGATAAATGTTGTTGCTGGAGATGGCTTCCCAACAAAGGTCTTCTTCAATGGCGACGAATGTGCTATGCCGCAGAGAATTCCAATGAGCAGTGGGTTCGGCAACCGTCTCAGCAGTGGCCTTGCTTTGGTCTTGTCCCTTGCTGCTTCGGCTTTCCTATTGCTTCAGCAATGATCCATGGGACTCCAATTCTTTGATTCTTTCAGGTGGTTTGGTCGATGCCATTTGTAAGAAGGCCTTTTTTTTCTGTGATTTCTTTAGTAGATTTTACTTAGCTGCTATTTGTTAGTCAGATGAAGCAGCAGTTGTGAAACAGTATGAATACTTGGATAGTAGTGAGAAAAAAGGTGAGGAAGCATTTGTTGCGCGTTTGCAACATTGGTTCCTCATTCTGATGACATTTACATGTTTACACCAGATGAGTGATCTGTACATCTCTTGTCTCATGTTTGGTCTGTCATTCAGAATTTACTCTGTGAATTCATTCATGCCTTGTTCCTTTGATCCCAAAATCAAAGGGAATTAAATCCCCAACAAGTCAAAATTCACATCAACCCCCTCCAATCCCCTTGACTCTGAGATCAAATGAACAGGCCCTCAAGGGTATCACTTTGATTGACAGTTTATCAAACCGTATGCCTGGTGCCTGCCCAGCTGGTGGCGTTTTGATACCTCTGTCAGGATGTATGAGTTGAGTCTGTTGCATGCGTGCGGATGAGCATTGGATGCTTCTCAGATCAAGACAGTATTAAATTGATATGAGTTAAGACCTTGTACTTATGTTTCTTCCATTCAAATTTGAAAGATCTTTGGCGGACAGTTGTTCGTTAAGGGGTCCACTATAGCCTACAGGTACAGGGTCAGCAGCCAGCAGCCTCCATTTCAAACTCTCCGCAAGTTGCGAGTTGCAACGTTCGTTTCTCAGGCCAAAAGCTGAAACACAAACACCAATGGATCCTTTCGCTTTGCCTTCTCGAGAGCAACTTGCAGCTGGTAGTTGCGTCTCCTGTTATCGACTCGGTTGGATACTGGGATTGGATCAAAAAGAACGTTCGTTTGCTCACTGGTTTTTTCCTTGTCGTCCGACGACGTCATACGCAGTTTGAGTCAATTCAAGACGCAGCGTATATCATCAGCGCACGTAACATATGGTGTCCATTTCGTGCCTGAGACAACATAACTGGCACGCACAACTCTGCACATGTTTATGACTTTGTTATTCAGAGAAAAGAGCTCTTGGTGACAAGGAAAGCTGAAGTGTTCAAACCTGCAGAATCATATCGTGTGAGAGCGCGTGTTGCATAGCACCACGTTCTTACCCGGTCATCAGGTTGTAGAATATTCAGAATTTCAGATCCTTTGGGACTAAAGATCTTGCAGAAATTATACGTGGCTTTCATTCCACCATTTGAGAATTAGTTAAGAGCCATACACCAAAGAATGATATCAGCATATCCATCATCCATGCAAATTACTAGCACGATCCGCGCGCTTCGCTGCGCGTGCATGGACTAACACGAAAGGAGGAAAGTGCCTCACACCATCTACGGTTTTTTAATACATTTTTCTGACACCAATTTTAGAAAAGAAAATATTTTGTATCATAAACCTGTCAAGGAGTACCCGCATTACAAAATATTTCATCAGAACCATAACTTGCTTTTCATTTTTACTGGCCTTCAACTTCCACGTAGCGCTGGAAGCTCAACCGTTGGACATGAACCCTTTTTTTTTAGATTAAGGAATGGCCATGAACACTATACATCACAAATATTTCAGCCATTGAAAATATGTTACCCACACCGAAGGTCATGCGATTGGTGCACAGCATAGGTCCAGATTATATACACCGGAAGCTGGAGCAAACAGGCAGCTATATAATAAGCTTATAAAATTCCCAATTGTACATTTCGGCTTGCTTCTATCTGCGCACAAGTGAGAAACATATGTTTCTTATGAAAATGTGATCACCCGTCAAATAACTAATAGGCAGAATAGTACAATAACAATTAGTATTTTCTCATGGCCATTAATATATCCTAGTTTGCTCAGGAAAAATCAACATGTACTTTGATGCTGCATAACATTGTTGAATTTTTTTTGAACTCTGTGAGGACACGATAAATATGTCGAAACACAATGTATGTCTCATCTCTCAACTCTCATTCTAACAAAATGAGAACAGACAAATGCATGGGAAATGATTTTTAATCTTAGCTGTATTTAGAACAATCTCGCTTCATACAAAAATCAGTAGGACAATCGTTGGCTGCCTCATCCCGTGGATTAGGTCAGGAAACTTGGTTCACCTAAGAGGGGAAGGTAAGGAAAACATTGGTTTCAGAACACAAGCAGGGAAAATCAAGAAGGGATTAGATGTGATAGAATTGTGGGTAAGAAGCCACAGATTGCAACCTACACTTGAGAAAACACGCGAAAAACCCTTGAGCCTGATCATGAATTTGACATCACAAGGCCAAACAATATTCTGACTTTTTTAAGCCTAACAATATTCTGAATATTGAAGTCCTAACAACATAGGAATAAGAAATTCTGTAACAATGATTTATCAAAGAATTAGACCACACACAAATTGAAGAATGGAATGAGTACCTTGAATTTTGCATGAAAACCAAGCCTAGATGCTGTGGTCGAACTGCAAACAACAAAACAATTAGTGTTTAGACACCCCTGAACAAATTGAGCACACTTAACTGACCTGCAAAAACACTGATATTTCTTATGCACCTCTGATATTGCCTTTCCAAACCATCTGAGGGACACAAGGCAGTACACGAAGATGAGATGTAATCTACTATAGGGACCCTGAACTTGCAGAGTTGAGCAGCCAGTACATGCAAAAGTAGATCAGCATGATTTCAATTCCAATGAGATGTCCAGAGTTGAGCAGCCAGTACTTGCAAAAGTAGATGAGCATGATTCAATTCCAATGAGATGAGTTGTTAGAATTGAATGGCGGAGAAAGCTATGAGGCGTTTCACCTGTTTCCGCCTAAATGCACAAGCAATTGCTTCTGCATTGTTCTTTTGAGATGCTTGTGCAAACTGGTTTGAATCTGTAGTGCTTCTACCTCTGAAGCATACCTGAAATGGTAGAGGAACACACAGGGATTGGAAACCGATTAGCCCCCTTCGATAGCACAAATTAAAGGTTGGCATCCATTATTCTTCGTAGCCCCTACTCATTATCAGCAGTGGAAAGGTTATAGCTATTACAGAGGTGAAGCGAACCAGAGCTAAAGATCGCAGACCAAATACTACAGGAAGCGGAAGGCGAAGGGAAGGTGGACTAACCCTGAAGAAATTGGAGGCGGTAAGAGCTGCACGCAGCGTGCAGACAAGGGCTCACCGGCTCAGTCAGTGCCGCTAGTCAGCACGACTCGCGTGCGGCGTGCCCCGTTTACAGCACGACGTCCCCACCAGCTGCCGCTCCCCTACCTGGTCATTGGCCGTCGCCCTGGCTGGGCTCTGGGTTGCGATGGCGGGGGAGGCCGAGTTCGATGCAGGGGACCCCGCTATCCTCGCATGTCACATCGCCGCCGGCGCCATGTCTCCTACTCCCATTTCTTGATCTCTTGCGACGTGGCAGAGCGAAAGCCATATCTTCTCGTCCAATCGTCGGGTGTAAAACGCAGTCAGACATCGATTGGGAGTACCCGGTGGGAAAGCACGGCAACGAGTGCGAGGCGAGGCGAGAATTGCAGGGGGAGGAGGTCTGTTTCCCAGCACCGCACCACGTAAGCTGAACGCGAACAACGGCAGATCGACACGTGGAGGCACGATAGAAGAGCAAATCGGTGCATACACACGTGGACGTTGTGATATGGCACGCCACACGCCAAACGCAGAAGCCTATCGAGGGCAGTTGCTGTGGATGGAGGCGGATCCTATGGCGCACAAGCACAATTGGTACGAAGGAAGGCAGTCGACGCCGACACACGGAGGACAACCGCGGAACAGGCACGCGTCGAAATAAATAATAATACACACGCAATCTTTTTTTTATAACACGAAATCCCGTTGAATCATCCCGAGAGCAGCGAATCCATTTTTTTAAACTAGGGCGCAGTGTCCGTATTCCCGTGCATTGCACGGAAATACGGTGGACGTCGGGTTTTGAATCCGGATGGTGAGCGCAGGACTCCTGCTACTCTACCAAATGAGCTACTCGCTCATTCCTGAGAGCAGCAAATCCATACCGCGTAAGGATGTCAATATATATGCTTGGATGCAGGTGCTAACATGCTTCCATGCTGAACAGATTTACAGCAAAAAGAAAAGCTAGAGTTTTTGGATAAAATATATTCCGTATGCACGTCATGCATGAATAGAAGAGCATCATGTTGCCTACCCCTGTGCTATTATTGCTGCGAGCTAAACATGATTATGTATATGTTGACTTCTCATGAGTGCAGACTGCTTCTTCAGAGGACATGCAAATTATGAACCTCGCTTTTCCTACGATTTGCGCCGGACTGCTTGCACCGACGCAACCACATTGGCTGTACATCACCAGAATAGGTCTGCGCTACCAAATCCGTGACTATGCCTGGCAATTGATTTGTTCCTCATTTGCTGGGCCCACACGAAAAATATAAAGTGCAAAAGTTTTTACCGTTGAAGAAGTTGAGGTACAAAACGGGCCTCTCATCTCAGCATTATCAAGGGCCCAAGATAACTAAACGCAGTTCTACTCCGGTAAGCCCACTCACACTGCTATAGTGCTATCCCCATTTCACACCGAAACACAGCCCGGTAGGCCCAGATCTTCTGGCAGGTACACGTCCACAGGCCACAGCCCGCAGCAAGCACGCAACATCGTCCGTTCCTCCCAAAGCCAGAATTTGACCTCCACCGAGCGAGAGCCAAACCAACCAACCGTTTCAAAGCGAGCGCTTCAGTTGCCACTTCCGGAAACAGGAGACCACATCACCACCACCCCCCACGCCCGCGGCGCGGTTGATCCGCTAACAACGGGCGCCCGCCCTCCGCCCCCGCCCCGCCCGGCCTTCCGGTTCCCGAACCCCCACTCCTCCTCCCTCTCCGCTCGCCACACCCGTCGCTCCTCTCCTCCACGCCTCTCTCGCCCGCTCCCTTCCCCCTCCCTCGCCTTGGCATCCCCGCAAGGAATATCCCTTCCGTGGCGTCCCTTGCTTCTTCCCCACCCCACCCCACCCTCCACCCTGTATTAGTGCGTCTCTCTGCCGCTTAATTTCCAGGTCTCTCTGCGCTCTTTCGCCGTCTTGGATCTTGGTTGTCTCGGCTGGTTGGCAGGTACCTGCTTTAATCTTTGCTGGGACCCCATTGATGCACTGTTTGGTTGTTTTTCGGTGGGGGCATTTCGTCGAGCACCTGGGATGCATCGCTGTGACTGCCGTTGAGCTTTTCTTGTAGCCAGATTTGCTAGTTTTTAGTTGGTTTCTGTTGATTTTTTTTTAATAAAGTATGAATGTGAATGTGAATGTGCTGTTTAGATAGTTCAACGGATGCTTGCTATATTTTGCCCCTAGTTCTATCGGGCCACATGGATTTCTGTATCATTCTGCAAATTGATGGTTTGTTGAGCATCTGACTGCTATGGAACCGTAACGTTTAAGAAGTACTCCCTGCAAATTGGAGATATAAATTATGGTACGACCGTACTAGTGTAGAGGAGCAAGACAAGGACTAGGTGTGAAATGACTTGGATGGTTTAGCATTGTTATTTAGTATCGAATCGAATGCATCTGCTTGACTTAAATCGTATTATAATAAACAACCGCCATGAGATTCATTATTACAGAGAAGATACTTAGTTACCAGGAAAATGTGGCTGCTCCATGTGCAATATTGTTAATACTTACTTTGTGTTCTTAATAAGTTTGTGCACAAGTATTGATGGCCATTTTATTCGTTCATTTCAGGATAGTCAACCAGCATAGAGTTCATGTTGCCTGATTACCTTAGTTGCTACTATGTGATTTAAGGTGTTGTCCAACTTCATTCTGGATAAATTAGGTCGCAGGAGGACTTTAAAAACTAGCTGCCTGCTGTTTGTTTTTTCTCCTTCATTCTAGTGAACTCACTTTCAGAAGCTTGTTTGCAATATGTCTTACACGAACTGTTTGAAGAAACATCCCTATAGAATCTTCTTTCGATATGGCAACTCCATCCTCAGAGCTTCTTTAGAGAAAGGCTCCCCACAAAAGTCACTCATGGACTATAGCACTTTGCTCCATTTCACTGCTTTCTGCCCTGATCACAGAACTTATACTCTCCTTCTCAGAGCTTGTGCAAAATGCTCTGACCTCTATGCTGCCATGGAAATCCATTGTCATCTCACTAAAGTTGGGTTGCTATCTAATCAGCATATAACACCTCCTCTGTTCAAGTTATATATTGCCCATGATCACATGTTGGAAGCACGTGAACTGTTTTGGTCAATGCTGGAGTGGGGTACTGATCCCTTCCATGGCAATCTGATGCTTATGGGATTCTTGAAGACCGGACAGCTAGATAAGGCGTATCAGATTTTCAAGAGGATGCCTGTCAAGGACTTGGTATCTTGGAATTCAATGATTGCCGGTGCAGTAAGGAGCTCGCACCTGAAAGAAGCAATGAATCTTTTTAGCAGGTTGGTCAGTTCAGGCCTTGTCCCTGATTGCTTCTCATTCTCCTCAGTTCTGTCAGCATGTGCTCGAGCTGGTGCTCGCCGGTATGGAGTGTGGGTGCATCACCTGATGACTGAACTGGGGGTAGAAATGAATCATATCTTAACTTCAGCACTTGTTGACATGTATGCCAAATGTGGAAGAATTGATGTGGCAACTGAGATATTCAATAAAGTCAAGAGAAACCATATTTCTGTCTGGAATGCAATGATTAGTGGCTTGGCATCGCATGGTCTTGGATCCAATGTAGTGATTTTGTTCCACAAAATGAAAAGTGAAGAGCTGGTTCCTGATGGGGTTACATTTGTTGCGCTCTTGACAACCTGCAGCCACTGTGGCATGGTTGAAGAGGCTCGCCAATACTTCAGATCAATGACTACAGAGTATTCTATCACACCAGAGGTTGAACACTACGGTGCATTGGTGGATACGTTGTCGCGAGCTGGGTTGCTGGATGAGGCATACAAGTTGGTAATGTCGATGAATGTAAAGCCTGATGTTGTGATATGGAGGGCATTACTTAGTGCCTGTAGCAGATATCGCCAAACAAAATTAGGTGAGGTCACTATTGAGCATATGGCATGCCATGGCAGTGGGGATTATACCCTTCTTTCAAACATCTATTCATCAGCAAATAGATGGAGTGATTCAGAGGAAGTATGGAAACAGAGGAAACAAAAGAAAATTAGGAAGAGCAAAGGCTTGAGTTGGGTTGAGTTAGGGGTAAGCACCCATGAATTTAAAGCTGGTGATAGATCTCATCCAGACACCGAGGATATATACCTAGTGCTGCATGGATTATGTAAAAGAGCTAAGGTTGAAGGTTATGCTCCATTGACTGAACTAGTAACAAAAGATGTCTCAGAGGAGGAAAGAGAAGAAAACCTTACCTTCCATAGTGAGAAGCTAGCAGTGGCTTATAGTGTCCTGAAGACTGGTCCAGGGACAGAAATAATGGTTTCAAAGAATTTGCAGATTTGCGGTGACTGTCATGAATGGATGAAGATAATCTCAAAGGTACTTTGCCGTGTTATTATTATGAGGGATAGAATTCGATTTCACCGGTTTGAAAGCGGATGCTGCTCCTGCAAGGATTACTGGTAGGCCTTTCCCGGAGCAATACAGATGTGATCCAGCTAATACTAAACGAGCAGTTCCGAGGGGATACAGAAGATCTAATTACTTTCTCCATCTCGAGAATTTGGTGCTGGATCTGCTGCTGCATAGCAGACCCAGTGCCAGAGGCTCCCATACGAGTGGGGTCTGGGGAAAGGAATAACCGAAGCAAAGTCTTACCCCCGCAGAAATTCTGCAGAGAGACGGCTTCGAACCCAGGACCTGGCGACTCGGCGAGCTAGCACTCAAAATATAATTCCTATGAGAATGAAACATTTGGACATTTGGTTACTAGTTTAGCTCTTTGGCACATCACAGGGAACCAAGGAAAGAAGGGCTAGATGACAGACACATGCATGTGTATTGTACACTCCGAAGCAATGCAAGTGTTTAATGAGAAAGATCAAAATCTCTATGTTGGGTTTGTGTTTTATGATTCATTCAGTACCCTTATGTTTTCATATGCATGACATTGAAACTGCTTTGCTGTCTTGTTTTGGGCTTGTTTCAATGATTACTTGTGTCGACATGATATGATATGTGGTGCGCGATGATAACATTTATTTCATTTCTGATCCTGGATCAGTTTAATTTTCTGATAAAAACTAATTTTTGTGTATCATTTCAGGATTAATGCTGAAGGGTTATCCAATATTCAGTGAAAACTAGCTACTGAAAAATAGGAGTAGCAATACCTTTGATGCCCCATTCATTCTGTTTCTGCAATGTCCTTGTCTTCCATTTGCTGTGGGAACTTCCATCTACTAAGGAACTCTATAGGAGACACTTGCAGTATCAGGTGGCTTAAATACCATAGCAGATTAATATATGAAACTTTCCTCTCAAGCAGAAGACATCAAAGTAGACCTCTTAGTACAACAGTGCTAGCAAGAAGCAGAAGAAAAGGAAGTAAGCAGTCATTTAGCAATAGCCGTCATTTGCACGGTAAATCGGTTGAATCATCAATTGAAGTGTTCAAGCAGTTAGAGCTTGAGCAGCTTAAATCACTTCGTTGCTACAATGTTGAGGAAGAGTCTTCTGGAGTCAAGACCGAATGGCCTGCAACTATCCTTGTTTTTGATATTGAAACTACAGGCTTCTCACGTCGTGATGACAGAATTATTGAGTTTGCTGTTCGTGATCTTATGGGGGGAAAGAATAGCACTTTCCAGACACTCATAAATCCTGAGCAAGAGGTGAGAAATTCATATGTTCATGGTATTAGCAACAGCATGCTCTGCAGACCTGATGTTCCAAGGTATGTTCATGCTTTGTTATGCCAAATATGCCAAGTGTCATTCTTAGTTTACTAGCAGTAAGGCGTGATTTGAAGTCCCCTGTTGAACACTAAAATAGGGGAAATTGAGGATCACTTTCTCTATCCCATGTATCCTTTGTTTTTGTTTTTCATTGCTTGCTAACATGCTCAAATATCACTACTTCATAACCATGAGATGAGGAACAAGGCAGTATTATGTTCTGAAAATGCAGTCATGTGAAGAAAGAACTATGTACTAGGATCAATCTCCCATATGTTACTTCCTAGAGGCAATTTGCGACTTATTATATTTTTTTAACATATAAAGGTTACAAATTATAGTTAAACTTAATTTCTGAACTACAATTCATTTGAAACATGATTACCCTTTATTATTTTTTACGCATTTGTTTTTATAATCATGGTGGTCTCATGTATGGCTATGCAGATTTGGAGAGCTTATTCCCATTCTGCTACAATATGTGTGGAGTCGTCAAATGGACGGCAAACCAGTTATGTGGGTTGCTCATAATGGGCGTTCCTTTGACGTACCCTTTCTCATCTTTGAGTTCCGACGGTGTAAAGTAGAGATGCCTGGTGATTGGCTCTTTGTAGATACTCTTCCTATCGCAAGACAATTGGTCGATTCTAATGGTATGCTCTCTTGTCAAGTTTTCCATTTCCTTGCATAGACATATTGTTCTGAAGAGCTTTTGTTTTCCAGTAAAATAAATTGATGAAATACAGCAATGTACTGTGCACCGTTGTTGTTGATGAACTAGCGAGCTAAACTTTGTTTTGTCATTTAGCTGTTTCTGCCTATAGCATTACAATTTCGTGATTAAGTGTTTGTGGGATGAAGTAAGACGCATTTTAAACCTCCTATTCGTGATTAAGTGTTTGTGGGATGAAGTAAGATGCATTTTAAACCTCCTATTCATATTTGGTTTGCAGGGTCAAAACTCAGTTCTGTGTCATTGAAGAACCTGAGAGAACGCTACAAAATTCCACTCACAGGGAGTGCACATCGTGCCATGCAGGATGTAACAACCCTCTGTTATGTGCTTCAGAAATTGACCTTTGAGCTGAAACTAACTGTTCCTCAGCTGCTCGAGAAGTCTTTCCGAGCATCAGATCTTCCAGCGACTCGTCCTGAAAAGTAACTGTATCAGCCTCACCGGGAAGATCGCCTGGAGCACTAAATTATTCCATTGTTGTTGTATTATTTACAGAGATGTTATTTGGAGATCCCAGCTTTGATTTCTTCGATGTTCTTTCTAACAACCTAATAAAGCCAGCCTGATTGTCACTGATACATCAGTAGTACAGTAATCCGTATTACTGATACTCTGCCCTTGTAGGCTTGTATACATTACTAAATCATCAATTCAACATATATTTACTTGACTACGAACTTCTGTGTGCTGCTCAACCAAGAAATGTAATGTTCTTGACAGTTTCTGTGGGATGTACTGCAGTGTTAGGCTATCACTATTTCTCTGATACTACACGGCAATAAAGACCACTAGCTTCTGAGCTCTAACGGACTACGGACAGGAGGCAAGACCCCACACCCCCGACCTATATGAATGAATATGAATATGAATGGTGTGGAGACCGTGGATGGGTAATGGAAGGGGCGAGGAAAGCAGGTGACGTGGCTGGCTGTGGGAGCAGAAAATGGTATACACAAATAAGGGTATACGGTAGATTCCACGAATGCATTTTTGCCTCCACTCCCCTGTTTTGTACATATTCAACTACTCCATATGTCAATCTTATTGGTTGTATATAGGACAAATATATCTCAGAACCAACCTGTGGTGTCTCAATGTTTCTTTTTACCGGAAATGTTGTTTCAGCTATTATTATTATTTTGCGAAAGATTCAGTTATTAACTGTGAACAAACTCTTCTCTTGTTTTGTAGGAGGCTCTGTTTCATTAACCAGGAGAAACAAGTCAATTCTGCCCTCTGAGGCAATGGGCCTCTATATAAGCCGGGTTCACTCAAACCCCAACTAACCTCTCTTCCCTCCAGTTTCCCAGGCCAACGGCGACAGGGGTAACCGCCACGACCTCACCGTCTTCCTTACGAGTCGAACCCTAGCTTCATCGCTCCGTTGCTCTTGCTTCGTGGCTTGGGTGTTCGAGCGCGAGCGGAGGTGATGGAGGGGGAGCTGGCGTTCTTCTCGCCACTGAGGCCGTCCCGCCTCTCCTTCGAGGGCCGCGATGGCTGCGGCTTCGGCTCGCCGACATGGGCATCGCAGCTGGGGACGCTGCGCAGCTCGCCTTCATCGTGCGTCTCAGACGGCCGTGGCGGCGGAAACGGTCGCTCGGGCTTCAGCTCGCCGACATGGGGATCGCCGCTGGAGACGCTGTTCAACGCGCCCTCATCGTGCGTCTCCGACAGACATGTCGGTGGCAACGGCTCCGGGTTCAACTCGTCGACATGGGGGTCGACGCTGGAGACGCTGTTCAACTCGCCCTCATCGCGCGTCTCCGACAGCCGTGGCGTTGGCAATGGCTCCATGTTCAGCACGCCCAAGCAGGCATCTCCGCTGGAGACACTGCCCAAGTCGCCCTCATCGTGCGTCTCCGACTGCCGTGGCAGTAGCAGTGGCTCCGTGTTCGGCACGGCGAAGATGGCGTTGCCGCTGGAGACACTTCTCAACTCGCCCTCATCGTCCATCTCCGACAGCCGTGGCGGTGGCAACGGCTTCGGGTTCAGCACGACGAAGAAGGCGTCGCCGCTGGAGCCGCTTCTCAACTCGCCCTCATCGTCCGTCTCAGACAGTCGCGGTTGCGGAAACAGCTCTTCACCCAGGATCTCGAAGGAGCGGGACAGCGAGCAGGTGAAGAAGGCGGAGTCTCTCCTGCGCGCGATCACAGAGCGCTACGATAACTGCGTCCTCCGCCTGCGAGACACTACAGCCGAGCTCGCCGACCTCCGCCTCGAGCGCGTCCGCCTCGGCGCCGAGAACCTGCACCTCTCCCTGCTCCTCGAAGAGCTCGATGCCGCTGAGCAGAGTAAGCAGGCGTCAGCGGTAGCTCTGACTCCGCCGCCGAAGCCAACGCAGGCTGAAGCTCCAAGCACCCCGAAGAGCATCTCCATACGTTCGAAGGGCTTCCTCTCGAAGAAGCAGCCGCAGGGCGTGGCCACACCACAGCGCCCCCGTGTTCGCGCGTCTCAGGCGATGGAGGTGAGCCCCCAATTCCTACCGTTCAGTACCTTCAATTGCACACCGCACATACTCTTGCCTGTTCACCTCGAAGGAAATTTACACAGAAGAGCGCACTGGTTCCTGAAATTGGTAATAGTCGGGAAGAATTTGGTGTTCGTTACAATTAGAATGGTGAAAAACTTAGCACTAAGCTTGCAAAATCACACGAGGATGGCAATTTGTTGTTGGCATTAGCTAGCATTTACAATGAATGAGTTATCAGGCATTCAGGCTATGCTGAATTGGTTTAATTAAGAATTGTGTACTTCAAATTCGTAAGAACGCATCTTATGGTTAAGCAACTGAAAGTCAAAATTACAGCTCGAAACTTTTACTCGTGTTATGCATCTGGTTATGCTGCAAATAGATGTTGGGATGGCCAGCTTTAATTGAAGGAAAGCACAAAAGTTATGGCGATGTTATGGTTTTCTTAAGTTTAGTCAATCTGAAGAATAAGCAGCTTCAGTTAAAGGCCCTGTTCTGCTGGTCATGTTTCGGCTTGTTTCAGCTTGTTTCAGCTTATTCTCTCTCACATAATACTATTGAATCAGCCGAAACCAGCCGGCTTTTATACCAGCCGAACCAGCCCAAATTCTTCTATTAGGCCTTGTTTGGATGTTATGAGATTTATCTCAATCTACATGTGTTGGGGTGGAATTTAGTTCAAATTGCACTTCAATGCACTCCAACATATGTGGATTGATCGAATCCAACTACATCTAAACAAGGCCTTAGAATGTAAGAGTAAACTGATTAGCAGTTGCTGTGATAGCTGATACTTGATTCGATGATGCATTGATTTGACTTAATACGGCAAACCAGATGTAAACTGGATTAATTAGTTTACTCAGATTCTGTATTTGACTTTTGACCTCGTGATGTCAATGGAAATGGCAATCGCAGGACGCATGGGAGAAGGAGAAGGATGACGGGGAGGTGGAGGTGGATGCGTTCCGGCAGGGCGCCGTGAAGACGGAGCTGTGCAACAAGTGGGAGCGCGGCGCGTGCCCCTACGACGGGCGTTGCAGGTTCGCGCACGGCATGGAGGAGCTGCGCCCCGTGATCCGCCACCCGCGCTACAAGACCCTTCCGTGCCAGTTGTTCGCCGCCGCCTCCGGCTGCCCCTACGGCCACCGCTGCCACTTCCGCCACTCCATGGCGCCCACTGCCGAGTCCTGCTAGGCCGCCGGCCACCGTCTGCCTCCTACTGCCGCCGCGTAAACACAATGCCTCTTCTCCCCTCCTGTGCTTGTTAAGTTTCGGAGCTGCTTCATCTGTCATTCATACTATCAGTTAGCTAAATAAAGTACAGCATGCTGCATGCTAGTTATTATAAGGGGTTGTTTAGTTGGTGAAAAAGTTTATGTTCGGCTACTGTAGCACTTTTCGTTTTATTTGGCAATTTGTGTCCAATCATGGACTAATTAAGCTCAAAAGATTTGTCTCGTACTCCCTCCATACCCATAAAACAAGTCGTTTAGGACATGATTGCGCTTACCAAGGAGGCATTTGGTAGTAGGTATTTTTCCCTGTCTGCCCCTATTAAATAGGATTATGCGTGCATTCTATACAAGAAGTTTCCCTGGTTCAGATGGCTAGTGCTTCGATGCGTTGGCTCTGAGGTGCCGGGTTCGATCCCTGGTTCAGATGGCTAGTGCTTCGATGCGTTGGCTCTGAGGTGCCGGGTTCGATACCTGGTGGGTGCTATTTTTTGTTATTTGGTTGATTTTGCATGCGATTTTTGCATGGCAATGTGGCCCTGTGTGGCGAGTGCCCTCTGCATGCCGCTCGAATTTCATTTGGCTGGGCGTGGCGCGCGTTCGGCTGAGCGAGTGTTGGGCGCCATTGTTTTCGTTGGTTTTCGCAGGCAAACGTTTTTTGCAGTGGCGCCACGGGAGAGGAACGGCCAGCGTTTGTATTTCGGCGTTCAGGCGCTCGCGTCCCAGCATTCGAACCGTTGCCGAGTGAGCGAGCGATCCGCGAGCGTGCGCCGAACCATTGCCAAGTGAGCGAGCGCCACACGGTTGCGTGAATCGATGTTGTGATTAATGCGGCGTCGGAGCCGAAGCGAATGCCAGGGGCAGCGACGTCCAAAACTAGTGAGTCCGCCCAGAACGACTAGAATATGTGAAAACGACTCCCGTACCCAGAACGACTTCAATTCTGGGTATGGAGGGAGTAATTTACAACTAAACTACGTAATTAGTTTTTTCTTTCATCTACATTTAGTACTCCATGCATGTGCCGCAAGATTTGATGTGACAGATACTGTAACACTTTTTGGGTTCACTTTCTGTGAACTAAACAGGCTCTAAGATCAAGTTAGCTTAATAAAGTAGTAATACTGCCGATGCCAAGTGATGGGCCAACGATGGGTCTGGGTTGATGGGACAATTATGGCTTAGTATTGATGGTCTAAACGGGCAGTGATATCAAGTTCGCTGACCAAATAAGATGGGCCATTGTGGCCGTGTATGATTGCCTTGGGTAAAACACTAGTGACATGTCTGGGAATGACCCATAATAAGGCTTTGCATGTTATCGGACTGGGCCATAATATTGTGTTTTTTCCTCCCGGAATTTTCTCCAGTTGTGATGACGTGCCGGATCCTTCTGTTCCTCCTGTAGCCCTGTGTGAGTGAGGCCTTGTTTAGATGTCAAATTTTAACCTTAAATTCTACTATGTAAAAAGAAGATTTTCATCACATCAAAATGCCGGCACATGCATGAAGTATTAAATGTAGATGGAATTAAAAACTAATTGCACAGTTTTGTTGTACTTTGCGAGACGAACATTTTGAGCCTAATTAGTCAAAGTTTGGACAATTTTTACCAAATACAACCGAATTGCTACAGTGCACATTTAATGCGCACAGTAAAAATTTGAGCCCCCGAATTGGGGATCTAAACACGGCCTGAATGAATCTGCAACTGGCAGCAAGACCCGGACTTATTGAATTCCTTCTTGGTACCTATCACATCGTATGTTTGACATATAAATAGAGTATTAAGTATAGACTAGCAAAAGTGCTCGTGAGATGCAACGAGGAGAAATTATTTTTTGCTCTTTATATAAAATTTAATAAATCACACTTTTCTTGTTTTTCTACTTACTTCTTCCATCGCCATGACATCTCCTTGGCAATTCTTGCGGTTATTGCTACCTACGTTGCTCCAACCTAGGTGAGTCTGGTTGCGCTCTGTCAAGACATCGGAAAAACACATAATACAACTGGGGTTGTAGCCATGGGACATCTAGAGACTTGGGTTGGATGACAAGGTCCGTACCTCTAGTGCCAGTGGCAAAGACATGCACGGGCCTAGCAATTCAGCCATTCTGGCCAGATGGCCCTAGCATCGCCACGTCCATACCCGATGACGACTCAAATTCTCGCTGCATGTGTCTGGCGTGCGGACCGTTCTAGCACCTTGGACGACAAGCAGTCCATGCCCATGCACTTCAATTGGGTTCTGGCACGGAATCTCCAGCAACGACGACATGGTGGTGTGACAAAGAACACTGGTCATTTTAGTGAAGAAAGGTGATAGCCGACATGCGCTGATGAACAAGGGTTTCGGGACGGCAGGAACTCCTCCTCAGATCCCAGCCGTCCGAGCAATGCACAGTAGACTGGTGTAAACAGCGGAGGTGGAGTCAGAGCTCGCACATGTCGTGAAGTTGCTATACGGTATCTGGACTCGGCACTCGCGATAGCAGCGGGACCCGTGGAGCATCTCAATCGGTGAGACCTGACTATGGAATGAATCGGTGGCGAGATCCTCTTCCTCCGATTGAACAACATAATGGTGTGCGTTTGCAATGCGGTAATGACCGTTGTAGCAAACAAATTTATGGGGTTGTAAGTATATGCGAGTTTAATTCTAGAAACATAAGCCAATCTGGATGAAGAACGAGCTGAGCAGGTACGACATAGGTGCCTCATTTTGGTTTTGATCTGGAGTTTTTTTTATTTTGTTAGGAAGTTTGATTATTTTCTGTCTTCTTATTTTAGTTGATTTCTAACTTCCATATCTGCGGCACGCATACGGAGTCCGGCCGTACAAAAGGACATTGGGGTATTTTAAAATAAAAAATGAGTTCAAATATGAATCTTATCTTAATTTTTAATATTATATATCTTATTACCATGGAGAGCTTTTTTAATTTTGCTTTTTGTTTTTTATTTTGCCGTGCTTTTTTTTGTTTTGGACCTGCCGCATATTTTTTTTGTTTCGTTTTTCCTCTTCAGAGCACATAAAAGACAAAAACAGATCACGTGATTGGAAAATTAAAGGAAAGCAGAGGCTTTGCATGCACATGATTCATTGGAGGAAAACAAATTGATTAATGTATCTTAGTTGTTGACGTGGTGAAGATGCAAGCAAGGGAACATAATAAGAGGAAATATATATATGCATATGCGTGCGTGTGCAGATTATTTGGCTGGTCGAGCAAGAAGCAGTCATGCCTTTTGGACTCGTATATTCCTTACTTCTTCATTTATATGGCCAAATAAAATAGATTTAGAATATTTTAATTTGTAACCGAGAGGAAATTACGTGCGAGGTCATGTCGTATCCAGTTAGGATTTTTGTATATAAATTTAGGAGAAGTTTTACATCTCACATATAATCTTAGTTAAGTAGGAGTCTTCCTTACATCTTACGCGGAAATTTTGTATAGATATAGATTAAAAAAGCTAATTGTACTGATTGTAACTAATTTGCGAGACGAATTTTTTAAATCTAACTAGTCCATGATTTGACAACATGGTGCTACGGTCCAATCCTTTGTACGAAGTTAAGGGGGTGTTTGGTTTGAGGAGTTAAAGTTTAACAAACACGGTAGCACTTTCGTCTTATTTGACAAAAAAAAGTTTTCAATTTTGGACTAATTAGGCTTAATAGATTCGTCTCGTAAATTACTCCTAATTTGTGCCGACATGCATACAATTAGTCTACATTTAATACTCCATACATTTAAGGAAACATTGATGTGATGGGAATTAAACTTTAACGCAATGAAACCAAACAGGCCCTGATTTGCAGAGCACAAGCATCGTCTTCGAGAAATCTGTGTACCAGTCACCGCCCGCTGGGCGTCACCTCATGACCTTTCTAGTTCCCTGTCGCATGTGTGCCATAGGACTGACGCGCCACGCTGATTTCGTTTCAAAAGAAGTGCAATGCAGAGAGGAGCTTTGCCTTTGACCCTAAAGAGAACTAATTACTGTTCACAGCATGAACTATTCAAATTATATATGTTTATTTGTGTGTCAGGGCCTGAGGGTGAGGGCCTTGGCGTTCAATGTAGCCTGTAGCGGCCAGTGAAATACTCTGTCTATTCTAAATTATAGCGCCTCTTACTGTTCACATTCTTTGCTCTAAAATCAAAGTTATTCAATACAAATGTTTTATCTGGGTATTGCAAATGTTTTGCTATGAGTTTCAAGTATTTATTTCTATGAAATCACGAAACATATTTAAGCATATATTTCATCCGTTCGAGATCAGTTTCCCCCTGTTCGGCTGAGCTTATCAGCACGGCTTATCAGCCGTGGAACAGCGTTTTTCTCTCACAGCAAATCAGCCATAGCCGGCTTATAAGCCAAAAAACCAGCCTGCCGAACAGGGGCTTTGATTATACTTAGTCTTACCCTGTAGAGTAAAAGCTACGTCACTAGAAAGGCTATAATTTAAGATGGAGGCGGTGTAGGTGTTAACATATATTTTCTAAAACTTATAGTTAAAGTTATGGAAATTTGGCTGCCTATATAATTTAGGAACGGCATAATGCTCGGGTCAGGACGTCCGATCGTCGTCGCGGGCCGCGGCACTAGCCCAACAGCCCAACTAGTGCATCCCCTTGTCCACTCGCCTCTAACTTTATCCTGTTGTGGGCTCTTCCGCTGGCCGCCGGCCTCGCCAGCGCCCCCCCCCGGAGTTCGTAATCCACGGTGCCCCGAGGCCAACCGCTGCCCCATCGCGCTCCCCTGGCCAGTCCGTAGCTACCCCCTACCCGGTCCGCGCCAAGGCTACGATGTCCCCTGACCAGTCCATCGATGACGCGAAACTCCATTGTCAGGCTCGAAGAAACGAAGAGCAGCTTGTGGCAGAACCTCCTAATTACTATGGCCCACCTGTACTTGTTATTGTCTTAAAGACTTCTAACCACTGTACAAGTGTACCACAGATCTTAAGAAGTCTGTCGGGTGTCCTCGGGAAACCCGAATCATCCACAATCTTCCGAGCAGGATCACATTACAGAGGCATCATAGTATTACAACAGTTTATATAATAAATTACATCAGAGTACGAAAGCGGAATTCTTACATAACATAGGTTTTACAAACTTGATGTTACAAACTTATAAAACTTAAGTTTATTGTTACAACCATAGTAGTGGAGTAGCATTATTAACATTATTACAACACCAAAACGCGATGCTCTGCCCAAGAGCCAAACATCTCTACTCGTCGTCGCTTGCCGCAAAGACAGTCATGCAACAGGGTCCAAAACACACCTGCTCATGAGACGCACCTGCAACAGGGGTTTAACAAACCCTGAGTACGAAAGTACTCAACAAGACTTAACCGACGAAACTAGTGGAACGACTCAGGAATGCAGGCTAGGGAAATCAAGGTGAGGTTCCAGCAGGAAGTCAAGTTCTTTTGCATAAAAGCGACTAATGGTGAATCCTTAAGATCACGATTTTATTTCAATATTAATTATCAACAGAATGTAAGTGATTCTAATCTAGATCATATAATTCATTCAATATCTTTCTGTTTCTCCGACCAAAGTTCCATTTCTTATCTACGATGTTGAACAGAGAATCGAGTCTCCTTAACCGAGGAGCAGCGACGATTCGAATCGATTAGACCCAGCTGGGGATTCCCAATCACACGACATATGTAGGACTCTAACCGACATATATCAACCTTCACTCGGATCCTCCAAAACATGACCGGGTCCAGCGCCACCCGAGAGTATAGTACACCTCCAATCCAGCCCTTGGCTACGAGGGTACACACTACTCTCGTCATCTTTCCACTCCCAGTGCGCGGTTGGCCGTTCACATATTGGTATTACCGAGGTCTTAGGCTTACCGGAGCATGTGATCAGTTACAAAGTCTCGACGCACACAGTTCGGACAACGGTACGGTCCTTAACTGACTCAGTCGGAGACACTACAGGGGGACTCCTTTCCCGATGCAAGTCCACCGACCGGTCCCAATTATCAACATTAACATTCATCAAGTAATTGTCCAACAACCCTTCAAACTTTGTTTAAAAGTTTTAAAGTTTTCTCATTAAGCAATGCTAAGCATACTAAGCATTTTTAAATCAAAACAGTAACAAGGATGGTATTGGAATATCAAGGATGATAATGCAGTAATTAGGTTATCACTCAACTCCTAGCACTTAATGCAATAGAGCCGTAATAAAAGTTAAATAAAACTTTTTAAAATCACAAGGTAAGTTTAGATGTAACCGGGGCTTGCCTTGGTCGATGGGAAACTCGGGCTCGGGTTCAGTACCGCAGATGTCAAACCCTACTTCCACGGACGGTGACTCTTCGGCGGGGACAGGTTCAGCTTCGGTACCCTCCTCTTTTACGGGAACTATACGTAATGATAATGCATGCTTTAGGATGATGAGATAAGAAATATGATGCTCGATGGATGCTTATCATAGTTAACAACTTGAGTACAACTTCCCTTCACGGTACAACTGAACAACAAAGGTTTCTAACCTAACCCTAATCTAGGGTCCGATTACTCTAAATACTTATTACGAAAATAGTTAAACACATGAAATGACAGTAATTAGGAAAGCTTAAGCAACCAATTAACAAAGCTAAAGGTCATCAAAGGTTAATGACCTAAAGTCAACACTCAATCATAAAGTCAAACAACATTAATTATCATGCCCTAATTACCTAATTAATTAATTAATTAATTAATTAAAGCATAATCTAAGAATAAAAATTATCTTAATCCAATTAAGCTAAAATTTTTAATTTAAGAAGGTTATACCTTAATTAGATGATAAAATAATTTTCATGATTTTTGGATAAATAAATAAGCCTAGAAAAATTAATTAAGAACCACTTAAGAATTAAATGGACTAATTAAATAATCTATAAACAGTACTTAAAATTGATATTTATTATTTTTATTAAATAGTATACAGTGAAAAAGGGTTATTAAAAAATTTTCACAATTTTTGGAATTATAAATAATTTATAACATAAATAATAAAACTGAAATTCATTTTACATTTTTGAAAAAGAAAAACGAAAATTCCATCGCGGGCTTCTATTCTCCTGTTCCCCCCTCTCGGCCCGGCCCGCTGCACACGCGCGCGGCCCGCTTGGCCCAACCGCGCGGCCCGGCCTCGCTCACGCTCCCGCGCCTCCCTCTCTCTCTGACGCCCCGGCCCCACCTGTCATCCTCGCCTCCCTCTCTTCTCCTTCTCTCCCGCGCGCGCGGACGCACCACGGTGGTGACCACCGACGGTGAACTCACCGTCGACGATCTCCGGTGAGTCGGACCCCTGCCCAACGCCTCAACACCATCACCCGAACCACGCGAACCCAATTGTGGCACGACTTGGGACTGCTACCGCACGGAGGAGGCGTGACCGCGGCCATGGCGGCCACGGTGGCGAACCGACCGGCGATGCGACGATCAAAACGCGACCATACGACGGTAACGATTAAAGCAAGATAAGCATCGTGTGCAGGAGCTCACAGTGATTGCGATGAGCAGCTTGGGGTTGCCGGAGAGGCGCTGGAAGAGCCGGTCCACGGTGAGGCGGTCACGGTGGCGTTGCTGCCGGCCGCGAGGAAGAAACGGATGCGCGAGCTAGTGCGGTGGAGATGAGACGCAATTGAGTGCTCCAGGAGCTGCGCGCACGCGCTGCGGAGCTGGAGGCGAGAGCTAGGGGGTGGTAACGCAGCAGCGGCGGCGAATTTTGGGCGGCGGAGGGCGGTGGCCGGTCGCGGCGATGAGCGGAGGAGGAAGAGAAACGGCTTTGGCCGACGACGGTGGCTTTTATAGCCGAGCCCAGACGGTGTGGTGGCGACACGCGGAGAAAACGGCCGTGACGAGGCGGTCGCGGGACGCCGCGGGCGCGCCTGGAAGCGGGGCGAAGGTCGCCGGCGTCGGGAGAGGTGGCGTGCGGTGATTGACGACGATTTCAAAATATTTACAGAATTGCCACTGGAATCAAAATTCAAATTACTCTCAAATTTTCAATAGAAGTTGAAAATCTGTAAAAACAAAAGTTGTTCAATTTTCAAAGATCTACAACTTTCTCAATATGAACATTTTCCAATTCGGCTTAGTTTTTGAAATTTGAATTTGAATTCAAAAGGGACATTTTTGGGAAATCTGAAAAACCAAAATTACTTTGAATTTTGTATTGAAACTTCAAAAACTCAAAATACCAAAGTTGTACATCTAGGGCAGACCTACAACTTTGCTATTCAAAATATTTTCAAATTATGCCTCCATTTTGAAATTGGGTAGGGAAAATGAAAAGGGGAAAATTTTGAGATTTGAATCTTTTCAAAATTACTTCAAATTTTACATTGAAACTTGGAAAACTCAAAACACCAAACTTGTAGCCCTTAAAAAGATCTACAAAATTGGTTTTACACTTTTTCCCAAATTTTGCTTAGATTTTGATTTATATCAAAAGGGGTAAAACTAGGGTTTTGTTTTTCAATGTTTTCGGAAAAGTTTTGAATTGAAACTTGATTCTTTCTTAACTTTGGTTACTTAGGAATCACACCTTCACCCTAGGACATCATTGAGTCAAGCCTCACATGGTTGACCAAATGGCTCCCTAGGTTGACCAATTTGACTTAAGAAATTCTTTTAGTAATTCCTCAAATTTGAATTCGAATTCGAATCGGAAAACTTGTAACATGCTTTGGATTCCAAACCCTAACTCAAACTTGAAGCTTTATTTTATAGGTTGGACTTGAGCTTATACCCTACACTTGGCACTAGTGTATAACACCGTCATACACCTCAAATTACGCAGGGCATAAACTAAGTATTTGCGGTGATAACGAAATTAGGGTTTTCGGATTTCGAACCACACCACGAGAAACACATCGAACCTAAGAATTCAAACTTATTTTAGTTAATGCATAACAGTGTTAACCTAATCATGGATGATTTGCAGTGCAAATGATGACATGGTAGGTTTTTAGTTACTATAACACCAGGGGTGTTACAGCCCTTCCCCCTTAAAGAAATCTCGTCCCGAGATTTAAAGCCTTGGGTTAGGTAATGGAAAAGGAAACGTGTCATACTAACACGTTCAAGATTTTGTTCATAAAACAGGTAGGTATTTTACATCCCAAGGTTTAAAAAGAAAGAGTTACAATCTAGAGAAGAAATTGTAACTTAGATGGAAGCAAAGAAGTCGGGAAAGTTTTCCAGCAAATAATCTTCAGATTCCCAGGTTGCTTCTTCTTCTGAATGCTGATTCCATTGAATCTTATACCACTTGATTGTTCTACTCCTGGTGACACGATCTTTCTGATCCAAAACTCTGACAGGATGCTCTGAATATGTTAGATCTGGCTCAAGCTCGACCCCCTCAAAATCAATCACTTGGTCAGGCACTTGTAGACACTTCTTTAGCTGTGACACATGGAACACATTGTGTACTGTAGAGAGTTGTTCTGGTAATCTTAAACGGTAAGCCACTTTACCAAATCGTTCCAGAATTTGAAACGGTCCAATATATCTGGGTGCCAATTTGCCTTTAACCCCAAACCGAGTAACTCCTTTCATGGGTGATACCTTTAAGTATACATAATCTCCGTTATCGAACACCAGTGCTCGTCTTCTTTTATCTGCATAACTCTTTTGACGAGACTGTGCTATCTTTATATTATTTTGTATACGTCTGACTTTTTCTTCAGTTTCTTTTACTAAATCAACTCCGAAGAACCATCTTTCTCCTGATTCTGACCAATTCAGTGGAGTTCTGCAGCGGCGTCCATACAGTGCTTCAAACAGTGCCATTTTGATGCTTTCTTGATAACTGTTATTGTAGGAGAATTCTACCAAAGGTAAACAGTCATCCCAAGAATCTGAGTAATTGAGCACACAAGACCTCAACATATCTTCTAGAACCTGATTGACCCTTTCAGCCTGACCATCTGTTTGAGGATGATAAGCGGTACTATGCAGAAGTTTAGTACCCAGTGATTCATGTAAGTGCCTCCAGAAATTGCTAACAAATTGTGTACCTCTATCAGATACAATTGTCTTAGGTATCCCATGCAGACTGACAATTCGGTCAAAATATATCTTAGCATACCGGATAATTGGATATGTAGTTTGAACTGGAATGAAATGCGCAGACTTAGTGAGGCGGTCCACAATAACCCAGATAGAATCAAACCCTTTTGCTGTTTTGGGCAGACCCACTATGAAATCCATATTGATATCTTCCCACTTCCAAGATGGAATGGGTAACGGCTGCAATACTCCGGCTGACTTCAGATGTACAGCTTTCACTCTCTGGCAGGTGTCACACTTGGCTATGTATCTGGCAATCTCAATTTTCATCTTGGTCCACCAGAATCTTTGTTTCAGATCATGATACATTTTATTACTTCCAGGATGGATAGAGAATTTAGTCAAATGTGCTTCATCCAGAATCAATTGACGTAACTCCGGAACCTTAGGTACAACCAAACGATCTTTGAACCAGAGGACATCTGTTTCATCAATTCTAAAACATAAGCCTTTTCCCTTTCTGACTTTTTCCTTTATGTGAACTATACCCTTATTTTCCTTCTGAGCAGAAATAATCTTATCTCTTATAGTTGTTTCCACCGTAATATTGGCAACACTACCATGTTGAACTATTTCAATACCTAACTTTTCAATCTCATGACACAAAGATAGATCCAGCGGTTTCACTGTCAAACAGTTGCAATGAATCTTTCGACTGAGGGCATCGGTAACCACATTTGCCTTACCCGGATGATAATGCACTTCTAAGTCATAGTCCTTTATCAATTCTAACCATCTTCGTTGGCGCATATTCAAATCAGACTGAGTAAAAATGTATTTCAAACTTTTGTGATCTGTATAGATGTGACATAAATTACCCAATAAATAATGCCGCCATATCTTCAAAGCATGAACCACAGCCGCTAACTCTAAATCATGGGTTGGATAGTGCTCTTCATGTTGTTTGAGTTGGAGAGAAGCATAAGCAATCACTCGACCTTCTTGCATCAGCACACATCTAATACCAGTGCCACAAGCATCACAGTAGACGTCAAACGGCTTTTCAATATTTGGTTGAGCTAACACCGGAGCAGTGGTTAATAACCTCTTCAATGTTTGGAAAGCCTTCTCACATTCTGATGACCAAACAAATTTAACCTGAATCTTCAACAACTCAGTGATGGGTTTCGATACCTTCGAGAAATCAGGGATGAATCGACGGTAATAGCCCGCCATTCCCAAGAAACTGCGAACCTGATGAACAGTACTTGGGGGCTTCCAATCTAATATATCCCTTACTTTACCAGGGTCAACAGCAACACCTTCGGCCGACAAAACATGTCCAAGAAATGGCACCTCCTTAAGCCAAAACTCGTATTTGCTGAACTTAGCATACAACTGATGTTCCCTCAGGCGACTGAGAACGATGCGTAAATGTTCCGCATGTTCTTTCTTGTTTTTGGAGTAAACTAAAATATCATCAATGAAGACAACAACAAACTTGTCAAGCTCTGGCATGAAAACCGAATTCATGAGATACATGAAATGAGCGGGGGCATTGGTAAGACCAAAGGACATGACTAGATATTCATAAAGGCCATAGCTAGTAGTGAAAGCAGTCTTTGGAATGTCCTCAGGACGAATTTTTATTTGGTGGTAGCCAGATCGAAGATCAATCTTAGAAAAGACTTTGGCTCCAGCAAGTTGATCAAAAAGTAGATCAATACGAGGAAGGGGATACTTATTCTTGATAGTCACTTCATTCAACGGACGATAATCAACACACAACCTCAGGGTTTTGTCCTTCTTTTTCACAAATATCGCTGGACATCCCCATGGCGAAGAACTAGGTTGAATAAAACCTTTATCACGCAACTCTTGTAATTGTATCTTGAGCTCTGCTAACTCTTTCGGTGGCATTCTGTATGCTCTTCTAGATATTGGGGCAGTACCGGGTTTCAACTCAATTACAAATTCCACATCTCTGTCAGGAGGTAATCCAGGTAGATCATCTGGGAAAACATCCGGAAACTCACAAACCACAGGTATATCACTGATCTCTTTCACAGACGTTGCACAGACTCTTTCGACTGCCCTTTTTGGTGTTTGAAGTTGGATAAGAAGTTGAGAACTATTATCAGGTAAGTTCAGCCTTATGGTTCTATTCAGAGTATCTATTACAGCTCCGCGCTGATACATCCAGTTCATGCCTATGATCACATCTATATCCTGATCCTTCAAAATTATCATGGACGTGGGAAAAGTATGCCCACCCAATACTATAGGTACCTGATGTACCATTTCTTTAGTACACAGACGACCCCCGGGCGACTGTATAAAGAAGTTCTCTTTTGTTTCCCCAATTGGAATTGCATGTTTCATAACAAATGTACGATTGATGAATGTATGTGATGCGCCTGAATCAAAAAGCATAACTGCAGGATGATTTGCAACAGGAAACATACCCATCATGACGGGCTCTCCTTCAGGTATTGCCTCGGCCTGTGTATAAAAGACTCGTCCAGTTTTCTTCTCGGCCTTGCCTTTTCTGAGCATTCTGGTTATTGCTCCTTTGCTGATTCTGGTTCTGTTGTTGGGGCACAGCAGCTTTCTGATAATTCTGATTATACTGCCTCGGGTATGGACACTCCCTCGAGAAATGCCTGGTCTTTCCGCAGTTATAACAGGGGTAATTATTGATATTGTTACCCTGCTGAAGTGGGGGACGAATGCCAGGAGCATTCGGCTGACGTGGATAGGATAGAGCTGCAACAGGACGGACAAATGTCTGTTGCCGGGCTTGGAATTGTGGTGGACGAAAAGGAGAACGGAAATGATTTTGGGGATGGTAAATTATCTTCTGGCGCTTTTGATTGCCACCAGATGATCCATACGACACCTTCTTCTTCTTAGCCTCTTTATGCTTCCGGTACTCTTCTTCTGACGAAAGAGCAATATCAACGGCCTCATGATACGTCACATTCAGACAACCAGTCATCATAGTACGAATCTTCGAGTTCAGACCCCTCATAAAACAAGCTTGCTTCTTGCGATCAGAGTTGATTTGATCAGCAGCATACTGTGATAGGTGATTGAACTTGCCCACATATTGCATTACTGTCTGGTCTCCCTGCTTCAGTGCAAGAAATTTCTCTAACTTCCTGATCATAATCCCTTCTGGAATAAAGTGAGCTTTGAAAGCCGCACGGAATTCCGCCCAGGTCACCCGATGACCAGCTGGCTGTGCAGCAAGGTGATTTCCCCACCATGCTCCGGCAGCACCCCGGAGTTGCTGGGCTGCAAACATCGGCTTCTGATAGTCACTACACTCTATGAGTTCAAACTTTTGCTCCATAGTGCGGAGCCAGTCATCTGCTTCTAACGGTTCATCAGCTCTAGAAAACACTGGGGGTCGGGTATCAGTGAAATCCACATAAGTAGTTTCATTCTGGTGGTTATTGCGACCCCGATTGCCTGGTGGTGCATTGTGATTATTCTGAATCACTTCCCTTAGTAGCCTAGCATTTTCTGTAGTAGCATTGACAAGGGCGAACATAACCTCTGCCATATTTGGTGGAACGGGTGGTGGGTTAGGGACACCATTCCCACCCTGAGCAGCCCCCGTACCATCATCATTATGAGCCATCTGTTGATAACAAGCCAAACTTTATTCACAAACTTTTATTGAACTTTTACAAAAGCGATTACAAACACACCACACAGATGCATTTATTTATAACACAGGTCCGCACACCTGCCGGACTTCCCGGTTAACTAAGGCTGACAACTAACATAAGCTTCTAACTACACACTGCACTTGACCAACTCAGTCCTCACGGTCAGTGTCCATTCCTGAAACGTGACCTCCTTCATCGTCACTCTCGTCCACAGGCTCCACTTCCTCCGGATCTTCTTCTTCCTCTGATTCCTCTGCAGATTCCCCACCATCAGCGAGGATAACACCAGGGTCTAGCTCAGCTGCACCAAGTGGAGGATGCAGTTGATAGAACAACTGATGTACTTCCTCATGGAGAACCTGATTATCTCCCTCCAGATCGTTGACATAGAACTGTAACTCATCAGCACGTTCCCTGGCAACATCCTCTCGGTGCCATGCCTCATTCCTTTCCGTTACTAAGCGACCCATCATCCGTTCACAGCTCAGATGAGCCCCAGTGAGCCTCCGTAACTGATTCTGTAACTCTCCGACCTGGATAGCGTCCGTAGCTCTATCACGTGTAGCCTGGGCTAACTCGGCGGAAAGCCTCTCGATCTCCGTCTGAGGGACAGTCCTGCTGCCGCTAGCACTTTTGTCCCTGGGAGCAAGCTGGCGACGAGGAACTCCCTTTGGTCCGGTGGACTTGCGGGGCGTCAACTTAGTACGGGCCATCCTGTAGCGGGAAAAGGTAGAATTTGGTAAGGATAGTTGGGGAGGATCTGAAGGTTAGCATGAATAGGATTGATACTACTTAACCCAAACCTCAATAACGGGGAAGGTAACTTAACAGATTCATTAAGCATGATGCATGACTTAACATACGAACGATTATTAAAGATTTTTGAATTAACTGCACAAAGGTAACAAAACATAAACTTTATTTATAGGGCACTTTTAATATGCTATTCCACCAGAAGCTTTTAAATATAACTAAAGATCTATCAGAAGAATAAAGATAGATAATAAGCAATTTGGACCAAAATAGTCAGTTACATTTATTTGAACCAAATGTTTTGAAGTTTTTGAAATGTAATACTACAATCGCTCTGTCCAAGATCGCTCTGATACCAGCTGTGGCAGAACCTCCTAATTACTATGGCCCACCTGTACTTGTTATTGTCTTAAAGACTTCTAACCACTGTATAAGTGTACCACAGATCTTAAGAAGTCTGTCGGGTGTCCTCGGGAAACCCGAATCATCCACAATCTTCCGAGCAGGATCACATTACAGAGGCATCATAGTATTACAACAGTTTATATAATAAATTACATCAGAGTACGAAAGCGGAATTCTTACATAACATAGGTTTTACAAACTTGATGTTACAAACTTATAAAACTTAAGTTTATTGTTACAACCATAGTAGTGGAGTAGCATTATTAACATTATTACAACACCAAAACGCGATGCTCTGCCCAAGAGCCAAACATCTCTACTCGTCGTCGCTTGCCGCAAAGACAGTCATGCAACAGGGTCCAAAACACACCTGCTCATGAGACGCACCTGCAACAGGGGTTTAACAAACCCTGAGTACGAAAGTACTCAACAAGACTTAACCGACGAAACTAGTGGAACGACTCAGGAATGCAGGCTAGGGAAATCAAGGTGAGGTTCCAGCAGGAAGTCAAGTTCTTTTGCATAAAAGCGACTAATGGTGAATCCTTAAGATCACGATTTTATTTCAATATTAATTATCAACAGAATGTAAGTGATTCTAATCTAGATCATATAATTCATTCAATATCTTTCTGTTTCTCCGACCAAAGTTCCATTTCTTATCTACGATGTTGAACAGAGAATCGAGTCTCCTTAACCGAGGAGCAGCGACGATTCGAATCGATTAGACCCAGCTGGGGATTCCCAATCACACGACATATGTAGGACTCTAACCGACATATATCAACCTTCACTCGGATCCTCCAAAACATGACCGGGTCCAGCGCCACCCGAGAGTATAGTACACCTCCAATCCAGCCCTTGGCTACGAGGGTACACACTACTCTCGCCATCTTTCCACTCCCAGTGCGCGGTTGGCCGTTCACATATTGGTATTACCGAGGTCTTAGGCTTACCGGAGCATGTGATCAGTTACAAAGTCTCGACGCACACAGTTCGGACAACGGTACGGTCCTTAACTGACTCAGTCGGAGACACTACAGGGGGACTCCTTTCCCGATGCAAGTCCACCGACCGGTCCCAATTATCAACATTAACATTCATCAAGTAATTGTCCAACAACCCTTCAAACTTTGTTTAAAAGTTTTAAAGTTTTCTCATTAAGCAATGCTAAGCATACTAAGCATTTTTAAATCAAAACAGTAACAAGGATGGTATTGGAATATCAAGGATGATAATGCAGTAATTAGGTTATCACTCAACTCCTAGCACTTAATGCAATAGAGCCGTAATAAAAGTTAAATAAAACTTTTTAAAATCACAAGGTAAGTTTAGATGTAACCGGGGCTTGCCTTGGTCGACGGGAAACTCGGGCTCGGGTTCAGTACCGCAGATGTCAAACCCTACTTCCACAGACGGTGACTCTTCGGCGGGGACAGGTTCAGCTTCGGTACCCTCCTCTTTTACGGGAACTATACGTAATGATAATGCATGCTTTAGGATGATGAGATAAGAAATATGATGCTCGATGGATGCTTATCATAGTTAACAACTTGAGTACAACTTCCCTTCACGGTACAACTGAACAACAAAGGTTTCTAACCTAACCCTAATCTAGGGTCCGATTACTCTAAATACTTATTACGAAAATAGTTAAACACATGAAATGACAGTAATTAGGAAAGCTTAAGCAACCAATTAACAAAGCTAAAGGTCATCAAAGGTTAATGACCTAAAGTCAACACTCAATCATAAAGTCAAACAACATTAATTATCATGCCCTAATTACCTAATTAATTAATTAATTAATTAATTAATTAAAGCATAATCTAAGAATAAAAATTATCTTAATCCAATTAAGCTAAAATTTTTAATTTAAGAAGGTTATACCTTAATTAGATGATAAAATAATTTTCATGATTTTTGGATAAATAAATAAGCCTAGAAAAATTAATTAAGAACCACTTAAGAATTAAATGGACTAATTAAATAATCTATAAACAGTACTTAAAATTGATATTTATTATTTTTATTAAATAGTATACAGTGAAAAAGGGTTATTCAAAAATTTTCACAATTTTTGGAATTATAAATAATTTATAACATAAATAATAAAACTGAAATTCATTTTACATTTTTGAAAAAGAAAAACGAAAATTCCATCGCGGGCTTCTATTCTCCTGTTCCCCCCTCTCGGCCCGGCCCGCTGCACACGCGCGCGGCCCGCTTGGCCCAACCGCGCGGCCCGGCCTCGCTCACGCTCCCGCGCCTCCCTCTCTCTCTGACGCCCCGGCCCCACCTGTCATCCTCGCCTCCCTCTCTTCTCCTTCTCTCCCGCGCGCGCGGACGCACCACGGTGGTGACCACCGACGGTGAACTCACCGTCGACGATCTCCGGTGAGTCGGACCCCTGCCCAACGCCTCAACACCATCACCCGAACCACGCGAACCCAATTGTGGCACGACTTGGGACTGCTACCGCACGGAGGAGGCGTGACCGCGGCCATGGCGGCCACGGTGGCGAACCGACCGGCGATGCGACGATCAAAACGCGACCATACGACGGTAACGATTAAAGCAAGATAAGCATCGTGTGCAGGAGCTCACAGTGATTGCGATGAGCAGCTTGGGGTTGCCGGAGAGGCGCTGGAAGAGCCGGTCCACGGTGAGGCGGTCACGGTGGCGTTGCTGCCGGCCGCGAGGAAGAAACGGATGCGCGAGCTAGTGCGGTGGAGATGAGACGCAATTGAGTGCTCCAGGAGCTGCGCGCACGCGCTGCGGAGCTGGAGGCGAGAGCTAGGGGGTGGTAACGCAGCAGCAGCGGCGAATTTTGGGCGGCGGAGGGCGGTGGCCGGTCGCGGCGATGAGCGGAGGAGGAAGAGAAACGGCTTTGGCCGACGACGGTGGCTTTTATAGCCGAGCCCAGACGGTGTGGTGGCGACACGCGGAGAAAACGGCCGTGACGAGGCGGTCGCGGGACGCCGCAGGCGCGCCTGGAAGCGGGGCGAAGGTCGCCGGCGTCGGGAGAGGTGGCGTGCGGTGATTGACGACGATTTCAAAATATTTACAGAATTGCCACTAGAATCAAAATTCAAATTACTCTCAAATTTTCAATAGAAGTTGAAAATCTGTAAAAACAAAAGTTGTTCAATTTTCAAAGATCTACAACTTTCTCAATATGAACATTTTCCAATTCGGCTTAGTTTTTGAAATTTGAATTTGAATTCAAAAGGGACATTTTTGGGAAATCTGAAAAACCAAAATTACTTTGAATTTTGTATTGAAACTTCAAAAACTCAAAATACCAAAGTTGTACATCTAGGGCAGACCTACAACTTTGCTATTCAAAATATTTTCAAATTATGCCTCCATTTTGAAATTGGGTAGGGAAAATGAAAAGGGGACAATTTTGAGATTTGAATCTTTTCAAAATTACTTCAAATTTTACATTGAAACTTGGAAAACTCAAAACACCAAACTTGTAGCCCTTGAAAAGATCTACAAAATTGGTTTTACACTTTTTCCCAAATTTTGCTTAGATTTTGATTTATATCAAAAGGGGTAAAACTAGGGTTTTGTTTTTCAATGTTTTCGGAAAAGTTTTGAATTGAAACTTGATTCTTTCTTAACTTTGGTTACTTAGGAATCACACCTTCACCCTAGGACATCATTGAGTCAAGCCTCACATGGTTGACCAAATGGCTCCCTAGGTTGACCAATTTGACTTAAGAAATTCTTTTAGTAATTCCTCAAATTTGAATTCGAATTCGAATCGGAAAACTTGTAACAAGCTTTGGATTCCAAACCCTAACTCAAACTTGAAGCTTTATTTTATAGGTTGGACTTGAGCTTATACCCTACACTTGGCACTAGTGTATAACACCGTCATACACCTCAAATTACGCAGGGCATAAACTAAGTATTTGCGGTGATAACGAAATTAGGGTTTTCGGATTTCGAACCACACCACGAGAAACACATCGAACCTAAGAATTCAAACTTATTTTAGTTAATGCATAACAGTGTTAACCTAATCATGGATGATTTGCAGTGCAAATGATGACATGGCAGGTTTTTAGTTACTATAACACCAGGGGTGTTACACAGCTCCGCTCCGGCCGCCGCCCCATCGCGCCCCTTGGCGGGTCCGCAGTTGCCCCCTGCCCGGTCCGCTCCAAGCCTGTGGTGTCCCTTGGCCGGTCCACTGGAAACGCAAAGCTCCATCGCCGGGCTCGAAGAAACAGAGGGCAGCTCCGCTTCGGCCGTCGCGCTCGACGGTTATCGTGCCCCCCTGGTCGGTCACTCTACACCACCGGTGAACTATGTTCCGATGAACTTCACACGCCGACGAATCTCCATTTCTTCCAAGCATCAAAGAGATGTTGCGCTAAAAGAACATGTTGCAATCATACATTTCAAATGTTTCAAATGTATGTTGCAAGTGTTTTATACGAATATTACAAAAGTAGATCGGGATGTTGTATTTGTTGGAATGGTTTATACACGTATGTTGCAAGCGTTTATTCCCGATGTTTCATCTGTTTTTCAGACGTACGTTTCAAGTGTATTTATCTGGATGTTGCATATGTTTCACCTATATGTTGCAAGTGTTTTATTTAGATGTTGCGAATGTTTTGCTATGGATTTTAAGTGTTTTAAGGTGTTTTTTTCAAGTATTTCATCTATCTTCTTTTACACGTTGCAAGTGTTGTGTTTAGATGTTTTAAAGATAGATTTGATGTTGCACATGTTGCGATGGCTATACATGCATGTTTCAAGCGCATATTCCATGCGTTTTATCTGTTTCAGACGTATGTTGCAAGTGTTTCATTTAGATGCTTCAAAAGTAGATCTCGGGGAAGCACATGTTGCTGCTATTGCTAGTGTGGCGTTGTAGGTCACCATGCCGCCGGGGGTCACCACACGTGCCTGCTGGTGGTGGTGTTGCTACTACGTGCATGCGGGAGTGTGAAATGGAGCGGGCTCGGGGTGGTCTCCGCGCGGCCTCTGGAGCAAGATGGGTGCGTCGGGCACGGGTTCAGGAGCACCGTCCGATGCTAGCGTCCCAGATCGGATGTCCGGGCGCTAGTAAGTTAAAGGAAAGGACAAAATTGTGGAATTAGGCGTGTGGAGTTCACGTAGTGGGTGCCGAACGAAAACATGGAAAATTAAAATCTTTACTTGCCCATTGCCAAAAGAAAAATTCCCACATCTCCGAGACTCCATCCGAGCTACAGGGAGCATCAGGGGGCATCAGCGGGGCACCTCGTGCGCCCTGCCGAGTCTCGTCAGCCCTAGCCGACGACAACCAAGCGCCGCCGCCAGCCGCCTCGGATACCATGCGCGAGCTAGAGAGCTAGGGACAAGGACAGGGCGCACGCACTGACGCACACACGGCCAAAGCGGAGCGCAGAGAATCAGCATCGTGTGCTAAAGAAGGCCTCTTTCTGGCTCACATGGACGGGGTGTGCCGCTTCCAGCTTTCCGAGGGAGATTTGGGGATAGCACGGCGAGAACCCGGGCCCTGACGAGCATGACCATGATGTCGTGAACAGGTTGCTTTCTAGGACCCAAAGGCGAATGTAGAGCTGAGCCTGAGCCACCAGAGAATGAGAGAACAGTGGCAGAGCAGCGCCCCTGCTAGTGCTAGCGCTATCTGCTGCTTATCCTGCCTGGGCGGGCAGCCGGGCGGCAGATGCCCTGATCTCGCACTTTCTAGGATCCCTTTTCGGGAATTAGGGGGCAATGGAAATTGAGTTATCTGTCGTGTTTGCAGGCTTGTCTGCACATCAACAGAATAAGTTGGATTTATAAATTCGCTACTACTCCAAGCTTCGTCAGGAGAAACGGACTACTCTGATGAGTCTGATCATTTGAAGAACTGTAAGATGATCATTCACCTTTCCTCTAGTACTACATGATTAATAGCTGGGCGTTGGTTAATGTGCATTCACAGCTCATTCACAGCTGAATTGATCACCCCATCGGAGAAAGATGAAAAGGAAGTGGAAAAGCACTATCATTTCATTTTCGTCTCTCTAATATAAAGACGAGGCACGAGAACTCATCATGAACTCAATGCAATGCAATGGTGGAGAGATAGAGAGAGGAGCAGAATCCTCTTGTTCTGCCCGCTTTGTTCCGCTCCGCTTTGCGCTTCCTTTCGTCCCCCGCTCCGAGCACCTCTCCCGGCGAAAAGCTCTCCTTTGTACCCATCTTTCAGCCTCCAAAAGCCTACCCGTCGAGGGCATCCATCCACAGCTAGCCCGTTCATGGCCACGACCACCGGTCCTCTGCTTCCTGGAAGCTTCTCCAATCCAGCCACGCACCACGGCGGCCCGCCTCCCGATGCGCCCCGCGGCTGCCCAATCCATCCCCAACCCCACACCCCCCCGACTCCCTCCCGCACGGGCACGGGCGCGGCCATGGCCATGCCCATTCGGATACAGCTAGCTAGCTGATGATAGCTCCGCGCCTCCGCCCCCGCTTGCCGCTTTGCCGCTGACAAAATCCCGCGCCCTTTCTGCAGGCATGCGTCGGCACTGAAAGAGAGGGGGAGCCGAGGAGGAGGACGGAAAAGCCGAAAGCTATCCCTTCCCTTCCCTCCGCCCCCGGTGGGTGGGGGAGCCCGCCTCCGAATCTTGGCATTTCTAGGGATTCTGTCATTCCGGTGCGGTGAGGCGCGCGCGGGGGCGGGCGGGTGGCGCCGCTTTACGGTCTTTTGCCGGCCGGGAGCGTGTCCGTGACGAGACCGACCCCCCCCCCCCCCCCCCCCCCCCCCCCCCCCCCCCCCACCCCTGGAAGAAGCTTCCACGCTGCTTCCTCTGCTTTCCTGCGCCCCGCGCTATTTATAGCCGCCGCGGTCACTGCCACTGCCAGCGGGTTTAAGCTAACGGTGCAAGCCGTCGTCTCAGGTGAATTTGAGTGAGCCAAGTGGCCTCGAGTGAGTGACTGAGTGAGCACCCCGTTGGCTTGCACGTGGCCACCCATGGACCTGAAGAGGGCGCTGGACGTGGAGGAGGAGGTGGTGGACGGCGACGAAGAGGAGCTCGCCGGCTGCCCCGACGCCAAGCGCCGCCGGACGTTCGTCAAGTGAGTGAGCTTTCCGTGCTGCTGCTGCGTTTGCCGCGTGGGCGGCTTCTGACGCTTGTGTTCACCTCTGTCCTCCTGCTGCCCATCTGCAGTAGCTCGATGCAGGAGGCCATTGGCGCGCAGTACATGCAGAGGCATCTGCCCAAGCTGGAGCCATTTCTGCGCAGAGTCGTAAGCACTTCTCCTCGTAGCTATTTGCACGCCATTGAGCTTCCTGCAGTGTCATCTGGCAGAATTCTGATGTTCACTCGCGTTTGGAAATCAGGTGCAGGAGGAAGTGCATAATGTTCTTATCCGACACATCGATTCTGCAAACAGGTTAGCCTCTAAACACTGAATTGCTAAGCTGCTGCATTAGTATTTGACGTTCAGACTGCCTAGTCCTCTTGGACTACATTGGCTACATGCCATGCTAATAGCAGCTAGTTTCTCAGAGCTATGGAAGGCTTACATGCCCCATATTGCCATACACTTTACCAGGGGTTTATACTGACCACTAGTGCTGACAATGGCTAGAGTTGTACTCCCTCCGTCCCACAAAAAGTGTCGTTTTAGGTTTTTCACACATCGTGTTTGACCGTTCGTCTTATTCAAAAAATTTTAATAAATATTATTTATTTTGTTATGACTTATTTTATCATTAGAGATACTTCAATAATTATTTATTTATTTTATAATTTGCACAAAAATTTTGAATAAGACGAACGGTCAAACACGATGTCTGAAAAACAAAAAACGACACTTTTTCTGGGACAGAGGAAGTATACGTCTGTTTATTTTCAACTCGCGCGAGTGCATTTTTTGACTCGAGTACTGGAGTTTACAGTTTTAGTTGTTTTATTAGGAGACATCCTTCTCTAAATTTGTTACTCATTATGGTGCTATGATTCCTCGAACAATTGCTTTTATTTGTTTCAGTAATTATGCTGTCAGTGCAGTGCTAGGCTTTAACTTTTTAACTTTTACTTTTAAATCTACTTTACCCCATTGCACTTCTCAAAAAAAAAAAACTTTACCCCACTGCCAATGCACCTTTTTTTTCGTTTTCAGAAGTCATGACTGAACTTCTGTTCTGCAATGTTCAGGCTCCCACTCCAACTAAAGACAGCCAGCAAACGGTACAAGCTACAGTTCCAGGGAAACCTGCCGCAGACGCTTTTCACGGGTAACAGGGTGGAGGCGGAGAACAAGCAGCCGCTCCGGCTAGTCCTGACCGACGCCGCCACCAACCAGACGGTCACCTCCGGGCCCTTGTCCTCGATGAAGGTCGAGCTCCTCGTCCTCGACGGCGACTTCAACGCCGACGAGCGGCTGGAGCACACCGAGAAGGAGTTCAGCGAGAGCGTCGTGTTCGAGAGGGAAGGCAAGAGGCCGCTCTTGTCCGGCGAGGTGATCATCGTGCTCGAGAAGGGCACCGCTTCCATCCGCGACATCTCCTTCACGGATAACTCCAGCTGGATAAGGAGCCGCAAGTTCAGGCTTGGCGCGAGGATGTCCAGGGCTAGTTCCATCGAAGAACGGGTGCAGGAAGCTGTGAGCAATCCGTTCCTGGTGAAGGATCACCGTGGAGAAGGTAAATTGCTCTAAACATCAATGCATGCTTGTATTTTTGAACTAGAAACTGATAAAACTTCGTGCTAAACCCAGTCTACAAGAAGCACCATCCACCTGCATTAGCCGACGACGTGTGGCGTCTGGAGAAGATCGGGAAAGACGGTGTGTTCCACAAGAAGCTGGCTGACTTTGGAATCCACACTGTTCAAGACTTCCTCAGGAACTTGGTGATGGATCAGTACGGACTGCGCAGCGTAAGAAACTATCCCTAGATCACACACATGCATCCAGCAGTATTGATTCTGTTTCAGATATTCTGAACATTCTATTGCTGCACCGTGCGTGTTTCCAATTTCAGTTGCTTGGCAGCGGGATGTCGAACAAGATGTGGGAGTCGACGGTGGAGCACGCCCGGGAGTGCGTGCTGGACGACAAACTCTACTCCTACTGCAGCGGGCACGGGATCGTCCTCCTGTTCAACTGCATCTACGAAGTTGTCGGCGTGATCGTCGGGAGCCACTGCTTCACCTTGAGCGCTCTCACTCCAACGCAGAAGGTAAATGGCTGAGCCGAGCGGAAAGCTGGCACGAGCACGACGATCGCGTCACGAACGGCTCCTGATCGGAACGTTGCTTTGTTTGCAGGCACTGGTGGCGAAGCTGCAGCAGGACGCGTACAAGTTCCCGGACCGCATAGCCGAGTTCAAGGTGCAGTCGCAGAGCGCCGCGGAGCAGCCACCCGCCGCCGCAGTCCACGCCCCGCCGGCGCCGTTGCCTGTGCCCGCGGCGCAGATGCTCGGCCTCCCACACGGTGTCATCCAGCCTTCTGCAGCAGGCGCGCCGAGCTCGCACGATAGCCTGCTGCTGAGCCCGCAGCTCCTCCAGCACCAGCAGCAGCCGCTGAGCGAGGCCCTGGAGGACGTGCTGCAGTCGGCCAGCGCGGCGCACCAGCTCAGCCCCGCCGAGCCGTGGTTCCCTTCGTTTGGGGCGGGCGGGTTCGACGCGCGCGACCCGTTCGACGTGCAGTTCAGCGGGTCGCAGCCGTGCGGGCTGCTGCTCTCCAGCACCGGCGCCAGGTTGTGATCGAGAGAGGCCAACGGCCCAGCGTTTCATCAGGACGCGTCTCGCCGGACACATGTGGCCCGTTGCGTCGCGCGGAACGAGAGGACCAGGGCAACCGGCGCCGGTGTTTCGGTTTGGGCGCCGAGTTCTGCAGCGGAGCATGCATGGATCGGGTCGGTGCACTCTGACTGATTGTCTGTCTGCAACAGTCACAGGTCGTTGCTGTTTGTCTGAGGATGCCTGGAGGAAAGGCAAAGCTGATGCAGAGAAGATAGTAATAACTAGTAGTGCAACTGATGGTAGGATCAGATGTCATCTTTTGTCATTTTGGGATGTAAACATGAGTGATGAGTAGTGGGAATAGCACAGTTCTGGGGCGTTCGACCGTTCACCAGAGTCCCTTCCCGTGTTTGTAAAAGCATAAAAAGGGTGCTTTGTTGTTTTCCTTTTCTTCTAGTGTTCATCGCAAGATATTGTACGTAGTGCTTAGGAATTACTTCTCCTCGGTTTCTGCAACCGTGTTACAAGCTCGTGTGCATCAACTACAGTGAAATGGATGGCTCCCATTCCCCCAAAGTCCCAACTGGCCAACTTCATACATCCTCTATTCCTCTAACATGGAAAGGGGGCCTGTCCGGATTACGGGCCATCAGCAACGAGCAAATAGTTCAGCAGTTTGGTTATTCAGGCCAAGGTGCTGGCGTGAATGATGAGTTCCAAGTTCCAACGTTTCCAGAAGGACCTGAACCACACTAAAATGGTGTACCTATTGCGTCCTACAAATGTGTTCAATCTTGTACTATAACACATTTGACAGTCGTACGACCGTTAGCTGAAGGACGGTTGCAGGAAGGAAAAGTTCAGAAGAGGCCAGCTGGCCGTGTTTAGATGCCTAAAAAGAGGCAAAAATTTTTGTATGGTAACTGTCACATCGAATCTTTAGATACATACATGAAGCATTAAATAGGTAAAAAAATAACTAATTGTACAGTTTATCTGTAAAATGTCGAGACAAATCTTTTGAGCCTAGTTAGTCCATGGTTAGATAAATTTTGCCAAATAACAACGAAAAGTGCTACAGGAATTTTTCCTCAAAAATTTTCACAACTAAACAGGGCCTATCAGCATTCATGGCACCCAACTTAGGCCTTGTTTAGTTCCCAAATTCAACACCCAAATTCCACTATGCAAAAAGGAGATTCCCCATCACATCAAAATGCCGGCAAATGCATGGAGTACTAAATGTAGATGAAATCAAAAACTAATTGCACAGTTTTGTTGTACTTTGCGAGACGAACATTTAGAGTCTAATTAATCAATATTTGGATAATTTTTTGCACTAACAAACAAAATGCGCTACAGTGTTCCGACAGGAACACTGTAGCGCGCAGTGCCGATTCCGGGCTGCCGAATCGGCATCTAAACACGGCCCGGCCTTAACAGGAAACCAGTACTTCTTCCCTACTGGCATGTACCTCAGTTGCAACAATATGATCACGGACAGGACGACAGATACAAGGAAATCCAGTCCAGTCAAAAATACCAAATACTGTCCATAGAGTCGATTAGGATAGAATCAAACATACGGTTCTTCAGCTCCATACAAAATACATTCCAAGGCAGCAATGAGGAGCCACTCCCTCGTTCCATAAAACATTGTTAAGCTACTCACTGCCCTTTACATGCTACGGGTTCACAATTTAAACTACAGCTTCATGTTCTGTCAGCTATCTTCTCAGAGCAAACGAAGGTTTGATAGGCGCTGTCAATAGAAATCAGGCTTGTTAGTACCCTGATTTTTTTCAGATCAGGCTGGAGTGCAGTTAGTTTCACCGAACAATACTTCCATCAAACAACAAACGGTTTATTCTTCTCTTTTTACAAGGAGCAGAAAACCGAAATTGGAGACTACTTTGCAAGTTTTCATGGACAGGACCCAGTGATTCCTATCAGTACGTTCACCTGCACGTTGTCGAGCGATTCGATCTTTTACCTTCCATCGCATCCTTCTTTTTCCTACAGTCTGAGCAAAGATAAGGACCACCCCATGGTGTTGATGGGGTTGAGCAGCAGCCCCCTACATTGTCCGTCATTAAACCTTCGAACGGTTCTTGGTCCACTTGGCAGATTGCGCAGCGAAATGGGGGCAGATTTGCTTTTGATGGGAAATTTCTACCCAACCTGCGAAAGGCGTACATTACAAGTTAATGCATATCTGAACAGTCCCAAATGGGCAGACAGAGAAGTAACAGCAGGGTGTCCTTCCGATTTAAAAAAAAAGGACACCAACTGACTGCTAATAGATCTCCAACAGCCAAATAGGTGAAGTGAATCATAAGACAGTCTTGTGATGGTTATATATATTAGTTTATTAACCTAAATGAAATGCTCCTAGTAGTAAAAAAAGTTCTTCTATTCTAGCGCAAACTGCTCCCGGGAACCTCAACCTTCTACTGATAAGATAAGACGACAAATTTAGTAAGAATGATGCCATCCAATCAAGCATTCTAGTGAATTTAAGCAAACGGACTCTTGCAGCATATAACCTGATCTCCAAGACCACATGTTACAAGAAGCTAAGTGTATACTAGCAAAACTAATATTCTTTCTACATGGCAGAAGTTCGTTTTGGAACTGGAAGCAGCAAATGGCACACATGCTTTATCCAAATGTGAATTTATAAGTAAAATCCTCGTCAACCACATCCAGAATGTGATTAATAATCTATGAGTACATCATTTCACTCTCTTTTTTTCCTGCTCTACATTTTTAATCTAAACAAGAAAGGCAGCCTATATATTCAAGCGATGCAACATGTCACCAACAAAGTTTCGAAAGTTGATTCCTACCAAGGTCTAGAAATAGAACAAAGGAGCATGAACATGGCAATGCCATGAAAGAACAGGTTGTGCCAGTGTGAGAAGTGAGAGCATAGAATAGCATTCCCAAAATACCAAAACTGGAACATCCAGCTATACCTAACCAAGAGAGAATGGACAAACTAGGTTAGTAGTTAGTAGTTTCTACTGCACTGATTCCTAAATCCAGATGTGAGCCATCCCTCCACTACCAATTCTTTTTATCTCAAAAGCACCAAACACAAGGCATGAGTGAGACAAAAACGTTTCGTTTTTTTTAAAAAAAAAGTGAGACCAAAACATGCAACATATAATTTGTGAAGCATTTCTGCATTGTTACTATGCACGGCAAACAAAGTATCAAAAATGTATCAGTGAACAAAGAAGAATTTGCACACGCTAAAAAGCTTCATGACCAAGAATGTGCATACAACTACAAAGGGATCTGAGAAATACATGAGCTGCAAGAGAATAAGAACATGCCTTTCTTCCAACATTGCAGACCCCTCCTCAAATATTTCTTCCACAGAGCCCAAAGAAGCAGATTTGCTGAGCTTTCCAACAGAACTATGAGACCTTCTACCAAAAATAAGAGACCTCAACTTGTTCTGATTTTTCTTTGGAGATAATGCTGGTGGTGTTGAACAATGATCAGATGGGATGATGTCGACAACCACACATGTTGTGTCATCTTTCAACCCACTTGTCTTCAGAGCTTGCTGGACAAGCAAGATGGATACTAATTAGACGATTGAGATAATCAAGCATATCATGCAAAGCACATGATGATGCAATAGCCCAGCCGCATTTATAATCACCTTAACAACAAGTTTTGCAGCCAGTTCTGCAGGCAATCCCCGGCATGCCTGAGCAGCAATCTCTGAGGACAGAGCGTCCCATATTCCATCTGATGCAATTATTAGTCTTCCACCAGTATTTGGTAGCTACAATTACCAAAAGCAAACCACATGTTAACAAAGGATAAGCTAAGAAGAGCTAAATTCTTTTCTTTTGATCAAAATACATGATTTCACCTTCACTTGTTTGACATGTGGAATCGGTACGATGAACTCGCCGACATCAGTATCCCCAATGGACCGTGAAAGGCACAATCCACCCGGCCAGCATCGGAGAGGACCAACCTAAAAGAAAAGGGGAATAATAATAATAATAATAATAATAATAATAATAATAATAATAATAATAATAATAATAATAATAATAATAATAATAATAATAATAATAATAATAATAATAATAATAATAATAATAATAATAATAATAATAATAATAACAATAATAACAATAATAACAATAATAACAATAATAACAATAACAACAATAACAACAATAACAACAACAACAAGAACAAGAACAAGAACAAGAACAAGAACAAGAACAATAACAATAACAATAACAATAACAATAACAATAACAATAACAATAATAATAATAATAATAAAATCACATCCAGAAATGCTTCCAAAGCATAGGCAGATATTGTATCCTAGAATTCTTCTTCATCAAAATGACTGAGCAGTGAGCATTACCTCCTGTCCACCACAGAGGTTAAGCCGGCTGACCTCCCCTCCACTTGCCGTGACGCGCTCGCGCTCCTCTGCATTCTCCTCTAGCCGGTGATCCACAGTCAGCAATGAGACCTCGCCTCCATGTGTATCCAGAATGCACCTAGAGTCTCCTACCGACGCCACAGTGACCGTGAACCCATCAACGACAACAAGTGTCGCCGTTGTTCCTGACGTCTCACCTGCACCAGTTCCCAGAGTTAGCATCTTTTCAGCCAGGATTGCCCAGATTCCCAACGGCATTGCAAGGATGCCAAGGATCACTCGGTGTCGGTGTGTTGGTTTCATCTCACCCTTGCGCTGGAAGTCAATGTCTGTCTTGACGAATCCTGCGACGAGCGCGCGCGGCAGCGCCTGTAGCCAGTCCTCGCGGCTGATGCCCTGCGGGACGGCGCTCATCACGTGCTCCAGCAATTTCTCCTTGCTGAACACCGCCGCCGACACGCCATTGTGGCCGTCGAATACCTGCGAACCGTAGATCCGTCAAACCAAAAGAAAGCAGTCATCACATCACCGAACGGAATTCCTCACCGAACCCAAACGAGACCCAAAAAAAAACTTAGGGGAAAAAAAGCGGGCCGTACAGCGAATACAGAGAAAGAGGAGCAAGGGTCTCCGGGGACGCGGAGGCAGTCGGGCTTGACGAGGAAGTAGTCCTCGCCGCGCTTGGCGAAGCCAGAGTGGCCGTAGCGCACGTGCGGGTGCTCGGTGCCGTCGCCGCGGAGCTCGCGGCCGATCAGAGTGGCCAGGGGAAGCGCCGGGGAAAGATTCCCCTCGCTGGCGGCGAGCGCCATCGCAGCCTCTCGCCGCGGTTCTACAGAAGAAGCGCCCTTCCAAGAACCGGCCGAAACGGCGCCATTTTCGGCGCGTAAAATGCTCAGGTCAGAGGTCACGGCGGGGAATACGACAAGCGGGATCTGGGATCACGCGAGTGGCACTCGGATTTGGAGGCAGTGGCGACGCAATGCCATCGGCGACGCGCTTGGATTTGGGGAATTTGGCGAGGGCCGTGAACAGAGAGACGGCGAAAGGGGACGAGGATTTTAATCAGCTGATCAGAGAGTGAGAAGAAGCAGGACCTTATCAAGATTTTAGCGTAAAACAGGGTGATTCGTGCAAAATCTACGGCCAGTGTGGTCACTGGTCAGCCCCACGCAGGGCTGCGTGTGCTGCTTGACAACTGGTGGTCAATGGTGGTTTACAGCTTTCTTTTTTTTGCGAGAATAGTTTACAGCTTTCGGGATTAAGAAAACCGTGTCCGCACTGGATTTTGTTGCTGTCGTCTCGTGGTCACCGTGTCGGTATCTATACATGTCTTGGTGTCAGGTGACTAGAGACTCATGTGCCATTCCAGCAAGGCAGCAAGTCAGCATGTCCACATGCAATGCAATAAAAAAGAATCGCAAAAGTATAGGCAAACTATTCACAAAATCTAGCAATGTAAAACCATTTTTACGTACGAAAGAAAAATATTTTAAAAATGTATTACATTATTCAACCTCCAATTTGCATGGTAGTTCCATTTTTCCATCTTAAATTACAAAACAGGATAACAAACGCCTTTTAAGTCTTTAACTGTTGAAGCTAGACAAATTTAGTTTTCTTTTCTTTTTTAAAAAATATAAAATCTGGTATGACCCCCCAAAACTCAGTTAATTTTATTTTAAATTAAAAAATATAAAACTTGTACTATTTCTTCTAAAAATATTATATATTTAAGAGTATCCTGTTTAGAACTATTTAGATTTTGTTTGTTTTAAAAAAATAGTGAACCTTCACCATCAAAGGAGCTACCCAAGAGGTCATCCGTCACCGATCGTTCCCGTTCTCTTTGCTAGGAAAAGCGAAGCAATGATTCTACTCAAACCAAGAAGCTATGAACACTTGAAAAAAGTGTTCTAACGCATTCTTTGTCAAGTTTTGCCCAATGGGTAAGATTAATTCTCTTTGCAATAAAATCTCTAGTTTTCAACAACTTCTTGTAGATGAGTCGATTCCCGAGGCATGGGAACGCCTACAAGAATACATCTTGGCATGTCCACACCATGGGATGGAAGACTGGCACTTGATCTAGAACTTCTATCATGGGCTAACCCATATGGCTCATGATCATTTGGACGCTGCTACTAGAAGAGCATTCTTCTCACTAAATGAGAATGAAGCCAAGCCGTTGATAGAGAGGATGGCCTCAACCAATGGTGGAGTGATGAGCGACTCCAACCCCGTAAGCAAGGTATGCATATTGTTAAAGAAGCTGACATGTTTGTAGCCAAGATGGACCTTCTCATGAAGAGAATAGAAGATTGTGAGAAGATGAGCGCTCAAGCCGTACAAGCCATGGGACGCTTGCATGACTTGTGAAGGCTGTGGTGAGACTGGACATTCGTATGACTTGCAAGTTTAGGGGCTGGGATGATACAAGAGAGCATGTTTGAGGATTTAGACAGATAATTTGCGATTTTAGAGACCACGATGACATATCCAAGCAAGTTTGAGGACATAAATAAATGATACGTGAGTTTAGGGTTTGGGATGATGTAACGAATAAGTTTAAAGGCAACTTGTGACTATTTGTGGACTTTACTCTATTTTAAAACTATCTTGCCATTGAGCATATAATAACTGACCAGAACATATGCAGAGAAATCTAAAATCACCACATGGAGGGAACGAGAAGTCAAAGATTGGACCATGCATTTCGTCATTTAAAGTAGCAATTTTAATAATCGAAAATGAAATAGTGACATTTAGATTTTTTTTTGTTTCATTTGGCGAGAGAGGTATATTTTCGCTAAATTTTGATTCAGACAACTATTTTGGAAAAAAGAAAAAATATATTTTTTAATAAAAAACCGAGTACCATCCGCGAGTAGCTAGGACAATCTGGCCCATCATGTTAACGACTAGGCAATGGTTATTGGTTAGTAATACTACTTCTTCATGGACCAACAGTTCTTCTGCTCATGGTTAGTTGGCCCGACTAGATTTGAGAGTATTCGTCTCAACGGTCTGGCTTCTCTCTCTGATTTTTTTCAAGAACGTCCGGTGTGCGCGTGTTTAGCTTCAGTTTTTCAAGCAGACGTTATATGCAAGCCCAGTTACCGAGTTACGTATTCATCACTGTGACACTGTCCGAAATTATGCAAGCTCAGAAGCACATATAGTTCCTGACCAATTCCCACTCATAAATGCATGAGACGACGTGCAAGTTTACAGTGAAGCCTTGTTTAGTTCCCAACTTCTCCCCCTAAATTCCACTATGCAAAAAGAAGATTTCCCGTCACATCGAAATGTCGGCACATGTATGAAGTACTAAATGTAGATGAAATTAAAAACTAATTACACAGTTTTGTTGTACTTTGCGAGACGAACATTTTGAGCCTAATTAATCAAAGTTTGGACAATTTTTACCAAATAAAAACAAAAGTTGCTACAGTACGATGTGACAGGTACTGTGCCAAGTTGGGTTGGCAACTAAACACGGGCGAAGCTCGAAAACAACCGCCAGAGTCCAGAGCTGAGTATCCCCCAGCAGGTGAACAGAAAATTAGCAGGCACCAGAAGTCTACGGCAATGCCATATTTCAGGTCACTCTGCATTACGGTCAGTAACGCAAAAATTGAATGCAAATCAGGTTGTTGACTGTTGTCAGTAGCTGAAAACAAACCTATGTCACCAAATGCTGTAATCATAACTTCATTCGTTCATGGTAGGGTGGACCATGGGAATCGCACGTTGATTGAAAAGAATTGCAGCGAAAGAAAAAAGCCACTCCATAGGTCATAGGATGTAGCAAGAATTGAGGCACATTACAAAAGAGCCCTGATCAAAAGATAAAATTAAAGCATCCGAGTATAGAAATTATTAGGCACCAGCTTTTGATCAATCATTTCCTTTCTTTTCATTATATATTTATATTATGAACAAGATACAAAGAATTAGCAAAAACTCAACATAGCCTGATAGGCCAATAAAAAAAAGGTTAATGGCCTCACACACCAGTAGTTGAGATCACAACTCACCACACTGACACAATCAATTGGGTTTATTGTCACTCATTGCTGTACTCGAGAGCAACCTCACAATCTCTCGTGACAAACACCGAGAAAAAAAGGCAAAAACTGCACGCGATCATTGTAAGTCCCTACTTTGCACCAGCTTGTCTTCCATTTGATGAAAGCCTTCTGCTATCGCTTCTGCTTAAAGGCTGCCTAACAGATCTGTTCGAACCGTTTGCGACTTTTCTTGACGCTGATGGTATTTGAGAATGAATTGGTGTCCTGATGTACATAGAACAAATAATTAGTCTTCAAGTCAAAGAAGCGATTAATATTTTGCAAACGGTCTAGCTTAGCCTGTTACTTGATGTTTCTCTTTTCCAAAACATCTCAAAAATAAGGGGTCGTATAAGAACAGAAGACTTTTAGGCAAATAAAACGCACTGTATGTTCCCATACTAATAGAGTTTCAGCCATACAGTAAACATGTGATTAGTTAACCTTCGCAAATAATATTGTTAATAGTTGAAATTGCTGTGAACCACATGTATGAGTGGAATGTTTCACTGCTTTTAATTCAAATTATTTCATAACACAAATCAAATTAAGCAAAAGCCAAACTGTATATTCCAATATCCAAACTTTAAGACATTGTGCTAATGTGCTGCCCATGCAAAATTTGGAAATCATAATTCAGAGTGCACTGTTTTTGTTATCCCTGGTGCCAAAAAAAAAAGGTAATTCACAAATTTATTTGCTGCTACATAGATGTTTTTAATGTCAAAGACAGTTACCTGGCATCTGAACCATCTCTAAGCTTTATTTGTGGTTTCTTAACCTTTGAACCGCTGTCACTAATTGAGTTACTCATGCTTTGGACATTGAGCTGCCATAGAGCATCTGATTCTGAGGAATCACTTGTTGCCATGTCAATATCATCGGAATCATCAGTATTTGTAGAGTAAAACCGAGGCCTTTGCTGTTCATACTCATGGTCATCCTTTTGTCTTGTGTTATTCCTCTGGTACTGCTTCTCCCTCATACCTGAATGATATCTCTGGTAAAAAAAGTCAGGTAAAGCTGCATTGTCACCCTCCCAATCACCAACCGAATTATTGTTGTTCACTACAACCTTATCTATCCAGTCCCCACCAATTGCTTCTCTTTCATCTCCCATCTGAAAATTTGCCCTCAAATTGCTATCTGGCCATGAAGGAGAATCATTTGCTGTTAATAAATCCTGGAGATCAAAGCTTGGTTTCTTTTGCCTCAGTGTAGGATTGGCTCTAGCCTGAAAAAGAAACAACTCATGGTTCATGATCATATAAAAATGTTGAAATAATCATGTTGGAAGCTAGAGTACCAAGAGTGTTTGATCATAGCTCACTATGCCATGTATCTTTTATTACCCAACAATTTGGATTATGGAGGTTACATTTTTTTTAGATAATGTAAGGGTTACATGGAAGACACAATGGAGAACTTTGTTACCTCTATGTTTCCAACATCCTCCATTGGTTGTCTGAAGTTAGTTTGGCTAGACAGTAGATCACAGCTACCCTGTCGCCTATTTGAAAAACCAGGCGAAGGCGTCTTTATGTTAAATGCCTCAGAGTCACGACTCATGATTTGCTCTGATCCTAAATCTTTTGCAGCTAATGCTGATTTAAGTCGAGCAATCTAAGCATGAACAGAAAACATAAATATCTTGAATAGAGAAAGGGAAGTAAGAAATATGATAGCATAACATAACAGCTGAAATAAACCTGCTCTTTAAGCTCTTTAACTTCTCCAGATTCTTTATTTAGTCGAGCAGCACCAAGTTCAACAGTTGACACACGCTCGGCAAACTTCAAGGTGCTGATGGTTTCTCCTGCAGCATCACTTTCTGGGCTTATATGAACAAACATCAAGGTTTTGGCCTGACCTCCTGTTAATAATCAATGTGGACCAATTTAAAAAGGAGTTACAGCTATACTCAGCGCCAGTATTAGTGTACAATGAAATTGTAAGAGAGTTATCTTACCAAGTGAATCTTGGAGAAGTTGTGTTAATTTACTATTCCTGTAAGGTACATGTGCATTCTTTTGGGCAAGCGAAGCAATTACATCCCCTAAGGCTGACAATGATTTGTTTATATGCTGTGCTTCTTTTAACCTTTCTCCAGTGACCTCTGATTTATCAACCCGTTCACTGCCAGCAAGATCAACTAAATGCATGCACCCGCGAAGGATGGTCCCTGATGTCAGATCCCTTCCCTGAACATGAACAGTTAAACAACTGCAGGATTACAAGAAAAATGTGTTACTTTATACTGTCATATATTGAAATAACTTACGTGATTCGATTACGCGTAAATGTTGCAAAGTTACCTGTGGGAACGACTACTCCTGTCATTTAGTGCAGTGGCACCGACAGCACGATTCTTTTGCCCAATATTCATCAATTCCATGACATCCATTGTTGATGCCACACGAACAAGACTAGCATCCGGCACATTTAGCCCATTTTGAGAGTTATTCCGAATCTCTAATGTACGTATTCGTTAAGGAAAATTAATTTCCTGAAGCAGCATGATATAACATAATGAAGCTGAGACAATTAGACAGAAAACATAATTGCTTCAAGGATATTTTTTGTTGAGACCATCACTGACAAGGAGATCCCTAACTTGTTCATTGTAAATCTCAATCATTTGCACAGCAATATCATAAATGAAGGTTCCTTTTCTTTGTTCAGCAAGCATAAATAGATCACCAAGTGCCCGATAGTTGACACCTTGGGTTTGCTCAGTTATGTTCTTGGGCCCACTCTACATAAAACCATTATTAGAAATAAAAATTGATATAAACAGAGAAAGTCAGTGGTGCTCATAATTTCTGACACTCTCACTAGGCAAATATTGATGTGCATTACTCACCATCGTGTATGTCTTCCCTGATCCGGTTTGGCCATATGCGAAGATACAGACATTGTATCCATCAAGAACCGAGCGAATGAGAGGTTGAGTATCTAAGAACACCTCATCTGCACACCGTACAACTATGTGAATCTCCTTCCAATACATAATTGAAAAGGAAGAGCTAGTAGTGACAGGGTACAATACCTTGTGTCGCTGATGGGCCAAAAACCTTATTGAAGCTAAAAGTTTTCCGGCCTTCCTTTCCAGACTTGGAAGGGGTGACAATGGTTATGTTGCCCTCATCGATGGAACCCACGGTGGACGGACTTGCTTGTCCAGGCAAAAAGGGACGTACCCTACAATATACCCTGATACTTCCTATATAGATAAGAAACATAAAAAAATAAGACTGCATTTTCTTCTTCTTTTTTAAAACACCAACCCTTTGCCTATGCAAGTTAGAATCTCCATGCATAAATGTTCAATGTAACAAACCCACCTTTAAGATCCTGCACCTGGTTGTATAGCTTTCTATTTTCTTCAAGAACTTTGTGATAACCAGAAGCAGCATGAGCCAAGCTAAACAGGTGCCTTCCTGAAACAAAATTTGCAAATGTGTACTTTTATTATTATTTTCTGTATTAAAGTAGTTCACAAATCACCAAAACTTCTGAAGCACATTATATATTACCAAGAAGGTTGAGGTCCTCAGAGTACTTCATTTGCATATACTCCATACCAGCCCTTGTAGTCATCAGATCACTCTTAAGTTCCTAGAGACGACAAGAGTCATAAATGTTTAAGTAACCATTATTGAGATGTTAAGGAATAAAGTGAAAAACAGAGAATTACCTCAACATTCTTTGACTGTTGTTGTAGAATTGAATGTTGCTTCAGTGCCACTTCTCTTGATGCTTCTTTTTTTGTTTGTTTATGGTTACAGTAAATATCTGTTGTATCCATCTATATAGGAAAATATCAAATAAATGTTTTGGATGTTAGCAAAAAATAGCAGTGTATTTATTCTAACTTTATTTGTGACAGCAGCAGGAGTCACTTCATGAGTAAAAGAAGAAACACAATTCGAGCATACTAAATAAAAGTGATCTGAAACTTGCCTTTCTCCCACTAGTATTAGGAGTAGTCTCAACCAGAACCTTTGATTTCGAAAAGGATTTGGTGTTATCAATACCATTTTTTAGAGCCGCTTTGACCTGCTCCAATGTTTTGAAATTTTGATTATTATATTACCAACTGCAATCTCAGCATACTGCCATATGTCAGTATGCACAAGGAATCAAAAAACAACAGATTAGAAATGGACAAAAGATACCAAACATACCAATTCATTTTGGCTGTTTAAACGATTTTCAAATTCTTCGACGAGTTTGCTCAGCATGGACTCCAAGAGCTGCATACAAACAACAGAGTAAGAACATCATGGAACTGGTAATCCCATAGGAGGAAAAGCGATTAGATAAATTCATTGAACTGGTAAGTAGCTTACAAAAAATAGTGAAGCAAATTAGTATACCTGTGGAACTTCATCTGGCCTTTTGTCGGACAAAATTGCACTGACCAACATTTTAAGGGGGCGCGATGTTGACTGCTTGGAACACATATAAAGGGATCAACAAATCCACCAGATTGCAAATAGAAAGAGAAATCAATGCAACTAGGAAGTTAGAGCGTGGACTAACCATGTCGCTGGAATCAAAATGAGCGTCGCCATTGAACCCAGCTTCCTCATAGGGCACCTCACCTTCATTGATCGATTGGCTCCTCCGGAACGGCTCAGAGTTCTTCCTCCCGAAGGACTTAAGATTCCCCCCGTACTTCCACGGCCCGGTGCCACCGCATTGCTTCCAATCACCGTACGACTTCAGTGCGAGGACGCAGTTCACCACCCTGGCGCTCTTCCCTCCCTGCGCCCAGAAAGGCAAAAAGACACATCAAGGTCACACGGGCTACACGAGAGAGTGTGTGTAGAAAGCAAGGGTGTGGTGACAAGTTGCTGCAGCTGCAAGCAAAGCCAAGTGGTGGTGCCCCACCCCACTGGTTTCGACACGAACCTGCTCCAAATCGGAGGCCTCGAAGCACGGCAGGCCGATCCCCTGCGCCGCCACCAGGAAGTTGCGCACGTTCTCGAAGTACTGGAACGCCGACAGCGCCGCGCCGTCGGCCTGCAGCACGGAGTCCGCCGCCGTGTTCACGACCACCTGCACGCACGCACGCGCGTGGCACAACGGGCACCGTCACGACACAGTGGCGACGGCGGCGGGAACGAACGGGACAAATAACGAACATAAGGAGCGCTTGCCTTCGGGACGGCGCCCGGGTGGACCCGGTTAAGCGCGCCGCAGAGGATCTGGCCGTTGCGGAGGCCGAGGCGGAACTCCTCCTCGGACGGCTCCTCCGGAAGATCGCGCGCGGCAACCGCCCCCACCGTGCGGCGCAGCCACCCAGCCGCCTCGTTCCTCCTCGCCGCTGCACCCACCAATTGACCCGAGGCAAACAAAATTCAGAAAACCCCGCACGGGCGAGCCCGGCAAAAAACCGAAACGAACACAAGCGAGGTGGGGCGTGCGAACCGCACCGGCTTCCTCGGCCCTGCGGGACGCGAGGTCGCGGTCGCTGAGGCGGCACCCGTGCTGCCGCAGCACGTCTTCCACCACGGCGGCCGCGGAGAGTGAGAGGATCGCCGCCGCCTCCGCCATTCCCTCCACCGCCGAGGCGCGTGCCCGCTGCGCTGCTGCGGCCGGTCCGGTTCTGTTTGAAATGGGCGGGCGGAGTTTAAGCTGTTGCGCAGTCCATTAATGGGAGCTGCTGGGTTCTGCCTCGGCGTGGTGGTTTTGTGGGACGGGGGTGGTTATAATGGAGGGGTAGGGGAGGTGGGTGCTTTGTGGCCTCTTGGCTCCTTTTCTTTCGGCTGCTCCGAGTTTAAAAATTGTGGTTAGTGAAGTGGAAATATTGCTCCCCTTTCCCTCCTTTTCCTTTCTTTGTTTTTTGCACTCGGCTGGCTGTCTTGTTTGAGTAAAGTGCACTGTGATCATGACTACGGAGCTCTGCCTCTGAACCCTGGTTCGGGGGCTGATTAGCTACTGTAAATCACGCCAGTATTCAGTATTCACGGCTGCTGATGACCAGGCGAGTAAATTTGCCTGCGAATAGTTTAGGTCAGGTTTGAATGCAAAATATTTTTTTTGGATGTTTAACAAATAGTATGGTTCTGTGAAATATTTTGGTTTCATAGTGCCATAAAGTATTTGATGCAACAAACTTTATGGCTTTGAAAACAATAGTATTATTAATTAGTAGTTTTTTTAGTTTTATAAACTATACATCTTTCCTTTTATACCATGGTTTTTGCACGCCTATGGTTTTAAAACTATAGTTTCTTAATAATACCACTTTTTGATACCACATCATTCGTTTAGGTCTTAATTATCTTTACTCTATTTTTTTATAAAGTCCATGTTGCCTATTGTATTCATCCGTCTAGTTTAGTTTACTTTAAATTTCATCCATCTAGTTATATTTCTTTTGAGAGGAGCACTCTCTTGTTATCCATCCCTTGCAAATAGGATTGGGCATAATTACCTGTGACGAAGACCGAACCAAAATACCTAAAGCCAAAACCTAATTAACCAAGAGTAGTTCTTTTGAACCCTAATTCAATTAGTGTAGCTAACCATAAATCCAATTAATACAAAAAAACTAAAGTTTACAAATAAGGCCCAATATAACTTTCAGCCTACTCCAAAATAACTAAAATCTATCTATACAAGCCGCTCTCCTGTTCTTTTTAACCGCACTTTGATAGCTTGGCATGTGTGGGTGACTTTCGGTGCCTGATTGCCGCATGACTATATGCAACAATGGAGGAGGTTGGGAGGCTAGCATCTTGAAGGCGAGGCCCGCAAAACTCCTGTGCTTCAATTTGTGTTGATGTGTTCTTTATAATTTGTGCTTGATCCACTTTGACTTGTGTTGATTTTTTGATGTATTCATGATAACTTAGGTTAGTTCGGTCATAACCCAAGACTAAACCAAACTAACCAAAACCGAATCCTTGGCCTTAATAAGTTTTAGAGATTAATTTGTTCTCATTTTTAGGTAAATCGATTTTGGAAATAACCAAGGAGCTAGACTGATTGGTTCGGTGTAACTGAATGTCCACCCCTACTTGTGAAAAGCAATCTATCATTAAGGGTTAACTTGGTTTGGCTCTAGCTCCAGGTTATGCTAGAAATGACTCTGGCTCATACTTCTTTGATGTAGCTTCTTCTCTAGAGGAGTTGAAGCTCTTTTGAAATTGGTTGGGTAATATAGCTCCTCGGTGCAATGTGAGTAAATTTTTGGACACTAATAAATGTTTAAGAAGGGATGCGAAACCACTTTTTTTGGCTCCTTGTGTCTAGTAGAAAATGGGTGGCGCCTAGGTGTTTCATGGCCGGAGCACTTTTACTTTTGTCCATTTGGTATGGTTTTATCAAATTTGGTGAAGGTTAGGCTTTTCAAGGGCTGGAGATTCGAGTAAACATGTTCTACAAAGCCAGATGTTGTACTCAGTTTGTTCTAATTCACCTTGTTTTTCATAAGTTAAGTTTTCCTAACTTTAAGCTTTCAGGAAAAAAATATATTAACATCTATAGTTTCATCAATATATAAATGTATATTATTAACATGTTCTAGCTTGTCAAACATTTTTAACTTATTTAATCAATATATAAAAGTTACATAGATTGATAATATTTGATTGATGTTACTATATTTGTAATGAAAATGCTTTCATAATAAAAAAAACTCGATCCGCGATGGCTAGGTATTCCAGCTTAAGAAGTCACAGTCAAAGGAGGATCTTTAAAGAAAATTGTTAATGAAGATGTCAATTGTGTGTCGTGTCGCACTCTTAAGCTACTTGCATTTGCAATCAGAGAATGAATTCTATCTTGATGTTGCAATTTTCTAGTTTTATAGATATATTAGAATAAAGATTAGTAAAATAATATTATATAATGACCTTGTTATTAATGTGATAATGCCCAAACGCCATTTTATATTCCCATATGAGAAGCCGACAAATAGTTTAGTTGGTTAAATATATTATAGTGGTGCACAAGGGTTTAAATCATCAACTTATCAGGTAAGATTTTTTTAAAAATATATATTCCAGAAGAGTTGTTCTATTTAGTGACTTTGCCAATGCAGAGCATCTATGGAAATCGCAAACTTAAGCCGGGTGAGCAGATTCCATCAGAGGAAACACAATCAATTGAGTTATGCTCAGTTCATGGTTGACATAGAAGCTAATCTACTTTATTTATTTATTTATTTATTTATTTATTTATTTATTTATTTATTTATTTATTTATTTATTTATTTCATGGTTGACATATTTGACATAGCTAGGTCGATCGATTATATAAAGAACATCAACTATCTACCAAATCCGTTCCGTTATGGAAAAACTAAGTTAACCCACTCATACAGCGCGTCCTTTGGCCAAATGTTCTCTTCCCCTTTGAGCTCCCATGCATTCTTGTGTTCGCCACCATGGACATCGGACAAAGAAAGGACACCATAGAGAACGAAAATTTGGCAAGTTTTGGGATCAAGCTACGTCACCGAGAAAGGAAAATAGAGTTGAAGTGTTCCACTCAGCCGTGCCTATAACTAACTTTGTGAAACCACCGCCTTGGGATCGCCGAATCTGTAGCTCATCGTATTTTGACCTGGCCTTACAATTTTGTTCCATCCAGCCCAGGTAGGGTACGGTATGCCTACTTTTTTTTTGGATAAAAAGGTTGGACACGTAATTTCAAAGAGCAATGTGTGTTGTCAGTAGATGCGAATGCGATTTGTTACCGAGCATCTCACGTAACTTCATCTTTTTTTTCTCGAACACAGTACATGGAGCTAAACCTGTTTAGCTAAAAATATAGAGAGGAGCTAAACGTGGAGCGAAGCAGTTCCAAACACCCTAACTCTAGCTCTACAGAACGTGAGCTATAGCCACAACTGAAGCTATACAAAACAGACTTAACAAAAAGTTGGAAAAATAAACCAAACTAGTACTAGGCAACACTGAAACCTCAAAGATGGAAGAGAGATACATGTATCCAGATAACCACCCTGTTCGCTTGTGCTTATTAGCTAGCCATTTAGCAGTATTTTTTTCTTACAACAAATCAGCATCAACCAAAATCAGCCAGCCAGAAACCATCCGGCGAACAGGGTGAACGAGCGAACAAGTAGCCTTCACTTGTTTTTTTATTAACAAAATAGCGAGGATGAGCACATGATTCTCAAAATACCTAAATAGAAAAATACAGAATTTAATGATCTATCTTGACAACATGCAAGTTATCTATCTCAGTAGTCCACTATTAGATGCAGTTACATCATCCAATAACATGCATTTAGTTATTCACATCAAAGTGTCACACCATCCACTAATATTAATTTATAATAGCTCATCTCTTTATATGAGTATTATATATAATTTCGTTTCAAATCATCTATAATTTTCGCAGCAACGAGCGAAGGTATGTTTCTAGTTTATTTAGAACAAACTAAAGCAAACTATTAGGAGAGAGAGAGGACCACTAGACCTTAATACTTCAAGCACAAGTATAATTTAGCCTAGCATTTGCCATTAATATGAATCAAACCAGCCAAATATAAAATGCGGCTATTAACCAAATGTCACGCGTGACGTGTTTGAGCAAATCAATGTCCACAATTTTGAACAAAGGTCGCTACACTAACGCTGAATTCCATGTGGGATTATACAGTTTTGAGGTTCAATAATCCAATAAGACTACCCGTACTCATGGACCTCTATATTCATCTTCTATATCTCCTAGTCACCAAGATTCTCTCCTCTATACTCAATTCTCCTGTACCCATCCATCCTCTATATCATCTTCTATCCACTCTATCCACTGTGGGACCCACTTGTCACTTTATCTAAATATATTCATGTGTGATCTAGTTTTGAAAGATTTATTGAGACGAATTTAATAGTGCAATCGAAATTTAATTTGGATTTTTTGTTTGTGAGTTATAGCATTTTTTCCTTTGTTTAGCTAGTGGGGCCAGCCACTACCTACTATAGAGTAAGCACAGAGAAAGGATAGAATATCATTTTAGAGTACCCAGTGCAGCAGTTTTTACTCTATATTCATACTCTAAAACTTTAGAGTATCGTTTTAGAGTACCCACTGCGGCTAGTCTAAGACAGTGGTGCTAGTAATACTCCATCCATACCAAAATAATATGTGAGCTTTGGTACAAAGATTAAATAAAATAGATTCTAACTTTTAATTTCTCTTATAATATGTCGTCATTCGCTAATAATAAATCAATATAATTTCATAGGTACTTTGAATACAAATTTATTGATACAAGTCTTAGGCTATCCGCACTCATGGACCTCTATATTCATCCTCTATATGTCCTAGTCAGCAAGATTCTCTTCTTTATACTTAATTCTCCCACACACATCCATCCTCTATATCATCCTCTATCCACTCTATCCACTGTGGGACCCACTTGTCACTTTATCTAAATATATCCATGTGTGATCCAGTTTTGAATGATTTATTGAGACGAATTTAATGGTGCAATCGAAATTTAATTTGGATTTTTGGTCTGTGAGTTATAACATTTTTTCCTTTGTTTAGCTAGTGGGGTCCGCCACTGCACACTATAGAGTAAGCACTGTACTACTCTAAATATAGAGTGAGAGAAATGATAGAGTATTGTTTTAGAGTACTCAGTGCATCAGTTTTTACTCTATATTCATATTCTAAAATTTTAGAGTATCCTTTAGAGTATCCCACTGCAGGTAGTCTTACGGTCTATGATCGTATATAATTTAAATTTAAATAATTGTTGGTTGTAGATTTGATTTTCCCCCTTATAAATACGTTAGGAAGTGTACTGTATTTTGATGAGGAGCATCTATTCAAATTCCAGGCTCCAACACGAAGCTCCAAACGATCAAAACAAGGCTCCAAAACGTTTCCAATAATGCCCTTGTTCAGTTCCAAAATCGGACACCTCCGATTTGGAACAGTTCGCTACAGTGCGTATTCACTGTAGCGATTCGTTTGTATTTGGTAAAAATTGTCCAAATTTTGACTAATTAGGCTCAAAATGTTCGTCTCGCAAAGTACAATAAAACTGTGCAATTAGTTTTAAATTTCATCTACATTTAGTACTCCATGCATGTGCCGATATTTTGATGTGATGGGAATCTTTTTTTTGCATAGTGAAATTTAGAGTTGAATTTGGGAACTAAACAAGGGCAATAAATCCTCTGCGGCGACCATGACATAACTTGATCACTCCCTGACGCGTACGGTCCACCCACACGCTCTGCTGCTCCCGTAACGGTCACCGAAGGGTTTTTTTTGAACGGCGGCTTGTGTGCTCCGACTCCGACCCTTCCGCCATCGCTGGCCGTGGCCCCTACAACCAGCCTCGGGTAGTCGGCTCGGCTCGGCCGCTCGGCGGTGGGGGGGACTGGGGTGGGGAGTGCGACGAAAGCGAGTTGGCCCACCGCGCGTCGTGGGGGTCCGGCCGGCGCGTCTTTGGGAGGCCTGCTGCCGCCACGAGGAAAAGAGGCAGGCAAAGTTGGTTGCCTTGCCGCCGGCCCATGAAAGATTGAAAGCTACGGCGCGGGCCCAAGGCGTCAGCTGCGCGGTGGGGTTGCGACGTGTGGCGGTTGGTGGGTAGAGAGGACGAGTAATCGCAGAATCAAACAGCTGATGATCAAAACGCAGAACAAATGGCGCATTTATATTGGGAACGCAATTTCTTTGTGGCCTTGTTCTTGTGAGCGGTTAAGAACCAAAAGTAAGATGAATTTCAGCAGCAGCAGTTACTAAAATTAGAACTTGCCAAGATTTTACTCTTTCAGCATCTCCACAAGAGTTATTCTAAATTGAATTCGCCTAAATTACCACATAGGGTACATTATAACCAAAATTCCTCTCTAAATATTTCTTGTCTCTAGCAATTACCATGTCTCAAATAATATGTTGGGTGGACAACATGACTTCTCAAATTTGAGAGGTACAGAGAATAATTTATGATACCACTAAATATAAATGTTGAAGAGGAGAACAATTGGAAGGATGATTCTTTTTGTTACATAAACCTTAATTTTAACTCTAACTCTAAAAGGAAGAATAGAGGAACTCTTAGAGATGCTCTTAAAACAACTCGTATAATGGCATGGAGTTGCCTCTAGTCCTAAAACCTAGCATAAGAGGTGGATACTTTGCGAATAATAGCATATTTCTGTCACACCTCTTTGCATTATACAACTTATAAGATTATTCACCCTTTTTCGCTTGTGCTAATCAGCGCTTATTCAGCAGTGTTTTTCTTTCACAACAAATCAGCATCAGTCAGTCAGAAACCATACAGCGAACAGGCCGATTGTCTTTTATAGAGATGCGGTAAAGCTAAAGTATTGAAATATGATGAAAGTTGTAGGTGGAGACGTCGTTTGGCAAGGCTTTGCTCAGCTCTGGCTCTTCCTACATTGGGTGAAGGAGAAACCAAATCCGATGAAGGAAAAAAATCTAGTTTAACCTAGATCATCTACATACTCCATCTGTTCCAAAATAGTTGCCATTCTCACTTCCCAATGCATTTTTCTTTTCTCTCTCCTTCTTATTTTTTTGTACACTACACTTTTTCACTCCTAAATTCTTATGTCCAACCCTAAAACGTCAACTATTTTGGGACGAGGAGTACTAACTTCTTGCGTATCAAACGAAGCTAGAGACGACATAAGCAGTGCCAAGGTCTAAAGCATATATAATTGGACCCAAAACGTTGAGGTTAAAATCCGACGATCCTTTTTCATTTGTAGATCATAATAAGGTGCAGTGCCAAAAGGCGCTGTTCATAGGTCCACGATCGATCCTTGAATATTGATCACTTGTGATTTCCATGATTTTTTTCCCTCTCGCCCACAAAGTAATTAAACTAGCAGTGTGCTACAAGCCTATGATCATAATGTTGCTTCCTATGAATCATCCTTTTTAGCATAGCATGGTGCCTAAAAGTGCACTTGTCACTATCCATTTTGTTCTCAATTTCCGGCGTTAGGTGCAAACCATGGGGCCACATTTTGTCGAAAAACTCGGAGCATGTCATACGGCACAGTACACTTATGTGCACCATGTCCCAGCAACAAATTGCTGCAAAGAAACGAATGAATTAAAAGGAGTAACACGGCAAGCCTATTGATTTCGTGATCTGTACTGACCAAATCCATTCTGTTTGTTGCGGTTGCGGGCACTCCAATAACAAATAATAATAATGAGGAGCTTCCATCAGTTTCAGAAGCAGGAGGCCGGCCTTTTTTATTTTTCCTGCGAACACTATTTGGATGAAAATTAGAAATTCTGCTTGTCCTAAATTAGAAACGTGTTGGCTCCCTAGTCTGTACCAATAGCGTAGCTTGCACTGTTGAGCACTGTTGATGCGTCTGTGAGCAAGCAATATGATGAGCGTTAGTTCGTACTACATTCTAAAACTTGTCTTCGTCTGAATATCTGATGACAGTGATCAATGGTACATACGTCAATCGAAGTTTATACGTGTCTCTGTGCGTGTATACCTGAGGAATGCGACGGCAAACCACTCGACGTATCCCTGTATCGATACAACATGCCGATCGAGCTCTTTCGCAAGCTGAAATTTGAGAATTTCGGTAAGTGGTCCATCCGTCGATCAGACACCGTATCTGCATCGCGACATTTCTGATCCAGCCGCGACGGGGCTGTCCGGACGCCGGTGCCCGGTGCGAAGCCTGGCCGGGGGCAGTCACCGTTTCCCGAAGAACTGTTGCCCCATGCCGCGGTCACAGGGACGCCGGTTGCGTGCATCGGAGAAAAAGGGACGCCGGTGCGGCCGGTGGTGGTTCAAGTGCTAATGCATGGTGGAGAGCGTTGCGTTGCGTTCCTGCGACCAACCGCCACCGTAGTTAAAGCAAAGCAACCCCCCAACACAATCTTTTTCTCCCCTCGACGCCCTAATGCATGGTGGAGAGCGTGACGAGCAAGTGATCCCGCACCGAGAACCTATTGACAAGTTAGCTCGCTGGCCGCCGGGCGGCTGGAGTACGTGCGTGGCGTGGCGGTCGAGCTCGCTACGCCCAAACGCATAGTAATCAGTACGTGCTTTGCTTCTCCCTCGTGATCGGATCATCGGGGACGAGACTTGAGCCGGGCGTTTCGGTTGGTACGGGTCATATGCAGATGCAGCCAGATGAGATGATTTGCAACGGTGCTGTCGCTCTCGCACATCACCAAATTAAAGGTGTTTCTAGTCGTTAACGGATCGGGAGGTTGGTGGGTCGATCGCGAGCGAAGCGATCTGTAGCTACCTCTATCCCGTCGATCGATATTGCTTGACAACAAAAACAAGCACACTTGGTATGTCCATTACCTATCTATCCTATCTTGTCCCATGTCGTACTACGTCTCGTGATGGATTTACATACAACTCAACTGCTAGACCTCGCAACCGTTGCGACATCGCATCGCATATATTCGCGTCAGAAAAAGTGTGAAGCCCGACGCTGTACGTCCAAGAAGATTAGTTTTCTTCTACCTCACTTCATTACCTCTGCTGCTACAGCCACACCCACATCAGAACAGAAGACGTTTCTGACAGACCATGGCTTTACAGTTTACACTGATGCGATGTCCTATGCGTGCGTGCATGTCTAGACCCTCTAGCCAGATCACACGGGTTCTTTCTTCAGAGCTCGGAGGACTGGGGCGAGAGCAGCAGATTCATGCCACACTGGATGGAGCCGTTGAGAGCCTACGCGGCTATTTGTAAGGTAATCCAGGCCGAGGGAAACTCTAAGATCATGAGGTGGCCGGTGGCCGGAAACGCAATCATCGCTGCCGCTTTGAATAATGGCCACGCTTGGTCCGCAACAGTCCAGAACAGAAATTTCTACTGCTCATTGGATCCGCTAACCACTGTTTGATTAATAATCGGGCATTCTTCTTCGGCTTGTACGTGCTCGCTGTTTATACTGCTCCATATGCTCCTTTTCCCCAGCAGGCCAGCTCGCAAACAGGAAGCTGTGATCCGCTGCTGCGCTAAAGAAAGACATGGTCCTGCCCCCGCAGATTACTGGTTGCTCTGCCTCCATTGAATCGCACTGCCGACTGCAGAGCACTTGATTCTGACAGAACTAGTCGTATCCATTCCAAGCTCGTTGCTACGATTCTCGGTGATTTTCAGCAGGTTCAGGTCAATGCAAGAATTTTACAAGAATCAATTCAATTTCATAGGGAAAATGCAGGGAACAAGAAAATTTTCTCGCATTCGAAACAGGCCGTGAAGGAAGATTAGGTCTTGTATTGCACCCAAGTTTGTTGATGTGGCATGATCGAGTGCACATTGCCTGGTTGGAACTGTAACTAACTCTGACACTCGTTGAATTTCTCTCCCCATGATTTCAGAGAGGGAAAAAACAGAAGAAGAAAAAACATGAAATGGAAAAGATAGAGAGATAAGACGAGATGGTCCAAAGGTGCCTCCTTTTCGCTGTGTGTGGAGCTGGCTGCGTCGCAGAAGCACATGACGCAGCGCTCAAACAAACGCTGAAAAGGAACGTATGCCAACGTCTCTGGGCCTTGTTTAGTTGCAAAAAATTTTGCAAAACGATACTGTAGCAATTTTTGTTGTTATTTGGCAATTAGTGTCTAATTATGGTCTAATTAGGCTTAAAAGATTCGTCTCACCTATTTCGTCTAAACTGTGTAACTAGTTTTATTTTTTTATCTATATTTAATGTTTCATACTTACGTCTAAAAATTCAATGTAACAGGGAATCTTAAAAAATTCTGTAAAATTTTTGGCAACTAAACAGGGCCTTGCTCGCTTTCTCCTCTCCAGTCTGACACGATGAGCGCCAGTCCGGGTCTGCCTCTCCCTCCCTAGCTGCCTTGCGCCCTGACCCATGGAACATTTCTGCTGTGCAATCAAGATGGCCAGGTAGGCGCCGAGCCTTTGAGGAGGGGGGGGGGGGGGGGGGGGGGGGGGGGCATCATATGCATGCCTGCCGATCGAGCACCGTAAAGCAGAAGGCGAGAAGGTGGCTGCAGCTTGGCATGTGATTATCCAATTGCGTTGCAAAGCCGGACAACTCACACCCAGTTCACTGCAAAAGCGGCGGCTCCCAAAGATGTGCTGTCGCCGAGTGAGAATTCTACTACTAATTCAGAGGGACTGTTTCGTGCCACGACTGCACAAATGGCTTTGGTGCCACTGCCAGAGAGGTTTTGTTTCGCCGACACTGTAATCCTGCGTGCACAGAGAGCTTTGTCGTTGTCTCAGCACCCCCAGATTTTCCTCGTGTGATAGTGATATTGTTATGGTGGGCAACGTGTATCAGCGACGCGGCAAAACTAGTGGCTGAGCAGAGACCGTGCCAAGCACTAGAGTGCGGTCACCAGCCACGCCGCGCGCTGTCATGTCGCCCAGCTAGTTTAGTTAGTTGCTGGATCAAGTATTTAGGAGATTTACTTTGTTATTTTCTTAAAACTAGCAGTCAGGTTTGTTAAGATTGAGTATAAGTATGGAACATTTAGTTAATAGAAAGGGCTAGCCTGGGATTGGAGTTTATCTCTCCTTGGGCCTCAGCCGAACTGTTTCCCATCTCCTGTTGCCGTCTTTTCCATCTACTTCCCCAGGCGCCGAGCACGGCGCCGCCACAACGCAGACGCAGTACCTTCAAGCCGCGACCACCGATCATCCATCCCTACGCCCTCAGATCATTGGGGCCTAACAGATATACTGATCCCAGCCGTCCTTTTTTAAATTTGTTGCAGTAGACCATAACATCATGGGAGTATTTATATAGTATTACTACTACTCCATTGCTTATCTCGATTCAGTATGGAATCAGCGTCTGTGCTTACAATTTGCGTATTTGCATGTGCTTTTGGTTCATGTATTCTAGTAGCTGGTTTCATGTGTTCCGGAAGTCGAAAGAGCAAATGATTGACCGCTAAAGTTTCTCCTTTATCATTTCTTTACAGAATAAAAGACTGGGTCTTTTGATTTCAAGTATAAACATCTCGACATAAACTATGATCATGCATGAATGCTGTAATACTGATAGCGATGAAAACGGACGGAAACGGACGGAAAAACCCTATTTCTACTTCCGTTTCTATATTTTTTGGCGGAAACAGGATCGGGTTCGGAAAATACGGGTTCGAAAACGGAATCGGAATATACGGACATACGGAAACGAACAAATACGGATGGAGAGCCGGAAAATTAAATTAAGATCACATAATATAATATTCTCAAAGTATACATATATAAAGTCATGTAATAATATATACAAAGTTTAATATTCATTTACATGCTATGTACGTGAACATAACAGACATATTTGGTGATTCGTAGTTATATTAACATAACATAAGGACATGTAATTGTTGAACATGTTGAGTATAGATTGAAAACGGGATAAAAACGGAATAAATACGGGTCTATTCCATATTAAAACGGGATTACTCGGAAACGGACGGAAAACACCATTTTCTACTTCCGCAAATACGAAAACGGGATCTCGCAAATACGGAAACGGACGGAAAAATATAGAAAACGGAACGGGACGGTACGGGAAAAATTCCGTCCGTTTTCATTACTAAATACTGATGCTAAGAGAATCTTTCATAAGACAAATAACCCAACGGAATCATTGCGGGAGCTGCCCGCGTCGCTTTTCCGGTCTGCAGCTCATAGGGTATGTGTATCCCAAAAGCAGGGGGAAAACCAAATGAAAATGCAGGGCAAAGTGTTCTTCGATAGATTACTTCACTGATTGCTGCGGGCTATGATGAACAGTGTTATGTTATCTTAGCCTCCAATGCAGAATTAAGCATGGCCATGCGACGACCTAATCCATCGAGAGCTTCGTTGCCCGATGCGAGAGTCAGTGGACGACGCCATCATTGCGCGGGATGGAGGAAATGACTTCCAGCTCACTCTCCAGGTCTGGAAGCCTGAAGGGAAGGCTTTTCCCAATTCCGTAATGAGTCGCTCAAGAACATTTATGATTTATTTCACATGGTTTTCGGCGATATGATATGAGGCTTCCATCTGCTGAGATGTGCTTCCTGACATGGTAGCAGAGGAGGAGACATGCCCCCTGTTCGGCTGAGCTTATCAGCACGGCTTATCAGCCGTGAAACAGTGTTTTTTTTCTCACAGTAAATCAGCCACAGCCGGCTTATAAGCCAAAAAAAACAGCCTGTGATTGTGGTCGATGGATCAGATATTCAGATGCACAAATACACAGGCCGTGTGCAGAAGACTCTGGTCTGAACAAATCTGCCGCAAGGCCCGCAGCAACCAACACGAAGTGGCAGAAATGATTGTGTTCGGCAACTTGGGCTGAAATCTGAGGCGGGCTGAAAAATAGTCAGCGATTCTCCGGGTATGTGTGCAAGAGCCCAAATGGTGACGGGCTGTCTGATGGAAGAAGCACTGGAATATGGCCCAAACACTACCTTCACACCGGCAGACCGCCGGTGACCGCCCAACAGTCTCTCGCTCTCTGCTAGCCTGCTTGGCACGACCGCACCTTTCCCTGCCCATTGGCAAAAACGGTCGGTAATGATAGACGTCCGTCCGCGCCGGATGCCCCAGTCAATAGACCGACGTCCAGAAGCTATTGTTTTTATCAGCTTTCTCTGCTCCCCTCTAGTCACTATATATAGATTAAAAAAATCACGCATCACCATGAGTCCGCTCGTGACCGGTGAAAGTCCTAGTACTAGAGGGGAGTGAATAACCTAATAAAAATTCTACAAGATCACTAGAGCAAAATATTAGTAACACAAATAGCGATAAAGCGGTTTTGCTCTAGCTCTAATTGTTAGGCAAGCCACCAATTGTAATTCTAATAATTATAGTCTCTATGGCATGTAAAAACTATGTCTCTACTCTAACTAATTAGAGAGATAGCAAGATAGATAGATTACTCTAAGTTACTCTACTCGCTACACTACCACAAGATATATTGCAAGTATGAAAGAGAGGGGAAATTGACTTTTATACCAACGGTGAAGAGTAGAGGATGTTGCCAATCACCAAATAAATAATCCCAACAATATATATATATATATATATATATATATATACATATATCAAACAATCCAATGCATCTGAAGACAAGAGATGACACAATTGATTTTTCTTCCGATGTTCACTTGCTTGCCGGCAAGCTAGTCCCTATTGTGTCGACCAACACCTTGGTGGTTCCTCGGTAGAGGCCCTCAAGCCACGCCCCGCAAAGTACCGCAAGAACCCACACACAAGTGCGGTAACTCAACGACACGAGCAATCCACTAGAGTTGGAATTAGGCACTCCACCAGGGAACCATAACAACCCCTCACAAATTCACCTTGATTGGGGGCGGACACAATCACCAAATTCCCTCACCAATCAAACCAACACCAACCGTCTAAGTGCGGTAATCACCAAGAGTAATAAGAAACCTGCAATCACAAGAATCACCTAGTGCCACCAAATGCAAATCACGAAATGCACACATTAGGGTTCCCTCAATCATCTCAAGAATAAGCACCACGCTTGAGCAAGGAGAGGAGAGGGAGGAGATGCTCTTGAAGCTCTCAGATCAGTCACGGGAGCTCGATCTCTCACTTGAATGGAGCACGAATGCTTGAGAGAAGGAGAGGAGAGAGCTTTTCTTTCTCTGTTCTAGGGTTCTTCAAGAATGGGAAAACAGAGAGCAAGCGCAACGAAGGGGAAGGGCTCTACCTTTATCTCCAAACTGGTTCAGCCCAACCAGCTCTCCAACGGGCAGAAGCAAGCCAACGGCTCTGTCATGAGAAGCTGACGTGCGGGCTCCATGCATTAATGGATGAGCTCCTCTCCCACGCGTGGTAACGGGCGGCTGGCCTTCTGCACATGCAACTGGCGCTCCTTCTCTCCAGGGGCGGATCTGCGGCCCAGGCCTCTAGGGCCCAGGCCCTAGTCGTCGGCCCACTAACACCACATACCCCATGTATTTTTTCAGCCCAATATCAAAGGCCCAAGAGGAAAGCTAGGGCACTCAGGCAGTCAGGCTTCAGGCCTCACTCAGGCGTCGCCGTGTTGGTCTCCCTCCCTCCGCATCGCACGCACGAGCGCGCGGCATCACAGAGGAGGCGAGGTCGCAACTCGCGAGCACCAAGCCGCCGAGCAGGGGTGGACCAAGGAGGGGTCAGGGGAGGCAAGGAGCTAGCTACCACCTGCCGGAGCCACCCAGCCGGCCGCCGGCCCGCCGCCCATCCCTCCCGCGGTGCTCCCGGCATCCTGCTCCCGCCCGTCACTCCATCAGCCCCTACCGCGCAGGCAGCACCGCAGCAGGGCACGGCGCCGGCCGCCCCTACCCTCGAGCTCCAGACGGCCCAGCGCCCAGCTCTGTCGACCGGCTGTCGGTCTGCCCTGCCATTGACTGGTTAGTTTCTTTACTCAATTTATTTTCAGTTTCAATATTTCGATTCGATTGATTTGAAATTAGAAATATGGATGATGGATTTACATAATCTCCACGAAGAAGAGACTGACTTGTCAAATTAGATGGGTGACGAATGGTTGAATCATCGGATGGTTTGTTATATTAAGCGAGATGTATTTGCAAGCATACGAGATGATGATATCTTACAACATTTTCAAGAATTGAAGTCTCGTTTGAAGAAATTACTTAGTACAACTCGTTATAATGGTATGCTACATTCAGATTATAAATATATGTTCAACAATTAATCTTTTTTATGACGTTTTCATTTATATTTTGATCTTGTTTATATGCAGAGCTTGACGAGCAGACGAGGTGATGGAAGATGCGAATGCACCAACTCACTGAGTCACTAGACAGTAGGTATTTTTTTTCATCTAATCATGTGTACCGTACAATATTTTAGCTTCTAGAGGCCCTAGTCTTGAGTAAAAGCTGGCTCCGCCACTGCTTCTCTCCAAGTCAAAAGATGGAGCAGCCACGGCAGGCTCCCATTAAATGATCGTACAACCATAGTAGAAGGGACAGCAGCAGGCGGCATATACCTTCCTCTCCCTTTCACACGAAGCCAGCAGCAACGCCATCTTCTCACGTTTTTGAAAACCAAGAAACGAGTGGCCACCGCTCTCCTTTGCAAAACAAATGAGCAAGCATGCAAGGCCTTCTTTCCCTTTTCTTTTCTCTCGTAAAACAAAGCACCGAGAATGGCCCTCCTGCCTATAACTGGTACATGCAAAATGTCGGCCTCCATTTCTCTTGTGCATGCACGCCACGGAGTGGTCATTAGACCACGAAAAAAACTTTACTTCACACACACGAGACAGTAGTGAGAGCATGCATCTGTCCATAAATAGAGCGGGTCCCACAACTATAATTAGTAGTAGCACAGGTGCTTGCTATGACCATGGACAATTTTCTCTTTCTCGTGCACGAATAGGAACCAGGGGCTAGGACTCCCTCTCTCCAACCACAGCGCCCCATCCCAAATTCTAGCTCGGCATGGCAATATTTCCAACCGGACCTGCTATGCCTCTGTTAGGCTATCCGCACCATGGACCTCTATTTTCATCTCTAAAAGGAATATTCTATCCTAGTCATCGAGATTCTCTACTCTATATCCATTTCTCCTACACCCGTGTTATCTCTATCTCATACTCTATACCCACTATTCCATATTTTATTCCCCTCCCTCCCTCTTTCTCTTTCTCTCCAACTCTCTCTCTTATTGCTACAATATTTAGCGGGCTGCTCTACCGCGCGCGAGCTGTGGCGGTCTCCTGTAGCATACGTTACTGTAGCATCGCGTTTACCGTGTAGCGGTGCAAGGCGCTCAAACGCTACCTGTGGCGTTCAGTGGCCTTTGCCGTCCCGCGGTGCGTTCAGTCTTAGAACGCGAAAGGAAGAGGTAGCTCAAAGAACAGAGAGCCCCTTCCCGGAAATATGTCCGAGTGAACCGGAAATTCAGACAGTAGCTAGTGTTTCCATTTTTCATCCCCTAAGTCATTTCTAACTCCGTCAAAATATCCCAAAAAAATATTATACACTTGGAGTTAGCTTTTCACAAATAATTTTTAGGGATTATTCTCATACATCTCACCACGTCACTAAGCGTAATTAGTATATGCAAAATAGACACACTTAGTGGCACTAGATAACCATTGCAATTAAAGATTTCCCCTCTTTATAGTACGGTTATCTATCTTAAATCACTCACACCCTCTATGGTGTCTTGAGTGTAAACCTAAAATAGCCCTATAAATTATACCTTTGCCTTGAGCCTATTTTTGTTTTTCTCTTTTTTCTTTTTTAAGCATGAGAACTTGATCAATCTTTTGGACCATCTCCATCATCATGGTGCATCATCTAGCTCCATCACTTAGATCGAACCACCTTGTCTAATTCAACCACTTAGCACAAAGGTTAGTTCTAGGTTGTCATTAATTATCCAAAACCAAACATAGAGCTTTCAATCGGCTCCCGCTGGCCTTCCTCTCCAGTGCCACCGCGTCTGCACCGTCACGGCATGCTCGCCACGCGAGGCCGCACCACCCGACTGCTGTTGTCACCTCTACCGCGAGCACTGCATGTCACCGAGGGCCGCACAACCGTCTGCTGCCATCCTTCTCCTCTGAGACCGCACAACCGGGATCCCACTGTGCCGTGCTCCGCTCGCTTGGCTGCCATGTTTTGCTGAAAGCGCATGTTGTAAGCGTATGTTTCGAGTGTTTCAAATGTTTTCAGAGGTATGTTGCAAGTGTTCTAGATGGATGTTGCCAAAGTAGATCAGGATGTTTATATGTTGCAATAGTTTTACACGTATGTTGCAAAAGTCTGTTACCAATGTTTCATCTGTGTTTTTCGGACGCATGTTGCAAGTATGTTTATCTGGATGTTGCATATGTTTTACACATACGTTGCATGTGTTTTAACTGGATGTGTGTATGTTTGCAATGGTTTTCAAGTATTTTCAGGTGTTTTATTTCAAGTGTTTCATTTGTTTTCAGATGTATGTTGCAACTGTTGTATTTGGATGTTTCAAAAGCAGATCGGGTGTTGCATCTCTCCTCCTCGCCTTCTACTGCATCGCATCGGTGTGTTCTCCTCCCGGCGCTGGTAGGGCATCCATACGATGCCACGACCGGGTCTTTCTGAATCGGAGGCGCCGTCCTCTTCCCCTCTTGTCGCTTGGGTGATGCGGGCCCCGCGTGGAGCGCGGAAAACAGAGTGCAGCGCGCGGGCGTTCGTCCGGACATTCGGACTCTAGCACTGCCGTTCCAAAAATGGATGAAAAGGTGACTAGCCGAGTACAGAGAGATGTGCCCACACGACCATATGGGCATACATTTCGTGTATCCCGTGTCTGGACGCGGGCATCCGTCCGGATGTCTGAGCGCTAGTACTGCCGTAATAAAAATGGATGAAAAGGCGACTAGCTGAGTATAGAGAGACGTGCCCACGCGGCCATACGTTCCATGTATCTCATATATTTCCATGCCTCTGATGACAATTGGCAAATCCTAGCGCATGGGAAGGTCACAAATAAAGAGTTTAGATATGAAGACTGAACCCAAAAAGATCCCCACCCCATTCCGTCTCATTTTCTATGTTTATCTCGTCTACTCCCTCAGTCCTAAAATACACGATGTTATTAACTTTTAGACATCTTATTGGACCGTTCGTTTTATTCAAAATTTTTATATAAATATTATTTTGTTATGCCTTATTTTACCGCTAGAGATGCTTTGATAATGATTTATTTATTTTATTATTTGAAAAATGAGTAAGATAAGTGGTCAAACATGATATTTAAAAGTCAGAAGTGTCATCTATTTTGGGACGGAGAAAGTATTTGACTATTTCTGTATTTATTGGATTATGTTTTCATGGAGGTTGTAGGTACCATTTAAATGACTATTTCTGTATTTTCCACTCGCCTCCCTCCCTACGGCGTTCAGTCCCGCCCAACTGCTACCATGGCCGGCCATTCATTAATTTATTTAAGCACTTAACTCCCAAATTCCCTACTTCATATAATCTATTTTAGTAAAATTTGACCAAAGTAATGGATCTATTTTTCATGTTCAGAGTTACTTACCTTTATTTTAATTAGCTTTGATTAATCGGGCTAAGACTTAACTGTCGAAGATCTACACGTTCATCTTGGCATGACTAAGGCTTTATTTAGTATCAGGGTGTAAAGTTTTAGGGTGTCACATGGGGTGTCACATGGAGTGTTTGGATACTAATAAAAAAATAAATTACAGAATCCGTCAGTAAACCGCGAAACAAATTTATTAAGCTTAATTAATCTGTCATTAGCACACGTGCTACTGTAGCACTTTATTGTCAAATTATGGACTAATTAGGCTTAAAAGATTCGTATCGCAGATTACATGTAATCTGTGTAATTAGTTTTTTAGTCTATATTTAATACTCCATGCATGTGTCAAACATCCGATATGATTGGGTGTAAAGTTTTGAGGTGGGAATTAAACCAGGCCGCATGTGATTCGCGATGACATGACTTTATTCTGCCACGTGTCGGTGGTTTACATGAAAAGTGTTTCTTGTATGTGTGAGCATGTCTAATTAGTCATGTAAGGCCTTATTTAGATCGTAAGTTTTTGTAATCCAAAATTTTTGGACCGTAGGGGATGAAAACTTTCCATGCACATGTTTGCAAATAGTTTCGTTCCAATTTTTTGGATAGTTCATTGCAATGCAATGTTTGCTGGTGTACACCATTGCCCCTATTAAATGCAATAGCTGGGTTGTGCATGTTCCATGCAGAACGTTGCATGCCGCATGCAAAACCTTGCATGCTCCCAAAGAACCTGTGTATATGTGCTCAAACCTTTAGAAACATTATTACACATGGAGTTTAAAAAATTCCTCAAACATACGCGAACATTATTACAAGTCCTCAACCAAGATTATTACATGTTCTCAGCAAACAATTAAAATTACAAGTCCTCAACCATACACATTGATCAATACCTATTGAACAGCTGCAGCGCAATGGAGTCACGAAACACATTCATCTGTGCACGGTCTTCGCTATTGGGAGCAGGGACAGTTTGAGGCTGATCAAATGAGGCTTCCGGCGGCACAAAGTTCACATAATTATCAAGGTGCTGAAAGTCCATATCATATTCCCCACTCGTCCTTATGAAGTTATGCAAAGCAACACATGCAACTATAATGTGCGTTTGAGTTTGAGGAGGATAGCAAAGGATTTGGAACAATATGCGCCACTTCATTTTCAAAACACCAAAGGCCCTTTCGATGACATTTCTAAGAGAAGAATGGGCATAATTGAATATCTCCTTTTTACCTCGTGGTTCTGCGGCGTTTTGAAAGTCTTGAATATGGTACTTAGTTTCCTTGTAAGGAGCAAGGTAACCGGGACAGTTTGGGTACTCGGAGTTGACCAAGTAGAGCTTCCCTGCAGCACCAAGTACCTGTAAGTGTTAAATATTTTAATTAGAAATATCAAATGTACTACCAGCTAGGCCAGGTACCTTCTGGTGGATGAGGAAAGTCATCCTTATATGTTGTCATGGCATCGTCGAACACTCTCATGTCATGGACAGAACCAGGCCATCCCGCAAGGACAAATGTAAAGAACATGTCAAAATCACAAGCAGCCATGACATTCTGAGTTGTCATGCCCTTGCGACACATGTGTTGTACAAACTTATCAGTTGGCACCACACAAGGAATGTGACCGCCATCTATAGCTCCTATGCAATTCTTGAATTCAGGATAGAAGCGAGGGTTACTCAACCTAGGATGCCTTCTTCTAAATTCTGGGTCCCGAGGTTTAATGATGTCGTCCCCAAGCTTAACCACACACTTCAGCACTCTATAGAACATTCTGTGGACTGTGCCAAGTGATCTCTCAAATCTGTCCTCAGTTTGTCTAACAGACTGTGGAGCACCAAGTATCCTGTAAGGTCCAAATGGCTAGAGGGGGGGTGAATAGCCTATTTAAAAATCTACAAGCTTCACTAAACAACCATATTAGTATAAAAGATGGCTAAGCTAATTCTAACACTAGCTCAACTACACTATGCTCTCTAATACAATCTCCAATTGCGAGCTCAATCACCTCCGCTGCTCCAAGCCGTCTACCGTGTCGGGAAACACGGAAGAGTAACAAGAAATCCGCAGCAACTCGAAGATTAAGTGCCTCTAGAATGCAACTCTCAAGCAATGCACTTGAATCTCACTCAAAATGTGGAACCAAGCAAAGAGATGAGTGGAGGGGTTGTTCTCTAGCTCAAAGGATGTCTCTAGGTCTCAAAATGCGCAAGAGTTGTCCTCAAACCCCGGACATCTTCTATTTATAGCAAAGGGGTACGCAGCTAGCCGTTACCGGACGACACAGTTGAAATCGCGCCGGTCAGGGTGACCGGACGCGTCCGGTCACTACAGGACAAGCGAAAACGGTGCGCATCAGAACTAGCCGTTGCCCTGACTGGACGCGCCCCAGCGTCTGACCGGACGCGCTGCACCTGGCGTCCGGTCGGAGTCTAGTAAGCACCCACCGTGACCGGATGCGTCCGATCGCACGTGACCGGACGCGCCAGCCACGTCCGATCGGAGTCCAGTAACGGTCCACTCGTGACCGGACGCGTCCGAACGCATCTGCCCTCCGTGCTGAACTCCTGGGTGCTTGACCGGACGCACCGGTTCCGCGAGGGACCGGACGCGCCGGTCCGCGACCCTTCTCACACATGCGTCTGTCTGTGGTTTGAATTCACCGGACGCGCCAGCCGCGTCCGGTCAATTCGACCACAGCGTCCGGTCACTGTATTTTCAGTGATAATCATTTTGGACTTTCGCCACCTTTTCTCGCCTCCGGCGCAATAGAAAATAGGTATTTCATTTCCTCGAAAACGCCTGAATCCCGTGCTCGCAAGCTCGGCGGGAGGGAGAGCGAACCCCAAACCCCTTACTACCGCTCAAACACCACCGCCTTCGCAAATGTGCTAACACCACCATGTGTATATCACCATGTGCATGTGTGTTAGCATTTTCACAGTCATTTTTCAAGGCGTTATGTTAGCTCTCTACTAGATCCTAATGCATATGCTCAAGACATCGATCTAGTGGCACTTGATTTCCGAGCTAACCGTGATTGCCCCTCTTGATAGTCGGCTATGTATCCTAAACCCGGTCAATCACTTCTCTACTCATCTTAGACCGGCAAAAGGAAAACCCTATGGTTATACCTTTGCCTTGCGCTCCTAGATCCTTCTCTTCCACTTGATCATCATGTCCATCATTTTATGTGCATTCCATCATGATCAACATTTCATGTCCATGCACCATCTCTTTGTGATCTTGTGGCCACCACTCCTTGCCACGTACACCTTCATCACATGTGTTGCTTATGCCTAACTCAAAACACTTAACACATGGCATTAGCAACTTGGTGTCATTAATTACCAAAACCAAACTTGGGCTTTCATATCCAAATGAACATCCCTAAAGCCTCAATAGAGGTGGACTTTTGTGTGTTTTTTAGGCCATATCTTTCTGTCAATAGATTGTGCAGTCTATAGAACATAGCTGGGGTCATCCTAAACATGTTGTAGCAGAAAGTTTCATTTGATAGCTTTAGTTCTACCCATTCCAACTCAGTCATTTTTGGGACCGTATACGCTGACCTATTGTAGTGCTTGTCAAGATGCATGGCATACTCATACGTTCCATATATGATTGCAGTCTCTTCATCATCATCATCTAGAAACATGCTGAAAAAAATCCTCCTCCCACTGTTCGTCGTCGTCGTCATCATCACTCACATCAGCACATGGTTCAGCCCCTGCACACATCAAACAAACAAATGAACACATATCAGTACTAATTCACAAAACCAAATATAATCATGCATCCCCACCTCAAACATGACAGCAACTCTCACATTCACAAACCACACATATATTCAACCACAACACATAAAAGTTCAACAACCAAACAACACCACCGATAAGTTCGACACACAACCATACACATGAAAGACATAGTTCCAACAACATGCATCACAACCATAGTTCGAATAACAAACATCACAGACATAGTACACAACGTTCATGACACACACACATAGGGCAAATGCATGGATAAGAGGATCTAGTTGCTGACCTCGACATAGTAATCAATGATGGCCATCCTTCCTTTTGAAGCTAATCCGATGAAGACTGCCATGTCACTTTCGCTTTTGGTTATCTTGAGCACACCAACCCACTTTGCGGCTTCTTTCTTTGTTGCCCCAACCTCTCTAGCCAACTGCATAACTTGCTGAATCATGTGACACCTTTCTTCCTTCTTCTCCTGGACTGATCTCTGCCTGGACTCCCAAATGGTCTTGATCACCTCATTCTTGTTCTCCAGAATGACGTTCAAGTTCCTCATGTTGCAGTTCATGGTCCTAATTGCTAGCCTCCTTGACCTCTTGGTGGGACTAGCACTAGCGCTGCAGGTGCTGCGGCGGCTGCTGCTCCTCTTGCTCCCAATGCTGAGTGGGGTTAGCTGCTCTACATCCTCTTCTTCGTCTTTGTCACTACTAACATAGTGCACATTGCTGCGGCCAGGAGCATAAGAGCTTTCCCCAGTGGCAGCTATGCCTTGGAACATTTTGTCCAGTTCTTGGAGGTACTCAGGAAACCCATCCTTCAGGTTCATCAACTCTAGATTGTCCTGCAAAACAAAAATTACAAAAGCAGATGTCAGAAACCAAAGTAAGATAACAACAGTTCTGTCAAAATAAGACTAAGGTGTTCTCTTCCCAAGTCCTGTTGTACCTTGGTGTTCTCTTCCCACCACTCATCGGAAGCATTGATACAACCATCTGCCCTACGCCCCAAGTCGGTGCATTTGTTCTGGAGCTTCTGTATGTTTCCCCAAAGGGCCTTGAGCTGGCGAACCTTACTGCCAAAGGTGACGTTGTCATGAACCAATTATGTCGCGGCAAAGTACCTCTCTGTGATGTTTTTCCAACCCCACTTGCTTATCTGACCCCTATTGCAGTAGCCCAGGTCAATCTGGTCACAGTAAATCTGACCGAAAATCCTGGTATTCTAAGGACTCCACCGTGCCCTGTTAAGCCTATTCTGAAATGATGCATGACCTCAACGTCTTAGCAACCAGTTACGTGGCAATGCAGAAACCAAAAAAAGCCAATAAACAGATAGCCTACAAACAAGCCTAAACAAGGCAATAAAAAGGAGTTGCACAACATGCAGACTATTCCTGTCTGAATAAACAGATCTGGACAGCATGGATTACCATGTCTGGACTGCAATAACCTCACAACAGGGATGAACATATACCAAGATAACAACACAGCAGGGATGAACACGTATGGACTAACATGACAATTGAACATATAGCAAGATAACAACACATCATGGATTATATATCGTTTGGATGGGAAACTTTTGTACCGGTACTTCAGGGGGAGGGATGTCGTCCATGTCGGCAGCCTCGGCCAGGCGGCGACGTGCACCGTGCCCCCTTGAACCGCCTGCTGAGTCGGATGCGGCGCCACGTTGATGAGTCAGGGGAGGGACGCGGGCAGCACCAACGCTAGCAGAGGCGCCGCGAGGCTGGGCTCCGCCCCTCTGCCTCCTCCACTGCGAGGGACGCGCAGGCCGAGGGTACCCCTGCCGCTGCGGGAAGGCACGCGTACGTGAGGGGGCTGGTATTCACGCCGCTTCCGTCGTCTTCATCTGTGGACTGCAGGATGCCCTGGTACGCGGGCATGTCCCCCCATGACTGGCCGACATTGAGGTCGAGCGAATCGAACCCCAGCTGGCTAGGGGTGGGGTTGCTCGAAGACGAGAAGCCGTATGGCGTGGCGCCGACGGAGGTGTAGGCACCAGAGGCAGAGAATGCCGGTGGCTGGGATAGGAAGTTCCTGGTGTGGCCGCCGTCGCCGTAGCCGGAGTTGAAGCCGTCCCCGTAGTCGGAGTTGAAGCCGTCGCCATTAAACTGGCCGCCTTCGTTGCCGTTGCTGTTGAACCCGTCCATAGCGGACGACAGGGACAGGGACGGCCGATCTGGAAGAGGATGGGGTGGATCTCGCTCAGGACGGACTGGATCTGGTGTAGGAGAGAGTGGCGGCGGTGGAAAGCAACAGAGGCGGCGGGGGAGAGCGACTGCGGCGGCTAGGGTTTGCGAGATAGAGAGAGAGAGAGAGCGACTGCGGGTGGGGAGGCTGAATGGATAGGGTGCTGCGTGCGGGTGGGGAGCGTGAATGGATAAGGGGAGGGTCAGGGGTATTTTTGTCCAGCATGGATACCAATGCATTAACTGGGCCTCCAATTTTTTACGGGCCGAATTCGTAAACTGAATTAGTTTTTTTTCAACAAGCCCGTTTAGATACCAAATTCGAAAAGTTACACCTTTTCGTTTGAGCTATTCAGCGAAATCAGTAGCCATCCAGTAGTATTTTTCTCTCACAACAAACCAATGAACAGTACTTTCAGCTACAATAAACCAGCGAAACGAACACGCTGTTAGTTTTTTTTTGCAATTTTGCGTGAATCTAAACGAGGCCTAAATGCATGTGGCGTGTCTGTATCGATTGCGCCATGTCTATGACCTAATTGAAAAGACTGGTTTCTAAAAGTTTAGTTTACGTACACTTTGTAATATAGTATTCTTCTTTGAATTAAAACTAAAAAAATCACCTCGCTGACGCTAGGAAAAGGAGAGGGCCAGACCTCACTGGGCTATGCGGGATGCGGCATGCCGGTCGACCTTGGGCTAGTTTCCGAATTGACATCGGTCGTACTCCACCTCCCTTGCCGTCATCGGGCTGCTCGCCCCGAAGGCCCGAAATCGCCGATCTCCCCTCCTCGCAGCCGCCACCCACCGGGAGTCCACTCAGGCAAAGCAGTTCCCAATTTTTGTAGTGTTTAGATGTGTAAAAGTTGTGGCAAAGTTTCTGTAGCACTTTTTGTTGTTATTTGGTAAAATTTATTCAATCATGAACTAACTAGGCTCAAAAGATTCGTCTCGACATTTACAGATAAACTGTGTAATTAGTTATTTTTTTACCTATATTTAATACTCTATGTATGCGTTCAAAGATTCGATGTGACGAGAAATCTTGTAAAATTTTTGGAATTTTGAAGGAAGTAAACACTGCCTTTCTCCAATTTTTTTTTGAAACAAAAATTTGTCCACGTTTTTGACACGTCTCGTTCTGTCGATTTGACCAATCGAGCTCTTTGTCTGGCATGCGGCCCTGCTCCGTCACTCCAAATGATTCGTCGTCGCCCTCTCCCAGACGCGTTGATTCGAACCGGGACGAAATCCCCAATCCCCTACACGACTGTCGGCCGCATCGAACACGCAATCGCCGCCAGCTCGGTCTACGACCCTGCACCGGTTCCCGTGTTCCACCGCTTCCACGCCAACGCGAACGCCGGCCGCCGTGGCCTCCTCCGAGCCCCGCAATCGCACGCCGGCCGCCATGGCCTCCTCCCAGTCCCCCAATCCCACGCCTGCGGCCGCCGCGCGCCAACCGGCCCGCGACTTCCTCGCCCACCTCGAGGCCTATCTCGCCCGCCGCGACGGCGTCGACAAGCTCCTCAAGATCTCCCGCTACGCCGCGCGCCTCGCGCTCGCCGCTGGGCCGCCGCCGCCCCCCGGCGCCTCCGCCCGCCTCAAGTCCTTCGAGTCCAGCGTCGGCCTCAGCCGCAAGGCTTTCCGTCTCGGCAAGTTCGTGCAGTCCCTCAACGCCCTCCGCGCCCACCCGCACCCTCCCCCGGCGCTCGCGCTACTTGCCTACGGCGGCGAGGGCGTCTACTACTTCGTCGAGCAGTTCGTCTGGCTCGCCAAGGCCGGGCTCCTGCCTGCGCACCTTCTCCCGCGCCTCCAGCGCCTCAGTGCCTGGGCTGAGCTGCTGGGCTACGTCGGCTCCATTGCGATTAAGCTGGAGGAGGTGGCGAAGATCGAATCTTCGATAAAGAAGCGGCTCGCGGAGGACTGTGATAAGGAGAGCGAGGCGGTGAAGACGATGCAGGGTAAGCTGCTGCTGAAGCGGATGTCAGTGGTGCAGGACGTGGCAGATGCCGTCATGGCGCTGGGAGACGTCACCGATGGCAAGGGTTTGCTCGGGAGCTCCACGCTGATGGCATCAGCTGGCCTGCTCTCGGCGTTGATCAGCACGCACAAGAACTGGAATTCTTGTTGAAGCCTGGAGGTACATGTTATAGATAGCACATCATATGATGAAATAAAGCTCTGATTAGAGCGATAACTAAGCATTTCCTCTGGAAATCTGGATGCTCCTAAAACTGATACTGGTCGTCTGGGGAATGAATGAAGTTTATTCTGATTCATTTGGTGGACCAAAGAATTTATTCTGGTTCATTTGGCTGGACCAAATAATTTTAGGGGTTCTCAATCTTGATCATTCAATATTTTTTTTTGTTCTTAAAAGTATATCTGCTTCTGCTGTGTATGATTGAGTTCAGATAAGATGATCTTGCTTTTCTCCAACTACATTTAACAGCACACTGTTTGGCTTCATCTTCATAGTTCTCTAATCAAAAGCATTGTGGTTGAGGCTCACCTGCAACCTTGAGCTCTCCATGTCAAATTAATTTGGAGCACCAAGATTCACGTCCGTTCTCCATATATCAAATTAGCCATCACAATCTGGTTCTCATGAATAAAAAGTAATACACAGGACATTCATATTCCTAATAATCGTAATAACAAAAAGTTTGCAAATTGGGTAACAAAACTCTAGAGCTTATGTAATCAAAAGCCTGGCACATCATGTAATAAAATGTCCATATCTCCAAGCGCAAGTAAGGTATAAAAATGATTAAGGATTGCTAAAAACTAAATCAATGACATAAACTTGACAATAGCAGGAGGTCCAAGCTTGAATAATTGAAACATTATTCAGTTATTGGCTCTTATTTTTCAGGCCAAATAAAAATTAGATTTTGTTTGTATGGTCGATTACCATCTATTAAGTTAGGCTGATTCAATGAACCTGGAAAGAACGGTGATCAGAGCAAAATAGAACCTCAGGAGCTGTCTAATTGCAATTAATCAATGTAGGGCAGTATTTGTTCATTACCTCCAAAATCGTTGCTGGACTTGTCTTTTATACTGCTATAAGCGGAAAGCTGCAACTAATAGATGCGAATTAGCTCTCTTCATTTATTCGTTAGGCATTGATTCATGCAAATATGTATGGCATAAAGTATGGTATTGTGTTCAAATTTCACTTGATTATATGTTTCTCTGTGGTTGTGTAGCTGGCAATATCATTAGTTTACAATATATGGTAGTATGCACTGTGAAGTTTGCTCAATTTTGACTCTGCTGTTAAGATGATGTGCTGCTAAGGTCAGGGTGTTGCTGTGGTGGTGACTAGTGAGCTGTAAGTGCCTCAAGGTACTGCTGTGCAGTGACCTTTTTTTTTTCTCTATTATTGTAAAGCACATTTGCCAGTTAAATGTTGCAGGGATGATTTAGCACATTTACCTCTCTTCACCATGTTTAGTGAGACAGTGTTGCAGCCATGTTTGATTGGGTGCCTAAGAAAATTTGCATCCTTGTTTGCGCATATTATTCATGCAAATAGTGTTATGGGTAAGGTCATATTAGCGTGTTTCGTTTCCAGCAATAGCTGAGTTGGTTCAGCTTAATGCTGTTCTTGCTATATATATGTCTATATTTTTAGTGTTATTGGTGTACTTAACAACTGAAACAATAAAGAGGATGGCATTCATGAAAGGTTTAATTAGCAAGTAATGTATTGCTATTTTTGTTGAATTCTATACTTTGTATTTACTGTTTGCCAAGCAGCCCGCTTATTGATTATGCCTGTATTGAGGAGATAGGAGAATTAATTTCTCTCATAATGGCTTTGCTGTACTACATATTAAAACATATCCTGCGCTCCAGCTGCACAAGTTTGAAAAAATTGATAGTAGTCCGTATCATCTGTTTGCCAAGTAAGACATGTTTTTTTTTGTCTGCTTAAATTGACCAGATTATAGGACATAATGATCTGCCTTCCCTATTCTTTCTATTGATGCATGTCAAATTTGACAAATGATGGCTGCAGTGATATGTCCCTGTCACAAGATGGATTACGGACTTACGATTGTGTTGAGGTTCTCCAATATTAAATAGAAGGGTTAAGTCCAATTTACAACCTCCAACTCTCGCTAAAGTCCGGATTTCAACCTCGAACTCTAAAACCGGATAACTTTGGCCCTTCAACTCTTGAACCGTTCAATTTTCAACCTTGGGTTGATTTCAAAAATGGTTATCCATTTTCGGGAGGCGTTGAAATTTTATATTATTTTTTAAGCATATTAACGTCCTCAAATGAAAAAACTCAAAACTACAAAGTTGTGGATCTCATTGGGAGCTACAACTTTGGTATAAAAATTATATTCATTTGACTCCATATAAAAATATATTTTTAATGCGGCAAGCGCTAGTACGCGATTATTATGGTGTTGAAATTTTATATTTTTTTTTGAACTTCTTAACGTCCTTAAATGGAAAAAAAAACTTAAAACTAGAAAGTTGTAGACTTCATCGAGATCTATAATTTTCGTATAAAAATCATCTTCATCTGACGTCTTATTCAAGAGTTATGATTTTTTGAAAGTTGGATCTTGTCACACCACTTCTGAAAAGTTGAAGAGTTGAAAAATCAACTTTCGAAAAATCATGACTCTTGAATAAGACGTCGGATGAAGATGATTTTTATACGAAAATTGTAGATCTTGATGAGGTCTATAACTTTCTAGTTTTAAGTTTTTCCATTTGAGAACGTTAAGAAGTTCAAAAAAATAATATAAAAATTCAGCACCATAATAATCGCGTACTAGCGCTTGCCGCATTAAAAATATATTTTTATATGGAGTCAAATGAATATACTTTTTTATACCAAAGTTGTAGCTCTCAATGAGATTTACAACTTTGTAGTTTTGAGTTTTTTTATTTAAGGATGTTAAGATGCTTAAAAAATAATATAAAATTTCAGTGCCTTCCGAAAATGGAAAACCGCTTTTGAAACAGCCCAAGGTTGAAAATTGAACGGTTTTAAGAGTTGGAGGGCTAAAGTTATCCGGTTTTGGAGTTTGAGGTTGAAATCCGGACTTTGACGAGAGTTGGAAGTTGTAAATTGGACTTAACCCTAGATAGAAAGGAACTTGTTTGTTCCTTGTAAATGTCATTTTTACATAGAAATGTTCATTTTGTGGTACTATCAGATGCATTCATGTTTTGTACAATTCCCCGTTTGTATAGACCGTTACCACAACCTTGGAGCTTCCCAGTCTACTACTATGTGATAACCTTTTTAAATTGACAGATCGGCCTGTCATCTGCAGTTCACATGTCAGTGGCAAGGCTATCACTGTTTTGTTTTCAGTTCTATGGTTGCGAGAATTCTACTGGAACACAGGGCTATTCTTGCTTGCTACCTGAGCTTTGTCGTTGGCTTAAAAAAGCTCGGGATACACGCACTGAAAAGAGTAAAAACCCGGGTGCTGTCAAAAGCCGCGGGGACCAGCGTGAGGAGACGGCAAATTCTCCTTTCCCTTCCCGTCTCGAGTCACGGACACGTAAGGCACCACCACCACCACCAGGGCACGCCACTGGGCCGACCGGTTCGGCCGCGCGGCGACGCCATGGCCGAACCCACCCAAAACCGACGGGGAAAACGCATCGGAATCGCCCGGTGGCCAAGCAAAAGTATGCGAAAAAACGGCTGCAAATACCGCGGCGCTGCGGGCGGCGAGTCCAACTCCGAAACGGTCCAACGCCAACCCAACGGCCAGCCACCCCCCACCGGAACCGCACCGCGCACACCCACCCCTCTGACCCCCACGCTACTCGTTTCGTCTCGTGAGTCGTGAGGAGAGGGCGAGGCGATAAAACCACCGCGTCCATCCCCCGCCCGCCCGTACGCGACGCGACGATGCTTCCCCCCAACCCCTCCTCCTCGTAGCCTCCACCCGGCCCCCATCTTCCTCCACCCTCCTCCGTTCTCCCCTTTCCCGTTTTCCTCCTCCGCTTCCCGATTCAGCTCGCAACGCCGCCGCCTTCGCTGACCATGCGCGCGCACGAGCCGATTTAAGCCCGCCGCTACAGAGATTTCGAGAGAATTTTCGGGCTAGCGGGGTGTGAACAGAACTTGGTGCTCCGCGTCTCTGCCTTTTGTCGTCCACTGTTTCGCGTCAATTCTCGCGCGAAAAGGCAAGTTCCTGCTGATTTGGGCGGAATTCGGGGAGTTCCGGCCGGGATCCGTCGATTTGGGTTTGCCTCGGGGGAGATTGAGTTCTGATTTTGTGGATTTGGTGTGCAGGGATGGGGACGGGAGAGGGGTCGCCGCCGGCGAGGTGGGCCATCAGCGGTAGGCGCCGCCGCCGGTGGTTGGACGGAGAGGAGGAGGAGGACGACGACGAGTATGTGCTGGAGGAGGAGGAGGAAGAGGATTGTGCGGAGGAGCTCTCCGCCTCGAGCGCCGGCGAGGAGGGGGAGGATTCAGACGCCGAATACCAGGAGGAGGCAGAGGAGGAGGACGAGATCGAAACGCCGCGCCCGAAGCGACCGGCAAAGGGCAGCGACCGAGGGCGGAAGGGAAAGGTGGATCTGGCCGCCGCACGATCTCAGCGCCGGAAGTATGAAGACGACGAGGACTACGAGGAGGAGGTTGACGAAGACGACGAGGTGGAGGAGTACCACGATGAGCTCGAGGAGGAGGAAGAAGTGGCACCGCCACGGCCGAAGAGCATTGCAAAATGCGGTGCCCGTGGCCGGAATGTGAAGCTGTCTCCGGGAGCGAAGCGATCTCACAAGCGAAAGCAGGAGGACGATGATGATATGGACTTTGACCCCGAGTTGGATGACGAGGGGGATGAGTTAGATGAGGACATTGATTTTGATCCCGATGTGGATGCTGACGAGGAGGATGAGTATCAAGACGAGGAGGAAGAGGAACTTGTTTCTACCCGTGCTAGAAAGGTAACTGTAAAGAATCCGGCGAAGCGAAAGTCCATTTCAAACCGGCAAACGCTAAAGAAGAAGAAGAAAAATAGGGGATCCAAGGTTTCTAGGCAGAAGGGGGCTTCAGCTAAAGTGAAGAAATCAGCACCTGTTAGGAGGCGGAGAAAGCGTTCAGTGATTGACGACTATGAGGATGAGGATGTGGATGAGGATGATGATGATGACTTCATTGTGGACGATGAGGTCATTGTGAGTCGGCACCCCAGGAAGAAGGCCAGGACAGGGAGTGGGAGGGAGACAGAGGTGGACCCTCAAGTATCTATTGAGGAAGAGACATGGCCAGACGTTGAGTCAGACACATCGGACTTTGAGTTCGCAACATCTGATGAAGAACCTAACAATGTTGAGACACCTGTAGTTGAGCAGATTACAGTCAGAAAAGGGAGGAAGAAGAGGACATCTGGGTCAGAGTCATCCTCGGATTCTGAGTTTGTTGTATCAGATAAGGAATTGGAGGAATTGAGGGTGCCTGAGCCTCCAAAGGCTGCGCCAATTCTCCCTGCACCCTTGAGAAGGATTTGTATTACAAGGCATGTAGAAGGCAAGGGAAAGGAGAAGCAGGAACTGGAGGAAGCTGGGAAGCCAATATGTGGGATTTGCCTCTCGGAGGAGCAGAGAGCTACTATACAGGGCGTCCTCAATTGTTGCTCACACTACTTTTGCTTCGCGTGCATCATGGAATGGTCTAGGGTTGAGTCGAGATGCCCATTGTGTAAGCAGCGGTTCACTACAATCACCAAGTCATCGAAGGTAGATCTTGGTCTTGGAGTGAGAAAAGCTGTAATCAAGGTCGAAGAGCGTGATCAGGTAAAGTTTGTGTCGTGATGGTGGTTTGTATAATTTCTTTCCTCATTGCCTTTTGGGGTTAGAGACTTCATTCTTTATAAGAGTATATATAACCATTTATATTGTTTATTTCATTGGTAACTTGCATATCCATGTATCTGTTTATCACTAGTTTGGTACAATTTAAATGAGATAATATGTGTCAAACGAAAGGCATTGTTAAGAGTAGGCAGCATTTTGAAGTTGTGTAGGAAGGTTTAATTACGAAAAGAAATGGATTGGAGCAAGATGATCTCATTTACTGATTTGAGTTTAACAGGCTCATGCATGTGTGGCCTTTAGCCATGTGTATCAAACTTACCATATTAATTTTCCAGTACTTTATTTTTTAATTTGTTGTTTTTAAGCTCTCCTAGTTCCTACCCACTCATGTTCTTCACAGGGAAAATTCTATTCTTGCCCTGTTCAACAGTAGCAACGAAACCTCTAGTCCCAAGCTAGTTGGGTAAGTTGGAGTTGAAACCCAACAATCGAACATATAATGTCTAATGTATGTTCAATTGTTAGGTTTCAACTTACCCTGCTAGCCAACAATTGGATAATTATGAAAAAGTAATACAATAATAGTAGTAGTGAAGCTCAATTATTAAGTCATGATTTCCAAATTTTTCATGTTCTTCTATCTTGTATTAATTCCTATAACGTCAATTAAAAAGGATTTCATGACTGTTGCACTTGTAATGATTTTTTTTTTTAAAAAAAGAAAGCCCAGCCTAGGAGGACATATAGGTTGTATTCATTATACATTAGGAGAAATAGGCACCTGCACTGCACACCAGTTATGCTTCATGATGAAGTTACGTAGCTGTTGTTTTGTTACTAACTAAAAAAGATCATCTTCCCAACATTTGATATGAGAATTAATGCTGCAGACTTCTGTTTTCCTATTGTAACATCTTGAGTGTTGACCTGCTGTCTATTGTCAAGTTGTCAATTGGTACTCTGTCTATTGTCAAGTTGTCAGTTGGTACTTCTAGTATCAACTATTGTTTCTTTGGGTGTTATATACTCATCTTCTTGCTTATTGCACAGGTTTATCAGCCCACTGAAGAAGAAATAAGGCGTTGGCTAGACCCATATGAGAATGTCGTTTGTATAGAGTGCAATCAAGGTGGCGATGATAGTCTCATGCTACTATGTGACATTTGTGATTCCTCAGCGCATACGTATTGTGTTGGCTTGGGAAGAGAAGTGCCTGAAGGAAACTGGTACTGTGGAGGATGTAGACTCGGTGACGAGGGACCATCATATACTGGAATTCAGCGTACAGTGGCTTATGAAAGACAAAATTACAGAAATCATGTCGATAGTAGTTCTGTGAGTTTTGGCATGGCTGCACCAAGTGGCACATTTGAAAGGCCGCCATCAATCAACCCTCGCCATTCTTTTCAAGGGATTGATCTAAATCTATCTCCAAGAGAGTTTCCTGGAGAATCACATCCGGCTGAATCACAAGTTTCAACTGATAGTATATCAACTCCCACTGGAAGAAGAACTGTTTTAGGAAGGCGACAAATACATCGGTACATTCGGATTTTGCTGTCCAGACCAAGGCCACCTAGTAGACCAGACGCATACCAGAATATTGCGCATGACAGTGGTGTACCAAGAACCGAACCAAACCGCCGGAACTTACCTTCTTCATCAGAAGCAAACACATCACAGAATCTGCCTGATGGCATTCAGAACCATCACAGTGGCCTTCCATTTGTTCAAGCTCACAGCAATTTTGCTCCATTCATGTCCCTAGAAGGGGATGATTTCCAGCAAACTGAGGGTGTGAAGAGCAACCTCAGGAACATGTAGTAGAGCCCTTATTTAGGTAAAATCAAACCACCACCACCACCCCTAAAGAACTATGGTGCGCTGTTTAGGACTGCTTTTGATGTAGTCTTAAATAAAGTCTTACTGGAGTTGACATATACTGTGCTTTGTTTCAGAAGGCCCGTTCTACCCTGTGAAGCTTACCAAGGGAACAACATGTGCCGTTTTAATGGCTTGTGGAAGTGAACATAGCAAAAGCTTGTGCCTGTGCCTGACCTTGGCGTCCTCCTAGAAATTGCAATCATGCTCTCAATTGTGACAGCTCAGCATTTCTCATTGAATGTGGTTCGGCTCATTTGTGGAGATGTGGTCAATGACATAAGATACATGCTTTTCCCAAAGCCCTTTGTTTAAGTTTAGGCATTTTTTGTTGTTATCATTCTTATTCATTCAGTCATTAAGCACAACCTCAGATTACACAGTGAAAAAGGCATTTCTGAATGTCTTGATAGCTTCATCTTTATACACTGTAAAACATTGTGGGGATACCAATTTCATTAGGCTAATCATTCTTTTCCTTGCGAGATGCTCTTTTGCCTATTACGAAGGCTGCTAACTGAGCTTCCCAGCCTCTCTTCTGTATTCATGTACGGCGTGGTGGTAAACTGGTAAGCATTAGGCAAAAACCTTTACCTCGTTTGGGTACTGGCTTTCTGTTCTATCAGGGTTTGTTTTTGGCTTGTATCTTTATCTATGAGCATAGTGGTCTAGTGGATCAACGGAGTAAAGCTGTCGACTATCTTAGTCCTTAATTCCTAACAATCTACGATCTGAAGACTCTTCTTTCAGTGTCTTGTTGTCTAGCGTAGCTGCATTTTTCACAGGTGAATGTTTGAAAGTTTGTTCCATATTGGCTCAAGTTTGTATTCTCCCTTGAGTTGTGGCCAGTGTGCCTGGGTCTCCGGATCGTTCTGTGGTCCAAATGTTGTTGAATTGAATCGGAAGCAGTGGTAACCGGGAAGGGATCAGCTGGATACTGATATAAGGGTTGATTTCACTTGGTGTTGTTTCAACATCATACTTTGAATGCTAGTTTCTGTTAAATATATAATTTATGTGATCATTAGAAATTCTTTTAATACAAATCCAATGCAACCACTTTTGCAGTATATAATTTTTTTAAAAAATAAGTTCGCCTTATATCTAGGGAGAAGGCCCCAAGTGGCAACTGAACTGTTCTTTTTTTTAGAGAGAGAAATCACATCTGAACTGTTCTGGGGGTATTGGGCAAGGATGGTGCTTAGCCAGGTTCACGCTAGATTGTCTCTGGTTCCGGTGGAAAATTTGTTGTTTTTTCTCTGAATTGAGTGGATTGTGATATCGCAAATTGAAGTGTAGCGAAATAAAATGTTACTCTATTTCAAATTATAATATGTGTTGTTTTTTCTAGAGATATAGCTTTTGCTATATGTACGTAGAATTACGTTTAGATCTATGATAAAAGTTATCTAAAAGGTCAAAACATCTTATAATATACTATACGTCTAGATGACTTTGATTTGGAGTTTTTTTTATCAGCTCTTTGATTTGGAGTTGACTGGCCTGGTATCTTTGCTCTCGATTCCCGCTAAGTCTGCCATGTTACCTGCCTGTGTCCCTGGCTCGCTCTCGTTTTTTTTTTCTCTGTGAGCGGGCTGACCAGCGAGTCGGATGACCTGGGAGTCGCTTGAACGAGCCACAAATCATGGTTTTTTCTGGCTTCGTGTTTATTTTGCCAGGAGAGAAGATGATTTCTGTGAAAAGCGCTGCTACGGTATAAGTTTAAGAGAAACCAAGCTACAAGAAGCCCTGCTAAACACACCCTCGCTCCTAGCGATTATTTTAGGTAGACTACATCGGCTGCCACCCTTACTGTAGCGATGATTTCAGCCTTTCAGGTGACTACATCGGCTGTCACTCTTACTAATAGCGATGATTTCAGGTGATGGTCCCCTAACTAAAATTTAGCTCCTATCACATCGGATGTTTGACATTAATTTGGAGTATTAAATATGGACCAGTTACAAAACTAATTGCACAGATTGTGACTAATTTGCGAGACGAATCTATTAAGTCTAATTAGTGTATGATTTGACAATATGGTTCTACAGTAAAAGCTAATGATGGATTAATTAGACTTAATAGATTTGTCTCACGAATTAGTCACGACTTCTGCAATTAATTTTATAATTAGCTCATATTTAAACTAATTGCACAGATTGCGACTAATTTGCGAGACGAATCTATTAAGCCCAATTAGTGTATGATTTGACAATATGGTTCTACAGTAAAAGCTAATGATGGATTAAGTAAACTTAATAGATTTGTCTCACGAATTAGTCACGACTTCTGCAATTAATTTTTATAATTAGCTCATATTTAATCTCATATGTTAACATCGGAACATCCGATGTATCAAGGACTAAACTTTAGTCAGTTGGACCTTTGATGTGCCAAGTGTTAGGTTAGAACTACTCATTTCTTGCCTGTTGACACAGGTGACGGATGGTTCTACTAGTAGTAGTTAGAAATCCCTATTATGAAAAATAGAAGTGGGGTTTGCAGTTAGAGATGCAACCGAGTGAGTTTGCGAGCCTGAAAATAAATAGGTTTTGCGCAAACCTTTTTATATCTCTATTAGCAGTATACATGGAGGCTTTGGAGCATTCCTACAAAATCTTATTCCCTCTATTTTAAATTATAAGATATTTTGACTTTTCTAAATACATTGTTTTTTTACTATGTATGTAAATATAGTGTATATCTAAGTGTATAACAAAAGCTATGTATCTAAAAAAAACTTAAAACGTCTTATAATTTAAAATGGAGGGAGTACTGTTCTCTCAAAAAAGCATGGGTTACGTAGAATTCCCCTATTCCAAACATGTGGAACTCCTCTGTTGTTAACATGTCAAAGACCGATAAAACGGTAATGCTATAAATAAGACGTCCGACGCTAGCAACTCCCTCCGAACAGACGTGTGGCGTGACATGCACACAACTTTGCCTTTTTTTATTCCCTGCTCACTTCCATGTCTCTTATTCTCATCCAGACGTCGCGCCTCACTCCACTCGCTGCTGCGACGTTCTCCTACCGTGCCCCAGACCCTGCGCCGCTCACTCGCTCGCTCCTCGCTCCTCTTCCATTCCCGTCGTGCGCCCCACCTGCTCCTCGCTTCGACAGTGTGCCACGCCGCCCGCTCCCTCTCGTAGCACACGCCGCCTGCCAGGCTGAGCTAAGGCCGGTGCTACTGGTGGTAGTGCTCACGCCAGGCTGAGCCAAGGCCGTGCCGCCAGGTAGTAGCATGGATGGTGGTGGTGCTGACGCGCCGCCGCTCGCCGTTAGATCCCATCCCGATGAACGGAATCGACTGGCCTAGCCTTCTTATCCTTTATGTTGCAAATGTATGTTTCAAGTGTTTTAGAGGTATGTTGCAATTGTTACATATGGATGTTGCAAAAGTAGATCGAGATGTTGCACATGTTGCATATTTTGCAAGTGTTTTGAAAAAATATTTTTAGACTTATGGCCCCGTTCGGCTGGAATTATAAGCCGGCTGAAAAATACTGTTGGCTGATTTTTTGTGAGAGAAAAATACTGTTCCGGCTGAAAAAACAAGCTGAATAAGACGGATTATAAGCCAGATGAACAGGGCCGTTGCAACAAATGTTTTATGTTGCATATGTTTCACACATATATTGCAACAGTATGTTTCAAGTTTCATCTCCGACGTATGTTGCATCCAAGTGTTTCATGTTGCAAGTGTTTCACGGGGCACGGTGAATGATTGGCGCACGGCCCAGGCGCCAGGGCCCAAGGGATGGGGCGTGACAGAGCTGGGGGTCGGCGGACGGGGGCGCAACGAGCTGGTGGTCGACTCCTGAGTGCCGCCTACGCGGAGAGAGAGGAGGGGTCCGAGGAAAGGAGCAGGGCGTGACGACGGGGCAGGGTACGCGTGCGAGGCGGACGGGGGAGGGATACGCGGTCATCCGGACGCGAGGAGCAGCGGGCATAGGTTGCCAGAGGTCCCCATGGGTGCAGCCCCCCCGGGTGGGCGCGTGAAAAATAGGCACGAACGGGGGGAGCGGATTGTAGGGGCACGCCAGGGAAACGAATCGGCCCGGTCCACGGTACCGTCCGACTGATCAATATTCGATCGGATGTCTAAGTACCAACAGTTCTATAGATAAAACTAAGATGAGACGATTGGCCGCTAGATGGCCTCGGCTACAACTCCGGGAGTAGTTCTATAGATAAAACTAAGATGGGACAGGTGTCCGCCAGATGGCCCTGGCTACGACTCTGGGAAGCAGAGGCGGAACCGGGGGGGGGGGGGGCACCCCTCCCCCCAAAAAACAGTGAAATTTTTTAATACCCTTATTAATAATACAATACAAAGCATATTTAGCTCATTTTAGCTCATATTTTATCATAATGTTGTGATTTTTTTGGTTATGAACACTAACTACAGATGTAGAAGCATAGAAAAATATATTGAAATGTAAACTTATGCACATATTTATCACACATACGATATGTCACTACGTTTGTCCGGCTCCCTAATCAAAGTTGCAGGTTGTGCCTCTGCCGTGAAGTCCTCGTCCTCGCTCGTTCAGGTACTCAGCGCTGCTGTAAGAATCCACGTCCTGAAAGGCCATTATCGTCTCCATTCAGGTTCATCAGAAGGTCGCACAGAACGGACGCATATGTGAACACAAGACAACGTGAGAACTGTGCGAGGACGGAACGGAATCAGCCAGGTCAGATGTCACCACCACATCCACAAGGACCGCACATGGAAGACGAGGGAACCAGGAAGGATCCCCTGATCCAATACTGACACACTAGTTTTCTGATGATCGAGTTTCTCGAGGACCAGAGCCGGTGGATTAGGTGATGACCGCCGATCTCGTTGCTGATGATCAGAATGGAAAAGCTGGCCGAACCTTATGCTGATTCGAAGGGACATAATCCACGCTACTACCTTCATCTTGTGAAATACGTACAAAGGATTCTAGTCGATTGATTCATTAACCCTCCTAATAGAGCGGTCCTGGTTTAAATCCAGCTCATAGTTACCACACGTTCGAAATTTGCATGACTTGCCATGTTATTGGCAATGGTTAGTTGGTTACCGAATGTTCCTCTCTAAATCTGACAATGATACCAGGCATGAGGGAAGTATATATATGTAACCGGGGTTGATGTCAGGGATACTAAGGATTGGGATTCTACAATAAACAAGGCCCTCTCTAAAACAAAAGAAAAATGAAGGGCTCTGAAGGATTGGGATTCTACAGTAAGGTTTCCTACGAAGTTCTTTGGATAAAAGAGTAGTTCTTACGAATCTTATGAAATTCCTATAAAATGACTATGAAATTCTTATAAAATGATTTATCTACATAGATCTTTAATCCCGGTGATGGCACTGTTGATCAATAGTAACGGCCGCCCACTACACCTAGGTTACTATTCATTAAACAGTGAAACCCGTTACTGTAACCCATGCCCGTTACTACCCCCAGACCTGTTACTGTTTCCCACTGTGTCTTTTTTTTTTTTGCTCCTCCTCTCATGCTGGGTTGCACATCATTTTTCCCGCGCGAAGCGCAGGTTCCCATCTTGTATTTTATATCTGTGAGACTTGTGACCTTTTTGCTTTGCTGTGCACTTGTGCTGCTGTTTGGATCAAATGTGAATGCACAGCACTTGTGATGTCCTCGTGAGATAACCGATACTAAGTTTCTACTTTAGTCCTTTCTTTTGTTAATGGTTTCATATTGTTATCTCTTTGTCTCTTATATCTTTGAATGTCAGATGTGATGGTCTTGTTATATAAGAAGTTTGGAGAGATTCTATCAAGAGCGGCAGCTGCGGGTGGTCAGTGCAAGGAGTCAGAGACCCTGCCTGGCCACCCCGGGTTCGATCCCCGGCGACCACGGTATTTCCGTGACACTGTTTATGGAAACGAGGAGAAAAGACTCCCTGATTCAAAAAAATGAGGTTGGACCTCATGAAAACTTTGATTTGTGTCACTCTCACTTATTGAAGTCCTGTGCTTTATCCGAACGTTCGATCATATATAATTTCCTATACTTTTTAATTCATTATTTTTTAGATGTTAGAATATTTTAGCTTTGCGTTTTTTCTATTTCATGCGTTTCTAAAATCCCGTATCCCGTGTTCCATGGACAAGAGGCCCTTAAACGAAAAAAAACCACCGACAAATTTTATAGTCAAACATTGTTTATAATACATTAACTACTAGCAAACTAGTTCCGGGGTAGGGAATTCTCGTTCGAAAGTCGAAACCGCAACGTGACCTTTCTTGTGCAGTGAAAAATGAGGACAACTGGACAAGGAAAGATAGGTCCATCCAGCTAGGCATAGGCGACTATTGAGCATTGTTGACTGTTGAAGTTGAATGGAGTAGCGCTGAGTGCAGCACAATTTCAGCAGTGTTTTTCGACGAAGAAATAGTACTTTTCTGTCACGACAAATCAACATTAGAATCAGTAGTAGCAAAATTTCTGCGAAACGACGTACAGCTATGCTTTCCTCACCTCTGGCACCTCACCTCTGGTGCGAGACATACGCAAAGCGCGGAAAGTGGCACGGCAGGGACAGGTGCCGTCTATTCTGCCTACAAGGCGAGAGAAACGAATACGATGCGTTGCAAGGACAGAGAACGCTTTGTTCTCATTATACTTCGGCCAATTCTGTCACTGTGTGTAATGCACCGTGACCACGCTAGCTGGTAAATGGTGATGCGTGGATTCTCAGCTGATTAATGCCTGGTGCTGCGATGATTAGTAAGGCCAGTTTCAGTGGGAGTTTCACTAGAGTTTTATTTGCATTTAATAGTCTGCCACATATGCATTTTTGATGACATGTCAACGTTTTAATAAAGAGAGAGAAGAATTGAGTTTCATGGGGATGAAACTCTCTTGGCACAGTTACCAACTCTCTATGAGTCATAGAATTAAATGTCTATAAAACTATGGAGTGAAACTTTCCATTGAGAGTGGGTGTTTCATCCGAGTTTCATTTCATTATATATGACATGGCAGTCTTGGAAACAACGAAATGAAACTCTCCACTGAGACTGGCCTAATTAAGTTAATAGCCGCCGATGCAGATGCAGTTTTCAACCATCATTGGTAATGCTACCGGCTAGGCGGCTACCACTAGCTCGAGACAAGGTGACCGCGGAATTGCCTCCGAGCCTCCGCCTCCTCTAGTGGAAAAAAATTGGGTGCGGATGGTCCATACCTGGCGCCGTGCGGACTTCCAATCGGGCAGCGACGCGTGGGTGAGTTTACAACCGGCTCACCCGACCTCCCAGCGCTTAATCAATCGGCTCACTTCGCCTCCCAGCGCTGGCTGGCTGCTAACTGGACAAATTGGCTCGGCTGCTCTCGGAACGCACACGCCTCACCTGCCTCGTTGCCGCGCTGCCCACTTGCCTGCCTCGCCGAGCTGCCGGCTGCCAGCCACCGGACGCCGAGCCGCACGCCCCTCAGACTGAGCCTGTCCGGCGCCGGACGCCGTGCCGACTGCCGACGCGGCCACCGTGAATCCGTGATGCAAAGTCCTGTCCGGTGTCCGCCCAGCTGCTGGCTACTGCGACTGACGGACTGAGCCTGCCCACCCTCGCTCGGTCTCTCTCCCATCGCGCACGGCTCATCGCCCCATCGCTGGATTATATGTAATCCTCAAGAGCTTATTATCTAAGCTAGCCACCGCTTTGTGATGATGCTTCCCTACTCTTCGAAGGAGAAACTTCCGAGTTCTGATCGTGCTCTCAGTGACAGCGGCGGCCGTGATCCCCTAGTTGCTGTGTGTGTGATGGCGGCGGCTGTGATCCCAACCTCTCTCGTCGAGCGCGCACATCCTTAATGGCGGCGAGCCGAGCCAATTAGCCGGGTGCGTAGCGGACAGGGGCGCTAGGAGGCCGGGTGAGCCGATTGAAAGCTCGTCCACGCGTCACCGTCTGATTGGAAGTCCGCACAGTGCCGGGTACGGACGATCCGCACTCAATTTTTTTCCCCTCTAGTCGCGTCGTTGCTTGCTCGGTGGAACTGGAAGCTAGCGTAGACTACTCCCAAAAAAAATGCTTCCGTCTTCGCGCTCCCTTTACCTTTGGTGGCGTTGGACTGCGGATGCGTGGTGGGCAGAACAGAACCGCTGCTCCAGCTCTCCTACGGTCCTACTGGCTAGGACTAGGAGTACTACTACCTTGGTGCAGCCTCGTGGGCTTTCTAGGGTGGGGGAAGCTGCTTTTGCGCTCGGAATCTGGTGGAGGCCGAGTCGTTAACCTCAGGCTTTCCTTTTCTGCCCTCGTCCTTGCTACTACCTACAGTACTCATGGTTTGACTTTGAGACGTGCCGGCCGACTGCCAGTGCCAGGCCTCGCAAGACGGAATCTCGGCTTCTGCTTTGTGGTCTGTAGGCTTTGCTGCGTGTACGTCCAGTGGTGAGCACGAGTTGGAGGTCGAGACGACCCTCACGTATGTGGTATGTTCCGAAAACAAAAAAAACGTTCATCACGTGCCCTTTGCTCTGCTCCTATCCTAGCAGGCCAGTACGACGCACGGCTCTAGATTCCACTGGATGTATAGCGGCCAGGTAGTGCCGCCAAAATATGGGGCCTTGTTCCCCCGTCGCCCTAGATATATAGAATAATAATAATAATATGTACATCATTGCGATAAATTATGAATAGTACATATTCAACACTTGGTTGCATAATCTTTGTTTGAACAGTATCATTGTCTTAGTGTTCTTTGAAATAAAATCATTAATGATATCAACAATTCTAATTCATTGCGAGAAATTATTAATCCGATAGAGACCATCAGGCTATCACATGATCTCCTGTCTTTAGATCCCGTCTTTACCCCGTCCAACCGTCTTCCTCTGCTACCTAACGGACCACGCCACCGCCACCTCGTCCCAATGTCGTTCTATGCCACACACCACCGAAAGACCGACCTCTTCTGGCAATCGCTCTAAGGGCAGCTCTAGTGTGCAGAGCGAACCGAGCATGCAAGTGTCAGACGGCTCGATGTGTGTAGTGTGAGCATCGACTGCTGGGACCCACCGCTCACCATGCAAGTGCCACACGGAAGATTCTGCATCCCTCGTTTGGTCTCTCTGTTCTCATGCATGTACAACGATGATTATTTTATGACGGAGGGTTCAACTCGTCTGCGTGGTTCGCTGTCTACTCTGACAACGACGATTCGCGCGCTCCAGGCCATGTTTATGTTTAGATACCAAACTTTGGAGACAAACGTTGTACAGTAAACGTTACGTCACACTGTAGCAATTTTGTTTTTATTTGGTAATAATTATCCAAATATTGATTAATTAGGTTTAAAATATTCGTCTTGCAAAGTAGAACAAAACTGTGTAATTAGTTTTTTATTTTATCTACATCTAGTACTCCATATATGTGCCGATATTTTGATGTGATAGAGAATCTTCTTTTTTATAGTGAAATTTAGAGATAAATTTAGGTATCTAGACAAGGCCCAGTGTTCACGGTTCGCTCTTCTTCTCACTCGGTTCGATCTCACCAGTACACTGGAGGCGCTCTAAGCCTATTCTAATCCTAACCGCCGTATCGTATTTTCGAGTTGGGTAGAAAATCTAAGTAAAAAAACCTTAAATCACTCAAATGAAATCACTTAAGTGAAGTTTAATTTTACTCTTAAAAAACGGCCGCCCATCAATCAAAGCTTTTTTAAAAACGAAACTGGCTCGCAATCGCAAGTCGCCAGCGCTACATCAACAGCACCGAAGCACAGAAAAATAAAAACAAAACGGAAAAGGCAGCGGCGTTTCTCTCTCTCTCTCCACAAACGCCACGCCGCGAGACTCCCACGCAGTCCCCCGCCCCCGCGTCGTCTCGCTCTCGCCTCGCGATGGCCGCCGCCGACTACGACCGCGCGTACCGCCCCTACGCGGCCCCCGCCCCCGCCCCCGCCCCCGCCCCCGCCGGTGAGTACGAACGCCCCTACCGCAACGAGGTCGTGCCCTACGGCGACCGCCGCCTCGACATCGTCGTCAAGCCGCCCGCCAGGTCGCCGCCGCTGCCGCTGCCGGTATCCACGAGGAGCGGCGGCGGCGGAGGGGCAGGGTCGGCGTGGTGCTTCAGCGACCCGGAGATGAAGAGGCGGCGGCGGGTGGCGAGCTACAAGGCCTACTCCGTGGAGGGCAAAGTCAAGGCATCGTTCCGCAGGGGGTTCCGCTGGATCAAGGCCAAGTGCTCCGAGCTCATCCATGGCTGGTACGGATCATGCCCCCCCCCCCCTCCCCTTTTATCGGGTCCTCCGTTCTTCTTCTCAATATTCTCGGACATCTAACGGCGACGGCTGGCTGCTTTGGTTCCCGAGCATGGGTCCTGTCCTTCCCCTGGGTAATGGGGTTGTGCCCAGCAAGTTCAAGCTTTAATCTTCATTTTACTGTTTGCTTGGACTATTGGTACGATTGATTGCCATTGTCCTTGTGCCCCTCATCGGCCCATCATACATCGTTGCTTCCTGAAATGGTTAGAGAAGTCACAGGTGCATGGGACAGATCTCTAGCAAGTTACAAGCTCATCAGCACAAGTTGTCATCCTTTTGGCTCACTTCTTAAGCAGCAATATAGCTCTACCTCGTTTGTCTGATGAAGTGATCATCAATGCTCTAGTCGCCTCTAATTTCCTTTTTTTCCCCCTCTCTATTTTCCAGAACCCGGGATCTCGGTGAAATTCTGTTCTATTGGCGTGGTGGAAAATGCAGATACAATGCGTGAGGGCTGGTTGCTGGATGTATTTCGCTAATTCGCTCCCGAAATGTGGAAGAGAAATTGTTCTGAGATTGTGTAGAGAACTTGTGGCCCCTGGTCATAGGAAAAGAACTAGTGTCTCTGCTGAAATTGCTTGTCGCTGCCTGCTAATTACCCCTAATTTTGTCCAAACATATTTGAAGAAGAATTGAATCTCCGAAAAGAAAATTTCTTTGCATGATAATACTTTTCTAATAGTTCTCTTGTGCTCATATGCAATTTGGTCGCTGGTCAGGAAAATATACAGACCAGCATGCTACTCCGTTTGCTTCGTTTCTTCGTCATTAGCAAATCCCAGAGACGGAGAGACCGCAGCAGATCTTGCCAATTGCGTAGCCGGTCTTTCATGCATTTATTTCGATGAGGAGAGGTCTAAACTTTTGTTTCAGCGCTCTATGATAGGGACATGATCATCTGAATCATGGGAGAGTAAGAAACATTCTGCACCTCAGCGTGGCTTTCTTTTCCGTGTTCTGAATGGAAAAGACCCTCCTAATGGTGTCTGATTTCAGTCATAAGCTCTGGGTGGGGGTGATCTTAGCACAAGTGGCCATGTTTACAGATTCTTCGATATACTGTACTTCTTCTGCCTGTGTCTCTGAACTCCCAAACGTGACCTGGTCATGTTACCTGCGTTTCACCATCTTGTTTGAAGTTTTTAAACTGGTCCAGCTAAATTTAGCTAATCCATGTGCCGAGAGAACCGTGTGAAACGACCCTGATGGCTTGATCGAAGCGCACACGCAAAATTCCACCTGCCGCACCCGGCACCCACATGGTTCTCCAAGCAGGTGTTGCGGCCGCGCGGGTCGGTGCATGATGAGCCGGCGCGAATTCGGCGTCCGGGCGGCCCTTAAACCCGCGTCGGCGCACGTCGGGGATGAGCTGTCCGCCGTGATGCTGCCTGCTGGAAACCAGGCCAGAACCCAGCCGGAGATACGACCGTGTGTATACTGCAGGTGGTGCAGCAGTATCTCTCTCTCTACACCTTTAAACGCAGCGACTTAGCTACAGTACCGCTATAGATACAGTGCTAGCCGTTTTCCTCTCACAGAACTCCTGTTCATCTACAGTACAACCCGTTAGCAAACAGTGCCAGGTTCAGTGAACAGTCGACCCGTTACTGGGTTTGGTGAACAGTTCCAACCCGTTAACAAACAATATCGGGTTCAATGCACCTCCCTGCTTGCGCAAAGCACGGGCCTCCCGTCTAGTATACATACCATTCTCATCCTCACCCTTCACATTCAGACAGAGTATCCTAAGTTTCGTCTGACGATGATCCCATACCAGCCCTTCACCTGCAGACAGAAGAAGGGTCCTAGTTTTTGGGAACATGGACAGTGTTTGCTTATATAGCTTGACTAGATAGGTACATATATCTTTTCTGGAACAGGAGAGTGCTTTGCTGCGCACGAACTGTTGGCGGTTTATTTTTTTCCACGCAAAGGCCATCCCCCCATTTCCATTCATATGATAAACGGAAATACAAGTGTTTGAGAAACGGGAATGAAGAACAGATGAGGAACAGATGAGGACCTACACTCTGTCTCAGAGGTAGAAGACTAGGGAATGAGTTCAGAAACTAGGCGCTTAGACCACTACCAGCTACACGCATAAGAACACCTTATTATAGGTTCAGATCCAGTGATCACAAATGATACTGCCCAACATGATGCCTACAAAGGAAAGAGCCCAAAAGAAGACGAAGTTATCAGCCACACAGTGTACACTTCACTTGTCTGCGGCTTCATCATCCTCTCCCAATTTCAGCCTCTTCTGTCCGTCTGCAGAGTTCTTGGTGAGGATAAGTTTTGCTGCCACTCTCAGCATAGTATTTACACCATTGACGAGCATCTCCTTGTCAACTTCAGCATACAACCCTGTCCAAAAACGCATCAGTGCCCCTGCATGACAAAGAATCTCAATTAGGTTTTAAATGACTTTCCCTTCGAAACAGGCTCTTCCGAGCTTTCCAGAGAGCCCAGCAGGTAGTTGAGATCCCCCAAAGATGAAATTTCATCCCATTGGGTAGCCAATGATCACACCAATTCCAGCTAGCATTGAGCTAAGGATGAGAGGATATTATTAGCACCAGGAACTTTGGCAATAACACCCCAAATTACTCTAGCTACACGACAAGTAAAGAACAGATTATCAATGTTTTCAGGCTGGTCAAGAATACACAGTCGGGATCACCTGACCATTTTCTTTTAACCATATTGTCCTTTGTCAGCACCGCATTATTAGTCATGAGCCAGATGAATATTTTGATCTTTTGAGGAACTTTATCCTTCCAGATGTATTTATGAGAAGGTCCTGAATCATTCACAGTTAATGAATTATATAGAGACTTAACAGAGAACTTCTTGCTCTTTTCTAATCTCTAGAAAATAACATCGTCAAAGTTATGAAGCTCAAAGCCGTGCACATCAGATAGTATGAGATCCCAACATTGCTGTAATTCATCAATGAGCCATCGTCTAAACGTAATCTGGACAAGTGCATTCTTAACCTAAAAAACTTTCACCTCTTTTTGATTACAGAGAGTAAAAAGGATAGGAACAATAACAGAAATAGGTTATCATATAGCCATGTATCACACCAAAAACGAGTATTAATGCCATTACCAATCTTTGATACTCCTCCCATGAAGATACACATCTTTTAACTTTAAGGAGGTCAGACCACATAGGTGAATCAGAGGCTTTATGAGTTACTGAAAAGATGGTTTTATTATGTAAGTATTTGGCCTTAACAATTTCTTGCCACAATCCATTTTCTTTTTCCAGCTTCCACCACCATTTGGTGAGGAGGCTTACATTCATCTTTCTCAAATCCTTAATGCCAAGCCCCCTTTTTTCTTACTTTTGCATATCTTTACCCACTTAACCAAATGATATTTTCTTTTAGTACCACCATCTTGCCCGAAGAAATTTCTTCTAATTTTATCAATTCTGTCAGAAACGGTTTTGGGGGCCAGATAAACAGACATCTGATATATTGGAAAGTTATTTAGGCAAGCACATATAAGAGTGGATCTTCCTGCAATAGACATATTGCCCCCCTTCCATACATCTAATCTTTTATTACTTTTCTCAATGAGAGGTCCCAATCACTTATATGCAACTTGTTAGGGCTGATTGGCACCCCTAAATACTTTATAGGGAAAAATCCAATCTGGCAGTTAAAAATATCGGCATAGGTTTCACCCCAGTTGTCTACATCATTAATAATCACTACTTCACTTTTGTTGAAGTTAATTTTGAGCCCAGCCATCATCTCATATAAGTACAACAACATTTCCATGTTTCTAGCTCCCATAACATCATGCTTCAAAAAAAAATGATGGTGTCATCTGCATATTGCAGGATGGCAACCCCATTTGGAACAATATGATCAATCGAACCAGTAAACAAATTAATTTCCTGTACACTCTCCACTATCCTAATTAAGCTGTCAGCAGCAAAGTTAAAAAGGATTGGGGAGAGGGGGGGCCTGTCTTACTCCTTTATAACTTTTTATGTATGACCCAATTTTATCATTGATTTTCACACTAACTGTTGGCGGTTTATGAAGGCCGGTAGATCTAGATCATATGATTCTAACACGCCTGGTTCAAAGCTAACGCGCCGTGTAACGTGTATTGTTGCGCCTCTACTGCATGGCACATTACAAACCAACCGCTGCTTCTAGTTCCATGCCTGGACGATACGACCATCTTTCGAGCAAGCTCAATAGATTTTGGGAACCCAGACCGCAAGTCTGGCTACTGGGCTGCAAAAATGGCACGATGGTGCACGCGTGTTTTTGTCACGGACCTGATATGCTTGCCTTAATCTATGTGTGTTGGAGTGGGTAGGATGGAATTTAAACTATCAATACATTTAAATTGAGTTGGATCAGCCCACTTCAACACACATGAAGGCATCCAAATAAGGCAGTGGCGCCAAGCACGGGGAGGTTGTGCACGACTGCACAAGGTGAGGCATCTTCCCCTCTGTTTCTCCTCCTCACGTCTCCATCCCTAAACTCTAGCGGCCGGCCATAGCGGGAGCTGAGCGGTAGGAGGAGCGCGCGCTACACTAAGACTCTTGGAGTGCAGGTGGGTGCGCAAGTGCCTTAGCTTTTCAATCGGTTTTGCAATTGGAATGATGTATGCACTGTACATTGCAGAAATTTTGGCCCAATCAGTAGTTTAACACTCGAATGATTGAGAATGCAAATGTATGAAGTTCATCGGAGCATCCAATAATATGAAGTTGTTAGTGGTCTTGCTGTTGGAGTACCAAGTGTGTACTAGCAAAAATGGCATAAACTATGCATATTTGTGGGGTCGCGGACAACCCACCTTGCACCCCCTATTCCTCACTATGAAACTTGAGCATCAATAGATGCGAAACTCCCACGGTCAGGGACGGGCCCACTTGTATTCAATTGTATTCAGTTGAATACCCAAAATTTTGGATAAAAAAAATTCATATATACAGTATGTACATGTCTTTGTATGTTAGAAAAAGAAAATATAGAAGCAAGGAACTATCCTATCAAGAATTCTGGCTCCTGCTACTCTCCCTCCCCTCCCAACGGATGGGCCAATAAGGCTCAGCGACTGATGGCCCAATTTGTCCCCCACCGCGTAGCCAACAAGCGCACCGCATCAGCATCGGCTAGACGGCAACTCGCGCTCAGGCGCTGCTGCAGCAGTTGTCAAGGGTACGTCGGCGCGCGGCAGCGCCACGGTGGACGGCGGGACGACGTGCGTCAGCGCCATGGCCACAGGACGCACAGCCGCACAGGGAGTCTTACACAGGGAGCCACACGGCCACGGGACGCTTGCACGACATCGGCAAAATTTGGTGTGTTAGCTTCCCGTTATCTCATTCAATGTACCATGGATTGCAATTTGTTAGTAACTTGGAAAATAGAAAGAGGGGAATCTGACTGTCTGGCTCAATGCCTCAGTTAGCATTACTTAGTCGGATTACCTTATAAAAATGCCGAATACTAGTTGTAGGTTGCCAAAAAAAATTCTGACCTCCATTCATAAAATTTTGAATACCCAGGTCAAAATCCTGGGCCCGCCCCTGCCCATGGTCTCTCAAGACCAATGCAAATGCAATCTTGTAGTTGTGTTCGCAGTACTGCTTTGTCACTCCGAGGTTGGGTTAGAGCATTTACCAATTTATCCGTCCATGGCTCATGCAGCACTGTAGATGCTGTCGCTAAAGGGCAAGGATGCAGGTTTGGAGCTGACCAACCTGAACAAGGAGGCAGCAACCAACAAGGCAAGGTATGGATTTTGGAGAATTGATTTTGGGTTCGATTTCAGCTCAATTTTAAGGTTTAAACATTTTGGTAAACTTTTTACTTGTCTAGGCATATTACATTTTGGTAAAGAAATTATGTTTAGTTGGACCACCCTCGCTTAAAATCCTGGATACGCCACTCATGGGCAGTGCTGGGTCAGAGCTGAGGGTGCCACCGTTGGATGAAGGGGAGGAAGAAGGTGGCCACCGTGTGGGAGAATTTCCATCCGAGTTGGCCCTGGTGGCCTGGTGGGCTGACCGACGTGGTTGCTTGTTAGTTGGTCATGTGTGTGCTCAGGGGGAAGACTAGACGAGAATCGAGCGGTGCTCGGATGGCTAGCACAACCGGTGAGCGTGCAGCCGGCGCGAGTTCGATTTCTGGGAATGGCAACTCGTGTCTCTCACCAGGGTTTGACCCCTAATAAATTCAGTTACCTCTCACGCATAGAGCCACAGAGGGAGTACGACGTACCCGTCGTTTACGGGTCCATGGATGGACCGGTGATCCCACGAAGGATGTGATGTGATTTGAGTAGAGTTGTAGGGTTGTTTGTGTACGTGTGGTGTGTGTAGGATTCGTGTGAGTACGTACATGAGCAGTACAATTGTACCCAGATGAGAGGTGTCAAAAAAAAAAAAAAGGGTACCCTATGTATTTTTAGGCCCATAACTCAGGCCCAATTCCAAACATTGGGGATCCTTCTGCCCGCTCTCACCCCATTCGACACGGATTCGCAGGGGAGTCGGGAGACCGGAGACGAGGTCGCCGCGCCGCCAGCCCGCCACCGCGCAGGCTGCCAGCCGCCTTCCGCGGCTCCGTACGGGCACCGCGCCGGCCGCCCTCCGGCCTCCGCGGCTCCGCGTAGGCCACTGCGCTGGCTGCTGGCCGCCCTCCGACTGACCGACTCCGAGGCTCCGTCCGGCCATACCGGGCTGCGGGCTCCTGCCTCCCGGAAGTCCGGCCCCTGCTGAAGTGCTGAGTGTTCTCCCTCCCTGCTCTTCTGGTTATCTGGTAACTGGTATGAATCAATACCAGCAGATTTTTCTTTTCTTTCTCAGTTTCATTTGGATTGAAAACTGAAATTGAATATGGAAGATGCGAATACACCACCTCACTAGACACTAGATATTTATTTTCATCTCATCATGTCTACGGTACTATGTTCTTGGCAATTTTAGTTTAATCATCATATCAATTAGAAATTTTATCTTTGTCTTAGTTAAATCTGTGTGTGATATTAATGGGACCCTGCTGGGTCAGGTACGAGGGTATCTGCCACCTCTAGGTAGAGGCGGTCTTGATGAAATTCTAGGTCTGCAACTGTGTGTGTGTGCTGTCAGTTTACTCGGCGAGGAAGCAGAACTTCTGTGGAGCAATGCCAACCTCTTGTCTTAAGGACATCTACATGGCCCTAAGAGCGCAGAACCAGCCCATTCCAAGTGCAATGTAGGCTTCGCGCTGGGGGCTCAAGCACTGAATTGGTCCAGTATTTGCCACTTACCAGGGATACGAGCTTTAGCCCAATAGCGCAGCCCTCCCCTCCCCTCCCTCCAAGCCAGCGAGGATAGATTCCTATACCGGCTGCTCACCCCACATCCCACGCCACTGACTTTCGTGACCTCTCAGATCATCACCGTCTGTGCATTTGTCTCTTCTCTCGTTCTCACTCCCAGATTAATAAGTGACAAATTTACTGATTCCTATGTAACTGAAGGGAATAACAGATTGGTAATGCCATTTTCACGACTTGTTGGTCTATTTCAGTCTAATGTTAGTTGCGTTGGTTATGATGCACTTTGGTGATACTCATTTAGCTACAGTTTATTTAAATTTCTCTCGTGTAATAGTTAGCAATCCTGTGCATCCAGCAACCCTGAATGAACTTTTCCATCACTAGTTTGCATTCTACTCTCTCCTCTCTACTGCCACTGGCATTGCTGTGAGGAGACCTCTCTGGATTTGGGGTTGTATTTTGGTGAAACCCTATTTACTATGGGTTCATTATTTTTTCCCTGTTAAGAGTCACTCTGAACAATATCTCTTTCTCTCCATCAGTTGGTTAAGGATTTCTTTGCTGCATAGTGGATACTAATTCAAACTGTCCATACATTACTTTTTCGATGGATTCCGTGTATGACAAAGTGCAGTGGAGTACAAGTACAACAACCCTCATGTATATATTGTTGCATGCCAGGTAACACTATGAAGGTCAAGATTCTTCAGTGGCATGCAGTGGCTTCTTGGACGTGGGATGCACAGGATGAGACATGTGGCATATGCAGGATGGCTTTTGACGGCTGTTGCCCTGACTGTAAGTTCCCTGGTGACGATTGCCCGCTCATTTGGGGTGCCTGCAACCATGCTTATCATCTTCACTGCATACTGAAGTGGGTCAATTCTCAAACATCCACACCCCTTTGCCCCATGTGCCGTAGAGAGTGGCAGTTTAAGGGCTAAGGTACTATGGACATCTAGAACTATATCAGCGCCAAGCGACTCTCAGTTCTCCTCAGAGAAGACTGTATTGTTTTTTTTGGTACTATTGTGATACTTTATTTTAAGTAGTTCATATTGTTTTCTGCGTAGTACCAATCCTGATTGTCAGTTCCTGCTTATGTGATCCTGTGTATGCTTTTGAGCTTGTGATGGAACAAATGAAATGATTGCTTTTCTTAGGGCCGACTTCCTGATCTTTATCCCAAATTGGTTTGTTTTTATTGTTTACCTTCTGAAGGATTACAAAAAGTCTAGTATCAGAGCTAGGCAATTGATTGAATTCTGCATGGGTACTGTTACTCTTGGCCTTTCTAGATAGGCATGTACTTCCCTATGCCTCATACTTTGGTTCCTTATTAAAATTGGAGTTCAAGTCATTACAACTGCATTTAGACTTCTTATATAAGAGCAACTCCAAGAGTATGGCTAAATTTGGATATGGAAATTGGCTCTCTAAAATAATTTAGCCTCTCAAAATGACAAGGTTCCGCAACAGCTTGTCTAAAGCTGGCTCTTTATTTATTGAACCTCCTGCCACGTCAATAAGCTTGGATTAAACTCAAGCGACATGCACGGCACCTAGGCCCATCCTGGGCTCTTGGCCAATCAGCACAAGGGAATCAGCGCGAGCGAGCGTGATGGCAAGCGGCGCCAACTAGCTATATTTAGCCACCGAGAAAGCCGGGATACATGGCTGGATATTTTACAATCTCAAATAGAATATCTGTTGGAGGCCATTTTATGTTGCAAACATGCTAAACCGAACTCCATATTAGGAATAGCAACTCTCTTGGAGTTGCTCAAGCCTCCTAAAATTTACTCAATTAGTATGAGATCTGGTGCACTTTATGACTCTTTTCCTGTTCTGAGCCACCTCTTTATTTGGTTGTGAAGTTGTGGGAGTATAGCTACTCCACCAACTGAGGTTCAAATTCTGGTTGTCCAATTTGAAGCGCAATGGATTGTTTTTAGTGGCATGAGCTTGTGCTCCATGAGGTCATAGAGTTAGCCTTGGGCTTCGCAATCTAGTTGTGTGGTAGGGACTAGGGAGTGTGCATGCATCTGTAACCCCAAAAAAGGAAAAGAAAAAAATTTTGAGGCACTTGAAGCTCTTCTCATTCTGTATGATAAATTCAGAAGGTTATATACTGTTGTATGACTGGTGCCTTCCTTGGGAAATCTTTTACGTTCCCTTGGCTCCTTGGCTATTTTTTTGTTTGCAGAATCTGCTCCAGAATCATTCTCCTTTTCTCTTAAGCATGGTGGCATAAAGTTTAAGTGAGGGAAAAAAACTATTTTAGATGCAATTTTAGTGGCTGTATATTTTTCAAAAACATATACAGATCTTGTTTTTCATAACCCAAACTGTTAGTATCTCTGCATAACTGAAATGAGCATATCAAGCAAGTCTTGTATGCCGTTTATCTGGGACATCCAGTCTGGGCCTCGACTTTTCTAAGGTCCTTCGACCCAATCTATTTGGTGTAACTGCACTTCACCTTGTCCTGTCCCAGTTTGTTAGCGTGGCAACCTTCTCCTGGCATTTCGTGGCCGCTACTTCTTCGTTCAATGCTAAGCTGAATGCTTGTCAGACCGATGCGTCACACCCGTCATTAGCATTTAGCAACTGTTAGATACTGCTATGTTATGTCCTGTTTGAATCCACTCAGCTGCCGAAAATTGGTTAGGGTAGATCTAAACGGATCCAACTAATAGGTCAGCTGTGCCCAGCTAATTCGCTGGAGCTTAAAATCAGCGGCTGCTGCTTCTTTGGCTGCAAGCCCCCTCACATAGTACTGTAGCAGTAATAGAACAAGTGGCTGCAGCAGCCCCTGGATCTACTACTGAAGCACCCCTGGAACTGCTACTGCTACAGCCCCTATTAGATTGTATATGAATAGATTGTAAATAACTTCCACCTACTTCTATCCACATGCTCTATCAATAGCAAATAGAAGAGAGACAAAATCACAAAACCCCCAATGCACCCATCTTTTAGCTAGTGGATCTAAACAACATTTAACTAAATAGTAGCTAGGTGTTAGCTAGCTAATAATATTAACCACGAACTATTAGCTGCTAGTGGATTAAAATCATACGATGGTTGACAGCAATGACCTTAATTTAAAACTACTAGGGTTGCCGTTGGCATGTATTATTGCTCCTTTTTTTTTCCAGATCTACGATGAAGCTCCAAATTCAGTTGGACTGTCTATTTAGTTGAGCCTTAGCACAAAAGCAACCTGGGTTTTCTGAATGTGACAACAAGGTGTGTTTGTAAGGAGCAGTTTGGTAGTATGTGCACGACAGCACTCTTTGACTCACTATACATGTTTTCCAGCTTGTGACTATTGTTTCTGGTTGTCAGCCTGGGGAAGTGGGGATACCATGTGGGTGTGTGGCCCCAGATGGCCATATTCCAGAGGGGCATTAGAAATTTGTTACTGCTTGGTGTTTATTGTTTGCCTGGTATTTCTTGGGAAGCTTCCTTTGTTTGCTTTTTTTAATGCATTATTTGTTATGCATGGTCATGTTGGTAACTTTTTTCTTTTTTGCAATATTGTCTACAACTTTGCGATTTTAAGCAATGTTGTCTCCATGTTTCAAGTGTTGCCAAGTTTAAGCATCCTAACATAATAAGCATCTTGGTGCATTTGAGTAGAGGTGGGACTTCGGCCTTGTGCTGTGCTGGCCAGACCCCTCTCATGCTTTATCTTGTTTCTGGCCATTAGAAGTATTTTCTTTGACATAAGCATGGTCCATGGCCCGCCGATCCGTCTTCGGCCTTGTTTAGATGTTATCGGATTCACTTCAATCCATATGTGTTGGGGTGAATTATGTGGAATTTAGCTTAAATTTCACTTCAACACATGTGGATTTATGCGAATCCTACAACATCCAAACAAGACTTCGTGATGTGTTGGCCCAAGCATAGCCTGCCGTGATACTATACCAATTTTTTTTGGTATCTTCTCAGCTTGCACAATTTTTATTACATGGAGATCTGATTGTGTGTTCAAGACGGTGTTGTAGATTACAATGTCTAGTTTACTACTCCCTCCATTCCAAATTATAGGATATTTTAGTTTTTATAGATATATTGGTTTAACTACAAGTATGTATCTAAACATAGTGTATATATTTAACTGCATAGTAAATACTATGTATATAGAAAAAAACAAAATGTCGTCTAATTTCGAATAGAGGGAGTGGCATTTGTCTTTCCAAAACTAAAGAAAATGACCACACATTTCATGTACATGAGGACATATTTCGTGTTTTCCTATATGAATGTTGTTACGCTAGACTGAGGAGGCAAGCACCAATAGATGGGCATAAATTCTGTGCCGCTGGCCTAAGCACGGCCTAATATACGGGTCGTGCCATGTAGCCACATAATAATATATACAACGCGCTCAACGCTGTGTTCATTATGCTTGAGAGCAGCACCATTGCGATTTGCAAGTGGCGTGTACGATTCTTTCTTTTTCTTTTTTTCTTTTTTTCGCAAGGCGTGTACGATTTTCAATTGTGCGGCACCCGAAACTGCTCAGCCTGTTCGCTTAAGATTATCAGTCAAATCAGCCAACCAGCCAGTAGTGTTTTTCTCTCACAAAAACCAGCCATCAGTACTTTCAGCCAATCAACCCAAACGAATAGGCTGAATAGGCTGTTTGTATGATTTCAACTGGTCCTGTGCCGCATTATAGGCCGTTCATGCTATGCTGTTCTCGTGGTACTCCTACTCCACCGCGGAAATTACGCTGGTAGTTGACCCAGCGGGTCGTCATACGCGGTTCACATCTTATTAATAATCTTATAAATATAAATGAAGAAACCACGGGAGCACGTACTGGTACAGTGGTACTTCACCCAAATGAACAGCTAGGCAGAGCTAGCCATGCGGACGTGGTTTGAAAGGGGGAAAAAAGCAAACTGTGAAATTTGTAGAGACAGAAACCATGGTCAGAGCGATTTGATTTTAAGATACACGTTTATATATTCCTAAAAAAGCTTAAGTCACGTTTGAGATCGTGTACTCCATCCATTCTAAAAAGAGTGCACATGCCATTTTTTATGATTTAATTAACCAACCTCAAGTTTAACCAAATATATAGAAACATATTAGTACTTATAATATCGACTAAATATCATTAGATTAATCATGCAATACATTTCTATATAGTATTATAGTAAGCCAATTTGCATAAGGATATGCTAATACTGTTTCAGTTAAATGTAGTCAAATTTAAAATTGAGTGAGTAACCCAAAACGGAATGTTTATTTATTTGTTTTTGACGGAGGGAGTGAGTGATCTCACACCATACTGTTCCTCAGGGAAGTACATGGCAGCTGCATTGCAGCTCACAACTGGCTGGAAACGAAATACAGCAACAGGTAGCGCGAAGCAGCCCGGTAGTGGTAGGGGCGGGTAGTCGGGTAGAAGCAACGCACTGCAGCCCGTAGCCACGGCGCGGTGAAACGCAGCAAAACGAGGGATGGACCCCGCCCCCAGGGGCCAGGGCAAAACCGTGTGGGGAAAACGAAAACAACTGCGAGCTCAGGGAATCCCAGGAATTCGCTCGCCGCATCGAGGGCCGACCAAGGGCCACGACAGGGGCGCGGCCCCCACGTTCACAGGGAGTACTACAGCCGTGGCCGGCTGGCCGCACATCCCGATTTTCTGATGCCCCTTCCTCCCCTCTGGTCTCCGCTGCTGGGCCTCCTCTCTGCCCAGCCCCCAATCACGCACATCCCGAAGGTGAACCGGCGGCGGGTGCCAGCCATGACCGCCTTCGTCCTGGCGACCGGGCCCCACACGCCACGCCCGCCCCCGCCCAAGCCCAATCATGTGCCCACACTGCCTCCAGCTCGGGCGGGCAGCTGCTAAGACTGACTCCAACGGAGCACGCATAGCGTGACCCAAACCCAAAATGGGTTGTACACAGTGATTTACGCGCACAAAACGATCTCCAACCGGTGAGGCAAACGAGCGACCCATTTTGGGTGCAAGCCGACGGGAGACGCGAATATGCGTCCTCTCTCCCTCCATCTGCGTCTCTAGGCAGCCGGGGCCCACCACCAAGAGCGAAGGGGACCGGCGGACTGCAGGGCCACGCCGCGCGGTGCCGCTCTGCCGGCGAGGGGAGGAGAGGGAGCAGACGGTGGCGTTCGCGAGGCGGCGGCGGTGCTCGCCCACGCGTGTGAAGGGGTCCGCACCGGGGGATGCGGCCGGAGCTCATCCGCGCGCCTCGCCCGCGATGGCACTCGCGAGGCGGCAGAAGAAGGGGTTGCCGGAGTCGAGGAAGAAGCGCCCACCCGGACGCCGGCGAGCGCACGGGCTCCGCCCCGACCTTCCTCCTCGTGGGCGAGCTCCACCCCGCTCGGCCGCCGGCGAGCGCTCGGGCTCCGCCCCGATCTGCCTCCTTGCGGCGGGCTCCGCCCGGCCCGGCCGCCGGCGAGCTCACGGGCTCCGCCCCACCCTGCCGCCAGTGAGCGCGCTGCCGTGCGCCAGCGGCGACTCCGTAGGGAAGAGGAAAGGGAGGAGCTCCTGGAAGCGTTTGTGATGGGCGTGACCGAGGCCGGGTTCCTACGGCGGCAGCTCGTCGGAGATTGGGATGGGGGCGATGGCTCGCAATGGTCTCGAGGATGCGTCGCGGCCGTTGGAGACGGGAAGTTTTGAGTCGGGTATCCTTTTACTGTGCGCTATGCAAAACATGGAATGCGTCTTGCGTTTGCCTACCCGCGGTTGGAGACAGTCTAAACGCGTTCGCTTCCTCCTCCCGCGCCCGCGCCGCGGCAAACGGGAGCGAGCACGCAACTACGCAAGCAACGCCCCGCCAGCTCCTATTTATATCCTCCCTCTCCCTGCCCCACTCATCTCAGTCTCATCTCGGCATCTTACCAAGGTTCTAAGCAAGCAATCACCTGAGCAAAGCAGAGCGGACGGAGCAACGATCCAGCGGCGTTTTCCATTCGACGCAGCGCCGCCATCCGATACGCTCAGGCGCAATGGCGGCGGGGAATGCGGCGATGAAGAAGCCGTCGTCGTCGTTCGGGACGCGGGCGTGGCGCCTGCTGCGGCTGGCGGTGCTGTGGGCGCGGAAGGGCGGCGCGGCGCACACGCACAGCCTGCGCCTCCTCCGCACGCTCCGCCGCCACGGCCACGGCCTCGCCGGCCTGGGCCTGGGCGGCTCGCGCGGCGACCGGGGCCGGCTCCGCTGCGGCGAGCGGGAGTACTCCATCGACGAGACGCCGGCGTTCCGGTTCCGCACCCCGTCCGCGCGCGTGCTCCGCCTCATCCCCTGCATCGCGCCAGCCGTGCCGGACACCCCGGGCCTCTACGGCGACGATGACCACCGCTACTTCTTCGCCGCCGCCGCCGCACGGGAGATGGAAGAGGAGGGCGCCGGGTACTGCTGCTACGGCGACGACGACCCACGGAGCGCGCACGACGTCGAGGAGGAGGAGCTGAGCAGCTGCGGTGATGACGAGCAGCTGCTGGAGCGCGTGGTCGCGGAGGCCTGCCGCGCGAGCGCGGCCGGGTCGGTGGTGGCAGGGGACGGCTCCGGCGAGGACGCCGGGGTGGACGTCAAGGCGGAGGAGTTCATCGCCAGGTTCCACGCGCAGATGAAGCTGCAGCGCCAGATATCGTGGCTACAGTACAACGAGATGATGGAGAGGAGCCTCAGCTAGATCCGTCATTCCTTCGTTGATCCTTGATTACAACTAGTGGTAGTAGCGGTTGACCTTGAGCTCTGGTTCGTCTATAGATACGCGTACATGTACATTTTTTGCTCTTAAATTTCTTTTGTTGCTCTCAAATTATTACTACTGCTACATACATATACATAATACACTTTCTTGAATCCGTGTCCGAATTGGTTGATTTGATTGTTAGATGCACGTTTGTTTGTGCATTTTATACCCCTGTTCGGCTGAGCTTATCAGCACGGCTTATCAGCTGTGGAACAGTGTTTTTCTCTCACAACAAATCAGCCACAGCCGGCTTATAAGAAAAAAACAGCCTGCCGAACAGGGCCATAGTATACGATTAGGCTGCCACTAGATTGATCACTGATTGATTTTAGGTTGCTGGCTTTCTGGTTGTATACAGGTGTCCGGTTTAGTATACTGCCTGAATGATGTGTTGTCCTCTGATAGTACTCTCAGTTTTGTTCGTTAGTGTTCATAGTTAAATCCAAGACGTGTGCACCTGAACCATGACCGTGTGCTGCTGACGATTGGACTGTACTAGTATCTGTGTGATTCAGGTGTCACAGAGTATTGGTTTCGTGAAAGACGACTGATAGCTTTTTTTTAATATCATTTCACGATTTATGCAGCATACCAGAGGCAGACTATAAATTTCGGGACTAAAAAAGCAGCCCATTACCTAATATTGTCTTAGGTGGGTTTAGTCGGCGAAAAGTTTTTGAGAAAATGTCACATCGGATGTTTCGTGCGATGTTGGAAGGGGTTTTCGGATACTAATAAAAAAAACTAATTATATAGTTTGCCTGGAAACCGCGAGACGAATTTATTAAGCCTAATTAATCATATTTGTTACTGTAGCACTTTAGTGTCAAATCATGGACTAATTAGGCTCAAAACGTTCATCTCGCGATTTCCAACCAAACTGTGGAATTAGTTTTTTTTCGTTTACATTTAATGCTCCCTGCATATGCCGCAAGATTCGTTACTGTAGTTTTTCGTGAAAACTTTTTGGATCTAAACACATCCTTAGTTAAGCCATATTTTGGGTTTACACTTGGAGGCTAGGGTTGCTTCCAGTTTGACAAGTTTTAGCCACTATGCACGGGTTTGTTCATGTACTTGTACATGCTGTGGTTTGTTCTCGTCTGGATTTTCATAAAAAAAAGATATAGTCCTTTTTATGTAGTCTAAATATGAGTGCTTAACCTTTCACCCTGCTGCTCACGGAATTTGTGTTTCCAATTCTTTAATCTGCAACTTGTGTCATGGACAGGTATTCAGTCTGAGAGCAACTATGAAGTTGGTGTTTTTTCCGAGCTGACAAATGCTTATTGTCTGGATTGGAGGGCCAGAGAATTTGTACAGGTTAGTGTTACATATTTCTTTTGACTTGACATTTGAGTTATTGGACTCCTTTAGTGGAAGTAAATGAAATGCTAACTCTAACAACGTGTTCTATTGTTTTCCGATGCACTTGAGGCTGAGCTTGCAGATGCAATTCATGCTGTGAAGACCTCAATTGGTGAATAACTGGTCTGACTCTCTGTTGGTTAGTATCTGAAACTTGGCTTTGCTATCTGGTTTACTCTCTAGTTGTTTTCACCTTCCTTTTCACTCTGTTCGCTTGAGCTATTTTTCAGTCATGGAACAGTGTTTTTCTTTCACAACATTTTAGTATAAACATCAGCATAAGCTAAATTACAGCATAAACGAACAGGGTAAAGAATGGATTTCTATTGCCACGTACTAGAACCGACCAAGGTAAGCATTTGCTTTATCCGGTGAAAGCGGGATCCAATTGAAATTGACACCCGGTTGCCAGGAGGAAAAGACATTTAGCTCTCAAGTTTACAGAGATTTTTAGGGTTGCCAATCCTTGCTTTTGGTTTCTGGGCCGAACATTGTGGCCATTGAAATGTGGGCTGCCCAAATGGCGAGGCTATTACTCTTGCTCTGTTCCCAGATACTGAAATTTGTCGTCAGTGCATGCAGGATAATAACAAATTAGTTCCTCTGCTTACCAAGGATTTTTCTTTTGGGTGCAGAATTTGGAGGACCAGTGTAGGTTCTTACTTGAGGCCATATGTTCCAGGGTGTGAGAGAGTGCACTTGCTGTCTAAAAATTTCTCATGATTGTTGCCGATTCAGTTCAGGTGTTGTCTGCCATTGTCTATCGGTGTCCATGCATCATATCTGCCGCGTGAGCATGTAGCACGCCAAGAAAACCTACACGCTACACAAAGAGCTTTTTGCTTCGCAGATTCACAACAACGGTAGAGCCTGGGCAATGGGCAAGGCTGCGTTTGGGAGCGCTCCATATAGCATATTCTCAGAGAGAATCGCTCCATGACTGTCAAACAGGTAAAAAAAACAACTCAGCTTCTCCATTGAATCCTAGTTGAATTCCAGTGAATCGCTCCTCCATTTTATCCATGAGCAAGGGAGCCATAAAAACCTGATTCCTGATCCCTACCATCCCAGCATATAGACATCCCCACGAACTTTGGTAGTATTTACCCCACAACTGCCACTGATATAAAAATAGGAAATCCCTCTCGGCCTCTCCTCCCACACCGTCTTTCTCATCCCGTGCGGCGCCCGCACCCCGTCCGTGCAGGGCGACTGCGTGAGAGGAGGCCCGACCGCCCGACGCCCGAGTGGAGCGTGCGCCGACCGCTGTCCTTGTCCTGTCCGCAGTCGTCCATGCTCGTCCCGGCCGCCATCCTCGTCGTGCCCGCCGTCCACCGCCCGCATCCCGTCCAGAGGCCGCATCACGAGAGCAGCCTTGAGCAGCGCGAATCTGGTGCCTCGGCCGCCATCCTCGTCCCGGCCACCGGTCCATGCCGCTGGAGGCCTTCCACATCTCTGCTACTGCTGCTGCTCTCGACGCTGTCCAAGCCAAAGGTGAGGCAACTTGCTTTGTCTTTCCTTCCCCTCTTGCTCAGATCTATAAGCTGGAGACATGTTTTTTCTTGTATTATGGATTTTGTATGTGACGCTGGTGTGTAGCTAGTTCACAATAATTTTTTTGCATGAATGCTAGTCCTTTACATGTTTGTGAAGTACGACTACTAATTCTAAGACATGAAACAATATCAGCACCATGAAGGAAGACACTGTAGACTGGTGTGATGAGAATGTAAAAATTGTTTGTGAGCTATTTGCTGAGCAAGTTAGAGAAAATAATCACTCAGGCTCTCACTTAAGCAAACTAGTGTACACCAATGTAATTGAGAAGTTCGAAACAAGAACATGCTTCTATACAAAGCTGCAGTTCAAGAATAAATGGGACAAGCTGAAAAAGGATTACAACAACTGGAAACAATTGGGAAGAGAGACGGGTTGTGGCTGGAGCGCTGACAAAAAATTATATGAAGCTTTAGATTGGTGGTGGAAGAAAATAAGCAATGTAAGTTCCTCTGAAGTTTCTACTTGTCAATACTTGTCACTAGTAGAAAGGGCGCGCCCTGCGCGCCTGGCTGAAATTTACAACGCCCAATGTTTGTAGAACAATAAGCAAAAACATTAAAGTGGCACAATGTCTAAGTGGAATGTCTGGATGGGCGATATAAAATAGATTAGTTGGTAAGATTGGGGATCCGGCGTTTTAGACTTCACAAAAGGAACTGTGAGAAAGGGGAAATGAATTGATCAAAAGTTTGTTTGCCTATATAACCGAATATGTTTCAATATTTGCGATCCATGAGACCATGACCTCATATCCTATCTTGACAAACAAAGATCAGTTTGAAAAGAGTGAAACAAAGATCAGGTCATCAGCATAGGTATCTCCAATGGGAAGTATACAAAAAAAAATATAAGAATCTAGATGCCAACAGGATGGCTGTATGTCCTCAGGTACTCTATATATAGGATGCAATACAGGTAGGTGGGTGGTTAAGACACAAGACAATCATCTATGATTTCGAGCACGAATAGGATATTTTCTGTGTGTCATTACAGAGCGCAGTCACTGTACAATAATTTTGTCATCTTTGGTTTGAAGGAAGGAACATTATCATTATATCATAATACCGAATGGAAGATCATACATGCTGGTTGCAACTCTTCACCTCCTCATAATCAAATAGCGTGCACGTTATTTCTGAATCAAAGGCTAACCCAGCAAAAACTAGCAAGGTTGAGGACATTGCTTGGAACTAATGCCAACGACGTTAAGAACAACTGATTTTGAGAGAATGTATGAAACAGTTGCATATAAGACACTGAGAGCATATAGAAAAGAAAGGTTGAGACTTAAATAGTGTCTAATAAAATCCATTCTGAGAGAATGTATGAAACAGTTGCATATAAAAGAAGCAAGCAGTCTAGAATTCGTTGATGATAAATATTTTGGGAATACCTCTGTCACATAAGGGTAGGACCAGGCATTCGATCACCAATAGACTGCTGCAGCTTTTGTTGCAGGTATGATTCCTTCGACTGTTCTTTTTTATCAGGCCATCCATTTTTTACCTGAGTGGATTAAAAAAATGTGGGACTACATATTGATATGTGTTGTTTGCATCTACAAACAAACACTCATTTCATCATATTTTGCTTTGGTAAATATAACAGCAGGTGTAATAAATTGACGCATTAAGATGCAAATATTCTGAATTACTTTGTGGCCTATTTTCAAGGTTAAAGAAAAATAGAAGTGTTCTAACCCGAAAAAACACATGCGGGCAGTCCACCTGGTGGGGTTGCTGCAGGCTAACTTGGATTAGTATACAGTTGAGGCCAGTAGAAAAAGTTGATTCTGATCTAGATGTGAGGGTACTGCAGGTGACTCAACTCCATAAGAAGCTGTGTTTGACATGTAAGGCAAAAGTTAAGAAGCAGAGCAAGCCTAGAACCTTGTCCATGAAGGGAAAAAACATTATGAGCTACATGGTATCGCCATGTTTTTTGGTGCTGCCTAATCCCCCCCCCCCATCTGACCCCACACAGACACATAAAACAGGAGAAAGCAAATGAGGCCTGGTTCGTTCAGAATCCATAGCTTCTCTATGCTATAAAACTGAAACCCAGGAGCAGACTGAACCTTGCCTACATAACTGTACATAGCATACATCTAATTTGAAGAATGCAGTAGCCAATACACCAGGTAACTAATGTAAAAAGACTGATGGAAGACATACCAATTTCCATCCTTCTGGATGAAAACAAAAGAGGTGATAAGACTGATGGAAGACATACTAATTTCCATCCTTCTGGATGAAAAGAAAAGAGGTGATGTATTGATCTTTATCTTCAAAAATCCTGATGGAAGGCATACCAATTTCCTTCTTTTTGGATGAATAAGGCAGACAAAGGTTGACCGGTTTAAACAAACTACCGAATGTTAGGAAATCGCATGCTTCCTAATAAATAGCTAAATTCCTTGTGAACTCACCCAAAAAAAAAAGGTAGCACAAGAATACCTAGAAGGATATTTTAGAGCTGTAACCAACAGCATAAAACAAAGATGCAGTATATATGAGGATCTACAAAAGGTAGGCAATATGTGGATCTTTAATGGAGGTAAGAGGTAGCATCCGAGGTTTTTTTACCTCCTCATTTCCAACTGGTCTGTACCCAACATATTTAATTTGGTGTAGGTTTTTTTGGAACAGTAGGAAATCGTAGGTGCACTATATTAGTGTGCTTTATTGCTTTTAACAAAGCTAAAACCAAAGGTAGATACATGACCACCTACGCCGATGGTCTATAGTGATAATTAACCCATCTCACTTAAGCACAAGATCCTAATCATTTTTAAGGTGAGGATGATAATATAATTCTATATAAAAAACAAGAAGTCAAATATTTCAATAAACATGATATCAGTTATTTGAGAACAAACCCTGGATATCAATAATTGAGTTGCTTCAATCTATCGTTCTGTATATCAACTTTCTTTAGTAAGACATCTCTAGGATAGAAGCAGGCCTCACGCTTACTTTTTTTTATTTCTGCAAGAAAAAAAACCAAACTGAATAAAAATCCTCCCGAAACAATACACCAGGATGTAGTCTGTATTGACTATAGCTGTATAACTCAAACAACTTAAAATGACTTTGTCTAAATAAATGGCAGTTAAACTTTTGATATCTTCAGTTCGAAAGAATAAGAAAGAGATACACTTACATGAAAGCCAATAAGTTTGAGGATTTAAAAAAGGGGATATATACAGTGAAAGATATAAGATCTAGGTGTACAGCGAGGTAAGACTCAGAATCCGGACATTCACATGCATATGTCATCAACTGTCACCCTTTCCATTGATGGGGGTAGGGCCGAACCAATGTAGCAATCATCTCTATCATATTACGAACTCATGTTGTTAAGAAAACGAATTCATCTTGTTGTCCAAAAACGGATTCATTCTCAGATGCCCAATGAGAAGTATGGGATCATAGGAAAGCAGTACATACCCAATTTGATAGCAGACATACGTGAAGCAAACAGAGCATGGTCAATGTGCAACAATAATAATTGGTTAAGGGGCATCATGAGAACATAATAAGCATCAAAGCATTAGTAAATCTGAGCAAAGCAAACACCACGTTTAGTACAAGGCAAAAGTATGTAAAGCAGCTGATTCAGTAAAGACAGTTTGAGGCGGTTCCATGTGGAGCAGGTGACTGACGTGGAAACCAAGAAGTCTGGGTAAGCCTTTAAACAGCAAAAGGAATCAACTGATATCTGATGAACCAAAAGGAATGTAACTGCTATTTGATTAACCAAAAGTAATATATCTGATGAAGGCATACCCTTTGCTACCTTTTGGCTAGCCCTCCATTTGTGTAAACCACGGGGTAATGCGGAAGCAACAGAAGAGCAGTTCACAGCAGCAAGGGTCAATGCACAGTTGTGTAACCCTCAGCATGGATATCCATATGAACTAAAACTTACATTTCCTATCACCTCTAACCCTAATGGTCTGTAGGTAAACTAAACAACCTTTTTTCCCCTCTGAAAACAAAAGGGTTACTGAACCACAGTGCAGAACCTTTAAAAACTCATGTTTCTGTAATAATAGGAATTTGTAAAATTTTCCTTATAGCCTGTAGATCCACACCTTCAGTTAATAGAACTAAGAACTGAAATAGGCTGCACCACGACGCCAATTCTAGCACAGCATTGCTGCAAAAGATGGAGACAAAATTAATATATTTGAAACAAAGACCAGAGGGATTCAGTAATAGAACTGAAATGAGTATCATTACGATATTTAGAGCAAAGATAGTTGTTTAATTAGGTAATTTATTAACTCATCATGTCAATTATCAACATAGGCTTTTAGAACTAAGAGATATTTAACTGCAGCAGGATATTCGGGCTTCCTAATCTAGAGAATGTGCTACAAAATATATGAGCACTCTTCCTATAGTATTGCTATTCTGTAGGAAGGATCAGCGTTTAGGACAACTACCTATGTCAAAGAGCGACATATTATAAGTAATGATGAGGTGTTAAATGCAGAGGCCAACCACCATGCTATGCATTCAGTAGATCGTGTTTACATTTCAGATTTTTTTGTCACCAACATGTGTTACTACTCATGTCAAAAGAGCGGCATATTATAAGATACGATGAAAGCTACCAAACGGACTATATGACAAAACTATGAAATAATAAATCTCCCAGGAAAAATAAGAGGAACCATAAAAATCCATGGCTACATGTTTCTGATGCCTAGGACCATATATCTATATATGTGGTATTCATGAAGTCTATAACTAAAATAACCATCTTATCTGCAAATACATATATGTACCCAAAATTAATTTAAAGACCAAATGTGATAAGATGCAAAATTTGAGGAGCAATACGGTCAGGTCCTGTCCTGCTGAAGTTTCACATAACAGTACTCCCTAGTATTAAAATGACACATTAGTCAGAATATTGAAAGAGAGGTTGACTCACTCAAATTTCAGAAATCTTACCAGGATGAATCAGAGACATAATGAGTGGAAAATTATTGAGTAAAGCTGATGGTTTTGGTAGTGCTTAAATGTCATGGAATAAACCTGTAAATACATAGAGAAACTATGAGTAAGCAATAGATCCACCCAAAATGAAGCTCATTTGAGGGAAAATAATATTGCAGGAGTATAATGGCTGTTATTAAGAAAATAATATTGCAGGAGTATAATGGCTGTTATTAACAAAGAAGCTATGAGTAAGCAATAGATACAGCAAGGATCCAAGTCTGCTACACAAACATGGAGACCTTGATGAAGCCAACGTCCTTGGCATTGGTGCGGAAGCACTGGCTACAGCACATAAAGCCCACACTTGCAGATAAAACCATGACAGACCCGATTGCTCAAAAAAAACCATGAGAGACCTGGTTTGGAAAACAGAAGCATATTTAGAGAAGTAAGGTTGTGATGATGAAGTTGCTGGTTTTAAAAATATTTGGGCATGAAGTATCAACCATGAGCAACAACCGCTTAAAAGGACGAGGAAGTTGTGACAATCCACATGCTGTTTAGCACAACAGAAATAGGAGGAAGATGTATGTATTAATTGATAATCCACACCTCAGTTACTGGAACTAAAAGAGCATCTCCCATGAACCTGCGTCAAATTAGAGAATAGTGAAGACAAAATCTAGAGCTATCTTCGCAGAACAAATAGTAGTGCAAATCAATATAGGAAGCCGTTAGATAACCATGCATCACAACGAAAGATGAAATGATATTTTGAGAAACATTTTTTTTACTTTATAAGGTGGGTAAGGAAACTCTGAGCATATTCAAGTAGTTCGATTTCGTAACAATGATACCAACAGTGTAAATTGGCCGGCGCCAATTCAGGAATAACAGAAATATTTCTTAACCTGGCTCGCACGGATATCGGTTCTTTTTGAACTAAGTGCATCATGGCACTCAAATTCATGTCGAGGCTAACCAAACAGGATGGGCAATAAATAAAAATGATAGATTCAAGCAGGGCGACAGTACCCTGCAAATCATAGTAACCATGTTTTTTTTTGTAGCAACTTCTTCAAATAATATCAACAGCCGTCATTACTTTAAGACAAACTCCACGCTGCATAAGAATTGCGCAGCTGGTTTGAACGTAATAAGGGGCACACTGTAGGCGAACTAACAGTGGAGACTATGAACACAGAGGAACCACTACTATGTTGACTAACCTTGATAATAAGGTTGAAACAAGAAGACAATAATAAGTTTCTGAATTATTGTGTGAAAAGAGAAGAGGAGGGTGTGGGAACTTACGTTGGCTCCAGAGCCAAGGAACTCCCAAGTACTGTGCAAACCCTAGGCAGGGCGGGCACGGACGAGCAGCCGGGACCAGGACGCGCCATAGGAGGAGGAGGCGGCCACCAGCGGTGCTTGCTGCCGCCGCACCGTGGCTGGGGACGGCGACCGCCAGGGGCAAGGCAGGGCCTGCATCCGTACGGCACCAAACCCTAGGCACGCAGGGCACGAACAAGCAGCCGGGACCAGGAGGAGGCATGGGGAGGAGGCGGCGGCCAGCAGTGGCGGCCGCTACCGCCGCGCCGTGGCCGGAGACGGCGACCGCCAGGGCGGACGCAGGGCTGCGTCCGTACTGCGCCCGCGCGGTCGCTGCCGTCGCATCGGCCGCGTCAGGAGGGAGAGAGGGAGAAAAGAAGAGAGAGGAAGCGGAGAGGGGAGGCGGAGGTGGAAGCGCCGGCGCCGGCGGTGGCCTCCCGCGACGGCGCGGCCTGGGGAGAGGCGGAGGCGGAGGTGGAGGCGTCGCGACCCGCGGGCTCCGGAGAGACACAGAGAGCGAGTTTTTTTTTCTGAGGCGGGGGGCTGGCTGCTTATATTTGGAGCTGGCCTTGCTGAGGTGGACCAATGGAACAAGGCAAAGATGACGCGGCTCCGAGCTGGCCCAATCACCGAATTCGGGGAGACGTGGCCGGCTGAACGCGCGGGGGACGACTGCCAATTCTAGGGGTTAATTTGTGTGTGTAAACGTGTTTATGAAATTTTTGTATGCATGCAACAATACAAAGGCATCTCCAAGTTTAAAGGCTGCTCACTTCAAAATGAGAAAGAATTGTCTATCATGTTTGAGGATATTCAGAATACTGGTGATGACCATTGGGGTCCAAGTAGTGGTTCTTTACCCCAAGAAACCGAAGAACAATCAGAAGATGATAATGACAAGGAGGAGCACATGGACGATAATGCTGACAGCGATGGCGATGATGACACGCCTTCTAGTTCCAAGGGAAAGAAACATCACGTGGCTGATAAAGATAATAAGGGTAAAAACGCAAAGACTACTGGAGCGCTAAAATTGTTCAACCATTTGCATTCAAGTCTTCGTAATGTTGTCGAGCGTACTTTTGGTGTATGGAAGATGAAATGGAGAATTCTTCTCAAGATGTCAAGCTATCCAATGATAAAGCGGAAGATGATTGTTGTGGCCACCATGTGTCTTCGTAACTTCATTTGTGAAAATCATGCTCTCGACAAAGATTTTCATAGATGTGATCGAGATCCAGATTATGTGTGTTGACATTGATTAACGCAATCACTAAATAGCAACGGCGCTAAAAAAATGTATGGTAATAAATTAACATGTCTCTAAATATTAGTCACCTTTTATATTTACCTATATTTCTTAGCATGGAACTAGGTTGTCATCCCTAGTGAAATAAGCTTAGAAGTATATAAGTGGCACTATGATTTTATATGACTAGGCAGAAATATAAATGATATAAAGGTATGATCAATTAAGATTAAGAACAATTAAGAATATCTGCAAGCGGACAGATAATTATACTATTGTAGCATTTTACCTAAAATATTATCAGGTTATCTTTTATAATTTTACCACTGGGAAGGTCTAGCTAAACTTCTATCTAGAGTATTGATAAACTTTATATTCATGATAAAGAGAGTAAACCAATGTTATGCACTCTTACTCAATAACAGGGATAAGTCACATGATAAAAGATATATATATATATATATATATATATATATATATATATATATATATATATATATATATAAGTAATGATCGGTCATCATAAATAAATAAGTAGATACACTTTAAGCTCTCTAACTATTACTAATAACGTAATCCAATCAGAATATTAGAGAAATAATTTCTAAGTATTCAAGTTACATGTCAAACTACTACAACTAATAATCACCGTCAAGTAATACTACCATATGTCCCAACCACAATGGAGCCATGAACAGGAGAAGTTGAGTTCAGAAACCTCTGATATACGAATATATCCTTAATCAGACAATGTTGTTCTACCAGTAATCCACTGCACAGGGGGAAGAGTACAGAGGACTCAATAGGCCTATAAAAGTCACACCCACGATCTACCACACGACCCTGAACAACTAGAGGCATCTGCAGATATGCAAAGCATCTAAGCACCACGCTTACATAATGCATACCACTCATCTTATGGCCAAATAGATGAGCGCTATACGAACATGTGATTGAACTAAATAGCAACCTAACTATACTAGAATTGAAGTAGACAATGAACGATGCATTCAAGAACGTAATAAAGATAAAAAAATAATGTTGATATTACAATAATTGTGCAAAGACAAAATTACAATAAGAGCGGAGAACTAGAACATTACCAAAACTCCACGCTCGCCAACGATCGGGAATCCAAGCTTGGTTGACTTAGCTTGACTTCCTCTAGACCTGATCTCACTTTGCTAAAGCTATGAACTAGAGAAACTCTGATGATCTAGGGTTTCTGACTCCGGATGAACTGATCTTCAAATGACTTGATGCCTTCAGGGGGGTCTACCCCTGTATTTATACCCTGGTGGGACGCATGTGAGTCATTGGATAAACCGACTTCACGTAGGGCTAGGATTGATTCTCAAGGTCGGTAGAAGAATACTCTAGAAGCTCGTGGAAGGGGGGAGAAGGGGGTGGCCGCCCGGCCACCCCCCTGGCCGACCGAACCACGTGGTGAAGAGGGACACAACAGGGACTAACGTGCCGGCAAGCACGTGAACCTCGGGATAAATCTTCGTGTCATCATTCTTATTGTGATTAATCGATCCCGGTGGTTGTGTATTGTGGAATTCATCTCTTGATCATATTGATTGGTTGGCTCAATACTTCGCCCCTCGGTGATACCCTTCTAACTCTCTCTTGTATTATTTTCTTAGTTACCTTGCTAGCTTGTTAGTGTAGCTCTTAGCTTGTGTAGCTAGTTAGCTTTAGTAGTAAGCTAAGTTGTGCGGCTTGACTTGTGCGGTTGAGTGCAAAATTACTAGAATTGTGAATTGGATAGGTGGCTTGCAAACACCCCGTAGGCTAAGCAAAACTCACATCTCGCTATTTGTTATATTGATAAACTTGGTTAGCTTGTCATTGTAGAAAATTTTAAAAGGTTATTCACCCCCCTCTAGCCATCAAGACCTTTCACCCGCGGAGTGTGCCAAAGTGGTGGAGGACGGAGAAGGAAGTGGCGGCGGAGCTTTGCTCTGCACGGGCATGGAAGACCGGCCGCGGCGAGAGACGGCGGCACGGGTGATTTCGCTCGGTATAGGTTGCGCAATCGAGTGCAAACGACGCGCAAGGTTGAGGTGGAGCTATGCGCGAGAGAAATTGAGTGGAGGTGCAGCGGTAACGGTGAACTTTGCCGGCAGATCGAGTTCGCCCGCGGTGGCAGAGGAGGAAGAAAAGATAGAGACGGTGGCCGGCATCGGCTTTTATAGGCGAGGGCGAGGCTGGAGGGGCGACCAGTGCCTTCGTGAGCTCGACCACGTAGGCGCTTGCGTGGGAAGCACCACGAGGGCGTGGCCAAGCTGCGCACGGCGTCGACACGGTGGGCAGGTAGAGGTGGAGCACACGCGGTGGTACTGTAGCACTGCACCCTTTCTCCTATTTCACCAAATTACTCTCAAATTCATGTAGAAACTTGAAAAACTCCAAAAACAAAAGTTGTTCCTTGTGAGCAAATCTTCAATTTTGCTTTAATAACCATCTTCAAATTCTGCCTGGATTTTGAAATTTGGAATTGGGCAAGAAAAGGATATTTGAATTTTAGGATTTTGGAATTCAGTTAATTAACAAATTTTGGAAAGTTAATTAAGTACTAAACAATCATCAAACAATTCAACCAATACCACAGTTGGTTAGTACAAGCATCACACCAATTCATGGAACAAAATTTGGACAAGTGTTATAATTGAAAATTGATTTATTAAATCCTTCAAAATTGAATTCAAACCTGAATTGGAACACTTGAAACAAGAGATGGAATTCAAATCCAAATTTAACTTTATAATTCAGGTTTGAACATGTTTGACTCAAAAACATTGCTACCTTTTGATTCTACACTAAAGAGCATACTTGATACTACAAGGTTTATTTTACCAAAATTTTAAATCTTTAAGTAATCTCACATATGAAAATTCACTAAGTTTCTTATTTAACACTGTTGATATCATTTCATAAAACAAATTAAGCATGACACATGCAACATGAACATGTTAGAATTAAAACATGGAATGCTCTTATGCATTAATGCTTGATGAAATTGCATTATAATTACTTAATCAAGATTTTAATTGTTACCCTAACACCAGAGGTGTTACATGCTCCTCCTCAGAATGTGTTGAATACATCTTTCTCACATGCCAATGATAGGAATATGGATAGATTTTGTGATGACCTTGCTAGGGCAATTACCTTATCTAGGGCAATTACCTGTTATTCTCTTTTGGCACTTGTAATATATTGGAGCCAAATAGTTTGGACTTGGAAGCATGTTGATCCTACTACTGTACTTGTGGTGTGTCTAAGTATTTATTAATTAATGCATGCAAAAATCACGTAGTGCATGGAGAATTTCTCAAGTCTCAATTTCTAGTTACATAATACAAACCACGATGTATGACACAAATGTTGGCATACTTCAGTTCAGACAGACAAGGGTAATATGGACAATTCTAGCAAAATCCTTCCTTTTAGGAATCACTTCGTAGACAGCTTGTCAAACAATTTTATCGGACAGAATCGCTTCTACTAGAGAATCACTCAGAATCATTTCATCAGTGAATCAGGGAGCATAGCTGGAGAATCAGGGAGCACAGCTCTGCCAAACAGGCCCATGTGACCATAGATTCACATGGGCTTGCCTGCCGGAAGCTGCATTATTGCTGCTATTTTCAACGCGTTATGTTTACAGAACACACCATGCGGAGTTGCGGACCCAATCAAATTCACCCTGTCACTCACCGAGTAACCTCGTCCTCGCAGAAGTTCATCACAGAGTCATTTCAGTGGTAGAGCCAAAAATTATAGGAGCTCATATGATTCTCATTATCTATAGATATCTATTTAGAAAAATTTAATGTTTTTTCTCCATAATTTTATCAGACAGAATCGCTTCTACTAGAGAATCACTCAGAATCACTTCACTAATGAATCAGGGAGCACAGCTGGAGAATTAGGGAGCAACAGGCCCATGTGACCACAGATTCACATGGGCTCGCCTGCCGGACGCTGCATTGCTGCTGCTATTTTCAACGCGTTATGTTTACACAACACACCGATGCGGACTTGCGGACCCAACCGAATTCATCCTATCACTCACCGAGGAACCTCATCCTTGTAGAAGTTCATCACGGAGTCATTTCAGTGGCAAGAGCCAAAAAAAAATTATAGGACCTCATACGATTTTCATTATCTAAAGATATTTATTTAGAAAAATTCAATGTTTTTTCTCCATACAAAGGATTTTTTTTAATGTTTTACTAAGAAGTCCAAATGGCTGCCTGGGATGGTCAGGTTGTGGCTCACCCACCACTATAAGAAACTATCGGATGCTTTATTGCACATCAACTTATTCCAGATGGGTCTGCTCCTTGAACCAAACACACTGTTTATATGAAGAACAAGAAATTTAACAATTTTCTTTTTAGGGGGTGTTTAGTTCCTCTCCAAAAATTTTCAACCCATCATATCGGATGTTTAGACACATGCATGGAGTATTAAATGTAGATGAAAAATAACTAATTACACAGATTAAGATAAATTTGCGAGACAAATTTTTTGAGCATAATTAATCCATGATTTGACACCGTTGTGCTACAGTAAACATATGCTAACGACAGATTAATTAGGCTTAATAAATTCGTCTTGCGGTTTCTAGACGAGTTATGTAATTAGTTTTTTATTAGTATACGAATACCTCTTCCGACATCCCTTAAAACACCCCACCAAACACTGCCTTGGTATATTGAACAACTAACAACTTAAAAGAGGTCTACGAAGTCAGTTGTGCAATACGTCAAAGTTTGCTAGCTTATTTGGCATGTATCCCAACGGTTTATTGGTTTACGTGTGTATTTATGATATGACATGATAAAGAAGGAGCAAAAGCTGGTCTTCGGCATCATTCCTTTCAAAAGTTGCAAAAGCTTTCGCTTCTCTTGAAGGTGGCTGGGCCTTTTATGGGATTGCATGGGCTCGGCTTCCTCTATCACTTTCCAGCCGAGTATGGCCTTATTCCTGAGTGCACAGACAGAGACAGTACCTCATACTTGATTCTTCGGCTTCAACCTACCGCTGGATCCGCCCTTGCTCGGGGTAATCACAACGGAATCCAAGAAAATGCCCAAAACAATGACAAACACTTTCTAATCTTCATAATTTCATTACTTCACTGGTCCAATGCTAGATAACCCAAATCGTATGAGCCTTGGTGGAATATGTTTTGTTTCTGTAATATTAGCTCACCAAATAAATCAGTTTAATTCGCCCCAAACGGTAAAAAAACTGATGGATTTTGCAACGAGGAACAGAAGAACTTTGAAATTAGTTTAATTATTATCCCTAAATGGTACAAACCTATTGGATTTTGCAACAAGTAATAAAAGAACTTCGAAATTAATATGTAAAAACACTGCATAAGTAGAATAACTATTTTGTTAAAAGTATAAAACGTTTGAGTCGAACAGCCAGCTAACATCGAGATTCTACAGAAGCTGGGGCCTTGGAATATACGAGTATCATTTGATCACTCGATTTCGCCCTTGAACTTCTTTTAGGTCCACTCGTCCAGATTCAAATCTCGCTGGTGGCAATGGTGGGTGTTGAACTGCTGATGCAGCAACGAGCGTGGTGCGGCCCCACCAGCACACCGCAAGCCACGCCACGCAAACCAACCGGATCCCTCCAACGGCTCAGCGAGACTGGCCCCCAGCTGTCATAGAGCCACCCCGTACGTACTCCCAGCACAATCATTTTCACACTCCTCGGGCTCCCCCCACAGATGTCTTTGACTTGGGATCTCGCCTCCGCAGTCCACTCGAGCTCCGTCGAATCGCCAGCTCGGACACACCCAATCGCGTGAGGCCACGCCAGTGGCCACACTGCTTGCTATTCCACACCGTAGTAGAGAGACAGCTTTTCTCGTACGGCGACAAAACCCAACCACTCGGTCACAGGAAACCACCCGTCACAACCGTCCATCCCACGCATCAAGATCCGCGCGGCGTGTGCCACCCTCATGGTCGGATTCACCGCACCCCCATCGACCAGAATTTGAAATGCTGTGCTCAAAAAGAGCCGTTGCCCGTTTCCAAAACTAAACCACCGCCAGGTGGGCCCGGATCCCGGTCCTGCCCCGCGCGTCAGCCTCCCGTTCCGCTTGGATCGAACGGCCAGAGCGGGGCCCACCCGCGCCCCAACCCCAAATTCCAAAGCACCAATTCTAATCTAGCGTGCGTTTTTAATACCACTCCTGGATCGACTCTCCCTCCCAGCGGCATAAATGCCCGGCCTTTAGCGGCGTCCCCGATCTGATGCTCCCGGCCGCCTCCGTCTCTCCTCGCCGCCGCCGCCGCCGCTTGTGGCCTCCGCTTCGTCCGCCCTGCGCGGCCGCCTCGAGCTCGAGACCGCGTCGGTAAGCACGGAAGCACCTGCCTCTCTCTCTCTCTCCCCCCCTCTCGATTCGCTTCACGAGTGGACGAATGCTTTCGATTCGAGGACGCCGCCACTAGCCTTAGGATTTCGTGAGTTGATAGTCTGTTCCGCTCAGGCGTATTTTTCTTGTTTGATTTGATCTGGAGCAGGCTGTATCGGTGATTTTCTCTTTCTTTTGGGGATGCTGCGGAGCCAACGCTGAGGAGCGGCAAGGAGTTTTGATTCAGGTGTAGATAGTTTCTAGGACCTATGGGGCCCGAGAAGGGTGGAGCGAAGGTTATTGGCGGCGGTGGAGGCGGCGGCGGGATCTTCAACCTATTTGACTGGAAGCGAAAGTCACGCAAGAAGCTGTTCTCCAACTCGCCCGGTATGTGTTTGTAAGAATGCCTCGCTTCCTGGAAGACCTCTTGTCTCTGATTAATGCTTTCTTAATCTGGTCTCGCGATCTGTTCGCAGAGGGGTCCAAGCTTGTCAAGAGGAGCGATGAAACCTTGCTGTCAGGGCGTCTCCACTTGGTGAGTAATCTCTGGGCAGTCTTGCTCTGAACAGCAACTCGTTGTTGCTGTTATACTTTTGAAGGGGATTGCGTTCACTAATGTTTAGGTGGATGCATTTGTGTAGGGTGATGAAGATGAGGGGATTGGTGTATCAAGCTTCAAGGGGAGCAGCGACTACAGCTGTGCATCTTCAGTGACCGATGAGGAAGGGTGTGAGATGAAGGCGCCAGGTGTGGTGGCCAGGCTCATGGGCTTGGACGCCATGCCCACCTCGGGTGTTCCAGAACCATATTGCACACCGTTCCGAGACACAAGGTCGTTCAGGGACAGCCACAGCCTCAAGAGGAGCCCTGAGTACTCACTGAATGACCAGTTTGGTCATGTTCCTCGAAGAGTTGATGGCTATATCAGGAAGCCATTGGATCTGAGAGTACCGAAGATGCCAAGCAGCCCGATTGAAAGGTTCCAGATGGAAGCATTGCCACCAAGGTCCGCAAAGCACCTACCGATGTCTCACCATAGATTGTTGTCCCCCATCAAGAATCCAGGTTTCAGTTCAGCGAGGAATGCTGCCCAGATCATGGAGGAAGCAGCCAAGATTCTTCAGCCAAGGGCACAGGCCAGCTCTAGGGAGAAAATCTGCTCTTTTAGCCCGGCACGAATTCCTTTGAGAGTTTCGGAGCCTAGAGAGAGCATCCCTCCTTCTCAGAGGACTGTGCCTCTGAAACCGCAATCATCCAGGACCGCTCCTGAGCTACCAGATGTGAGGTTCTCCAGAGCACAGCAGATGAACCAAAGCTGGAATAGCGAGGAAGATATTGTCATATTCAGATCTTCGATTGATTCTTATGAGATTAATAATCCTAGTTGTTCGAATTCGAAGAACAACAAGGGAAAGTCTATTTCTTTGGCAGTCCAAGCAAAGAACAATGTCCAGAAGAGGGAAGGCGTAACTGGTTCTGGGAGGAATTCAGGATTACAGAAAGAGCATGATGAGCAAAGAGCAAACCAACCATGTAGGAGTCAGTCTAATCTCCAAAGAAACAAGCAGCAGAAGAAGCCATCATCATCTGGCACTTCTTCCCCTGTCCTTCGGCAAAATAATCAGAAACAGAATTCTTTGGTAACCAAAGGTAAGGTGGCACCAAACAAAACTGTCTCAACACAGCAAGGCAGAAAGCTGATGGCAGGAGATTCCTCTTCTGGGAAGATCAAGAGTGGAAGCAAGATGTCTAAAGTTGGTGGCAGAAAAGACATTGTGGAAAGCATAAGTGGTGATAGAGAAGGATCGTCCTCAAACAACAAGGACTTCCCACAGAAGAAACGGTTGATAGAGAGGAACTCGACCAACGAGAAGGGTACATTTGTGCCTGAAAAACCAGTGGGTAAACTTAAGAAGCAGGTTCAACCTAATGTTGTTATGGATGAGCACATTAAGTGGAACAAGGAAAGTAAAGATACTACAGATGTTGTGTCATTTACCTTCACCTCACCCTTGGTCAAACCATTGACAGGACCGTCCAGACTGGCGGGTAAGTGGGATACAAGAAGCAATCTTGATATGGATGCAGGATGTGATAAAGATGATTCAGATAACAAGGCCGAAGGGCTGTCATCAGTGGGTCTGAACTTTGTAAATGGTGATGCATTGAGCCTTCTCCTAGAAAAGAAGCTCAAGGAGCTAACATTAAAAATTGATCCATCAATCACCTTTACGAGGGGTGACACATTTGTGCCTGCTACTTTTACCTTGGAGGAACCACCAACCTCTTCATGCAGCAACTGGGGCTCGGAAAGTGGAGTATTTGACTGTAGCCCTGCTGAAGTGAAACCTTCTCAATATGATTATTGCCCTTCAGCCCAGTCATCCACAAAAGGCCAAATATTGCGAGGCAGTAAAATAAAGGTACATATTTGTTTGCATTACCTTATGGTATATATCACAACAACAATTCCTGATTATGATGAGTATCTTTGTGAATAATATGATAGCACGGCAATACAATCTAATTGTAGGAACTATCATTTTACATTTTGCACCAATAATTTCTTTCTGAAGTGGATTTTGGGAAGGATTCCATGTCATAGTAGAATAGTGTTTCTTTCACTGCTCAGTTATTACTGAAATCTGCTTGTGAAATAGTTTAAGGCACCTCTGTAGCAGTTCCCTGGTGACTATTCTAATGGCAAGAATTGGATTTCATCAATGTATTGTGTTAGGCACCTCTGTGTTTGACTCATGACATGGCACCAACGTTTTGCACAAACTTTCTGGTAGTTGCCTCTTCTGTGGTGCTTGTCTCTGAGCTTTAGTCACACCTTCTTATAAATAATACACAAGACCCTCTCTGCTGATCCCATCAAAGAGGAAGAATTAACATGTGGAATAATGAAAATGGCAGGGAGTTTTCTTTGTTCTAACAGGAATAATGAAAATGGTAGGGGGTTTTCTTTGTTTTGGATATGCTAATGGTTCCTTGGTAACTTAAGATTTACATTCTGGAGAGTCAAATGTGGCCTTACTATGTGTGGCAGTATAGTATGTAGCATGACTGCACGAATCCTTATCAGCTTATGTGCCACTTTATTGTGGAGTTGCAATTCTAATACAATATTTTCACATGCATTTAGGTGGAAGAACAGGAAGAATGCAGCAGCATAAGCAATGCAAGGAAGGAACAGGAAAATGATGATCTAAGTCCCCTATCTGTGCTTGAACCAACCTCTCTAAGTGAGAGTTGCTGGTCTTCCGAGTGTTCAGGCGGCAGCAGTGGTAATTCACCTAACATGAATTTCTGCTATTTCTTGAACTGTTGACATTTTTTTACCCCTGAACATTAATCATTTTTACCTCATGACAGGGGATAAGGGTTATTCATCACTTTTTGATGTTAAGAATGCCCAAGGGAATTTCTTGATTAACCCATCATCAGTTGATATTGAGGCAAAAACAACAGACTCAGCCTCTTCCGCTTCAGTAGATACATCAGATATTTCAGATGTCACCCAATGTTCTAAAAGGTCAAGACACACAGAGCTGGAGTACATTGCAGATGTGCTAAGCAATGTCAACTTGTCAACAGATGAACTGGGATCACTCTTTGTCAATCAAGATATATCAGCTTTGGACCCCCTCCTCTTTGAGAAAATGGAGAATATGCATGTGTATACACAAGGGAAGGAGCCTTTTTGCCGTCGAGGGTACAGGCGGCTGTTGTTCGACTGTGTAAATGAATGCCTGGAGACAAGACGCATGACCTACTTCCAGGCAGGATATGCAGCGTGGAGCAAAGGAGCAGGAACGCTGAGCCGGGGCATAGAGGCTGAAGTCTGCAATGAGATCACCAGCTGGAAGAGCATGGGAGACTGGATGGAGGATGAGCTTGTCGACAAGGACATGAGCAGTGGACTGGGCACTTGGGTCGATTTCCGGGTGGAGGAGTTCGAGGCTGGTGAGGAGGTGGAGAGCCACATACTGAGCTCACTGCTTGACGAGGTCATCGGCGACATGGTCGTGAGACGACGGCAGGAGTGTATATTTGTAATTTGAGATGAATCCTGTAGTTGTTGCTCTGTAATTTTGTTTCGTTTTGTTGTTACATATCCCCTATTTATTCTGTCACAGGACATGTTGTTCAAATCAGTGATAAATGTTATTTACCCAATGGGATAGATAGCTCATCGATCGCTTTCAGCTTGATTACTGAATGAGCTTGCCCTGCATGACATGGTTTCTTTAGTTTTTACCTCTGTCATAGGGAACTCTATGGCCGTTTCTACTCGTAATTCAATCAAGACTTCCCTGTGTTTGCTGCAACAATGCATTTACAAGGGAGGAAAAAGAAAGCATTGTGTTGTGCCTCCCACGTTCACGTTGTGATGCGTTGCGATGGACCTGTAAGTGTCAGAATAATGTGGCTGGCCTGCATAAATCGGCGTGGCATTATAGCGCAATCAGATCTTTTCATGGGCTCGCCGACAGGTCAAGTCTGTATGTCAGAATTATTGGAATTCAGTTGGTTTTATTTCTTCAGGTTTGTTGTAGTGTCTCACTGTTGTGTGTTGCTTCAGATATTGTTGGTGTGGTTCAGAGCGTATCTCCCACACTCAGTGTAAGTATCAGTTGATCTTTTACCAGGTCAGAATACAATCATTCAGTGATGTTGCTTATAATTTCTCTAATCACAGATATAAGTCCATAAAAAATGTCTCAAATTAATTCTCTTAAGTTTTGCCATATCTATCTAAACTTTATATTTTTGTGATCTAAATTTAACATAGATTAATGAAACAATATTGGCACTACTAGATTAATGATTTAAAATGATAATAATTTCATAATTTAAAATCTTTTCGATTTAAGATTATTTTTTTATAGATATTGTTTCTAATAAAGAAACTATCTGTTCCTAATTGACTCATTTCATTTGTTGGCAGTGGCAAAACTGTTAGTATTTCTCTTTGGAATGATCTTGCTACTAAGACTGGCCAAGAGGTTTTTGGACATGGTTGACAGTTCTCCCGTCGTTGCGATGAAGAGCCTAAAAGTATCTGATTTCCAAGGTATGTCATCTAATCTCTGTCAATCTTCTTCCTGGAAATAAGTTACTGAAAGTGCTTCGTGATAACTGTGGTGCTGAAATTTGTCTTGTAGGTGTCTCTTTCAACTATAGGCAAAAGTACTCTTGCGATTAATCCAGACCTACCTGAGGCTCAGAATCTTAAATCATGGTAGTACTCTCCTGAATGATGTGAGCTTGTTGTATGTTCTTAATCAGTATAGTATGCTTAGACTCGTACATAATCTGTCAAATAGGTGTGACTCTGAAGGCAAAGATACTTCACTGGCACCAATTGGTGCAGAAATGGGTGCCACACGGGCTGGTGGCTTGAAGTCCATGTATTTTGATAGAGTTTTTCTGTCTCACATCACCAGCGATCCTGCTATGGGCCAGGAAAAGGTACTATCCAAAATATTCACTGAAATATGATAGTACTATTTATATATTTAACGGGGGAATTGCAAATTTGGAGAAGCTCCAATTTGACTTGTTTTGCTTTGCAGCCTGTTTTCTTCAATTTGAATGCCATCATAAGCCACATCAAGCCTGACCAGAATATGTGGTACCGTGCTTGCAAGACCTGCAACAAGAAAGGTGACTGAAGCTTTTGGATCTGGATACTGGTGTGAAGGATGCAAAAAGAATGACTCTGAATGCTCACTGAGGTAAAATCATTAGCAGAAGCCTGCTACTGTTATCTATTTGGTGCCAAATCTGATTGTTTCCCTTCGTCCTTCAGATACATCATGGCCATCAAGGTTTCTGATCCCACTGGGAAGGCATGGGTTTCCGTGTTCAACGTACATGCAGAGAAGATCATAGATCATTGGCTGCAGCGCCGACGAGCTTGATCGGATCAGGAATGAGGTAAATTCTGCAATCTGAGTAGAGCAAATACTCTGGCTTGACAGCATTGAATTTCTGCTGTTTCCTTGTTTGCCTCGTCCCTGATGGTGGGTTCGCCATTGTTGCAGGAGGGGGACGACAGTTGTGTTCTCAAGCTCAAGGAAGCCACCTGGCACTGGCGGAGCTTCATGGAGGCGAAGCTGGGCACCTGCCCCCCTTCTCTCCATGATTTGCCATTATATATTGTATTGTTTTTTCTTTTTGCTCTATAAAATTCTGCTTTTGTGAAACTATGCATGGAGAGAGACAAGTCTGGCTGTAGATAACAAACAAAAAATGATAGAAGAGCCTACATCATATTACTGCTATCTACATCATAATATAAGTACGAAGGTATATATTAATGATATTATATGCATTGCCAGTTCATTTCTTACGTTAATTACTGTTCACTAGTTTTTTTTTTTTCAAATTCGCCCCCCTTTAATTTGTCTCAAGTTCCGCCACTGCCACCTGGGTTCCTCACCTGTTCCGCGTCAGGTTTCTGAATCCACTTTCAGCTTGACTACTGAATGAGCTTGCCCTGCATGACATGGTTTCTGAAGTTTTTACCTCTGTCATACTCTACAGCCATTTCTACTCGTAATTCAGTCCCAAGACTTCCCTGCGTCTGCTGCAACAATGCATTTACAAGGGAGGAAAAGAAAGCATTGTGTTGTGCCTCCCACGTTCACGTTGTGGACTTGTGGTGCGTTGCGATGGACCTGTAACTGTCAGAATAATGTGGCTGGCCTGCATAAACCGGCGTGGCATTATAACGCGACCAGATCTTTTCATGGGCTCGCCGACAGGTCAAGCTGGCGTGGTCGAGTGAGGCCGGGTGGTCTAGTAGGCGCTAGAACCCATCATATACGGAGTATTGTCCTGCATTATTTGCTCAGACTATCAGGAACCTGTCTTGAAAGTGATTTTCGTTAGATGTTCGCGATTTAAGTGTACCTTACTTGCCTACCAGGTGTTCTACTATGAACTTCCTCCACTGACAGTTGCATTGCATGCAATGTCTCTTGTCACACCGGCACAAGTCTCGACAGTTTGCATCTGTTGAGCTAGGAAGGAGTTAGGTGCGTCTGGTGTGCATGCCATGTCCGAAATGGTCACGTCAGGTCAGGATGCGTGATTCTTAATAATCGGTACTTACTGTTCGCAAGTCAGAATGTATGGAAACATGTTTTTTTTTTCCTTCTGAGCTGGCATCGTGGTGCAGTACAAAGGCCTAGTTAGCACGATTGTGTCCACAAGATCACGGATCAGTCCGATTGGTGTGAGGATGATGAGCCCAACTTGTCGGCGAATTGCACTTGCACCTGTGTTAAATTCGTCAGCCGTGGTTAAATTTGTGTGCTACGGCAGGAGATCGTCGGCCAGAAGAGAGCCAAGACGAAAACGCTAGATGGCTGAGTTACATTACATTGTTAAATGGCATCTCCCCAATTGGCCAATTACTAGTAACGAGGGAACGAACAGCCGTGGTTTCCCCTAGCAGAAGGTCTAGGCCGATTTGGCCGACACTGGCAACTGGCATCATGCTTATTGAATATATTTGCGTTCCGTCACTTCCAAAGGTTCCACAGAATGGAGCTGGCGGGAGAAGATGCGTGACCTGATCCTCCCTATAAGCTCCCTGCAGTAAAATAAAAAATCCAATCGGGCCAACCCGCTGACGCCGCCTCACCAGACGGCCCCATGCTGCCCGCCCATCCAGCCATCCCCGATTCCCCGTCCCATCGCCACGCCCAGTCCCAAACCTTCGTTCGTTCCGGACAGTTATCACCGCTCCCATTCCATTCTTCTTCTCCATTTTATAACCTCTCGCCTCCCTCCTGTCTCCAGCCTCCCCTTCCCAGTTCCCACCACCTTCACCACAACCAGGTTAACCCGGGGCGCAAGGAGCACGAACAGTCCACCGGAACAAGCGCAGCCGCAGGCCATGGACGATGACATCGACAGCTCCTGCTCCACCCCGTTCGCCAGCGCGCCGTCCAGCCCGGGACGTCCCCACGCCATCGGTGGCTACTTCTTCAGCGCGCCGGCCAGCCCCATCCACCACCTCCTCCTCTCGGCCTCGTGCTCGGCCTCCGCGACCCCCGGCGCCGGTGGCGGGCGTGGGTGCGCGGGCGACGCGGAGTTCGAGTTCGGCGGGCCTGGCGGGCCCATGATCTCCGCCGACGAGCTCTTCCACAACGGCCAGATCCGGCCGCTCACCCTGCCCCCGCTCCCGGATCTCGACCCCGAAACCGACGACGACGACGACGACTGCGGCGGCCGCGCGGCGCCGACGCGCGGCCGCGACCTCACACCCCGGAGCGCGTCCGTGCACCGCCGCGCGCGGTCCATGTCCCCGCTCCGCAGCGCGTCGCCGCGGCTCAAGCTGATCAATGCGCTCGTCCCGGCGCCGGATCTCGGCCCCGCCCCCGATGCGACCGGGGGGACGCACGGGGGCGAGGCCGCGCCGCCGGTCACCGCCTCGTCCCGCTCGTCCTCGTCCTCCTCCACGTCGTCCTCCTCGTCGGCCGCGTCGTCGTCGGCGCGCGGGTCCCGGCGGTGGGTGTTCATCAGGGACATGCTCCTCCACCGCAGCAAAAGCGAGCCAGGCAGCAGCAGCAGCGCCCACTCACGCGACGGCGCCCCCGGCGCCCCGCCCGCCGCCGGCGCGAACAAGCCCGAGCGAGCCTGGCCGTTCTCGCCGGCCTGGGTAGCCAGGGACAGGCTCGCCGCGAGGCTCCGCCCCTCTCGCGCGCCGCCAGCGACGGAGGCCACCGCTGGCGGTCCCGGCGGCGAGCATGCGGCCCGGCCGCGGGCGCAGGGCAGGGGCCGCCGGCGACGTTCCACTACGGTGGCGGCGGCGCACGAGAGGCTGTACGCGGCGCCGAACCGCGCGCAGGCGGAGGAGATGCGGCGGCGCACGTTCCTTCCCTACCGGCAGGGCCTCCTGGGCTGCCTGGGCTTCAGCTCCCGCGGCTACGGCGCGCTCCACGGGCTGACCAAAACCCTCAACCCCGTATTCTCCCGGTGAAAAAGTCGCCGTCAAAAGGCTCCCAGAAAAAAAAATCGAAAGAAAATCAGAGATCAGACCAGGAGCTTGAGAAAAAAGGTGTTGGGCCGACTTGATTAGCCACCTGTTCGTCGTGTTCATGTAATGTGTGCGAGGATTTTTATCTTGTTGTTTGTATATAGGCGGTCTAGCAGTGTCAGTGTTGAGTTCGGAGTGGAAGGTAGTTTGCCGATGGTCACGTCAAGCAGAGCATGTATCTGAGGATAGAGATGAAGACATGCAATGCAATCGATAAATATGGCGCGAAAACAGTCGCTGGCGCCTTTTCTGTGTGCTGTGCTGTGCTGTGCGTGCTAGTGTGCCCAAGTATAAAGCGTGTACTGCTGCAGCATCTTGGAAGCAATCTCACTACAACAGATCTGTAGTACGTACTCCAGTACGTATCGCTCCTTCAGCTCGTAGTTACGTCCACGTTACCAATACCACGTAGCAACAAGGTAAAGGTATCCAGCTTAGCTGATGAAGCTCCTTGTGTCCGACGGGCAACACGTCGTAATATACGTGTATTTTACTGGGGCTGGTGTACTCCGTACTGGTAGTAGCTCTTTTCTTGCTGGGCGTGGCGTAGTTGCGCAGAGACCTTTTCTTTTCCTGCTCGAGAGGCGTACGGTACGAGCACTGCAACCGTCTTTGCACTTGCACCTCCTTTACGCCGCCCCCGCTTTTCGGATCCGGTACGGTACGAACAAAAAGATAGGCACACGTAGCGTAGTCCTCCTTTCTTTGGGTTCTTCCTCAACAATCACAGACACAGGCACGACGCCATCGGCATCGACAGGAAGATGATCCGGTATCATTCACTCGCGTTTCCCGTCGTCAAGGCTCAAGATGGATCATCGATCGGACGTCGATACCAGTAGATCCGGTGAGCGGAAAACCGGACTATCTGCGCTCGGATCGCAAGCACTGCAGTGCAGCATCGGCATGGGCATGGCGCCGCGCCGCCGCCGGTGCGGCAGTGCGGCGAGCTGGTGCGGGAGCTGGGCACGGATGGTCCGTGCATAAATAAATGTGCAGGCACATGGGCGGAGCCGCGGAGGGGCCTCGCGTGCGCACGTGCTGTGTCGGGCTCGGGTCATCGGGTGGTGGTGGTGGCCGCCTCGTCCTCCGCTCTCTGCCCGCATCATTGGGGACGTTTCGAGATCCGGGACACGCGTGCGGACAAAAACGGACACGCCCCCACGGCGCCACCGCCTCGGCACGTCGATGCCGCACAGCGTTGTCTGCTCGCTGCAATCCCAGTCCCAGCGGACATAAAGGTAAGACCCAGCAAGTGATTCTATATAATTTGATTAGTTCAATCTAAAAAATAATATTATGTGACGTCATTGAATCAGTTACTCCACTAAACCTCATTTATTTCTCCTTAGCTATTTCTTTTAAAATAGAAAAAAATCGTAACAACTAAACCAAGTATCATAATTAAAATCCAATTGCACCATGGTATTCCTCGCAATAAACTCTTCAAAATAAGACGTCACATAGATATATTTCGATAACTTTTTTGCAAACATTTAAACGGCCGTTCCTAAGAAAAACCTAGCAAAACTGCCGTTTCTAAGCAAAAACCTAGCAAAACTGCATATCACATGGATTACACGTGGTCCTCCGAAACATGCATGATTTTACGAAGGAAAACTCCTAGAACTTTTAGGAAGAGGGATGACCCTCAGGTATAGTAGGGGTGAAGGATTCGGCTGGATGAGGTTAGCCTCCCGTACTGGCCGATCCTATAGGTTAGTGACCGTGTTTTATTTGATAACCGTTTCTAAGCAAAAGGCCGTTTCTAAGAAAAACCTAACAAAACTACATATCATATGGATTACATGTGGTCCTCCGAAACATGCATGATTTTGTGAAGGAAAACTTTTAAAACTTTTGGGAGGAGGGTTGACCCTCATGTATAGTAGGAGTGAGGGGTTCTGGTGGATGAGATTAGCCTCCCGTACTGGCCGATCCTATAGGTTAGTGATCGTGTTTTCTTTGATAATTGTTTCTAAGCAAAAGCCCGTTTCTAAGCAAAAACCTAGCAAAACTACATATCACATGGATTATATGTGGTCCTCCGAAACATGCATGATTTTGTGAAGGAAAACTCCTAAAATTTTTGGGAGGGGGGATGACCCTCAGGTATAGTAGGGGTGAGGGGTGAGGGTGGATGAGATTAGCCTCTCGTACTGGTCGATCCTATAGGTTAGTGACCGTGTTTTCTTTGATATGTTTTTGTTGTCTTTAGTTACACCTCTAGCAAAAAAAAAACTAAATCTGTTCTTTTCTTATATCGCATATATACTTATGTACCTATTTCTCCTAACTCAATTCAAATTACTCTTGCATTCCCGCAGCAACGCACGGGGAATTCACCTAGTAACCAAGTGTGCCAAGTCATAACAAATATAGCTAGAAAATTTGGAACTATATTTTATCAAATCTAAACACATTTTTCTTATCTGTGGCATGTGAAGTATTCCAAAAATTCCTTCAGAAATCCTGTGATGCAAATGAGCCCTTATCAATATTTAGATGTCAATCATTTTCCAACTTAGTCAAAAACTTGCATAAGCTGAAGTGTGGCAATGTGGCATTGGGTTAAGCCAAACACCCCCTATAAAAAGCACCTTCCTCTAAGCCAGTACTATTAGATGTCACGTGCAATGGAAAGAGGCCAAAAACTTTTAAGCTAGCGGGAAGACAATAGCTAAACTCTTCATGTGGGTGACATACCTCTTATATCTCTAGAAGAGAAAATATATGTGTATATAAAAAAACACATTACACATGAGGCATATATTATGATATGGAATCTAAAAGTTGATACCTAACTCTTTTATATATTGGAAGTGCTCTAAACATACACCAATCTAGATTCGCACCTGAGCATTATTACATGTGTACGCGCTGCCTTTCATATTTGCTGATATGTGGTAGAAGCATGAGAAACTTTAAAAAAACTCAGTCACTTGAAAATTTTTACTCATATGTAAAATTTCAAATGCAAGCTCAAGCTAAAAACTCCATATACCTGTGCACTATATGATGGGCAAGCAACTATCCGTATTAAACTTTTTTCTTTATAGTAAATGGTTAATTTTTCCAGAAAAGCCATGGGTGAGACAATCGCTGAGCATATATTAATACAGATGAAAAGCAACATACAACAACATATACCACATAATAAAAACAAAACACTCACAATACAAGCAACAACTTGACACTACCACAACAAAACAAAATCTACTAAACCATCAAAGCACCGGCAGACAGACACCATCAAACACGGTGTAGCAAACAAATGAAGAGTTTGAGAAGGGGGGTTTCTCAATAGCAAAGCCTCTAAGGTAACAACATTCACAAATGCCACCAATGCCAAACATAGAATCGAGTTTTTTCAACCCAACCCTAGGAGGCAAGGTACCTCACGATAACGCCACCTTCAACAAGGACCGTGGCGCCAAGGTGTCACCATTGCTGGCCACGATTCAGACCCGGGTTGGGCATTCGTCTGAAAGTCCCTCATCTCCAAAACCATCGCACCCAAGCACCACGTGGGAAGCTGCCGCTAGCAGGAGATCACTGTTGTGCTGACAATCGTTGTGTTTAGTGGAGCTAAAGCCTTTTTAGCTACAATAACAAAACAATTAGCAATATCATAGTGGGCATGCCCTATACAAAAATATATCGGACTATTTAGAGGCACGTAGAGCAGGCTTGTCAAAAAATATGGTTAATGTTGGTCGGGGTTAGGGTGTTGATGGTAGGGTTTTTCCTTAGCAATTGGAAATGGCAGTCTTGTCCCTCGTTCTGAGAATGCGTTTCAGGAACAATTTTGTTTCTTGTTCCGGGCTTATTTCGGAAACAATTACGTGCAAATCTGTTTTGTAAAACGGAAATGCTCTAACCCGAGTGTCCAATGTTCGGACGCTCCATCCACTCTCTGCAAAACCTGCGTCGTGCCCACGCGCCCTTTGCGCCACCGCCGCCCGTGCTGTCCCACCCAGTCCTCTGTGTGTTGCCGCCCAACTACGCGTTGACGGCGAGCTCCGTACCAACGGCGAGCACACCGAAGACCTCCACGTGCCACCCACCCGCCCTCTACGTGCATCACCACTCGTGCCGCCCCCACACTCGCCCTCTGTGCACCGCCGCCCAGCCCCGTGCTGCCGGTGAGCTCCGCGCCGTCGACGAGCACACCAGTGACCTCCACGCCCCGACAAGCCTCTATCCGCCGAAACAGCAAGGAGATGTTTACGCTGAAAGAGCATGTTGCAAATGTATGTTCCAAGTGTTTTTGGTGTTTTCAGAGGTATGTTACAAGTGTTTTAAATTAATATTGCAAAAGTAGATCGAGATGTTTCAAAAGTGGATCGGGATGTTGCACATGTTGCAATGGCTATACACGTATGTTCCAAATGTTTCAGATGTATGTTGCAAGTGTTTTTATTTGGATGTTGCAAAAGTAGATCTAGATTTTACATATACATGCATGTTGCAAGCGTATGTTTCTAGTGTTTTAGGTGTTTCATACGTCTGTTGCAAGTGTTTCATCTGGATGTTGCATATGTTTGCAATGGCCTTCAAGTGCTTTCTAGGTGTTTTGCAAGTGTTTTCAGATGTATGTTGCAAGTGTTTCATCTGAACGTTGCATATGTTTGCAATGGCCTTCAAGGGCTTTCTAGGTGTTTTGCAAGTGTTTCAGACGTATGTTGCAGGTGTTTCAGCTGTTTTCGAATGTATGTTGCAAGTTTTTCATCTGGGTGTTGCAAAAGTGGACCCACCTCTCGCAGCCACCTGCTGCAGTTGCTGGGTGACGTCCACGTGGAGCGGGCTCGCTGATGGGGCGTCGTCGAGCGGGCGCAGAGAAACCGAGTGTAGGTGCGGGGTGCTACGTGGTGGGGCGCGCGGAAAATAGGCGGCGCAGGTTCCTTCTCTTGCACGTGGGCACTGTCCGATGCTAGCGCCCCGGTTCGGACGTCCGGGTGCTAGCAAGTCTGATTGTAAAAAGGTTCTAGAAATAATGTAGTAAAGTACCACTTTCTCGTCCCTATCGTTCCCGAGATCGTAGATGCTAAGGATTGTACGAAGCGTTGTCAAGTCATATATTATCTACTCGACTAATCAAAGAGCTCATAATTTGAGGGCCTGTTTGGAACAAGAGGATGACAAACTCCTTTCCTCAGGAACGGCTTCATTCTGTGTACAGAATGCAGGAAATAAAACATCCCAGACTTGTTGGTTTTTGTTCCTTCAGGAAATACCGAAACCTGCATACACTTTATTGTTGTCTTTGTGTGTGCCATCGACAATAAACTATCTTCTTTGCTCATGTTGATGTAGATCTGCAATTGTATCATGTGGTCGCCTATCTAGTGCATGAATACTTGTGCTCCTTTGCGAATTCCTGCAATCCAAACATCAGTTCATGTGTATTTCTATGGTTTTCCTTTTCTCTGTTTTAATAAGAACTCCACATCTAATTGCTGTTTTTTTTTCTATTCCTTTATTTGCATTCCTTCGATCCAAACATGCCCCTATGAGAGTGTGCATTGTCTTTTCCCTTCAAAACGGTACAAGTACATGCATATATATGCCAGTTAACATCAGAAGCAAACATATATTGAAGTATTATTCATTCAACGGGTTACGTAGCAGTCTGTAGCTGACAACGAGTTTATTTGTCTGCGATACGATGCATACAATGCACCTCAGAGTAGCAACACCAACCGAAGCCGAAGCAATGGCCCCTGGAACAGCATGTTGATGAGCTTGTCGCTATCCGCGTTGCGATCAATGCCAAGTGACAAATTTTCATGATGACATTCAGCAGTCAGGGCCGGTGAGCGATCCAACAATTCGATGGTCCATCAGCATCAGACGATGGCGCCCAAATAATGATTCTCGTTTCGCACGAACAAACGCGCACATTAGCCAGCGACACACCGAGAAGCAAGCCGCTGCTACATCATCTATCGACCATGCATGATCATCCATGACCATCGATATCGATGTGTGAAGGCAAATAAAGCATGCACGGACGACGCTTTGGTTGAGGAGGTGAGACGTCATGGATAGATCAGGACTCATTCATGTGGAAGCATGTGATGGCTCTCCGCAAGCTGACAAGCGCGTGGTGGCAGTGGCACTGGGCACTGCTGCCGCTGCCGCTGCCGCTGCTGCAGCGGCGATTGGTCCCGGCTCTCGTACGCAGTAGGCACGCACAATTATTTTGCCATCTGAAGAGATGCATGCAATGCAACGGCAGCGAGCGAGTACATCTTGGCTAGATCGATCGATGGCCAAATAATTGCGCAAGGGAGCAGCCGACACATGGATGGCGAGAAAAAGTTGAGCAGGCAACAAACCGTAGGTTGAGCGAGCTCATCATCGTCTGCCTTGCCACACCTCGCTTTCGATCGAGCCTATTCAGACGCCGCACCTGCTTTTTCATAGCGACTATTGGGCAGGGGGAGAATGCACCGTGGCAAATCAACTGACAGACGCAGATCTCGGCAGGCATGTCCTAGGGCACTATGGGTACACCGATCTGCAGCGCCAGATGGTAACGGCGGCAGCGACAGATTGCCACCACCACCCGTTTTCTGAGAAATCTGACGCCAGGAAGACTCGGAGGAAGAGGTTTCGATTGGGAAGCCTGCCGTGCTGGAGGCGAAGCCAGCCACACATACATCAATCGCGCGATCCAAACGGCCGATCGGTCTGCCCCGGCCGTGCCGGGCAAGCGGCGACTGTTGGCTACCGCGGTCGCACAGCCGCGGACACTGACCGGCCACCGAACGCCGCCCGGAATACAAGGCCGGCAGTTCGCGCGGAGTTGGGTTGGATCGGCCCAGCTGGCGGTGTGTAGTGCGGAGCGAGACCTGACGGGACGGGAGAAGGTGCCTGATCGGCCAGAGCCGTCGTAGCTTGGAATGCCGCTGTGACTGTGATCCGCGACACCTCCTTTCATTTACCAGTCGTCGTGTGTCCCGTGCTGCTGCTGGTGCTTGATATGATCATCGTCAGGGACTCGGCCACTCAGGGCAGCGAGCGAGCGGTGGTGGGTTGACTAAAGGCAAATAAGTGAAGAGCCTGTTTAGTTCTAAAAAGAAACCTAAAAAGTACTATAGTACCTGTCACATCAAATCTTACGACACATGCATAGAGTACTAAATGTAGACGAAAGAAAAAACTAATTACACAGTTTAATTGTAAATCACGAGACAAATCTTTTGAGCCTAATTAGTCCATGATCGGACACAAATTGTCAAAAAAAAAATATGCTACAGTAGCCGAAAAAAAACTTCAGCAACTAAACAGGTCGGAAGTGCTTGGTGAATGGTTACCCACGTCTGACCGCGAACGCGTTGGCGAGATGCACTGTGACTCTGTGGGACGGTACGGAGAGGCCAAGGCGGATTTCGTGTGAGGATGTGAAGAACACATTGGGCATGTCCACTTGTCCAGCATCTGATGTTCCGATCTGACAGCTAGCACTAGAGGTTTATATGTATTCCTAATCAGAAGGAGAGGATCTTATGAGAGGGACAAATCCGCTGAGCAGAGCTTATCCGGTTGTACGCAGTACATGCGCACACGGTGTTAGAATGATCTCTCCTCTAATAAGCCCAACGACTCATTAGCCCTTTGATCCGCGCCCTGATCGGGGGCGCCCAGCCCAACAATGGCTGGTGGGCCCCTGTCGCACAGCGCTATATAAAGGAGGTGGGGAGCCGGGGCTCGAGTCACGAGGTTCACCTGAGCCGCCTTTCCCCACCTACAACCCTATCCGATCTCGAGGGTCGCGCTGTGAGCGACGGGAAGCACCGCCGTCGTCACTGCACCGCGCTCCCCTCCTTCGACCGTCGCTGCCAGTGAGCAGAGCATCACCAGCGAACGAGATGGCCGCCTCCAGATCGAACTCCACCGCACCCGTTCCCACAGATGGTTTGCACCACCTCACTTCTTTCTCTCTCTCTTCCTCTCTCACGGTTCTAGTAGATCTCATATTAGGACATCACGTGTATCACGAAATACAAAGATCCACCCCACTGATCTACTACTATTCGATCCAAATAGTACAACAATGGTATCGGAGCCTATCTAGTATGTAGACCTAGTTTTGGGGAAAAGAAAGAAACGAAAAAAACCGATTTTTAATCGGAATAGTACACTACCCGAAACCCTAACCCTAGATGGGAAATCGAAGAAAGAAAGAAAAGCGAGGGGAGTGACCTACCCGGGCTCTCCACTCCACCACTGCTATCACCGCCGGTGACTTGGACGCCGGCGTGCGGGACAGAAACCGAACCACCACGCGGCCTCGGGCTCAAAGGGCACCGCCGAACAGCCCTTCGACGGCGGCGCGCCCACTCCGGGTGGACGCGCTCATCGGCGAAGGGGCGCACGGCGGCGCCGAACTTGGCCGCCGGTGCTGCTGCTTTTCCCTTTTGGGCGGCACTGAGAGAGAGGCTTTTACCTGTGTACCCTTAAAAAAGATGTCACACTCCTGCGTACCCCTCAAAAGTTGGTCGTCACCTACGTGCCCTCGCTCAAACTTTTCTTTTCCCTCACGCCATTCCGTCAGCATTTGCTCCTAACGGTGGGTAACGGCTCTGGAGAATGACTCAGTTGCCCTTGGGCTTGTATGGGCGTCTGAACTTTTTCGTTTCCCCTGTGCCATTGCCAGGCCAATTGGCTTTGGCGCCAGAGACGCCGCTGTTGGCGCCAAAGAGACGCCGCGGTATGTACGAACAGGGCCTATGACTTCGAGGGGCCCAAATACTCTGTCAGCTACCAGCCATTAGTACCGTAGCTTTTTGTTTGTATTTGATAAAAATTGTCCAAACATTGACTAATTAGGCTCAAAACGTTCGTCTCGCAAAGTATAACCAAACTGTGCAATTAATTTTTGATTTCATCTAGTATAACCAAACTGTGCAATTAGTTTTTGATTTCATCTACATTTAGTACTCCATGCATATGCCGCCATTTTGATGTGATGGGAAATCTTCTTTTTGCATAGTGAATTTAGACCCAAAATCTGAGAACTAAACATGGCCTCCATATGAGTCAGTACAAACCAGGACCTGTACGCGTAGAGCTGGTGACTACTTTACCTAATGCTTAATTTGGGTCTGTCTAATGCTTAATTGAATATATAGATAAAAATATTAATGCTCATGATATCAAACAAGCATATTATGAAAAATAGAAAAAACTAGAATTCCACTACCTTTGTCCACAAATAAATGCAATTCTCGCATTTAGAGAAGTCAAACGATTTTAACTTTAACTAAAATTATATAAAAATATACTTGTACTCATAAAACAAAATAAGTACCATTAGATCCGTTATAAAATATATTTTTATAATAAATTTAGTTGGAGACATAAATACTAAAATAGATAGTACTATGAAAATATCAGTTGGAATTTAAAATTTCTACAGATTAAAAGGGTGACCTACTTATTCTGTAGCATCGCTTATGTAGTTGTTCTCTGTAACTGTTTTGACTGAACTGAGTGCTATTTGAGTGATTCTCCATCTAGTAAAAACTATCTGATCTAATGTATCTATAAAATACTAATCTTTCTTTGGTAAATACTATATAGGTACTCTGATAGGTCACTATATAGGTACCTTGATAGGTCAATAAAAAAGTATAAAATATTACTAAATAAACTTAAATTACAGACAAAAGGTAAAGAGCAAATAATGGGGAGAGATTGAGAGAGAGGCTCGGGTGAGACTGAAGGAGATGCGGCCTAAGAGCGAGACTAATAATTTCGCCAGCTGAAGGCTGTAACACAGTGCCATGTCATATACAGCCAACAATACAGTCAACTAGTATTATAGGTCGGCTGTTTGAATAGCTCTACTAGCCTGATAATTATTTAATCCTTTTATTGTACGCTGCACCGGATTGGATAAGAGAAAGCAAAGGGGCTTTTTTCTTGTAACATGTGCTGCAGCCGGCGAAGAGCTTAACGCCTGCTCCACCTTCTCTTCTGACATGGCTGCTTTTGTATGACGTGGATGTCATTTCGCCGGCTGAAAAACGCTTAGTATACTTGCTTTGATATGTCAGTGACCCAGAGGGCAAGGAGGACATTTTTCCAGCCCAGTCCCACATGTCAGAGCCGCCAAACGGCCAAAATCTAACAGAATGCCGACGGAATGGCGTGAGGGAAAAGAAAAGTTCGAGCGAGGGCACGTAGGTGACGACCAACTTTTGAGGGGGTACGCAGGAGTGTGACATCTTTTTTAAGGGTACACAGGTAAAAGCCTCACTGAGAGAACGGAAAGAGAAAGGGAAAAGAGAATAGACCGAGGGGGAGCCGCGCAGACGCCGAGGCTCGCGCAGACGCTGAGGCATGCGCGGGCACCGAGGCTCAACGGCGCGTCTCCCTGCGTGCCCTAGCGGCTGCGTTCGGTGGACAAATGGAGAAGAAAGGAAATGAGATAGGGTTTGGGCGAACGGCTGCCTCAGGCGGTTTTTGTTCCTCCGATGCGCACGCGTGGCCGTCGGATGGAGCAACCTTAAGATCAACGGCCGAGAGCGCGTCCCGGGCGTCTCGGGCCAGATCAAGCCCAGGCGGGGCACCGGATTGCCGGCCCAGGCCCAGGTTGCGGCCTGGGCGCGGCCGCGAGCGCGCGTGTGCTTTGAGAAGGCCTCGCTGGCCCGCCTTGAAGCAAGTTTTGCTGGGCCGCAAGATGGTCTGAGAAGAATAAATAATAATAATAAAAAAGAGCGGGCGTAAACTGGGCCGCGCTGGGCCATTCTCCAGCGCGCGCACTGCTGCTCGGCCAAGTGGGCCAAGTGGGCCGTTTTGCTGCGGTGGGCTGCACTGCTGCTCCAGCGAACAAGCCATGGGCCAAAATGAAAACTATAATCATTTTTCTCATTTTTTATTTTTCCAGAAACAATGTTAATGCATTTTTGAATGTTTTGATTTGAATTTTGATGTTAGATCTCTGAATAAATTTTGTCCAACGATAAATTTTCGGAGAACAGTACAGTATTTTTCATGTTTCTGGAAAAATAATTATGTGAATATTTATGTTTTTCCGCTGTGTACTTAAAGATGTAATTCCATTATTAAATTCGAACCAATGGAAAAATTTATTTTTGAAAAATAGATAAATTTTGAACTGATTATAATATTGTTATTATTCCGACCAACGTTGATTAATAGCAGTATTATGATGATATTATGTTTTTTTTACATGCATTAATTCTATTTCTGTCCAACGGTGATCTAGAATTAGTGCAAAAAGGATGATTTTGTATGTTTTAATTTTGACCAACGTTGAAACTAAAACATGCAATTATTCATGTTATAATTATGTTCTCACTTTATATGACTTATATTTTCAGGAGGTTACTCTTTGATGGGGTTTATCAAAGATATTCCACCACTCAAAGGTGACAATTACACTGAATGGAAAAAGAAAATTGACCTCACTTTTGTTTTGGCTGAGGTGGACTGGGTGGTCACCACACCATACCCCAGTGAACCTGTGGCACCGGTGAGGGAGGCCAATGAGTCTGATGCTGAATGGCAGAAGAAAGAGAGGGACCATGCTCCCGTACAGATGGCATATGACCTACAAAAGCAAAAGTGGGTCAATGCCAATAAAAAGTGTGTTGCTGTCATAAAGAACACGATTGAGCCCACCATAATGGGCTCAATCCAAGAGTGTGACACTGTCACCGAATACTTGAAAAGGATAAAGAGTCAGTTCTATGGCTCTTTAAAGACATGCTACTCAGCTGATAAAGCAGCTGGTGACAGAAAAATACACTGGAGGTGGTCATGGCAATGGCATTAGAGAGCACATATCAAAGATGAATCATTTGAACAACAAGCTAAAATCAATGGACCTGGCTCTTACAGAAGAGTTTCTTGTCCATCTGATTTTTGCTTCTTTACCAAAAAAGTTTGACACTTTTGTTGTCAACTACAACATTCAGCCCGAGAAATGGGATTTAGAACGTTGTATGGCGATGTGTGCACAAGAGGAAGAGAGGATAAAGGCCGCCAATAGTGGTACTCTCAGTTTTGTTAAAGATAACAAAAGAAAGAATTTCAATGCCAATGCCAACTCTCCCTCAAAGCCAAAGGGCAAAGGTCCCATGCAGCATCAGCCTCAGCAGAACAAATTTGTAGTGAACAAAGATCAGTGTCTTCACTGCAAGAAGACGGGACATTACAAGAAAGATTATCCCGATTTCCTAAAGATGATCATGGCAAAGCAAGGTGAGAACATGATTACGTTTATAAATGAATCCCTGTATGTACAGTATTCGAAATCTACTTGGTGGATTGACTCAGGAGCAACTGTTCATGTTGCTAATTCTTTACAGGGATTCTGTTCGACGAGAACTACGCAAAGAAGCGAAAGGCACGTTAAAGTCGCAAATAGAGTCCAAGCAGATGTCGAAGCTGTTGGCGATGTCTCCTTGGAGCTTGCTGATGGATTTATTCTTTTGTTAAGAGATGTTTTATTTGTTCCGTCATTACAAAGAAACTTGATTAGTGTGTCATGTTTGGACAACGATGGATTTGATTGCCATTTTGGAGATGGCAAATGTGAAATATTATGTAATAATGAATGTGTTGGCCTTGCTTTTTAAAAGCAAGATCTTTATTTGTTATCACTTTATGAAAATGTGAATTCCATATGTGATGTGAATGATAATGTATTCTCGTTTGTGAACGCGAATAGAAAACGAAAGAGAACTCAAGATGCGTCGTCGAAATTATGACACTGTCGTTTAGGCCATATTTCGAGGGGGAGAATAGAGAGACTAGTTAAGAATGATATTCTTCCTCCATTAGAGTTCTCAGACTTTGAACAGTGTAGAGAATGTATTAAAGGAAAATACACAAAGAAAATTAAATAGGATGCTAAACGAAGCACAGGAATTCTACAGATTATTCACACAGACATCTGTGGTCCTTTTCCTGTAAAAAGTGTGGATGGTTTTGACTCATTCATAACATTCACAGATGACTACTCCCGTTATGGTTACATTTATCCAATTAAAGAAAGAAATGAAGCGTTGAATAAATTTAAAATATTTAAGGTTGAAGTTAAAAATCAGCATAATTTAAAAATTAAAGTGGTCCGGTCTAATCGTGGTGGGGAGTACTACGGTCGGCATACCCCATATGGCCAAGTTTCTGAACCCTTTGCAAGGTTTCTACAGGAGAATGGCATAGTAGCCCAGTATTCTACACCGGGCGAACCTCAGCAGAACGGAGTAGCTGAAAGGCGCAACCGTACCTTAATGGGTATGGTGCGTAGTATGATGAGTTACTCTGACTTGCCATTGAGTCTATGGATGGAGACGTTAAAAACCGTCATTCATATTCTAAATAGAGTACCAAGTAAAGCGGTGCCCAAAACACCATACGAATTGTGGACAGGAAGAGAACCCTCACTAAAACACTTATGTGTGTGGGGGAGTCCTGCTGAGACAAAAGTGTTTAACCCAAATATTGGGAAGTTAGATCCCAAAACAGTTAGCTGCCATTTCATTGGCTATCCTGAAAAGTCAAAAGGTTTTCATTTCTACTGCTCAGACAGATATACAAAATTTGTAGAAATGAGACACGCTGTTATCTTAGAGGATGAAATGATGAGGGGGAGCATGGTGGCTCGAGAAATTGTTCTTGAGGAGAAGCGGGTATGTGTGCCCACTCCGATGATTCAGGAACCATTCTTTGAACTACCTGTTCTTGTTGCTCCAACAGTGCCAGATACTGTAGTGCCAACACCTGTTGTCAGTTCTCCTGTGGTGACAGTAAATAATGATGAGGAACCTGTCCTTCAGGAACCTATACAAACTGATGCCACAGATGAGGGGGAGCAACAATAGCCCCAAACAGAAGATGTGCCAAATATGGAGGCCCCGAGAAGATCCCAAAGAGTTAGAAGATCAGCTATACCTGATGATTATGAGATGTATAACACTGAAGAATTTCAAATGGAGGGTGATCCCACTTCATTTGAAGAAGCCATGAGAAGCGATAATTCATCCAAGTGCCTTGAGACCATGGAAGATGAAATAAAGTCAATGAGTACCAACAAAGTTTAGGACTTAGAACCTATTCCTAAAGGAGCCAAGACAGTAGGCTTTAAATGGGTCTACAAGACAAAACGTGACTCCCAAGGGAATATTGAAAGATTTAAAGCGCGACTTGTGGCAAAAGGTTTCACGCAAAGAGAAGGGATGGATTACAATGAGACGTTTTCTCCAGTCTCATGTAAGGATTCCTTCAGAATTATAATGGCATTAGTGGCATACAATAATTTAGAATTACTTCAGATGGATGTAAAAACGGCATTCCTGAATGGGGATCTGGAGGAAAATTTTTATATGGCACAACCGAAAGGTTTTGTCGTAGAAGGAAAAGAACGAATGGGATGCCGCTTAAAGAAATCAATTTATGGGTTGAAGCAAGCTTCAAGACAGTGGTACTTGAAGTTTGACAGAACAATAAAGAATTTTAGGTTTAAAGAAAATATTGAGGATAATTGTGTCTATGCAAAGTTTAAGAATGGAAGGTATATCTTCCTAATCCTGTATGTAGATGATATCTTACTTTCTAGTAGTGATGTCCATCTACTACTGGAGACAAAGAAGTTTTTATCTTCAAAATTTGATATGAAAGATCTTGGTGAAGCTTCATTTGTTTTGGGCATAGAGATTCACCGAGATAGAAGTAAAGAGGTATTAGGACTATCACAAAAGACATACATAGAAAAAGTTTTAAAGAAATTCAGTATGCATAAATATAGTGCCTCACCTGCACCCATGGTCAAGGGCGACAGATATGGGGATTTTCAATGCCCTAGGAACCAATACGAGCTCGATCAAATGAAAGTGATTCCATATGCTTCTGCTGTCGGAAGCCTACAATATGCTCAAGTGTGCACGCGCCCTGACTTAGCTTTTGTTACCAGGTTGCTTGGCAGATTTCAAAGTAATCCCAGAATTGAACACTGGAAATTGGTAAAGAAAGTCTTGCGATATTTGCAAGGTTCGAAAGGTCTCATGTTGACATACAGAAAATCAGATTCTCTCCAGATAGTGGGGTATTCGGATTCTGATTATACGGGAGATGATAGAAAATCCACGTCAAGATATGTATTCACTCTCGCAGGAGGAGCAATTTCATGGAAAAGCTCGAAACAAACCGTCACTACATCGTCCACAATGTATGCCGAGTTTGTAGCGTGTTATGAGGCAACGAGGCAGGTGAACTGGCTAAAAAAGTTTATACCCGGTTTGAAGGTGGTCGACAGCATACATAAACCATTAAAGTTATACTGCGATAATAATCTAGCAGTACAGTACGCTCACAACAATAAGTCAAGTGGTGCTGCCAAACACATTGACATAAAGTATTATGTTGTGAAGGATAAAGTCCGGGATCAAATTATAAATCTTGAGCATATAAGCACTGAAAAGATGCTCGCGGATCCGCTTACAAAAGGCTTACCACCCAACGTGTTCAGAGAACATGTAGCCGGCATGAGTTTAAGGGAAAGCCTATGACTCCTGGACTATAATAAAGGGTCCAAAAGTTAAAGTAACTGTTTCGGATCAGAGATGTGCATTGTAGCTGTCAAATCTATCGGCGATTGATCATGACGATGAAACATATTCTATGCACGTATTTGTGATGAAACGGTAAAGTTAAAAGCATTGAAGTCAAAGATAAAAGGTTAAAGTATAAGTGAGATCAAGGAGGAGAATGTTAGAATGATCTCTCCTCTAATAAGCCCAACGGCTCATTAGGCCTTTGATCCGCGCCCTGATCGGGGGCGCCCAGCCCAACAATGGCTGGTGGGCCCCGTCGCGCAGCGCTATATAAAGGAGGTGGGGAGCCAGGGCTCGAGTCACGAGGTTCACCTGAGCCGTCTTTCCTCACCTACAACCCTATCCGATCTCGAGGGTCGCGCTGTGAGCGAAGGGAAGCACCGCCGCCGTCACTGCACCGCGCTCCCCTCCTCCGACCGTCGCTGCCAGTGAGCAGAGCATCACCAGCGAACGAGATGGCCGCCTCCGGATCGAACTCCACCGCACCCGTTCCCACAGATGGTTTGCACCACCTCACTTCTTTCTCTCTCTCTTCCTCTCTCACGGTTCTAGTAGATCTCATATTAGAACATCATGTGTATCACGAAATACAAAGATCCACCCCACTCATCTACTACCAACCTGCTCCAACCTTTTTCGCGTCGACACGGAACCATGTGTCCATGTGAGATGGACGCAGGCCACAGCCCTGTTCAGTGCGGCGGCCTCATGTTCGCTTGGCTGAAAAGATATAGCTGAAAGTACTGTTCGTTAATTTGCTGTAAGAGAAAAATATTGTTCGTTGACTGAAAAAATACGGTTTATAAGAAAAGCTAACATGAACACGCAGTTATTAATGCCTGCGCCCGGCAGGAGTGCTCGACTGCTCGTGCTGTGTCATTGCTTCGTGTCGGCTACCCCCTTTACTTGATCCAAGGGCCTGTTTAGATCTTAAAAATTTTTCTAAAAATTTTCAGATTTCCTGTCACATCAATATTTGGACACATGTATGAAACATTAAATGTAGATAAAAAATAAAACTAATTACACAGTTTAGCTGTAAATCACGAGACGAATCTTTTAAGCCTAGTTAGTCCATGATTGGATACTAATTATCAAATAACAACGAAAATGCTACAGTCAGCCACAGTGATTTTTTGTAAAAATTTTTGCGAACTAAACAGGCCCAAGGAGGAATGAGCTCACTGCTCACGAGCCAGATGCCTGCTTGTAACAGTTATAAAATGTCTAGTAGAGCAGTGAAAGTTCGGCTCGTTCCTTCAGCCGATGCGATGAATCTCAGGCATTCAGCTTCGAGACAGTGCAGCGTTGCTCATTCGCTAGCTCTGTCAAGGGGTCTTCGGCTCTTCGCATACAGTACATTCTTCCAACGAGGAGATTGTTCAGCACTCAGATCACAAGGAACATTTTCATGCTTGTTCACGAAGCCAAAGCACACACTGCCAAACCCGCCTCCCTACAGGCTACAGCAATGTCTACTGCTGCGCTTTTATTGGCCTTCTTCACTTCACTGAGAGATGGACAAGCACCTGGTTACACTACCCTTAGACTGTCTCCAACAAATGGAACCCATATCCATAATAGGTTACGTACAGTGGTTTAGGTACCAAAAACAACGTCCAACAGAGCACCCAAACCGGAGATGCATTTTGCGTAGCCTCCCGGCCAAGACCAAAAAATGTGTCTCCCAGACGGGAGAACCTAAATCTCCGCCGTGGGCCACAGCTTCCTCTCCTCCGCGTGGGTGCCGCGCTGCTCGAGTTCAGCGCTGCCGCCTCCGGAGAATCCAGGGCCACCGCGCTCCTCGCCTGCCTCACTGCCGCACCTTCCTCGAGCACGTCCAGGGCCGGCAGAGGAGGTGAGTGCCGCGGGCGGGCTAAATCCTCGCCGTCCGGCCACCCACCGGGCCGAATCGGCCGCCGGCCAGCTCCCCCGTGGCTGGAGCGGCGCGGCGTCCCCGCGGCGAGCGGTGGGAGCGGCTCGGCGAGGTCCGCCGCCATTGCGGCCGCAGAGGACCTAGGCCCCTTCGTGCGCTGGGCCTTCGCATGCAGCCACCACGAGCCGCTGCTCGCCTCGCTCCGCGGTGCGGCGCGGGACCGCGAGGCCGATATCGAGGAGCTCTGCCACGCGCACTTCCATGACTTCATCCGCGCCGTCGACGACCTCCGCTCCCTCCTGGCCTCTGCGGGTGGAAGAAGAGAACAAACCACGATTTTGGGTCTTCAATGTGGCTTCGCTGTTGGAGAAGGCAACATTTTAGGTCCGTGACCTTCTAACTGTAGGTCACCCAAATCACCTTATGGGTCTCGAATTTAGGTTCTGCTGTTGGAGATAGCCTTACATGCCATGCATATGTATCATGCAACTCTCTGCTCTCATCAGCCAAATCAGTCAGTCATTCAGCAGTGTTTTTCTCTCATAACAAATCAACGAACAATACTTTTCAGTTATGGCTTATCAGCCGAGCAAACATGGTACTCTATTCTACATGCCAATACGCCATGCACGAAACAGCAAACAAAATCTACAAAAACTGTACACGTAAACAACACCAAGCTGCGTCGATCATATGGCCACCTGATTGGTCTGATCGGTTTGATGGCGGGACTGTCAGACCGAGTCGGACAGGAGCCAAGTCTCCAACGCCTCAAGCTCGTGTTCGTCCGGGGTGCAGGCCGCAGCAGCAGCCTGCGGCTCGGTGGCCTGCTGCAGCTCCGCGCTGTGGTCGTTCTGCTCCGGCCCGCCCCATAGATGGGCCGCGAAGCCGTCCCAGTCCATGTCAAACAGGTCGTCCACCTGGGCCTCACCGCCGACCGCGTCAAAACCTTCCAGAGGTGCGCCTATAGACGACCACAGGGCGTCTATCTCACTCTCGGCCTCCCAGAGGTCCCCGAGCTCAATCGGGTCCAGCACCCACGGCCCGGCCGCGTCCTCGCTGCAGGGCCCCTCGGCCGTGCTGCCGCTGCTGCTGCTGCTGTTGGGCTGGTTCGGATCCGGGTCCACCACGGCGCAGCCCAACGCAGCAGCAGCCTGCGGCTCAGCAGCGGCCAGCTGCAGCTGCGCGCTCTGGTCGTTCTGCTCAGGCCCGCCCCATAGATGGGCCGCGAAGCCATCCCAGTCCATGTCGAATAGGTCGTCCACCTGGGCCTCACCGATCACCGCGTCAAATTTCAATCCTTCGGGGGTAACCGTGGAATCGTGGCCAGCCCCGATAGACATCAGGCCGTCTATCTCGCTCTCGGCCTCCCAGAGGTCCGGAAGCTCTATCGGGTCCAGCACCCACGGCCCGGTCGCGTCCTCGCTGTGCGCCGCTGACGTCGCGGCGGTGGCCGGGCTGGACGCGCCTTTCGCGTCGCCGGACTCCGGTTTGGGCTCACGGTTCGGCTGATTGCTCTTGGTCTTGCTGCTGCTGGTGGCGCTCTTCGACGACCGGCCCGGGGTCCTGTCGCCGCGCCGATTGTCGTCGCTGCGCAGCTTGCTCATGTCGATGGTGACGGTGGCCGGGCTGGACGCGCCTTTGGCGTCGCCGGACTCCGGTTCAGGCTCAGGGTCCGGCTGCTTACTCCTGCTCTTTCTGCTGCTGCTGCTGCTGGTGGTCGCGCTCCTCGGCGACCGGCCCGGGGTCCTGCCGCCTCGCCGCTTGTCGGCGCTGTGCAGCTTGCTCATGTCGATGGTGATGGTGTTGTCCGGCCCGGCGGTGTATTTCCGGCGGTACGTGTGGATCTGCCGGCTGAGGTGCGAGTTCCAGTGGTTCTTGATCTCGTTGTCTGTTCGGCCGGGGAGGTGGCTGGCGATCTGGGACCACCTGCATGCAGGCATCGGAGCAAATTAATACGTAAATCGCAAGGACGATGCTGAGTGATCACTGCTTGTTGTGCACTTGGCGGGTCCGTATTACACGGCACAGCAAAAAAGGACAACCGAAATACTGCACGCGAAACGAAGGCGACATTTCAGTTTCACTGACTGGCTAGAGTGCGTGGCGTCGTGTTTATTAACCTAGTACTCCTACTAGCAGTAACATCAGATAGCGTGTGTGTGCATGCGTGCGTGCGTGTGTACATACACTTTGCCCTTCTAACAAGGAAAAACTGTACCTACGCGCGCTGACTGGACTCGGTTCCTTCTGACTGTTAGACAGTACTGTCCGGATGCATAACAAGATGGATGAACTAAAAAAGTTAAAGCGACTTATAATTTAGAATAGAGAGTAGCAATGAAGTTAGGACACTGAACTAGCTACGTCGTTCATTAATAGTATTTTCAGATACTGTTCTTTTTTTGAAAGAATTTTGTGTATTGTACCCGAGAAAGATATAGCTATATTATGTACTACTCTCACTCTATTCTAAATATTATTGTTCGTATTGGTTGTCCTAAATTTACGACACATTGAATCAGTGTAGTAAAATCTGTTGTTAAGAAATATCTTGACCTTGTATTTATATATTTGGTATTATAAATACTACTACCAGTATATTTTTCTACATGTTCAGTCAAAATCAAAGAAGTTTCTTGAAAAAAAAATTTAAACAAATTTGATGTAGCAAATTTTTTTGCATTCTATAGAATGGAAATAGTATATGTACATGCATGTTGCTATCACAGTATTGCTGAATATTCCCTCTGTTACTGAATAAATAGATTTCTACTATAAAAATTTGTCTACAAATAAATCAATCTTAAGGAGGCTAAATCATCCACCAACTCATTTATTTTCCTCAGAGTTCTCTCATATTTAGGGCCTATTTAGTGCGGCTCTAGCTCCAGCAGCGGAGCCGCACCAAACAACGCAGGTCGTAGAATGAGGAGGAGCCGTTTCTTCATACGGCAGGCGAAGTCATGATTTCGGGCTCTGGCAGAATGGCTCCGTCTCCGATAGGGGAGTGTGTGGAGCGGAGCCACGCCAAACAGCCCCTTATTGAGTTTCTGCAATTGGATGGGTATAGTAAATGCTGCAACTGAAATAATCACCAAAAAGTGTACAACTACTCCAATTAATGAAGGATAGTATGGTCTTTTATCTATCAAACTAATCTGTCATAAACTTGTTGTAGCATCTTCACCAATAGTTCAAAAAATAATATTAGGCCACTCCAATACTATCTTATCGGGGGATTTGTATTGGAGAGCTAGTTTGGGCTGTGGTATAGTGGCTACTGGAGATGCTCTTAGTACCACGTTATGTGAATTTCGAAACCATTAGCACTTGCAGGCATCAATACCATATTGCCATGCATGCACGTACGCGTGGCCTCGGAAATCACACGCATCTGACTGGACAGCAAACTTCACACACGCAGCACGCCCTTTTGGCTTCTTCCACACGTACGGGCGTACGGCAACTTCAGCGTCACATGCAGTGATCTGTGAGGCAGTGACAAGGATGAAGGACCGGACGGACAAAGCTCAATGCCCTCTGTAGAGCAAGCGCGTGCGTAGAGCCCACGTGAGGCTGTTGGGCTCGAGCGAAGTTGCTTTACTGATTAGGGCGCGTGTTACCTGTTTCCAATGGTGGCATGGAGCTTGATGATGATGTCCTCTTCCTCCTTGGAGATGTTCCCCCTCTTGACGTCCGCCGGAAGGTAGTTGATCCACCGCAGCCGGCAGCTCTTGCCGCACCGGAGCAGCCCTGCACACCTACCACCAGCAGGAGAAATTAACAAGGTCCGGCGGCGGGCTAATCATATCATTTACTAGTGCTACGCCTATAGCTAGTATATATGTATTGTGGTTATATGTTCAGCCGTTCAGGCTACTAGACTACAGCTAGCTAGCTAATGACGATGAATAAGATGGATCCGAGTTGCAAGATAGAGCTGGTAATAAGTACGTGATGATGCGTGTGTGGCGTCTATTGTGTAGCTTGCAATTGGTTACCTGCATTGTTGGGCAGCGACTTCCAGGATCCATCGCCGTGCTCTGCAATGTAGTTGGAGAGTATCTGGTCCTCCTCCGCCGTCCACCTCCCACGCTTGAGCCCCACCTTGTCGCAGCACGGCGCCCTCCCCATCGCGCGCCGCCGCCGGCCGGATCGGATCCCCCCCAACGACGTCGTCTGCGCTCGCCCGCAGCTAGCCAGCCAGCTATGGTCAGGTTCCCCGGCCCGGCCGCTGATCACACCGTAGTACCTTGGTCCGCGCTCGCTCGCTCCTTGCTGCGCGGAAGGGCGCCGGACACACGCTGCTCTCAGCTCGCAGTGCGTGTGTGCTGTGGCTAGCGAGGCCACGCCACGGCCGGCCATAATATAGCAGCGGCCTTGCACCCAGACGGAGTACGCTAGCGCTTACACGTAACGGACCGGCCGGTAAGGGCCCGTTTGGGATCGCCGGCCAACGTGGTCCGGTTACAGAGGAGTGCTTTCCTTAGCAACGTAACTGAACTTGGTTAATACATGTTCGATACCCTTCTCTCCTCTCCCAGCTGCCGGAGTATGTGAAAGGACCGGAAACGGTGACCAGAGGGGGGGTGAATGGGAGCCTCAAATTTCTTACGAAATATTTAGCCACTGTCCCAAATTCACGTCCAAGAACGAGACACAACCAACGTTCACAAAACTAGAATACCCAAGGCAACAAGTGACGAGAGTACCTAGATAGGTTCCTTGGATCGATGGAAGACCAACGCAAAAATCGGAACACGAGTTGGAGCTCAAACACACAATCCGCGAATGAAATAGCGATTTGTGGTGATTTGGTGTGGGAATGGAGGCCCAAACCCGTAAACCCGCCTCCGATGGTTTTGAGGCCCAAACCATCAAACCACTCCGTGAGTAGCGTACTCCATACGCGTCCCCCGCCATCCGACGCGTGTCACCTCCACGGTCAACACGGTCACTCCCATGTCTTCTCGCGCTTGTCGATGTCCCAAGTGTCAGCCACCGCGGCTAGCCACCCGGCCTCCGGGTCCCTCGGTCCAAGCCTCACGTCCGTCATTCACCCCTCCGGTCCATCGGCACGGCACGTCCTCCTTGACACCTCGCCGTCGGCTACCGCCTCCGTGCTTCACACATGCACAACACAAGCCAAGAGACATATCGCACACAAGGCTTTCGCCAAGGTAGGGTTAGTCACCACTCAACCTACTTCGTGGATCACATTGACAATCACTCATCACAAAACGAACACACAAGGGTACTTGTCAACCTTGTATTCGCAGTATGTATCACTCCACTCCTTAACGGGCTCACAACGAATACATGCCCCATTGTGGACCGCTCACGTGAGAGCTTTTGGTGCGGGCCATTGTAATGCGGCGCGGCTTAGGCATCTCTGGAGATGGGCCGAGATGTGGGACGGTGACAGATTCCTAGCTAGAATGATAGGCTAATACGATTGATCAGCCAGAATGATTGCTCGATCGTCTTGTTGCAGGATAACCGACTGAGCCCCAAGTGGTGAGCGAGTACCTAGCGGTGGGCGTGTGGCTGCTGGCGCGGGCACTGCACGTGGGCGCGCCCGCCGCCCGGCAATGTGGGCGCCGTGGCGCGAGGCCACAGCACCGTCCGCTCACGCCGCCTCCCGAGCGACCACGTTGTCAGCGGCGGCCCCCGCGCTTTTTATGTCTCCTGTTATGCTATACATAGGCAGGACCTGTAGTAGGAGTACTGGAACCTGTAGCAAACGTATGTACCAGCGCTGTTACTGTGCATCAGTAGCAACGTGGAGTGCTCGCTACTAGTACTGCTCCATCGACGACCCTAGTGAGGTTTGTTTACGCAAAAAAAAAAAAAACACGACTGATTTGGTTGGCCTTGTCCCCTGCCCCCTGGCGCATCCTCGCTCTTCGGCCAGTAGCCAGCAGGCCGGCGCCGTGAGCCCGTGATTGTGCGCAGCCTGGCCGAGCGAGGGCGAGCCGGCGAGGCCGCATATGATTTCCTTGCATTGCACGTCTGGCTGGGATCAATGGCACACAAAAAATGCCATTCGCTTGCGCGCCAATAGCATGGTCGCTTGCAGCTGCATTCTAACTTTTCCAGTCAATCTAGCAGTCACCATTCACCGGACCAAATACTCCTGTACTACAAGCCTCGACGCCTTTGCTGACACAAAGACAATTAACAAATTATAAGCAAATCACATGAGAATAAATACAATGTGCTGGAGCTATACGTGGCATACACGGACGTACATGGACGCGCGGACGTACACGGGGCGTGTACACGATCAACTGAACAAATCATCTGACGGTTTATGATTCGCGTGTCAGAGGCGTCTGAAACAACCGAAAGTGATATAGCATTTCTGATGCAAAAACGGCCCTCGCAGCCTAGCTCAGTAGAAACGTGGTGATGGTTCGTTTCTCCTCAACCTGGCTCTCGGTTGGTGCCTCTCGTGTGTCACATGTGATGCTACAGGGACATCGCCTGGGTTGCTATTGTCATTGCCAATGATGAAAACATTAATTTTTTTTTTTGCTATCTTCTTATGCCTATGATGAAATTGTCCATATCCATTTATGATTTGGAATATGAGCCGATGAAGAGACCATCTTCTTATGCTATCTTCTCATGTTCCATTCTTTTTGTTTTATTGAAGCAATGGCCACATGTTCTGTATGCTTTTTACTGATTTTTAGTTTTCTTGGAGTTCCTCTTCTTATGCATATATATGACCATTGCAAATAGTGTTCCCTAAAAAAACCATTGCAAGTGGTCTCTTCATCTTTGATATTTCTGTGTTCCAGAGCACAACTGGACTATATAAGATGTGATCAATAAACAAGCTTGCTAATTCTATTGTATCTGAGCACAGCTCCATTGCATATGATGAGTGCTAATTCTGTTGTACTCGAGCATCGTTCCATTGCGTACAAGGTGTTCATTTTTCCCTACTTGTTTGCATGATATTATAAACATTACTTTATTGACAGTGGTGTATGCCTTTTTGACAATTATGATATTGTGCATGGACGAGAGAAAAAGCTTGTGGACAGGAGATCAAGGAAGGTGGTTTAGTCATCGCCATTTTAATTTGGAACATGATGTAAATGTGTGCTGCAATTTGATGTAATTAGACCTTCGTATGATAGAGCTGGTGGTGGACTGATGGTATCCTCACCACTCCTTGCAGGAGGTAATCAAATCATGTTATATGCAGCCAACCAAACAAAGTGTGCTAGTATGTGCTTGTTTGAATTTGCATGCAATCAAACCAACCAAGCAAAATCCCTACTTAGCCGGTATGTGTGCACACTGTGAACCAAACTGAGAGAGAATGAATTAGGGAATATTCAATGTATTACTCAATGAATATCAATGTACATATATAGGCACGATGAGGAGCCTAGGTCGGCAGGTCCAGGGCCGATTTACTCTCTAACACGCCCCCGCAGTCGGAACTGGGAGCACAAAGAACATTTAGACTGGACCTAAACTCCATGAAGATGGACGTCAGCAAACCTTTGGTGAAGATGTCGGCGTACTGGGACGGAGTGGGAACGTGCAACATACGAGCTTCACCGAGGGCGACTCGTTCTCTAACGAAGTGCAAGTCAATCTCGACATGCTTGGTGCATTGGTACTAGACGAGGTTGGTGGAGAGGTAGACAACACTAATATTGTCACAATAAACAACTGTGGCGCGGCGAAGAGGACATCAAAGTTCCTGTAGAAGGTGACGCAACCAACAGGCCTCAGCGACTCCATTCGCAATGGCGTGATATTCAGCCTCTGCACTAGACTGGGACACTGTAGGCTGACACTTGGACAACCAAGAAATGAGATTGTCCCTGAAAAACACCGCATAACCTGATGTGGATTCGCGGGTGTCAGGACAACCTGCCCAATCAACATCCGTGTAGACAATAAGATCAGCCGGTGAGGTTCGGTACGGGTGAAGACCAAGATCCAAAGTACCCTGGTAAAATGATGAACAGAAATCAGACCCTTAATACTGCTTGACGAGACAAGAATATTAGAAAGAAAAAGAGGTTATTGTGGTGTGGAAAGCGAGTGTGGCCCAACAGAGGTAACAGGAAGCAGGGCTCTGTTACCGAAAATGATAGATGAAGGACCAGATAACGAGGGGGGGTGAGAGGCAGAAAGAATACTAGCGGTGTTGACCATGTGGGAGCCGACACCGGAGTCCGCATACCACTTAGTCGAGGGTGGCGACGTCAACAACATGGTGCTGACGTTGTTGGCGAGCGATGACTGGTCCCAAGACCCCCCTTGCATCAGCATCCAAGGGGGCTGCTGCTGTTGTGATGGGGGCACGGCGAAGACCAAAGCCACGGGTGGGATGCCCCCGTATCTGAAACCTGGCGGGGTGCCAAGCCCTGATGAGCCGATGCTGAGCACCGATGGCGCAGGGTAGTAGTACGACGTGTACGGGTAGGGCTGCAGCGGGTACTGCTAGTGCTGCGGCATAGCGGTGAAGGCAAGCGGGCGGCGTGGAAGAAAAACGAGGCGGCACCCCAGCCCCAGATGCACCACTGGGACCATATGGATGCGATCAAAGCTGCACTGTGCTAGCCCAAGGGTTGGCAAAACGGCGCAGGTGGGCGCTGGAAACGGAGCACGCGCTCGGCATCGGTCTCGCATATAGTGGAGAGCGAGCGGAATGCATCGGGATCGGATAGAAGGTCAATAGTTATCAATTCCATTCCGGTATCGGCCGGAATGACCGGAATGCCTCCATTCCAGCAGGCAAAACGAGACGCAAAGAGCTCCATAAAAATACCGGCCGTTCCGGCTATTCCAGTTTGTTCCGGCTGGAATTCACGTTCCTCCTGTTCCGGTACCGGCCTGTAAGGAGCTGATGAGCTGTGGCGTGATGATTGACTGGCTGCTTCCTTCTGTCTATCGAGTACTGCTACTCTTTCTCCCTCCTTGAGAACATTTCCTCTCTCCTCTCAATGCATGCAGGCACAATCAATTGACTCGATTTTTTTTTGCAAAATCATAGTCGCCAGGCTTATATCATATACTGTATTATGGTTACATTGGGTTCGAAATTGTTCTTAAGCGCTATGCAACTCTAATAAATGTTGTTTATTAGATGTTAACATTTGTAAGAATTCTAAAAGCGATAAATGTTTATCTTTAATTTATTTTTATAACAATCCGAGACGGCACACTAGTGTGACCCGGTACCGAAACATTCGGTTTCAACGACCAAACCGGAATGAGCTCCGGAATAGAATTGACAAGTAGGTGGAGCGCGGCGTACACGCAAGCGGGATCGGGGCCGGCGAGTGAAAACTCGGCGACGACACGATCAGGCGCGCACAAGCGGCTACACGAGGCTGGGAAAAAAAGTTTTTTTTGTATTGGATCACAACCGGGAGCCAGACATGGGTAGCAGAGCGGGAAGGAGCATGGGGCCTTGGAGTCGCTCGTAGAGGAAGGCGCGGTCCTGCGGCGCGCGGATGGGAGTGAGCTCGGACCGAGTTCGGCATGTGGATGGGAGCGGGGCTCGGATTGAGTCCGGCACACAGAAGAGCGGATCAGAGGCGCAAGCTGTGCAACCAGGAATCGGTCACGCGGTCGCACGGGAAGAGAACGCGAGGCTGACGTGGGCAACGCGATCCGTAGTGCGGCTTGTGGGGAACAGACTGAGGCTTTGGTGGCACGAGCGAGTGGCCTTTGAGCGGGCGAGCGGTGCAACCATGCAGGTGAGAGACGCACGTGAGCTGCGGACCGCGATGGGCGACTCGCGCGAGCGGATGGGATAGCACCTCGGGTCGTGCGGGCCGGGAAGCAGGCTGCGCTCACGAGCGGATGGAGCGCGAGAGTCACAGGAAGCGAGCGACACACGCGTGTGGAGGACTGCGACCGCATGCGAGCGGATTGGAACCCGCGGCGGCGCGTCGGGTGGGATCAAACCGGCAAGCTTCAAGCTCGGCGGTGGGACCAGAGTCAGTGAGCGGCGAGGGATCGGGGGCCTACGAGTCGAGAGCTCAACGACGGCATGGGAAGGGTGGCCGACGAGCTGAAGGCTCAACAGTGGAGCATTGCGGAAGTGGGGAGAGGTCACAGAAGCGAACCGTCTCAGTGATACCTTGAAAGAGAATGAATTAGGGAATACTCGATGTATTACTCAATTAATATCAGTGTATATCTATATAGACATGGTGGAGAGCCTAGGTCGACAGACTCACGGTGCTGTTTACTCTCTAACACAAACAAGAAGCACCTGGGTCTCCGTCACATCAAACTTGCGATACATGTATGGAGTACTAAATGTAGATGAAATCAAAAACTAATTGCACAGTTTGGTTGTACTTTGCGAGACGAACGTTTTGAGCCTAATTAGTCAACGGTTGAATAATTATTACCAAATGCAAACGAAATACTCTACAGTAAATTTGGCACTCCAAATTTTATGAACTAAGACTATCCGCACTCATGGACCTCTATATTCATCCTCTAAAAGGAATATTCCATCCTAATCATCACAAAATATACAGTTTTTCCGCATCCATCCATCCTCTATATCATCCTCTGGCCACTATGGGGCCCACTTGTCACTTTATCTAAATATATCCATGTGACATCTTGTAATGAAGAATTTATTGTCACGAATTTAATGGTGTAATCAGAATTTAATTTGGTGTTTTGGTTTGTGAGTTATAACATTTTTTATATAAGAAAAGGTTGGACACGCTTTCCTAGGCGCACAGTCTCTTTCACCTGCAGCTGCTCTCTCCCTCTCTCTCATCTGCCGCATGCCGCCCGTCCGGTAAAGGGTGTCATGTACAGCGCCAAATGTAGTGGACCCATGTTGTTTACAGATACATATAGAGTACCCGCTGCAGCTATTTGATCCCGTCAATGTGGACAGGTACAGGCTGCCGTATGCGGTGCAGACGGTCTAAGCCCTTAACACAAACAAGAAGCATCTGCATGCACTCAGCCTGTCCCTGCTCAGCCTGGCTGCTGGATACGAGGCAGGCTCGCCTGGAGGTCCTAGCGAGGGTCGAGCAGGGCCCCTGCACTGGGCCCTAGGATCCTTTGGGCCCCTTGCCAGTTTTGTGGCTTGGTTCACTGAATTCTGGACTTTAGTAGGGGGTAGGTGAAAGGCAGCCGGACGTTGCAAGCTATTCTACTACCTTTTTGTTTACACAATCTCATATTATTACCCCCAAAATAGATACACATCTCGTTTATTAAGGAGTTATCTAAATATTATAATATAATCAAATATATACACAATAATATTAATATTTATGATGTCTAATAAGCATCATTACAATAATTATGAAATATATTTCTATAATAAACTTATTTGAAGACACAAATATTAATATTATTTTTTGTATAACTATTCAAATTTAAAATAGATTTAACTCCTCGAGAAGTGTGATGTGTGTTTATTTTGGATGGGAGAAAGTATATCTTATGCCAAATTAGAACACCGTAATCCCCCGCATGGCGCAAAAAATTACATAACCACTTTTTACATGTAAATATGAAATTGCTTGGTAATTTTAGATGTGTTTATTGGTAACATTTCATATGCACCTGTTACTATTATAATACTTCCCTCCATTTTTGTTTACTTATCACCCATGACCACTTTTTTGATTTGGTAATACTTGTCATCGAATTTTGTTATTCCAATTTTTCCCTTTGTGGGCCCATGTGAAAAACTCAGCATTTGTTATGTAATATCAGAAATTTCTAGAGGTTCTTTGCCCTTCTGCACCTCTGTTTCTCGTGCACCTATCTGTTTCTCGTCTGGCGGGATCTAAAACACCCAGAAGGTGCTTATGTCTATGAATAACAGGACAAGGGCCATTATGGTAATTTCGAATAGGACAGACGTGCTCCTTGGTTTGTGAGTTTTGGTCAGTGGTGTCGAGTAACCCCTTGTTTAGATTCCAGAGTCGGGGGTGGCCGATTCGGCACAGTGCCACCCCCGACACTGTAGCACCTTTTGTTTTTAGTGGTAATAATTGTCCAAATTTTGATTAATTAGGCTCAAAATGTTCGTCTCGCAAAGTACAACAAAACTGTGCAATTAGTTTTTGATTTCATCTACATTTAGTACTCCATATATATGCCGACATTTTGATGTGATGGGGAATCTTCTTTTTGCATAGTGGAATTTAGGGGTGAATTTTGGAATCTAAACAAGGCCTAAACACAAACGGAAGGAAGTATCAATTTTCAAGGACCCTCGTCTTAAATGATTTCGCTCTAGGTCCTATGTATATTCTACTCCTATTGTACAGCCCTATGTGGGGCGGACCTGGACCTAAGGCCTTTAGGGCCTACGCCTAGTTATCGGTGTTAACATTTGTTCACAATTCGACAACTACTCCAGGCGCGCCAAGCTTTGATCCTGACGACGCTCTGACGCCCAGGCCCATCCGGGAGCGAAGGCCCAACCTGTTTGTCGCTGGCCCAGACTAACTGTAATAGATGAGAGTACTTAAGAGGGAGAAGGGGAGGAGGAGCGGTTAGGGAGAATTGTAGCATAATTCTGAATTTGGAACCTATCAATTATTCATCGTGATTCCCCAAATTGCTTGTTCTGTTTGCTTCCCCATTTCCCTTTCTTCTTCCTCAAGCCGGTGCTAACAATGGCCCGGTAGCACCTACTACTACTACCATATATAAGCTTTAGCCCACAAATGTTAATGTTAGGCCCAGGAGCAAGACTAGGGCAAGCTAGCCAGGAGCGGAGGAGCCCGACCTCCCGTAGTCTAGGTCCCGTCGTCCGCCGCCCTCCACGCCAGACACCACAATCGCCGATCTGCGCCACCACTAGCAACCGGAGCACCAGAGCGGCGGAGCCCGCCTCCTCCCGACCTTGCCGCGGAGTGCCGAAGCCCGCCTCCTCTGTCCTCCCTTGTTCTGCAGCCGTCCGTCGCCGTTGCGTTGCTTATTGCCCCCTTCCGATCCGTGCGCGTGCAGGCCAGCTACGCCTTGCCGGCGACCACGAGCGCGTTTGGTTGATTTGCATGGCCAGCTAGCCTCGCCTCACTCAACAAAGCCAGGCTTGCCCGCTGCGGAGAGCAGTTTTGGCTTGCTTGTGTTGGCGACGGAATTCTGGAAAGCGCAAGAACCGAGGCTCGAAGCAAACCAACCAAACGGTGTGTCTTGATGCCCAGCCAAGCAAAGCAAGGCACAGCGAGACATCCAAAAGTGGCCCATGTTGTCAGCGGCGCCCCCGCGCTTTATTATATCTCCTGTTCCTGCTCCCTCCGTCCCCAATTAAGCGTCGTTTCTGATTTCTGTGCCCGCAAAGTTTGACTCGATTTGTAGAAAATACGTGCAGCATTTGTATTTCCAAATAAATTTATTAAAAAACTAGATTCAAAGATCTTTCCAATGATACTAATTATATACCATAAATATTATATTTTTTTAATATATATTTAATTAAAGTTGTTTCTCGGAAAGCGTAAAACGACAGATATTTAGGGACGGAGAGAGTGTGTCATGGTAAATACTGTAGACAGGGCTGCAGGAGTACTGAGTACTGGAGCCTGTAGCAAACGTACCAGCACTGTTTCTGCGCATTAGTAGCAACGTGGAGTGCTCGCTACTGCCTACTGATCGATCGACGACCCGGCCATAGTCAGGTTTATTTAAGCAAAAGGAAAAAAGCGTATGATTTGATTTGGTTGGCCTTGTCCCGCCCTGCGCTCCTCGGCACGCAGCCAAGGCAGGCCCGCGCCGTGGATTAGTGCGCAGCCAGTCCTAGCTAGAGCGAGGCCGCATAGTATGATTTTCTTGCCTCCCCTCGTCCTGCAAGATTTCCCCCTTCATTGCACGTCTGGCTGGCTGGGATCAATGGCACACAAAAAATGACATTCGCTTGCGCGCCAGTCAATCTAGCAGTAACCATTCACCAGACCAAAACCTGCATCATACTACAAGCCACGCAAAACACATGTCGTGGTGCACGCGGGCGGAAAGTAGCCTCGACCGCCTTGGTGACCTGACGCCCAGGCAGGACGGAGGTAATCCGAGGAGCCAATCACGCGCACGCCTACTGATCCGGGGCCGGTCGCACACATGCCCTGGCTGAGTAGCTGGCTATACGGCGGGGCAGAAGGATTCAAGGATCCTTCTCGACATGTCGAGATGCAGCCATCAACAGTACTGAAATACTTGAAATACTGACGCTGATGCTGCCGGCAGGCTGCAGTAATAAACGCAGCTCGGCGAAAGGCCGCCCGGTCTGGCTAGGGTCGAGCAGTCCCCTGCACTGGGCCCTAGGATCCTTTGGGCCCCTCGCCAGCTCTGCGAAAGTTGGATGGCCTGCTTGGCTCTGGGGCTTGCTTCACTGAATGCTGGACTTTAGCAGGGGCAGCCAAAAAAAAAACTCGTCCTCTCGTCTAGGGATAGGGCGCAGCCCCACAAGCAACTAGCTAGAAGCGAGAGGGAGTGGGGATCTCTTTAATAAGTTTTTTCAGTAGGTCGGATCCTTTAAAGCTAGAGTCTCTCCATTCTACTCCCTCCGTCTCCAAAAACATATAAATCTAGCATTCAAATCTTGTCTCAAAAACATAGAATTGTAAGTTGCCATCAACTTTTTGACTAGGTCCACCGAATAAAAAAAAATAGTAACGACAAAAAGAAAAACCACCGCATGCAATTGGAAAGGCCACCCTACCGTACAACCCGGTCCGTCCATCCATCCGTGATTGGCCACGTAGCCTTCCAGCCACCCGCACCTGGGAAAAAAATAACAAATCCGAAGAATCGCGAATCTGCCCCTTTTGGTCTGCTCCTGTCTCGAAGGTTCAACCGCACATCTGCTGGCATGTGGAAAAGACAAAGGAGGGGCACATGCGTAATTTTCCACTTTCACTAATCTAGCCTTGAAAAACGAGATTTACATGTTTTACGAAACGGAGGGAGTAAGTTTTTTTTTATTGGGGATTTATCTCCTCTTTTTCGGTGGTAGCAAGGGGTAGAGTAGATTTGTTTTCTCTATGGTGACTAATGAAGGTGAGGGCGACAACTATGGCATCAACAACTTCATCGGCATGACAACATGAAGACTTAAGTTTACGAACAGCGACATTAAGGCGGAGATGATGCTGTCGCCATGAAATAATTTTTTTCGGTCTATTCTCCGTTTTGTTGTGGTTAAATCTGACATGATGAAGGACTAGTGAGAATAAGTCTGCCCCTCAAGCCAATTACTGGTATTGAGTTGAGAAGATTCAGATCAGTTTTCCTTATTGTTCGGTGGCAGAAGGAAGACAAAAGAAAGAAGAAGTTTGTCAACTCCGCCTACAGGAATGTTGACCGTCGTTCGTTGGGCATATGTTCTCAGGCCTTTTGTCGAGTGTTTGCTTGTGCAGTCATCCATACAAATCGTCACACAGATTTGGGATTGAGATTTAGAGCTATACAAAACGTGGGTACAGTGTAGATGAAGAATAATTTATGTGTATATGTATTCTGTTCCATAGTGCTTTAACATGATGATGTACTCAGCTACAATTTAGTTTTAGTTTAATTCTTCTTTTGTTTCAAAAAACAAAAAGACTTTAGTAGGCACAGCTCGACAGGTGAAAGGCAGCCGAACGTTGCACGCTATACTAATATAGTATTAATTTCTACCTTTTTTGTTTACTCAATCCCATTATTTATTACTCCATCCGTTCTAAAATAAATAAACATCTCGTTTATTGAGGAGTTAATTAAATATTATAAATACAATCAACAAAAAATAATAATATTTATGATGTCTAATAAGCATCATTACAATAAATTATGAAATATATTTCTATAATAAGCTTATTTTAAGATATAAATATTAATATTATTTTTTGTATAACTAGTCAAATTTAAAAGAGATTTAACTCCTCAAGAAGTGTGATGTGTGTATATTTCGAGAGGGAGAAAGTATATGTTATGCCAAATTATAACACCGTGATCCCCTGCATGGCACACAAAATTACATAAGCATTTTTTTACCTGTATAGTGTATATATGAAATTGCTTGATAATTTAGATGTGTTTACTGGTAACATTTCAAGGACCCTCTGTGTTTGATTTCGCTCTGGGTCCTCAAATCCTTAGGACCGGTCGTGGCACTCACCGCCGTGTGCCAATGCCCCATGTATACTTGGGTGAATCGTCGAATGCCTCGGTGCGAGAGCATCGAGTCTACCATACTTCCGAATGGCACCTAAACCGTCTACTAGGATTCAGCAGAGCTTCTCCTTCTCTCCTTCTTCGGTACCCGTTGCTCTTGCTGCTATGTACGTGGAACCGTACAGTCCTACCTCCTACGTGGGGTGGACCTAGGCCTAAGGCCTCTAGGGGCTGGGCCCTAGTCCTGGCCCGGTAGCACACCTACTACTACCATGTAGGGGCTTGTTTAGATGCTAAATTTAAATCCCAAATTTCACTATGCAAAAAGAAGATTCCCATCACATTAAAATGTCGGCACATGCATGAAGTACTAAATGTAGATGAAATTAAAAACTAATTGCACAGTTTTGTTGTACTTTGCGAGACGAACATTTTGAGTCTAATTAGTTAAAGTTTGGATAATTTTTACCAAATATAAACGAATTGGTACAGTGCGCATTTAATGCGCACTGTACCAATTCGGCCGGCCCAATTCCGCATCTAAACACGGCCTAGCTTTACTCCATAAATGTTAGGTGCGGTTTAGTTTCTAAAATTTTACAAAATTTTCAAGATTCCCTGTCACATCGAATCTTTGAACGCATATGTATGAAGCATTAAATATAGATAAAAAAATAAAAGTATATAATTACACAGTTTAGATGAAATTCACGAGACGAATCTTTTAAACGTAATTAGACCATGATTGGACACTAATTATCAAATAACAACGAAAGTGCTACAATACTATTTCGCAAAAAAATTTCGTGAACTAGGCCTAACTGACTCCTGTTCTGCCGGCCTGATCCTGATTCGTTCCTGTTCATGTCACTAATTAACTGACCCCTGCTCGGCCGGTTTGATCATTCGTTTCTATTTGTCACGTGCTGGCATCGCCGCATCGGCCCGGCATATTGCCGCCACACACACATACATGGGGCCATTGCATGGTTGCGCGCGCGCGTAAGCGTACATCAACATCATATCGTCATCGTAAGATGCCATAGTATAGTACAGCAACAGCAAGTAACGGGGCACGACGCACGAACCACGAAGCATGCTGAGAGCAGACTGCAGCGACGGATCAACAGACGGGCCTGACCTACAGCTGAAGCTAGCGATTGTTTATCCATCTCGCAACAGCAACGGGGCAACCGACACGAGCGCGGGGGTTGGGACGACGAGCAGAACACGTACCCCGATCTACGTCGCGCGCGGAGTCAGCTCGTGGTCGTGGATCTTACGTAAGCTTGCGCATGGGCATGGCCCCGCCGGCATAGCTCACTGAAATGAACCCACATGTCCTGAAGCCCTGCTCGTGGTCTATTCTAGTAACAGAGCGAGCGAGCCGGCCTTTGTCGGCGCCATGCATGCACCGACGGGCTTGGCGGATCCAATCAGGCAGGACAAAATGCCGGACGGCGGCATGCCTCCAGCTGCTGTGGGGTGAAGTGACCACCAGTCCACCACCGCCCCCGCCCCCGGCCGATGGCCGCCCGGCATCGCGGAGACTGGATTTTATGTGTGAGCGCTTTGCTGCTGTTTGATTACCCATTTAGCGCAGCGTTGTTTCTTTTCAGAACGGAGAGAAGAGAGCATGGAGACTACCTGCTAGCCGTGGATTCTCGATATCTTAACTTCCTACCTGCTAGCCGTTGATAGGTTGACTAGTCGAATACTCCAGTGATGAGTGAAGCAAAAATATGCACGTCTTCTTCAGACTTTCAGACCAGCAGCACCCAAGAAGCCCTGTTTCACAAGTCACAACCCAGACCATACATAAGGTGCTGCCTCTGGTCGGCCTATTCGGTTCCATAGGTAGGCCGGCCCACGGACTAGCATCCTGACCAGCGCCTATTTCGGCCCACAACACGCCTCCCAACTGCCCAACCTACTCCTCAGCCCAACAGGCCACTGCGCTTCCCTGCCACCTCGATGGATCCGCTGCCTCCGACTCCAACTCCCTAAAATTCCCATGTTCCGCAGTTCGAGATCAACTAATAGTCTAGACTAGATAAATCAAACCAGTGCTTCATAATTTATGATGAACTGTTTCAGATAAATCAAACAAATGTGGGAGAATCAAACAAGTTCGGATATTATAACGGCTTGCTTAACATCGCCCCCTAGAGCAACTTTGGCAGGGTTCTTGAACTAGGATGGTTCTTGAATATAATACACAGTCATGGCTGGTCCATACCCACTAATCATGCTGATCAGGCTAAGAATATCTCTGCAAAATTTAAAAACTTGAGGAAAATCTTCAAAGACGGGCAAAAAAGCATTCCCACCCTCAGGACAAATATCACAAATGTCAAAGATATTCTGCTGTTCATTGAAATAATTGAGGAGTATAGAGATCTCACCCTTGCTGAATGGAATTTCAGAGAAATTCTCAGAACCAAACTCAATGGTCTTCTTGACCAGCAGAAAACCTATTGGAGGCAAAGAGGTGCTACAAAATGGGCTCAGCTGAGAGACACAAACATAAAGTTTTTTCATGCAAATGCTTCTATCAGACGCAGAGGGAACATGATTAAACAGTTGGTATCTGACCAGGGTATTACTTTCCAATCTCACAATGGCAAGGAACTTATTATTTGGCAGGAGTTTAAAGAAAGGCCAGCAACATCTGCTGGTTCTTTCTTTCCAGTCGATCCCTCTAATTTTGTCCATCCTGTGGAGAATCTTAGCTTTCTTGAGGAGCCCTTCCTGCCCTAGGAGATTGATGATATTATCAGAGGCCTTCCCAATGACAAGTCTCCTGGGCCATATGGCTTCAACAATTAATTCCTTAAAGCTAGTTGGCCAGTCATCAAAACTGATTTTTACAATCTCTGTGATGCCTTTTTTTCATGGTAATGTGTGTCTACAAAGTATCAACAAGTCATTCATCACACTCATCCCCAAAGTTGAAAGCCCAGTCTATGTTATTGACTTCAGACCCATCTCCTTGCTCAATTCATCTGTCAAGCTCTTAACTAAACTGTTGGCCAACAGACTGCAAACTATTATTACCAAGCTGGTTCACATTAATCAATATGGTTTTATTAAATCCAGAACAATTCAGGACTGTCTTGGATGGGCTTTTGAGTATCTTCATTTGTGCCACCACTCAAAGAAAGAGATCATAATTCTCAAACTTGATTTTGAAAAGGCATTTGACAAGATTGAGCATTGATGGAATGTAAAGGCTTTGGGCAGCATTGGATCAGTTGGATGAGGCAGATCTTTTCATCAGGAACATCCACAGTCCTTCTAAATGGGACTCCGGGGAAAACCTTCAATTACAAGAGAGGAGTCAGGCAGGGTGATCCTTTATCACCCCTCCTGTTTGTAATGGCTGTTGACTACTTACAGTCACTCCTAAATAAGGGGAAAGAACTTGGGCTACTCAGGCTTCCAATCCCATTAACATCAACACTTGATTTCCCTGTGGTGCAATATGCTGATGATACTTTGATTATCATGGAGGTGACCCTAATCAGCAGCTTTTTCTCATGTCTGTGCTTAACCTATTTGCAGAATCAACTAGCCTCAGGATTATTTTCAGTAAGTCAATGATGTTACCAATTAACATGACCGAGGAGAGACTGGACCACCTAGCAAGAACTTTTGGATGTTCCAAAGGATCCTTGCCATTCACTTACTTAGGGTTGCCCTTCCTGCCATTGATGAACAAGTGTGAAAGAAGGCTTGCTAGTGTATCTACTTTTCTTTCTCAGGCTAGGAGATTAGAATTGACCAATGCAGTTTTCACAACACTCCCAACCTTCTACATGTGTACTCTGGCTCTTCCAAAAATTGTCATCAAGCAAATCGACAAATTCAGAAAGCACTACCTTTGGAGAGGATCTGATGTGAATGGAAAGGGATAGCCAAAGGTAGCATGGCCAATTATTTGCACCCCAAAGGAAGAAGGAGGTCTAGGGGTGATTAATATTGAAGAACAAAACAAGGCACTGCTACTTAAAAATCTGCTTAAATTCTTTAACAAAGCTCAAATTCTCTGGGTTCAAATGGTTTGGGAAAAACACTACACAAATGGTAGGCTGCCCATTGCAGCTAAGAAACGTTCATTTTGGTGGAGGGACAATTTAAAAAATCTGCACACATTCAAGGAGATGACATATGTTCAGATCATTAGTGGTAAATCTTGCCTATTCTGGGAAGACAAGTGGGGGCAACAAAGTTTACAAATCACTTACCCAGAGCTCTACTCCTTTGCAAAAAAACAAGGTCATCTCTATAGCAGAAGCTTGGCACCAACAAGACATGACTCAGTTGCTACATCTCCCAGTTCCAAAAATAGCTTATAATCAGATGCAGACATTGGTTTAGGAACTACAACACATTCATTTGTGGGAAGGTCAGGACATATGGACTTACTCATGGGGTAGCAATTTTTCTTCTTCAAGAGCTTACAAGTTGCTAGTGGGTCATTCTCAGCATGACTTGTCCAATAGATGGATTTGGAAATTGCTTCTGTCAACCAAAGCACAGAGTATTCTTTTGGCTACTTCTAAGAGATAGATTAAGTATTAGGAATATTCTAAAGAGGAAAAATATGCTACTGCAATCATATAGTTGTGTTCTTTGCAACCTTGACGTGGAAGAGACAGTGCACCATTTGTTCTTACATTGGGAATTTACTAAACAATGTTGGGGGTTCATTGGCGTGGATATCCCCTTAGATGCTAAATTACCCAATGCTATGACATTTCTCAGAGATGCAGTTCACTCATAGTTTTTTATGGAGTATTCTACTTTGCTAGGCAATATGGGTTACAAGAAAAGCTTTCATTTTCAACAACATTCAGCCGGAGTTTCAAATAGCAGGGCAGTCTTTGCCAAGGAACTAAAATTGTTAACTCATAGAGCTAAGTCAAGATTCAGTCAAGCCTTTGATCAATGGATACAACTTTTCACTTTATCAATGTACTTGTATGTCTGATTTTTTATTTCTCCTTTCATGTTCCATGATAATTCTAATGAAATCCTTCCCTGTAAATACTCTTTATTCATGTTCAATAAATTTCTGTAGGGGTGCAAACCCCTCTAGTTTCCTCAAAAAAATGGACATACGAAAACGGATATGGACGGAAAGCTAAAAAATTAAATTAAGATTATGTAATTTAATATTCTCAAATATACATGTATAAAGTCACATAATAACATAGACATAATAAGATCGATATAATATTCACTTCCATGTCATGTGTGTTAACATTTACGGGAAATCTAGTTTACGAGCGCGTAGGATTTCGACGCTGCTACTCTCCTCGGTCGTCTGATTCGCCTGCACCCGCACTCGCCGTCTTCATCCCCAGCTTCGGCACCGTGGCTAGGGTTCCGACAGCCCGCGCCACTCCCTTCTTCCCTAACTCCAGTGGGCTTAGAAGAGGGGGTTTGGGGCTAGGTGATGGGAATGTCTGGAGGGCGGTTTAGGGGCCCTAGTGGCGGTGCAGGCATCTGAGTTAGTCGGGTGGAGGGGGCATGGCCGGAGCTCGCTAAAGGTCACGACGGCATGCGAGAGGGGGAGGGGAAGGAGAAGGTCGCTGCGGGCGGTAGGGTCTCGTCGGATCTCCACAACCACGGCTCACTAATGAGACCTATCGGTGTTTTATAAACCAGACTAGTAAATTTATGTGATTGCTGTGATGCTCTAGGAAGATGATGGTAGCATCCAAAAGATATGAGGATTTATACTGGTTCAGGCCGGAGCCCTACATCCAGTCTCAGAGATGATTGAGTGCGTGTTCCTCACTTGAATGCACTGAAGTTTTTACAATGGGGTGCAAGAATGGTGGAAGAGGTAGGAGACCTAAAGCTAGGAGATGGGCTGCCCGAAGGGAAGCTTCAGGAGCCCTTCTACGGTGTAACAATGAATGAATGAGAGTTGGATCTCCAAGATAGGTGCTCTGGCTGCCCTTATATAGAGTTTGGGGCCAGGGCGTATACAAAGAAGAAGGTTCTCCCGACCGAAGGGTCGTGAGCCTGAGAGAGGTCCTAGCTAACTTAGCTTGCAAGCTACGCTGTCCTATGGAACACATCTGGGCATGGTTGTCATCTCTATCCTGTGGCCACGTCATGGCATGGTGCTACTATGTCGGACGTGGTGGTACTGTAGGCACAGCGGTGGTTCACCAATCGTCCTGTGCGATGTGGTCTCCGCTGTGGTCTTTGTCATCATCTCCTGATTTTCTAGGACATCGTACCAGAGTTGGTAGCCGCCCCCAAGTCATCGATTACCTCGTTGGCTTATGGAGCTGAGGGTCACGACCCCAATCATTGGGGTCGTGGCTCTCGCCAGTCTAGATGGCCTCTAAGTCAAGGCCTTCGTCGTGGATTCCATCCTATAGTGGGTGGAATCGTGCATGCGTCTGTCGCTCGGCTTGCTCATAAGTGAAAGGGCGGATCAAGCGGAACAGGTTTTCGACGAAGCTTCATGAAGAAACGAGCGATAGACGCTCGGCTTGCTAGCGACAGACGTGGGGTGCGGCGTCTGACGCCAAACCCTAGCTCGGCCTGTGCGCGCGGGTGCGATAGACGCGGGGACTTGACCGTGACAGACGTTGTGCATGGCACTGTTGCCGCGTCTGTCGTGTGTTGTAGCTCGGGCGTTTTAGGCGTGGTGCGGCGTAACGCGACAGACGCGTTACTCGGATTAGCACCGGACGCGTCTGACGGTCTGGCGCGCAAACAACTTCTCTGTGCCCCGTCTGTCGGTCGCGACAGACACGTCTAACGCTGTGGAACTGCACGGGCGTGCGAGAGTGTGGGCGACAGACGCTCGTCGTTGCGTCTGTCGGCCTAGTAGCGTACGCGTCCGACGGCTCAGCGCGAAAACTTAGCTTCTGGACCGCGTCTGACGGTGGCGAGGCAGCATCTGTCGGTCATGACAGACGCGTCTGACATGTAGAGCGCAAGCGCGGTGAACTCCAATGGTCGGGAGACGTGGCTGCTCGGTGGTGCGACAGACGCGCCTGTAGCGTCTGTCGGCTTGGCGACGGATGCTACTGTGCAGCGTCTGTCGCCCCCGAAAATCATCCAGTGAAGTTGATAACGGCTAGCTCTTGAGTGAAACGTTATAAATAAGAGGTGGCCGGCCCTTGGGGGTTCTCTCTTGCACATTTGAGATATTGAGGCACACTTTGTGCTAGAGAACTTCCCCTCCACTCATCTCCTTGCTTGGTTGCATACTCTAGAGGGATTAAGTGAGATTCAAGTGCATTGCATTGAGAGTTGCATCTAGTGGCACTTGATCTTCGTGTTTGCTACGGATTGCTTGTTACTCTTGGGTGTTTCCCGACACCCTAGATGGCTTGGAGCAGCGGTGGTGTTGAGCTCGTGATTGAAGATTGTTTCGAGCCTCACCAAGCGATTGTGAGGGGTTCTTGAGCCTTCCCCGCGGGAGTTCGCGAATTGGTTACTCTAGTGAAGCACGTGGCTTGGAGGATCCCCATCTTGTGAGTGGATGTGCGGCATCCGCTGAGGGTTCAACTCTTGATAGTTGATTAGCTCGTGATCCATCAAGTGGGTGCATCGCCACAACGAGGAGTAGCTTGCCGGGAAGCAAGTGAACCTCGGTAAAAAATCTTGTGTCATCTCTTTGTCGAGGATTTCTCTTGTGATTGCTCATTGTGATTGATTCTTCGAATGCATTGCTTCTCTACATCGTTGGTATAAGAATCAAGTCACTTGCTCTTTACTTTCTTGTACTAGTCCTTGTGTAGTTTGCTTAGTGTAGCCTTTATCACATAGGAGTAAGTAGCTTAGTGACTTAGCCTTGTTGGTGTGTATTAGAGATCATAGCCTTGCTTCACTAGAATTGTATAGGTGGCTTGCATAGTATAGTTGAGCTAGTGCTAGAATTAGCTTAACCATCTTTTATACTAACATGGTTGTTTAGTGAAGCTTGTAGATTTTCAAATAGGCTATTCACCCCCCTCTAGCCATTTGGACCTTTCACCGTGTAGGGTGATGAGGTCATCGAGCGACCTTGGACCTCTCCTCTCAAGTGTCTGCGAGCTTGAGGGTGCAGGCTTTGGGTGAGTCATTGGTCTCTCACCGCGCAGGGCGAAGGGGTCATTGAGCGACCTTGGACCTCTCCTCCCGAGTGTCTGTGAGCTTGAGGGTGCAAGCTTCAGGAGAGTCATTGGTCTCTCGCCGCAGGGTAGCGAGGTCGTCGAGCGACCTTGGACCTCTCCCCCTGAGTGTCTGCGAGCTCCTACGTTATTTCAGGAGAAAGGTGTTGTCGTACAACTTTTTGCTACTCGTGCCGCCAATCCCTCCTGAGCGGGACGTTGGTCCTCTGGGTGTGCGAGGCTAGCTCCAAGTCATGGTTTTGGGAGGTGAGGAGGAATCGATCGCGGCCTGGTCCTAGCTATCAGGATTGCTTGAGCCCGGCTTCAGCTTCCTTTGTTGTCCTTTCTAACCCCAAGGGCACTACCTTGTTACAGGTAGGTTTTAGTTTTTGCCCCATGAGGAGAGAGGCATGTCCACCGTAACCACGTGGTCGGAGCAGTGCGCCTCATCAGGGTTGATAGGTAATTCGAGTGGGACCTAATATCCTCCCCAATTGACATGGAGTTCGGTTGTGCCTCATCGAGAGATGTCCCATAAATCACCAGCCATCAAGCCCGTTGGTCCCTGACCGCCTTCGCAGCGGTCAGAGGGCAAGATGCCTCCCCAAGAGGGGGTCAACCTGGGTGACTTCGAAGCGGATGACTTGAACACAGGGTGAGATGGTTGTCTGGCTCTGCACCACTAATAAGAGCCATAGGGGCCCATCTCATACTGCCCCTATCCCTTTGTGGCCTCGAGCCCATCTAAGGACCGACCCAAGAACAAATTTCCTAAGTTTGATTCAGGGTCGTATCTGCGGTGGGTCACTCTTACGTGCAGATTTAGGGGCATGTGGCCTCCTTGATTGTGCTACATTGATGGCACCCACTCGCGAGCAGCGAGGCATCTTCTAAACGAAGGCACGTAAACTAAAACAATATGAAAAAAATGAAAACACGCAGAGCCTACTGGCCTGGGTTATCGCGTGGGGGGTCACCACTCCATCTTTCGCCCCATCGCTACCCCTGCTCTACGGGATTATCAAAGTGGTCAGTAATGGTTGTAGGCCTAGTTTGCTTGCCAGCATTATCTTTGTGGCTATAAATCTGCTAGGGTGATGCACAGCGGGAGGTATCACTCTCTCGTCCTCCACATTGCCTTCGTTTTCTTCCTGCTCGTGCGCTTGTAGTTGTTCCTTCTGATGATGGATCACGGGAAGCGCCTTCGTGAGGAGTCACCCAAGGTTGATGGGCCGCCGTTGCTTCTTCTGTCTTCCCTACGAGAACAAGGGTACGTGATTTCACGTTGCCCTTCAGATTCGACTATGTTCGTTGTTAATTATGGGTGTGTTTAGGGTCATTTCTCCAGGAATGGCATTGGAGACCAAGGGTCCTTTCAGCACCACCCATCCCTTGCCCATTCCTACTCCGGAGCTGACGAGCCCCGTCCCCTATCCCTTACCATCGGGCGGCAAGGGATATGGAGCTTCGTGCTTGAAAGGGACAAGGCTCACCGGTTGCACTCAAGCTCTATCCACGAAGTGGCCTAGTAAAGACCCACATGGACTATCTCCAGGTGGCCCTTCAGGTGGTAAAGGAAGAGGTCATGGGGGTGAGGCGCTGGCAACCACCACGCAGGTGTGATCGTACGGTGACTCCTTATTATCACTAATTCCTATTCACTAGGTTTTTGTTCTCAGGTTTTGATGGACCCTCTGGATTGCAGTGCTGGAGGAGCAGCTCATGACATCTCGCCATGAGGCAGAGGGGGCTTGCCCCGGGAAGGTCCCTCTGGCCAAGACCACCACCAGGGCATGACCCTCGGAGCCCAGCTGGGGGTTGGCTTTAATGGGTGATTCAGCCACCGCTACAGAAGCCGCTGCGGCGATCATGAAGATGAAGGGTAGTCTTTATGGATGTAGCTAGGTTTCCTAAGTGGCACTGAATGTTCCCAGTTTGCGGACCCATGTGCTTTGCCAGCGGGCGAAGTTGCAACGCTTAAACTATCTATGTATGTGATTTATCGATAGTTTTTACTTCTTGTTCATTCATGCTGTCACCTCGCCCTTATTGTTTTTATGTTACCTTTGTCTTAGCTAGGTGTAAGTGGGTCTATGCTCTCTACTTATGAAGGATTACTCTCAGCGTACGGACACTAGTTAGGGGTTGTGTGTTGAGCCATGTCTCTATAGTGTTGCTTGGAGTAGACGATGAGAGCATGTGTTGGCAGGGGGCTCACGTAAGCTCCCAGCGTGGGCTGTGATATTTGGCTACTCGTGAGAAGCGGGTCGAGACGCCTTGAAGGTGAAATGCCTTCAAGACAAAACACATGGGTTCTATGTCCTTAAGTTTGCTCTATGCTTCATTTTAGTCAGTCAGGTTCATTGTTGCATCTATGCACATATGTGAATGCGATCAAACAATGAAGAGAGGGACAAGATTTATATCACCGATGTTTGTTCAGGGAGCGAACGTTCGCCCTATTGTTGCTGCTCGTGCTAAAGCAAACTTTTGAGTGCTTGCTTGTGGTAGGGTTGTCATGGCTCCTGGGCTTTGGGCTGGTGATGATGCTTCTTTGCCGCTTGGAAGGGTCGTAGCTAGTGTGGATCGTCCTCTTAGGCTTCCGATGGCCGCCCCTTGCCGATTCGATGTCCAAAGCGGGCTCGTGAGCCCCTAGGGATGATTTCTTCGTGTTCGGTCCACCATAATTCCTAGGCAGGATGGCACACATGTCCTGCTTGAGCCTTTGTGGAGTGTTGACATCATAGTTGCCACGCTTCACTTTTGGGTGTGGTTGCCGCTCTCGTCGAAGAGCCAACCCAAACTGTTGTCGGTTCCAAGCGCTGCGTGGTTCGGTCTGCCCCCCACGACGCGCGGTGCGCTCGGGAAGCCTACTCCCTCAGATGCAGGCACCCCCGAGTGATAGCTGGCAGTCCGCTGAGACATGCTGGACGGCTCGTCCTTCATGCAGAATTGGACCCGGGTTCTGGGCTTAGGCTTATGAGGCATGGTGCCAGGTGGCCACCTAACCACTAATGACGTCGCCGCGTGGCAGTGGGTGATTTCATCATTTGTGCGTGCCCTAACACACTACGCTCCATTGGCTGCAGAGGCACTACTCGGGTGTGGCTCTACCATCGGACCCAGGCTTCCCGTGTGGTTGGCCTAGATGGGGCGATAGCTGGTGATGGGCGCTGACCCATTTGTGCGGATAACCTTGTGGTTTCCTAAAAGGATGTGGCCGGTTGAGGTCATTCCCTGGGTGAGTTCATCATGAGCCATGGTCTTCTGGCTTCCTAGACGAAAGGCCTGGCCATGGTTGGTGATGAGTGAGGGTACGGACCCCCTATGTAGGTGTACTCTGGGATGCTACCGCTGAGGGCAGTTCTGAGAGTGCGTTCACCATAGGTTGCAGGGTCCAGATCCCTGTAGCGAAGGTCTGGGTTGCGGCTAAAAGTGGACGGGGGCGCTGACCCTCCAACGCCGGCGAACTCATAGTTTTCAGGGTGAATGTGGCCACCGTGGGCCATTCCGCCAGCGAGTCCTCCAACGGTGCGAGGTGCCATCGCTTCCTGCTCAACAATCAAGAGTGCACAACTATTCCCTACCTAGCGCGCCAACTATCGGTGTTTTGTAAACCGAACTAGTAAATTTATGTGATTTCTGCGCTGCTCTTGAAAGACGATGGTAGCATCTAAAAGACAGGAGAATTTATACTGATTCAGGCTGGAGCCCTACGTCCAGTCTTAGAGATGATCGAGTGTGTGTTTCTCTCTTGAATGCTTTGAAGTTCTTACAATAGGGGTGCAAGAATGGTGGAAGAGGTAGGAGCCCTAAAGCGAGGAGATGGGCTGCCCAAAGGGAAGCTTCAGGAGCCCTTCTACGATGTAACAATGAATGAATGAGAGTTGGATCCCCAAGATGGGTGCTCTGGCTACCCTTATATAGAGTTCAGGTACAGGGCGTATACAAAGAAGAAGGTTCTCCCGACTGAAGGGTCATGAGCCTAGAGAGGTCCTAGCTAACCTGACTTGCAAGCTACGCTGTCCTGTGGAGCATGTCTGGGCATGGTTGTCATCTCTGTCCCATGGCCAAGTCATGGCACGGTGCTACTATGCCAGACGTGGCGGCACTGTTGGCACGACAGTGGTTCACCAACCGTCCTGTGCGACGTGGTCTCCGCTGTGGTCTTTGTCATCGTCTTCCGATTTTCTAGGACATCGTACCAAAGTTGGTAGCCGCCCCAAGTCATTGATTACCTCATTAGCTTATGGAGCTGAGGATCACGACCTTAATCATTGGGGTCGTGGCTCTCTCAAGTCTAGATGGCCTCTAAGTCAAGGCCTTCGTCGTGGATTCCATCCTATAGTGGGTGGAATCGTGCATGCGTCTTGTCGGGTTGTATCTGGCCGGTGGTTATCATACCAATTGTCATCGCCTTAGGTGGTGTTGTCTTGTCAGAGCTACGTGGCATAGGGATGGCTGGTGGTTATCGTACCGATTGTCACCGTCTTAGGTGGAGCATGTCTGGGCATGGTTGTCGTCTCTGTCCTGTGGCCACATCATGGCATGGTGCTACTATGCCGAACATGGCGGCACTGTAGGCACGGCGGTGGTTCAGTAGCCGTCCTATGCAACATAGTCTCTGCTGTGGTCTTCATCAACAGCTCCCGGTTTCCTGGGGTGTCGTACCAAAGTTGGTAGCCACCACCAAGTCATTGATTGCCTCATTGGCTTATGGAGCTGAGGGTCATGACCTCGACCATTGGGGTCATGGATCTTGTCAGTCTAGATGGCCTCTATGTCAAGGCCTTCATCGTGGATGCCATCCCGTAGTGGGTGGACTCGTACATGCATCTTATCAGGCTGTATCTGATTGGTGGTTATCGTACCGGTCATCACCGCCTTGGGCGGTGTTGTCTTGTCAGAGCTACATGGCGTAGGGATGGCATCTGACCGAACCAAGATGACCGCTATCCCCTTGGTCCTTGCGGAGTCCGAGTGGCATGGCTTCCCTTATTAGAATGGGCGTTTGAAAGTCCCTAGTTTGGTTTTGGCTAATTGATAAAACCTAGGACTAACCTTTATATCTAAGTGGATGATTTAGATAAAGGTGGTCATTGAATATGAGACATGACATTGACTCATGTGACCAAGTTGGTGAGGACCAAGATGAGGCTTGGCTCGATGGACCGATTGTGAAGGTGAAGGGCAAGTCGAGGCTTCGAAGCGAAGGACCATGCGATGGTGAAGCTTGAGCAAGACTTGGCGCCGACGGACCGATGCAACGGTGAAGGGCAAGTGAAGTCAAGGTCGATGGATCGAGACGGTCATGTGATGATATGAAGTGGATCATATCATTTGGAGAAACAAAATGGGCTCAAGGCAAAGGTATAACCATAGGGCCATTTTGTTTTGCACTCAAGACACCATAGAGGGTGTGAGTGGTTTAGGGTCGATAGCCGAACTATTAAGAGGGGAAGTCTTATCGGTTATTCGACACACAGGTGCCACTAGGTGAATTCATGAAGTGCATTGCATGTAGGGCCTAGTGAGCTAACTGGAAAACCTTTGAAAATGATTGAGAAAAAGCTAACACACAAACACATGGAGATGTACACTTGATGGTGTTGGCACATTTGCAAAGGTGGCGTTGGTCGCGCTGTGGTTTGCTGTGATTCAGGCGATTTCGGGGAAATGAAATACCTATTTTCCACTACGCCGGAAGTCGGAAAAGTAACAGAGGCGAACGGAGGTCACCAGCGTAATCGGACGCTGGACCGGACGCGGTCACGGTTTGACCGGACGCGTCCGGTCAGTACAGCGCAGCAGTCAGGCGCGCGGGCTAGGGTTTGCAACCGGCGCGTCCGGTCACTCGCGGGACCGGAGCGTCCGGTCAAGCATCCAGAAGAGTAGCGCGTGGCGTAAAGCTAATCGGACGCGCGGCGCGTCCGGTCACACGCGACCGGACGTGTCCGGTCGTCGAGGGAGCTTACTGGACTCCAACCGGACGATGGCACTGTCGCGTCCGGTCGTTTTCAGGAGCGCGTCCGGTCGATGCTTCGCGGGCGTGCGGTGCTGTGCGATCGGCGCGTCCGGTCGGTTAAGCAGCGCGTCCGGTCATTGCGTTTGATCGTTGGCGCGCAGTGACCGTTGGAGGTTCTGGCGGTCGCGTTTGAATCTGGATGGACACGTGGATGATGCAGGGTGATCGGACGCGGTTAAGCGCGTCCGGTCAGTTTCGACCGGCGCGTCCGGTCGTCCCGAGAAAACGGTCAGTGGAGTGGCAACGGCTCTATTTGTATGGGATGCTTATAAATACTCGTTGGCCGGCCCTTGGGGAGGTCTCTTGGCATTTCTAACACTCTTGTGCATCCTTTGAGCTAAAGCTTCTCCTCCCACTCATCTCTCTTACTTGATTGCAAATCAAAAGTGAGATTGAGTGATCCCAAAGTGCATTGCATAGCTTGAGGGCATCTAGTGGCACTTGTGGGTGGTTTAGCCGGTGGATTTCTTGTTACTCTTGGAGAGTACCGCTCCTAGCCGGCTTGAAGATTGTTGGAGGCGTTGGCAAGAGAAGGTGATTGTTCTTGGCCACCTCTGGTTGATTGTGAGAGGTTCTTGTGCTTTCCTCGACGGGACGCCAAAAGCAACTCTAGTGGAATGCGCGTGTCATTGAGTTACCTCACTTGAGAGTGGTGTCTTGTGGTGCCTTGCGGGGCGTGCCTTGAGGGGCAAGTGACTTGAGGGTCACACCGGGAAACCATCTAAGTGTTGGTCGACACAACCGGTGACGTAGCTTGTCGGTGCACAAGTGAACACCGGATGAACAAAAATATTGTGTCTCTTGTCTCCCGGTGATTGGTCTTCATATTGTGTTGTTGTCAATATTGATTGATTGTATATCATCTTGGTGATGGGCAATATCTTCACTCCACCGTCGGTATAAGAATCACAATCCTCTCTCTTACATTTACATTTACTAGATTATCTTGTGTAGCTCTAGTGGTAGCTTTGCTAGTAGTGTTGTTAGCTTGCTCTCTAGTGCTTTTTTTAGTGACATAGCTCTTGTGTGAACTAGAGATCATTTTCTACTAGACTTGTGGATAGGAGGCTTGCATCACATCCTTTGGCTAAGCAAAACTCGCTTTACGCCATTTGTTATTCTAACAAGTTTGCTTAGTGTCATTTGTAGAATTTTTTTATAGGCTATTCACCCCCCTCTAGCCATCTAGGACCTTACAGCGTTGCAGGCTATGCTCATCCTCTCCCAATTCCTCCTAGGAGTCAGGACGGTGAGGAGGTTGTGGGTCTTTGTGTGTGTCACACGACTAAGTCTTGATGAAGGGGTTGTGGCCGATCCCCGCCTTAGCGCTTAGCCTGGTTTTCTTGGATCAGCTGGGCCTCGGTCGCCCAGGCTCTTGTCGACTGATGTATCGCGTAACACCCTGGTGTTAAGCTTGCATTAGCATTTGCAAATCATGAGCATAAACATCATTGTGCATTCATAAGAATCACATGAAATATAACTTGAAACATGCTAATGAAACATGTGAGTTGCAATGTCTTGTTTCAATAGGTTTGATGCCATGTTGATACTTGTTATGCAATGTTTGTTTTTGTTTGATCACTAAAACAACTTAGAGTTAATTAGGGTGCAATTTGTAGCAAGTTTCATATTCATCATTTTAACAAATTATGCTTTTAAATAAATATTTCAAAATTAGGGTTTTGGATTTAAATTGGCTTAATTTTGTAATTCAAAATCTAGCAAGAATCTGACTTTGGTCATTAAAGCAAAGTTGTAGAGCATGAAAAATAGAGCAACATTTGTTTTTGGGTCACCTCTTGAAAATGCTTTTAAAATGCTCTAAAATGCATTTTTATTGCTGTTCTTTAGAATATAAAAAGAAAAGATTTCTTCTTTTGATAATGGGCTGCGCCCCTCCTTTCTGGCCTAGCCACGCAGGCCCGCCTAGCCCGTGCCGCGCGCCCACGCGTCCTGACCGCGCGTAGACGCCGGTCGTCGGGTGGCGCTCCGGCGGGTCCTGCAGCCCCGTGCACACCTTAAGCCGTTGTCTGAGCAGCGCCCTACCTCGCTTGCCCTCCATTTCTCTCCCTCCCTCGCTCAGCAGCAGCCGCACAGCACTGCAGCAAGCAGCCACAGCGCCAGCGCCGCCGCGAATCTCCACCGGCGTCGTGCACCCCTCCACTGCAAACGCGTCCAATTCATCGCGGCCTTCACTCCACCTCGACTCTGGCTTTCCCGCCGCACGCCAGCAGCCGCAGTCGCCAAGGTATGAGGCCGCAATAGCTATCCTCCCCACCTCCGGCATGGCCGCCATCGCGGTCTGCCGTCGCCGACCATGCTCTGCCCCCTCTTTCTCCCTTCTCTCGCACGCACCGTCTCTGCCTCAATCCCGTGAACCTCGCGCGCGCCTCCCCGCGCCTCGCGATGGCCAGGTTAGCCCCTCCTGATGGCGAGCAGCTCCACCGCGCCGCCATGCACGACGGCGTGCTCACTTCAATGAGCCGCCCAGCGAACCGTAGCACCCATTGGTGCGGCTCGGTGTGCTAAGCACGCTGGTGTCCACCGTGCCACCGGAGGGCTTGCCGCCGGTGAGCTCTAGCCGGCGGAGCCCCTCCTCTGCTCCTAGTGCGGCTGACCGATGGGGTCAGTTGACCACTGGGTCCCGCCTATCTGTCTCTGTGATGCGGTTCAAGGTGTAGATCCGGGTGCATCTAGCAAATAGGGTCGGCTGGTTTTTCAGAAATAAGAAAATAATTTCTAGAAAATCTTGTAAAGGTTTTGGAAATTCATAACTCAAAAAATATTGCTCAAAAAAATGTGAAACAAATTTTATGGTGATCCTTGCTATTAGATTTATAGTTAAAAATGTTGCATGTCAATTTTGTCATACTTTTATATAGCTTTATTTAAATGATTAAAATGCTGATTTCTTGAAAAATGCATAGCAAATAGAATATAGGTCAGAAAAATATGATTCTTGTTTTGTTAGCCTTGTTTTGCTATGTAGTTTCTATGAAAATTATTTGTGATGCCATGTTCTATGGTTGAAGTGGTAGATTTGATTTACGAGCAATTATTGGTTAATTCTTAGGAAATTCATAATCCTAAAATATTTACGTGATATTGAGTTGGAAATTTTTGTGAGCTGTGCTTATGCTAATGACAAGGTAAACATAATCTGAAATCTGTTGTTTGACACTTTTCATAGTACAAAGTATTTTCATGCTCATTTATCAGTCGTAGCTTGTCATTTTTAGGCTAAAATAAATATGCTTTTGCTGTGAAAATTTTATGATAGGCTCTACTGAGCACAAGCATGCTACCATAAATTTCTTAGAATTTTTTGGGCACCAGAAATATATATTGCTGTTGTAGCCCTAGTTTAAAATGAAATAAATGAACCTTTCTCTATGCATGATTAGTGTATATGTGTTGTTTCCGTGTATGTCTGAAGCACTAATAACTTGCTGGTATGAATCAATATGTTAATGTTGTGTGATATATGTGCATGTTTTGGGTGTGTTGTAATCTTCTCTACTAGAGAGGAGATTTGCATCTACTCTATCGAATAGAGTTAAACATGTTCGTCCACATACATGCACTCATGATCATCATATGCCATTCCATCTAATGCACCACTTCCATAAGTACTTATACATATGCATCATACAAGATCGTAGGAGGAGTTGGCAGTAGCAGAGCCAGAGGAGTAGGATGAGGGAGCACCGCAGGATGAGCCCGCACAGGAGGTGCAGGCAGACGAGGAGGTCGGTGAAGAGCTTCAGGAGTGCCCCGACCACTGTCCCAGCTTGTTTGAGAGAGACAAGCCCCAGAGCATATCTCCCTCGGTTTGCAAATATTTAACTTATGCTTTAATTATGATTGATGCATTTAGTTTAGGAGTTGTTTCCAACCGTTGCTGCATTATTCCTTGTCTACCCTTGTTATTATATCCTTGATATACCTTGGTAAATGAAATTGAGTTAAATGCTTAGCCTTGCTTAGACCGGTAGAAGTCGGGTGATTTCCTGTCACATGCGAGTTTTAGGTGGTTACCTGGATTACTATTGGCTAAATGTGGCATCACAGAGTATAACCAAGTGTTGTTGAGAAATGGAGACTGGACAAGTCTTGTAGGGTTTTGGACTATAGTGATTCCGTCTGTGTTGGTTAAGGACCGATCGTTATCGTCCCTCTTGTTATGTTAAATGCATGCCTCACATTTAGCTGGCCGAATAAAGTACCTTTCGATCACGAAGCCAGAAAATTATTCGGGCCCAGTAGATTGACCACAACGCACCATACTAGCGCAGGCAGTGGTAGGACATAGGGGCACGATGGTAAGGCCAATGAGCAGTCGGACGACCCCTAGGTACGGTGGTTCCTGTCAAACTTGAGGTGTTTTCCTAAATAGTTGATTCAATGATCTGTAGCTCACTTCCGGAGTGAGTGTGATTTGTGTGAGGAATAAATCACCAGCTGGTTAGTAATCGATTAGAATTGCCATCGCTCCTGGATAGTGAGCACTTGACTTGAGCTACTTCATCGTAGTAATGATTATGGAATACTCGGATGGTTATGAGGGTTATGATGAGAATGAAATGCTAAATGATCATATGGTTATCATTGATTGCCTTAATCAAGTGATTGCTCTAGTGCAGGTGCAAACCTAGATGACAGGTTAATGATTATTGACTTGAGGCAATAATACTGGAAAAAGTAGTTTTACTATTAAATGTGCTTTTTGCAAATGAGTCAGCTAGCCCACTATAAAGCATTTCATACTCCTTGTAGTCACTTTATTTTTAGTTATGCCGCGTAAGTCTAGCTGAGTACATTCTCGCACTCAGAGTTTATTCTCACTTGTTGCAGATGGACAAATGTACCACGACTACTGTATCAACTGCTTGTACCCAGCTATGGGAGATGTTTTGACCAAGGGCGTGGTCACTCTTTATCTCAACTCAATGCTTTTATTGGATTTGATCAGTACCTAGCACTGTAATGATCTATGTGGGTGTGCAGTTTGAAAACTACTTGCTTCTGCTACTTCTATTTGAACTTAGTATTGTAATAACTCTTTGTTTCGAACTCCGATGAATTCGTATTATGTGTGAACTTATGTAAACATGTGAATGGTGACTGCTAAACTTGAACGATCTTGGTTGAGTTGTTGAAAAGTTTAAAATCCCTCGTGATTTCACAGACTACCGGGTTTGTATGGGATTAAGTATGTTGGTTATCTACTCCGATAGGTGTTTTTCTTACTTAGTTTCATATAAATTGGTCGTTTCTGTTACATATCATGAGCCGCTCGGCTTGGTGACTAATTGATGCCTTGAGACACCCTAGAGTTATAACCCCGATAAGACCCTACCGCCCGTGGCGGTGCGGTGGGAGGTGTTGGAAGCATGGGCAAAGGCTAAGGCAGCGTCACCGGATCCGGAGCCAGTTGGTATGAGGAGGTGGCGGGGGTGGCGATGCCAGAGGCAGGGAGGAGGCGAGGGCGGCGACGGCGAGGACTGAGGAGGAAGACAATGCGGGCGGAACTGTGCTTGCTTTCACATGCTAGTCCTAGTAGTGTCCTAACATTTAACATGCATATTTGGTGATCCATAGGTGTATTAACATAACACAAGAACATGCAATTTTTAGACATATCACGTATATATTGAAAACGGGATGAAAACATGACAAAATACTGGGACATCGTGTATTAAGATAGGATCTCACAAAAGCGGACGGAAAACACCCTCTCCTATTTCCCTAAATACGAAAATGGGATCTCATAAATACAAAAATGGGTAGGACAAAAGTAGAAAATGGGATGGGACGGGACGAAAATTTTCCCGTTTGTTTTCATCCTTACATGCACATGCTCACTCTCATTGCGTCTTGTCATTTACTACATCGACTGCGACGAAGACCATTTTGTGATGTTCCTGAGGAACCATATACTTTGGGGACCATTTGTAGAACTACCCAGCATGTTGTCTCTGGATGCTATTTCATTTCATGACTGGAGCACTTGTTGTAATACATTTTTGCAGGATGTGCACTATTCTAACTTGTATGAGCATGCAGCATTGTGAGTGGATGGTAAACCAATTAGGACTCTCTAATCTGTAATCGGTCACGTACTACTAGTCTTAGTAAAAACCAACTATAACTCTTGTGCTCCACAGAGTGGAGGTACATGCGGACTACTCTTAGTAAAATCGGATAGAACTCGATCTTAATCTCTTATGCTTTGAGAGTAGAGGAATACACATGCAAGGAGAGTGTGAAAAATTCAGAGGAAATATTTTTCACTCTTTAATATTAGGCTAGCAAACATGCTCTTGCATTGTAACAAACCCAATACGTTTTGAAATCAAACTCTATAATATCGTTGGATGCAAGTTGCTCTAACTCATGTGAAGCACAGTTTGCGAGTCTTGATCACATACAGGACACGGAGTGTGTGAGGGCACTTTGGGAAGTTAAAAGGTGGGTCAGAAGAATCTCTTCTCTCATCCAAGGCATCGATGGAAATGGTATGTACCTATTTACGTATGTATATGCTCCCTCTATTCCAAATTATAAGATGTTTTGGTTTTTCTAGATACATTGTTTTTATTATGTATATAGATCTAAGTGTAACACAAGTGGGTTAGGTATTATAAATCTTGATATACAGTAAGTGACTCTTTAAATTAAGTAATGAACATGGGCTTTAGCAAGAGTTATTGAAAAATAAATATATTAAGGATAAGACATTGTCACAAATAGAGAAAAAGAAGTAGGAGACTCACATTTTTTGATGAGCCTCATGAGCACAAAAGACACCTTTTTTAGTTTGGGTACTTTCAGGTTAAAAGACGGTAATCAAATCAGGTTATGGGAAGATACTTGGTTAGGAAACCGACCACTAAAAACCCAAAACCCAACGTTACTTAACATTGTCAGCAAGAAACAAGCAGAGGTTGCAAATGCATTAAGCTAAGTTCCTCTTAATGTGGAGTTTAGAAGGGCTTGAATAGGGAACATGCTACTAGAATGGAGCAACTAGTTGCAAGGACGACTAATATTAAGTTGTAACAGGTTAAGGCCTTGTTTGGATGTTGTAGTATTAAGAAACCATAGTATCAAGAAACTATAGTTTTGGAACTATTGATATGCAAAACCGTGGTTTAGGAAAAAGAGGTCTAGAGTGGAGTTTTTAAAACTCCAAAAAAGACTATAGTTTCAGCAATAGCATGATATTCAAAATCATAAAGTTTGTTGCACACAAACACTTCATGGCACTCTAAAACCAAAGTATTTCACAAAACCATGATATTTTTCTAAAACTCCAAAAATACTTTGTATCCAAACAGGGCCTAAGGATGTTTTGTGTGGAGATTACAGAAAACGGGTTTGTTCGCGGTAAACTCAATGTATAGATACTTTTGAGGGTTAAAAGTTTCACATGTGGTTTGGTGGTTAAAGATACCTTTGAAGATTAAGATCTTTCTCTGGTTCTTTAAAGAAGGGTTATTCTCACCAAGGATAATTTAGCAAAGAGGAATCGAAATCGAGATAAATCATGTTGCTTTTGCAACAAACTTAAAACTTTTCAACATCTTTTCTTTCAATGCTCGCGTGCCATGTTTTTTTTGGAGTTTAGTCTAGAGCTAGAAATTAAGCCACCTCGCAATGACCAAAACTTATTTAACGATTGGTTTTCTTGGAAAGATAAAACTTTTTGATCCCTTTAATTAACTGGCGCAACTACCATTTTATGGTCAATTTAGATAACACTGAGGCAAGTTGTTTTTGACAAATGCCGACCCAAATCTCTATTGTAGGTTCTGTTCTGGGGACACATTGGCTTCTTTTCTGGTCCCAATCCCCATGGTGTGAAGATTGACAAACGCTTATGTTGGGGCTTGCCGTACTTTGGAGACTGCAATATTGAGCTTCTTTGCGCCCTTCAGATGGTCTTCATTATTTAGAATTGGCCTTGAGTTTGTTTTATCATAAATTTGTTTGTGTGTCATCAATTGTTGGGTTGTAATAAGTTAGTCTGATTTCTGTTTAATGGGAATGAAGTCAAATTCTTCTTTCTCTAATCTAAAAAAACCTGAGTTCATAGTTGAAGCTATGTATCTAAAAATGCCAAAGTGTATTATACTTCAGAATTGAGGGAGTAGATAACAAATGTGCTTGTGCGTAGCAACGAGATTAAAAAAACTATCAAACGATATAGAAGACAATGGTGGAAATGGTACATATCTATGTATGTTACATCCTCTCTAAAGAACCTAAAAGCTATAATTTTTTTATGATGATCACAAAATCCATAAGTAATGTTAGCAATATATGAAAAATATCTAATTATAAACCTGTAAAGAATTAAATACAACTTTGATAAAAAAAATCTCCCGTGCAGAGTCTGTACTGTATCTAGCTTACCTATGGATATCAACAAAGACAAGAAACAAGCATATGATGATGCCACCCATTTTCATTTCGTGAAAGTCTCCGGCAGAGGAAAGGGCTGTAGGTGATGGCGTGTTCTGCTTCTTAGGGCGATGAAATCATTCCTATGGGATCGTGTGTGGCAGCTGGTATATATGATGATGAAAGGCGGGCTGCTTGAGGCTCAACTTTATCCTAGTTTTATGGAAGGAGCAACCCCCTATTTTGCAAGATAGCTGAGTAAACTAAAAGAACAAAATATAAGAGTAGAAGGGATAGATTATAGATAAGCAAATCCGGACTTTTTGTCCGTTTCCTTGACTAATTGGGCTGAGGGCTCGGCTTGTTCTCCTAAGGTGCAAAGTCACCATTTCCAGCGATGAAGAGAACTTAACTCGAGTTCAAGTAAAAAAATCGAGATTGATCGGATATGACAGAATAAATGTCGAAACAAACGTAGACGACAGACGAAGAAAGCTAAGAGTATTTTAGGATAAATGGAAGAAGAAACTTTCACTCTTTAATAATATGTATACAGATAACACCTTAGGTATAGTTGCAAATTTTTTTTTGAAAACATGCACATGTATCAGTGTTCTTTTCCTTCTATAGTAATCTAATGAATCATAATAGTAGATAAAGGGATAGCACACAGAACACAGAGTCTATACTGGTTCAAGTGGGGATGCCCTACGTCCTCAGTGATCCAAATGCTATGGTTCTGAATGCATATAGGGTGATATGATGCGATATTAGGCACTGATCGTGGGGCTCTCTAACCAAAAGTCCTGTTTGAATTTTGGTAATTAATGACAACATTTACGAATTAACAATTTCTTATGAGACATGAAAGGTTAAGTACTACTCCTTCAGTCCTGTAATATAGTGCATTCTAGCATTCAAAGTTTGTCCTCAAATATAATGCATTCTAGAGGACAGAAACCAATTTTGTATTAAGTACTTTCCATTTATTGACCAATCATCATTAATCATGTTGATGACAACATCTGATTAGGAAATGAAATGGGGGGTACATGTGTCTTTTATGTTCTCCATTAATTTGTCTTAAAATTCCTAGAATGCACTTTATTACGGGACAGAGGGTGTAGTCCACAAGTTAAGTAAAAGTGCGCTACATGAAGGCCATGAAGATGAGATGGCACAAACTAAGTGATGCATGAAAGCATCTAGGTCCTAATTTGGTTTTAACGATTATTGACAATACAATCGTTGTGACTAACGGGTGTTTTGTAGCAGCATCCTAAGTTAGGTCAAATGATGGTGATTAAAGGGAAATTCAGTGGTTTCCATGCCCCTAAGTGTTGTATTGGTTATCGGTTTTCAAAGGATGAGGGCGGAGATTAAGGATCTACTATTTCTGGGTGTCAACAGAGTTGAGGGACATAGAGTCCGTACTATTAATTAAGGGGGGTATAATGGATAGCTTGATCAAGTGGAGTCTAGTGAGTGGATATGATGCACACTTGTGAAACTAGCGCTAGGTAGTACAAATGAGCCCAAAGATCAATGGAATCAAAGCCATACTCAAAGGCATTCGAATTGGATGAGTTTGGAGTTGTATAGAGTGCACCGGAGCTCTCAGGTGGTGCACATGAGTGTGTACCCTAGCTTACCAACAATAGCTCTTTTTAGACTAACAATAGTGCTATTGCACCTTGTTCTCTGGTGCACACCAGAGCTTTGTTATAGAGAGCCTGTTTGAGGTGGTTCTACGCAATTGCTCACTGAAGTTGTCCGGTGGGCACGAGAGTTGTTGTACTGAATGACTTACAGAGAGGTCTACAGATGGGTTGGGCCCCCTGATGCTCTTCGGTGGCTCACCAGACCTCACATTGGAATGCCCGCACCAGTGCATAGCTGGGCTTCAATCCCGGTTGGGAACTGGCTTTAGTCCCGGTTTTCCAACCAGGACTACAGATCCGGGACTAAAGGCCATGCCCTTTAATCCTGGGTCACAGAATCAGGACTAAAGCCCATCCTTGGAACTAAAAATAGTTTAAATCCTGGAAGACCTCTCTTGTGGTATATAAGATTCAAACCCAAGACCTCTTGCCTCGCGCGTAGGTCCCTTACCAATTCAACTACACTCCACATGTGACAGAGTCCTAGGCGCTCTCCTTTTGAATTAACCCGTGGGGGACCTTTAGTCCTGGGTGGGAGACCCTTAGTCCGGGTTGGTGACACTAACTAAGACTAAAAGGTCACCATTTAGTTTGGTTTGGTGTTACCAACCGGGACTAAAGGGTGGTTTTTTAGTCTCGGTTGGTGTTATCAATCGGGATAAAAGGGCCTTAGATGCCTATAAAATTTAGACCCAGGACTAATGTGTGACAGAACCGCTTAATGTAATGCCCTCCTAAGAGTACTTGTCTTATATTAGACACTAAGTACCCAAGAGAGTGCATCAAATCATTCTGTTCTGTCGAACACACCCAAAGGGAGAACTCGAAAAGCCACATTTTTGTCAGGTTTATAAGTGAGAGGATAAAGCTTACAACATTTTTAGTCATTTGGTACATCACTTTTAGTAGCACATCAGAGTATTACACCAATTGATTTTAACGGCGGAACATAACAATGTTGTCAGCATTTTTCAGCGAAAATGAAAAATTTATTTAATGACCAGTTTAAGCATCATCATGGTAAATATTTATATACATGAAATGATAACAAATTGTACGTCTTTTCTTTGTAAAATATTTTGTGAAAGTTATAAAGAACTCTCGGGCCGTAATGTAAAGAAAATCTTCGCTAAGCCCACCAGAAGGGTTTCCACACACAAAAGGCCAGCTCAACATGCACCTGTCACCTGCAACAGGGTAGAATAAACCATGAATACTCAATTGTACTCCGCAAGACTTACCCGTCAGGAGAAAATAAAAAGACTCTAAGAATATGTAAGACTATCTGGCTTATGGGTTATTGCATTGGCAGGAAGCATTACTAACGTGCATCCTTACATTCAATTTTATTAGCAGTCATCATTAGTTCATTAACTAACTATTCTATGTAAGCACCTATACTACTTTCAAGCATGTGACGAGCAATCAGATCTAATTTATCTTCTCCCATGTTTCAGTTCTTACTACGGTGCTAGACCATAGCCAAGTCGGTACCGTTTCACAGAAACGGCGATTCGTGAACCAATGTATCCCAGCTGAATACCCTGAAACACACGCCTCGCTTGTACCCCAGGCACAAACAAGATCAACCCATTCCACTCCTGTCAAGGGGTCTAGGTCCCTATCCAAGCTTGGACTCCAAGCCCTCAACACCTGAGAACCCCGTCTCAGTATGGTGCTTAGACCTCCACCTAATACCCACCCCTAAAAACCGGTCCAGAAAGAGCCGAAACCCATGACAAGAGAGTAACAAGTCTTTTCGCTCCCATAAACAAGTATGTGCTCAGGATAATAAGTCTGTGACCTGACTACCATCCACTGCAACGGACGGTCCTCAACTGACACAGGCGGAACAAATGCAACCAGAGCCTCGCTCGGTAACCTAATCAAGTCCTAATCCAAAATACAGTCCCACCTGGTCTCTAATTATTATCCATATATATTCCATATGATGGTAATATGATAATAGTAACAATAATATCTTTCCTATCTCTCGCAAGTGACAGGTAATCACTCGACTTCTACCGAGGTCCTATAGCATAGCAAGTTACACGATCTTGACATGCTAGTAAGACTCATGGGGTGAGGTTATGTATTATGCAAGTGGTTTCAATCAACTCCTTAAAACTTAATGCACAAACATAAAATAAAAGTGCAGAATAATATGGGTTATGCTCCGGAGCTTGTCTAGGTAAGATATAATCAAAAGTTAGCATTCCATCATGGTGACACGATTAGCAAGGCATCATCTTTTCCGCTACTCCGGTGGACTCCACGGTCCATCGTCGTTCATATTATGGTATGCGTGGATGTAATCGTAGAGACGTAAATAATCAGCGGCAACCGCAACTCTTAAAATATGATTACGCCTTTCAAGCTATCGAGCCAGCTCTAACGTACTAGGCTACGTACCCACGTCGTCTAATTCGACGTCATTTTCCCACAAGTGTTTTAGTTATACAATTCCAAGGTGTTTCTTTATTTCATTTTATTGATTTAATATACTTTCTAACTAGGACTCATTAGATACCCTAGCAAATTAATTATTCTGAAGCCACAAAAATTACAGTGGGCACCTAATAATATTAGGAATTTATTGTAAAAGTTCTTGAATTAATACTAGCACGGATTAATCATAAAAATCCCTACAAGTTCATATTTTAACAATATTAAAGCATGTTAAAATATTTAGAGCAACCTCGAAACACTTTAGAGCTATGCGAACCAAATACACTAACAGGCAAATACAGATTTTAGGAACCCTCCAAAATTAGTTTCACAATTTTTGGACACCTACACAATTTTATTTTAGATTTACAAAAGCAGCTTAGAAACCAAATTAGAAAATGCTTAGTAAAAGGAAAAGGACCGACGGCAACAATTTGGCTCAGTGGCCCGCTGCAGCCTGTGCACTCACGCTTTTGCAAAATAGGGCTCGGGTTTTTAGATAATCAAGCGGAGCAACGAAGCACTATTACTACAGACTCACGTTTGCATTAGAAACCCCAGAATGTGTTGTCTTTGCAATGGGGGGGGGGGGGTCCCCGGTGTCCCCGCGCGCAACGGCGCGACTTCGGCTGGCACCGCTCGGTCACGCTGGCCTTCCGAGGATCGGATCAGCGCGTTCATCGGGCCGATATGAACTCGCGAATCAACGCGCAGAGGCTGACGGCGGCGGGAAGCCCAATGGTGTACTATTGAACCTAAACACGATGACAGTGGATTCGCACGGCGGCGCGAGCGTTCCGATGAGCCTATGTACTCTCGGGATGGTACAGGTAACGGAGAAGTATCAGTGGCTCACCTTGGTGCATGCTATGGTGACGATTGAATCGGGGAAGGGTCGAGGTGATCTGGCCACGTGCGAGCGGTCGGGTGGCTGCTCTCTGAGGTGGACACCGGCGTGTCACCACGCCATCGGTGAACGCCCTGGCCCAAATAACACGAGCACCAAATAGGGGGAGTCAAATCGAGTTCGGGGATGCAAGCAATTGAACCCTCGGGCCTTACCGCCACTTCTACTGGGTCGGCGGCGCACACGGCCGGCGACGAGTAAAACGTCGAATTGGCCGGCAACAGGGCTCATCTGCGCCTTGGTGTGGGTCGGGTTGCTAGCTAGCTTTCCTACCTAGTTGCTGGAGCACTGAGTCGAGGTGCGGTGCCTCGGATCGTGCGCATTTGTGAAGCGGTGCGGCTCCATTGGTAGCAAGGGCAGACGGGGTAGCGCTCCACACGGCTTGACCAACCTCGGCCGATGCTACGCTTAATGCGCGAGGGCGTCTGCGTGGTGAGGCTCAAAGGGGACAGTCATGGGGTGCCGGGATGGGACGACTCAACCTTAGCGGGACATGGTCGGCGGCAGCAGAATAGCGGCCGTGCACAAGGCTGTCGCGCGGGGCCAATGCACAAAACGATGTGAAAGGAAAGGCAGTGACACCACGACAAAGGCCGCAGCGTAACAGGACAGCGGAGGCAGAGAACTACTCGGCGGGTAGGTGGTTCGAGCGGCGAGAAGAGCACCACGTCGGCCTGATGGCGGCCACCGCGGCATCGGCTTGGCCCGCGCATGGCATGGCTGGCAACGAGCTCAGCCCAGCCCCGTGGAGGAGAGCGTGGCCAACCCCAGCCCGATGTGCAGCCGGCAGCCAGCAAGGCTGGCACAGGCACGACCACAGCCAGGAACGGCCTGGCAGCGACAGCATGCACGCGTGGTGACTGCAAACTCTGGCCGAGAGACTGAGATGGTAATGTGCACGCATTTTAAAGTGAAGCAAAGACTACTAATTATCGCGACCGAAGCTCAACCAATTCCACTACTCAAAAGCCCACACTACCGGCTATCTAACGAAACAATCGTCATGATCAAAGAGCAGCTAGGGAGGGAGATAAATGAACGCCAACCTGAGCTCGTCACCGAAGTGCCGGTTCATGAACAGAACGCCAACGACATGGTTCACAGCGTATTCTAACTAAGTTTGAGCAATTTTGAAGAGAGCAACGTGACACCCAATACAACTACGGTCTACACCATGCTCAAGTGCTCACTTAGAAGCAACCAATAGTACAAAAACATGAAGCTAGTGTTTAACATTTTTGTTAGAATTTAAATGCTAAAATGGCATTGTCTATTGCTCTTTCAGACTTAGAAAAGTTAGGGTTCAGTTAGAACCAACAGCCATCAACACTTTCGTCACAATTTTTAGAAGGTCTAAATCCTATTAACTTCAACCAACAAATACCTCATGTAATAGTCCATACTTTATACTAAACCATACGAACAAAATATTAAAGCACTATTTAAGTATTTTGCACAATATAATTCGCCAAAAATGACACTTTAAACTTAAGTTCCAATTCTTGCAGATTCAACGAAAAGGACTGACTAATTTCAAATTTGATTTTTGAGCTCCCAAAAACACTAGTCAACAACATTTATTTTTCCAAAATTAGAGTTCCACTTTCATCTACATAACTGGCTCACTAAACTTCACTTAAGCACTATACTCAAGTTATATTTATTTTTGTTTATAAAAATTGTTTTTCATACCAAACAATTAACAAAACTCATTCTATCCTTTTTGTTAGGATTTTTCATTAGCACCTTTTCACGTTAAGTAAACTAACTCACTGTATTTATTTGATTTCTCTCAGCCACAAAAGTGAGTCACATAAGGTTTGTCTATCATTTTATGTGTGTTTTAATTTTTTTAAAACCCTAGAACTCGTTTAGATAATTTCTCTAAGGCCTTAATCTCGGTGCTAAGCAGGTTCGTAACACCAGGGGTGTTACATAATGCTCACGTTAATACCGAACCCCACAACCGAGACTAAAGGTGCGAACAGAAAGTCGTTTCTGTATTGGTGCCGTACAGTTAACGACTGGTTTTTTAACTGTCATTGGAGACTCACCGGAACTCTTCGGTGCAATTGTTAGAGGCACACCGAAGGTCTCTGGTGAATGCATTTTTGTTAAGTGGATGGGCAACGACTAGTTTTGGGGCTTGGCCCTATATATACCCCTCCATCTCGTCTTTTTAGTTCTTTTGGCGTTCAGAACGGTTCCATACACACTTTGGTGTCCGAGAGAGTACTGCTTGAGGCTAGGGGAGTGATTGAGATTTGATAATCTAAGATTAAGTACTCCGTTAGTGCCTAGGGAGTAGCAAGTGTGCGTCCACTCTTCTAGTTAGGCGTGTGAAAGCCCAAGTTTGGTTTTGGTAATTAATGACACCAAGTTGCTAATGCTATTGTATCAAGTGTGATTAAGCTAGGCATAAGCAACATGTGATGGAGGTGGAAATGGCATGGAGAGATGGCCACAAGACCACATGATTTGGTGCATGAAATGATGAGCAAGATCATGGTGGAGATGCACATGAAATGATGGACATGATGATCAAGTGAAAGAGAAGGATCTAAGAGCGCAAGGCAAAGGTATAACCATAGGGTTTTCCTTTTGCCGGTCTAAGATGAGTAGAGAAGTGATTGACCGGGTTTAGGATACATAGCCGACTATCAAGAGGGGCAATCACGGTTAGCTCGGGAATCAAGTGCCACTAGATCAATGTCTTGAGCATATGCATTTAGGATCTAGTTAAAGAGCTAACATAACGCCTTGAAAAATGTTTGTGAAATGCTAACACACATGCACATGGTGGTGTACACTTGTTGGTGTTGGCACTTTTGTGAAGGCGATGGAGTTTAAGCGGTAGAGAGGGGTTTGGGTTCCTCTCTCCCTCCCGCCGAGCTTGCGAGGCGGGATTCGGCGCTTTTTGGAGAAGTGAAATGCCTATTTTCTATTGCGCCGAAAGTTGGAAAAGAAACGGAGGCGAACGGAGGTCACTGCGTGCACCGGACGCAGCACCGGACGCTGCACCGGACGCTGCACCGGACGCGGGGCGCGTCCGGTCAGTTCTTCGCGGCGCGGGTGCTGCTAGGGTTCGTGCACCGGACGCGGGGCGCGTCCGGTCACGTACCACCGGACGCGTCCGGTCGCGTCGGGAGCTTACTGGACTCGCACCGGACGCGGGCACTGTGGCGTCCGGTGGGTCCTTCGGCGCGTCCGGTGGTTGTTTCGCGGTGCGCGGCTCGGTGCTGACCGGCGCGTCCGGTGGGTCACGGGACCGGCGCGTCCGGTCGTCACCAGCGCGTCCGGTGGCTCGGTCCAGCGCGTCCGGTGGTTGCAACGGCTAGTTCTGACCCGCGCGATTTTGTTTGTCGCGTAGTGACCGGACGCGTCCGGTCACCCTGACCGGCGCGTCCGGTGAGTACGATTTGAACTGGTTCGCGCGGTAACGGCTAGCTGCGTACCCCTTCGTTATAAATAGATGGTGGACGGGTTTTGAGGGCAACTCTTGCACATTTTGAGACCTAGAGACATACTTTGAGCTAGAGAACAACCCCTCCACTCATCTCTTTGATTGATTGCACATCTTGAGTGAGATTGAGTGAGATTCAAGTGCATTGCTTGAGAGTTGCATTCTAGAGGCACTTGATCTTCGAGTTGCTGCGGATTTCTTGTTACTCTTCCGTGTTTCCCGACACGGTAGACGGCTTGGAGCAGCGGAGGTGATTGAGCTCGCAATTGGAGATTGTTGGAGCCTTCACCAAGTGTTGTAAGGGGTTCTTGATCCTTCCCCGCGGGAGTTCGCGAATTGGATACTCTAGTGGAGCTCGTGGCTTGGAGGATCCCCATCTTGTGTGCGGTTGTGCGGCGCCCGCCGAGGGCTCAACTCTTGATAGTTGATTAGCTCGCGAACCGACAAGTGGGTGCATCGCCACAACGAGGAGTAGCTTGCCGGGAAGCAAGTGAACCTCGGGATAAATTCTTGTGTCATTCTCTTCCCGAGGATTTCTCTTGTGTGATTGATTGATTGGTACTTCACATCTCTACACGGCGGTATAATCACTCGAAGCTCTTCTCTCGTATTACTTCTTGTATCTAGCTTGTTGTTGTTGTGATTAGTGAATAGCCTTGAACTAGACTTGTGTAGGTGGCTTGCTTAATTAGTTAGTGCTAGTGCATTTTGCTCCGCCACCTTTTATACTAACTTGTGGTTAAGTAATTTGTGTAGAAGTTTTTATTAGGCTATTCACCCCCCCCCCTCTAGCCTATTTGGACCTTACAAGTGGTATCGGAGCCGAGGCACCGTTTATTTGAGGCTTAACAACCTACGGTGAAAAAGAAATGGCTCAATTAAGTTTGCACATCAACAACACCAAGAAGGCACCTCACTTTGATGGCACAAATTATGCATATTGGAAAGTTAAGATGACCGCACACCTCAAGTCAATCAATAGAGAAGTGTGGAAAGTCACCGAAACCAAATTTGAGGTTGCTAATCCGGAAGCACCTACACCGGTGGAAGAGAAGAAGCTCCAATGCAATGACATTGCCATTAGTGCTCTTCATGAGGCACTAGATGACAAGACATTTGAGCAAGTGAAGAACATAGAGGTTGCACATGATGCTTGGGCCAAGCTAGAAGAAACTTTTGAGGGCACCGAAGGCACAAAGACCGCTAAAGCATATATCTTGCAAGAAAAATTTTCAAGCTTCAAGATGCAAGATGATGAGAGTGTACCGGAGATGTTTCATAGATTGCAAGTCATTGTAAATGAGCTCAAGGCTCTTGGTGAGGAGGTCAAGGACAATCAATTCTCTATGAAGTTTTTGAGAAGCTTACCCAAGAGGTTTGATACATTGATCACCGTGCTAGTGAGGACTACATTGAAGGATTCAACTCCTCAACAAATATTTCAAGAAGTGATGACCGATGATTCGTATAGAGAAGATGATGAGAAGGATGAGTTGGTCAAGAAGAAGAAGAAGGAGAATGAGAAGAAAGATGATGAAAAGAAGAAGAGTGTGGCATTCAAAGCCACCACATCCAAGGGCAAATCCAAGATTGAATCATCAAGTGAAGAAGACTCAAGCTCTTGTGATAGTGATGACATTGATGAGAAGATGGCTCTCTTTGTCAAGCAATTTGGCAAATTCATGAAGAAGAAGGGCTATCGTGCAAGGAGGAAGAAGAACACATCTAAGAAGAATGAGCATACCATGAGATGCTTTAGATGCCATAGCAAGGACCATCTCATTGCAAAGTGTCCTTATGATAGTGATGATGAAGATGCTATCAAGAAGGAAAGGAAGAAGCAAAAGAAGAAGCAAGAAAAGAAGGAGAGCTCTCATAAGAAGAAGAATTATTCTCATGTTGCTACATGGGATAGTGATGATTCCTCAAGTGATGATGAGGATGACTACAAGATCAAGAAGAAGGGACATGCTAGCATTGCCATCCAAGAGAAGGTCTCCCTCTTCGACACTCCATCGTGCTTCATGGCTAAGGCCGCTAAGGTATCATCCGATGATGAGAGTGATCATGATAATGCTAGTGATAGTGATAGTGATGAAGAATAATTCACTAAAGATGAACTAATCACTATGCTAGAAGATTGCACTCAACATTATAAAGAATCTAGAAAGGAATGCAAGGGCTTGCTTAAGGAAAAGAAAAATCTTATGCAAGAACTTGATGAGCTTAGAGCATCTTATGAGAGTCTAAAGGTAGACCATAAGAAGCTTCAAAAGTCTCACACTAAGCTTGAAGAAGCTCATTCCTCTCTAGTTGAAAAATGTGAAAACATGCCAACTAATGTTGAGAAAGCTAAAACTTGCAACATAGGCATATCATGTGATATAATTGATGAACCTTTTCATAAGCCTATTGTTGTTGCTCCTACTAACCCCTCTTGTAGCGCATCTACGTCATCCTCATCTAGTAGTGACGGTTTCACTTGTGATTCCACACTAATAGTTGAGAATGAAAATCTCAAGAAGGAGGTAAAAGAGCTCAATCACACCTTAGCTAAGGCTTATGGTGGTGAGGACCGCTTGCTTATGTGCTTGGGTAGCCAAAGGGCTTCTCTCTATAAAGAGGGATTGGGCTATAACCCCAAGAAAGGCAAGGCCGCTTTTGCTCCTCACAAGACTCGTTTTGTGAAGAACAATGGTAGCTATTGCAAAAGTTGCAAGCAAGTTGGTCACATAGAGCGACATTGCATGAACAAGAAATCAAATGCTAATGTATCCTCAATTAAGTTTGATTCTTTCTATATACTTACCAAGGGTACGAATGGTGTTCATGCTAAGTTCATTGGTACACCATGGGTGGGCTCAAAGAAGAAAGCCATTTGGGTACCAAAGAGCTTGGTCACTAACCTTGGAGGACCCAAACAAGTTTGGGTACCTAAAAAGAATTGATCTTATCTTGTAGGTCAATTACAAAGCCGGAGGAAGGCATTGGGTGCTTGATAGTGGGTGCACTCAACATATGACCGGGGATTCTTGTATGTTCAAATCAATTGATACAAGTCAAAATGGTGGTTTTGATGCTATCACTTTTGGAAACAACAAGAAAGGCAAGGTCAAGGGGCTTGGTAAAATTGCTATCTCAAATGACATGAGCATATCTAATGTATTGCTAGTTGAGAGCTTGGATTTCAATCTTTTGTCGGTGGCACAACTTTGTGATCTTGGCTTCAAGTGCATATTTGGTAGTGATGATGTTGAAGTCATAAGTGTTGATGGATCAAATTTGATATTCAAAGGATTTAGACATGGTAGCTTGTACTTGGTTGACTTCAATGATAGTGAGACACAATTGACATCATGCTTGCTTAGCAAATCTAGTATGGGTTGGTTATGGCATAGAAGGCTTGGTCATGTTGGAATGAAGCAATTGAACAAACTTTTGAGGCATGACTTAGTTAGAGGCTTGAAGGATGTCACTTTTGAAAAGGATAAACCATGTAGTGCTTGTCAAGCCGGCAAACAAGTTGGAAATAAACATCCTAGTAAGAGTGAAATGAGCACATCAAAGGCATTTGAGCTATTGCACATGGACTTGTTTGGGCCAACAACATATACTAGCATTGGTGGAAACAAGTATGGCTTTGTGATTGTTGATGACTACACTAGATACACTTGGGTGTTCTTTCTTTATGACAAGAGTGATGTACATGATCTATTCAAATCATTTGTCAAGAGAGTGCAAAATGAGTTTGAGACTACCATCAAGAAGATTAGAAGTGACAATGGTAGTGAGTTCAAGAACACAAGAATTGAAGATTTATGTGATGATCTTGGAATTGGACATCAATTCTCACCAACATACACTCCTCAATCCAATGGTGTAGTTGAAAGGAAGAATAGAATTTTGATCGACATGGCTAGATCAATGCTTAGTGAATACAATGTGAGTCATTCATTTTGGAGTGAAGCTATCAACACGGCTTGCTATTGTAGCAACCGTCTCTATTGCCATGGGAAGCTTGGAAAGACACCATATGAGCTATTGAATGGAAGAAAGCCCAACATTGCATACTTTAGAGTGTTTGGTTGCAAATGCTATATTCTCAAGAAAGGCACTAGATTGAGCAAGTTTGAAAAGAAATGTGATGAAGGGTTCTTACTTGGCTATTCTACCACAAGCAAAGCATATAGAGTTTGGAATCTCACAAATGGCACCTTGGAAGAAGTTCATGATGTTGAGTTTGATGAAACCCAAGGGTCTCAAAATGAAGCTCAAAACCTTGATGATGTGAGAGGAGATCAATTGTCAAATGCAATGAAGAATATGGACATTGGTGACATAAGGCCGAGGCAAGTTGATGATGATGATATTCATGTGATCAATCAAAGTGTGCAAATTGATACAAATCAAGCAAGCTCTAGCGGTTCTCTTGATGAAGTGCAAGATCAAGGTCAAGCAAGTGGAAGCAATCAACTCCCAATACTTCAACCTATTAGCATTGCAAGAGATCATCCATTAGATCAAATCATTGGTGGAATTCAAAGTGGTGTTCAAACTAGATCAAGGCTAGCATCCTTTTGTGAGCACTACTCATTTGTGTCACTTGAAGAACCAAAGAAGATAGAAGATGCATTGAAGGATTCCGATTGGGTAAATGCCATGCATGAAGAACTAAACAACTTCACTAGAAATCAAGTTTGGGAACTTGTTGAGAGGCCAAAGAACTACAATGTGATTGGTACTAAGTGGGTCTTTAGAAACAAGCAAGATCAAGATGGCATAGTTGTGAGAAACAAAGCAAGATTGGTAGCACAAGGTTACACTCAAGTTGAGGGTCTTGACTTTGGAGAAACATATGCACCCGTTGCAAGATTGGAGGCAATTAGAATCTTATTAGCATATGCTTGTGCACACAACATCAAGCTCTATCAAATGGATGTCAAGAGTGCATTTCTCAATGGTTACATCAATGAAGAAGTCTATGTTGAGCAACCTCCCGGTTTTGAAGATGACAAGAAGCCCAACCATGTTTACAAACTCAAGAAGGCATTGTATGGTTTGAAGCAAGCACCTAGAGCATGGTATGAGAGATTGAGGGACTTTCTTCTCTCTAAAGGGTTCAAGATGGGAAAGGTTGACACCACTCTCTTCACCAAGAAGCTTGGAAATGACTTGTTTGTGTTGCAAATCTATGTGGATGACATTATCTTTGGATCAACCAATCAAGATTTTTGTGAAGAGTTTGGAAATATGATGGCTAATGAGTTTGAGATGTCTATGATTGGAGAGCTTAGTTACTTCCTTGGACTTCAAATCAAGCAAATGAAGAATGGCACTTTTGTAAGTCAAGGCAAGTACATCAAGGACATGATCAAGAAGTTTGGATTGCAAGATGCCAAGCAAATGAGTACACCAATGGGCACAAATGATCAATTGGGTATTGATGCTAGTGGCAACCATAGTTATTAGGACCGGACCGGACATTGAACCGGTGAGGCCATCGGTTCGATAGTTCACTGGTCCAACCGTTTAGAACCGGTTGAACCGCCGGTTCGATAGTTTTGGACCGGATGAATTGAACCGCCCACAGATACTTCGAACCGGTGTAATATAATGATATATAAAAAATAATTAGCAACATATATTTGATCACATATACAAATAAGATGATAAAAACACAATCATATAACCTGCTTTCCACTAACCTACCTGCAAGTACACAACATGTGCTCCAAGATATCGGTGCTCTGGCGTTGTTTTATCAGATATGTACAAAAATTATATGAAAACATAATATATGGAGCACTTACAAATTGGTGCAAAATGATTAAAATATTAATTCAAATATTCACCATTGCAAAACAAACTCGAATGCTAAAATGGAGTGTACCATTACAAAGAGCTCGTTGAGATAATCAAAATAGATATATTATTTGTCTAATTTGGAGATCATTTGAAAAAGTTATGAAATTTTGAAATTTAAAAGGTAATGCTGACGTCAGCTAACGTCAGCACTACCAAAAGTCAACATTCAGAAAAAGCAGCGGCAGCGCCACCGTGCATGCCACATTCAATTTCCAAACGCGAACTGTAGCCAGGCGGGCCCATGGTGGCAGTTGCATGCAGCCATGCACTCCAGCTACGCTGCACAGCAGAACTGAACTGCCGTAGCACGCACACCATCAGACCGGGGCGGTTCGTATGGAACCGGCCGGTTCACCGGTTCCTCAAAAAACCGGCCGGTTCAACCGGTTTTTACCGGTTCAATTACATGAACGATCTTTTAAGTGAACCGGACCGGTTTAGACTCAGGTTCGGTCTTTTAGCGGTCCAACCGCCGGTCCGGTCCGGTCTAAATAACTATGGTGGCAACATGGTAGATCAAAAGCAATATCGGTCTATGATTGGAAGTTTGCTATATGTCACCGCTTCTAGGCCGGATGTGATGTTTAGTGTGTGCAAGTGTGCAAGATATCAAGCTTCACCTAGAGAAAGTCACTTGAAAGCAACCAAGAGGATATTGAGATATCTTAAGGGCACTCATGATGTTGGATTATGGTTTCCAAAGGGGTCAAGTTTTGAGTTGATTGGATATTCGGACTCCGACTATGGTGGATGCAAGATTGATAGAATGAGCACAAGTGGCACTTGTCAATTGCTTGGAAGGTCTCTTGTTTCATGGTCATCAAAGAAACAAAATAGTGTTGCACTATCTACCGCCGAGGCCGAATACATTAGTGCCGGTAGTTGTTGTGCACAATTGCTTTGGATGAAGGCCACTTTGAATGACTTTGGAATAAAATTCAAGAATGTGCCTTTGTTTTGTGACAATGAAAGTGCTATCAAGATGACACAAAATCCGGTTCAACATTCAAGAACGAAGCACATTGATATAAGGCATCACTTCATAAGGGACCATCAACAAAAGGGTGATATTAGCATTGAAAGCATTGGCACCGAAGATCAACTAGCCGATATCTTTACAAAGCCACTTGATGAGAAGAGATTTTACAAGTTGAAGAATGAATTGAACATACTTGACTTCTCCAACTTGAGATGAATGCACCCCCACATTCTTATATGACATGCCTCTCCTCCGACATAGCAAGGTAAAGTTGTTTGGCATATCATCCATACTTTGCTAAGGACATGTTTAGAACATATAGACATATTTGCATGACAAATAGGCTCATTCATGAAAATCAAATGAGTTTAATGTATATATGGTACCACTATTGCTTCTATGTTTGATTAATCTAGTGGTAACATATGACATGTTTGTGGGCTTGCAAACCTAGTGTTGAATCTAGAAAATGAGCTCATGATGTGTAATTCAACATGGTCAAGATAACCCTTATACTTTATGAGGTGTGAAGAAGCTTGTCCTTGGATCAAACCGAATTACATATTCTAGGCAAGTGATCTAGATTGAACCATAATTTGGACTCCCTCATATTGATTGACTTAATTCTCACTAAAATTGGCACCTTTTTGGTGATTGTTGACAAAGGGGGAGAGAAAAGTCACAAAGATAGAAAAGTCACAAAGGGGGAGAAAGATATAATAAGAGGGGAGAGAAAAGTCACAAAAAGAAAAAGTTACTAAGGGGGAAAGAAAGCATAAGATAAGACTTTGGAAAGGAATCAATTAATTTTTTGAGCACACAAGTAGGGGGAGCAAGCTCATGAACTATTTGTTGCATTTGTATGTGCATTAACATGATGTATTGTTGCATTGCAAAGCTTAAATTCATATTCATGTTTGTTTGGTGATTGCTAGAATTAGATTTTGAATGATGATTTGTTAAGAGTAGCTTTTTAAGTGGTATCTAGACACCCTTTGCTTATAATGTTAATCTCACGGGGTACTTTAGTGTTTGTGATCTTTACAAGTGATGAATTACAAGTGGTGTCTAGCTACATCGATGCTAAGGATGGTATATAAAGGCAACTCCGATTGGTATCACGCTTCAAAGGTCCATTCTATATACCTTAGCATCAATTTGATAGTAGTAACTCTCCCAAAATTCAAATCCATACATATGTGCACAATTGAACCAAACTCATGGAAGCACATATGTAGGGGGAGCCAATACTATCGAAATTGAAAATTGATTTCATTTCATATCTTTGTGATGGTTGTCATCAATTACCAAAAAGGGGGAGATTGAAAGCCCAAGTTTGGTTTTGGTAATTAATGACACCAAGTTGCTAATGCTATTGTATCAAGTGTGATTAAGCTAGGCATAAGCAACATGTGATGGAGGTGGAAATGGCATGGAGAGATGGCCACAAGACCACATGATTTGGTGCATGAAATGATGAGCAAGATCATGGTGGAGATGCACATGAAATGATGGACATGATGATCAAGTGAAAGAGAAGGATCTAAGAGCGCAAGGCAAAGGTATAACCATAGGGTTTTCCTTTTGCCGGTCTAAGATGAGTAGAGAAGTGATTGACCGGGTTTAGGATACATAGCCGACTATCAAGAGGGGCAATCACGGTTAGCTCGGGAATCAAGTGCCACTAGATCAATGTCTTGAGCATATGCATTTAGGATCTAGTTAAAGAGCTAACATAACGCCTTGAAAAATGTTTGTGAAATGCTAACACACATGCACATGGTGGTGTACACTTGTTGGTGTTGGCACTTTTGTGAAGGCGATGGAGTTTAAGCGGTAGAGAGGGGTTTGGGTTCCTCTCTCCCTCCCGCCGAGCTTGCGAGGCGGGATTCGGCGCTTTTTGGAGAAGTGAAATGCCTATTTTCTATTGCGCCGAAAGTTGGAAAAGAAACGGAGGCGAACGGAGGTCACTGCGTGCACCGGACGCAGCACCGGACGCTGCACCGGACGCTGCACCGGACGCGGGGCGCGTCCGGTCAGTTCTTCGCGGCGCGGGTGCTGCTAGGGTTCGTGCACCGGACGCGGGGCGCGTCCGGTCACGTACCACCGGACGCGTCCGGTCGCGTCGGGAGCTTACTGGACTCGCACCGGACGCGGGCACTGTGGCGTCCGGTGGGTCCTTCGGCGCGTCCGGTGGTTGTTTCGCGGTGCGCGGCTCGGTGCTGACCGGCGCGTCCGGTGGGTCACGGGACCGGCGCGTCCGGTCGTCACCAGCGCGTCCGGTGGCTCGGTCCAGCGCGTCCGGTGGTTGCAACGGCTAGTTCTGACCCGCGCGATTTTGTTTGTCGCGTAGTGACCGGACGCGTCCGGTCACCCTGACCGGCGCGTCCGGTGAGTACGATTTGAACTGGTTCGCGCGGTAACGGCTAGCTGCGTACCCCTTCGTTATAAATAGATGGTGGACGGGTTTTGAGGGCAACTCTTGCACATTTTGAGACCTAGAGACATACTTTGAGCTAGAGAACAACCCCTCCACTCATCTCTTTGATTGATTGCACATCTTGAGTGAGATTGAGTGAGATTCAAGTGCATTGCTTGAGAGTTGCATTCTAGAGGCACTTGATCTTCGAGTTGCTGCGGATTTCTTGTTACTCTTCCGTGTTTCCCGACACGGTAGACGGCTTGGAGCAGCGGAGGTGATTGAGCTCGCAATTGGAGATTGTTGGAGCCTTCACCAAGTGTTGTAAGGGGTTCTTGATCCTTCCCCGCGGGAGTTCGCGAATTGGATACTCTAGTGGAGCTCGTGGCTTGGAGGATCCCCATCTTGTGTGCGGTTGTGCGGCGCCCGCCGAGGGCTCAACTCTTGATAGTTGATTAGCTCGCGAACCGACAAGTGGGTGCATCGCCACAACGAGGAGTAGCTTGCCGGGAAGCAAGTGAACCTCGGGATAAATTCTTGTGTCATTCTCTTCCCGAGGATTTCTCTTGTGTGATTGATTGATTGGTACTTCACATCTCTACACGGCGGTATAATCACTCGAAGCTCTTCTCTCGTATTACTTCTTGTATCTAGCTTGTTGTTGTTGTGATTAGTGAATAGCCTTGAACTAGACTTGTGTAGGTGGCTTGCTTAATTAGTTAGTGCTAGTGCATTTTGCTCCGCCACCTTTTATACTAACTTGTGGTTAAGTAATTTGTGTAGAAGTTTTTATTAGGCTATTCACCCCCCCCCCTCTAGCCTATTTGGACCTTACAAGTGGTATCGGAGCCGAGGCACCGTTTATTTGAGGCTTAACAACCTACGGTGAAAAAGAAATGGCTCAATTAAGTTTGCACATCAACAACACCAAGAAGGCACCTCACTTTGATGGCACAAATTATGCATATTGGAAAGTTAAGATGACCGCACACCTCAAGTCAATCAATAGAGAAGTGTGGAAAGTCACCGAAACCAAATTTGAGGTTGCTAATCCGGAAGCACCTACACCGGTGGAAGAGAAGAAGCTCCAATGCAATGACATTGCCATTAGTGCTCTTCATGAGGCACTAGATGACAAGACATTTGAGCAAGTGAAGAACATAGAGGTTCCACATGATGCTTGGGCCAAGCTAGAAGAAACTTTTGAGGGCACCGAAGGCACAAAGACCGCTAAAGCATATATCTTGCAAGAAAAATTTTCAAGCTTCAAGATGCAAGATGATGAGAGTGTACCGGAGATGTTTCATAGATTGCAAGTCATTGTAAATGAGCTCAAGGCTCTTGGTGAGGAGGTCAAGGACAATCAATTCTCTATGAAGTTTTTGAGAAGCTTACCCAAGAGGTTTGATACATTGATCACCGTGCTAGTGAGGACTACATTGAAGGATTCAACTCCTCAACAAATATTTCAAGAAGTGATGACCGATGATTCGTATAGAGAAGATGATGAGAAGGATGAGTTGGTCAAGAAGAAGAAGAAGGAGAATGAGAAGAAAGATGATGAAAAGAAGAAGAGTGTGGCATTCAAAGCCACCACATCCAAGGGCAAATCCAAGATTGAATCATCAAGTGAAGAAGACTCAAGCTCTTGTGATAGTGATGACATTGATGAGAAGATGGCTCTCTTTGTCAAGCAATTTGGCAAATTCATGAAGAAGAAGGGCTATCGTGCAAGGAGGAAGAAGAACACATCTAAGAAGAATGAGCATACCATGAGATGCTTTAGATGCCATAGCAAGGACCATCTCATTGCAAAGTGTCCTTATGATAGTGATGATGAAGATGCTATCAAGAAGGAAAGGAAGAAGCAAAAGAAGAAGCAAGAAAAGAAGGAGAGCTCTCATAAGAAGAAGAATTATTCTCATGTTGCTACATGGGATAGTGATGATTCCTCAAGTGATGATGAGGATGACTACAAGATCAAGAAGAAGGGACATGCTAGCATTGCCATCCAAGAGAAGGTCTCCCTCTTCGACACTCCATCGTGCTTCATGGCTAAGGCCGCTAAGGTATCATCCGATGATGAGAGTGATCATGATAATGCTAGTGATAGTGATAGTGATGAAGAAGAATTCACTAAAGATGAACTAATCACTATGCTAGAAGATTGCACTCAACATTATAAAGAATCTAGAAAGGAATGCAAGGGCTTGCTTAAGGAAAAGAAAAATCTTATGCAAGAACTTGATGAGCTTAGAGCATCTTATGAGAGTCTAAAGGTAGACCATAAGAAGCTTCAAAAGTCTCACACTAAGCTTGAAGAAGCTCATTCCTCTCTAGTTGAAAAATGTGAAAACATGCCAACTAATGTTGAGAAAGCTAAAACTTGCAACATAGGCATATCATGTGATATAATTGATGAACCTTTTCATAAGCCTATTGTTGTTGCTCCTACTAACCCCTCTTGTAGCGCATCTACGTCATCCTCATCTAGTAGTGACGGTTTCACTTGTGATTCCACACTAATAGTTGAGAATGAAAATCTCAAGAAGGAGGTAAAAGAGCTCAATCACACCTTAGCTAAGGCTTATGGTGGTGAGGACCGCTTGCTTATGTGCTTGGGTAGCCAAAGGGCTTCTCTCTATAAAGAGGGATTGGGCTATAACCCCAAGAAAGGCAAGGCCGCTTTTGCTCCTCACAAGACTCGTTTTGTGAAGAACAATGGTAGCTATTGCAAAAGTTGCAAGCAAGTTGGTCACATAGAGCGACATTGCATGAACAAGAAATCAAATGCTAATGTATCCTCAATTAAGTTTGATTCTTTCTATATACTTACCAAGGGTACGAATGGTGTTCATGCTAAGTTCATTGGTACACCATGGGTGGGCTCAAAGAAGAAAGCCATTTGGGTACCAAAGAGCTTGGTCACTAACCTTGGAGGACCCAAACAAGTTTGGGTACCTAAAAAGAATTGATCTTATCTTGTAGGTCAATTACAAAGCCGGAGGAAGGTATTGGGTGCTTGATAGTGGGTGCACTCAACATATGACCGGGGATTCTTGTATGTTCAAATCAATTGATACAAGTCAAAATGGTGGTTTTGATGCTATCACTTTTGGAAACAACAAGAAAGGCAAGGTCAAGGGGCTTGGTAAAATTGCTATCTCAAATGACATGAGCATATCTAATGTATTGCTAGTTGAGAGCTTGGATTTCAATCTTTTGTCGGTGGCACAACTTTGTGATCTTGGCTTCAAGTGCATATTTGGTAGTGATGATGTTGAAGTCATAAGTGTTGATGGATCAAATTTGATATTCAAAGGATTTAGACATGGTAGCTTGTACTTGGTTGACTTCAATGATAGTGAGACACAATTGACATCATGCTTGCTTAGCAAATCTAGTATGGGTTGGTTATGGCATAGAAGGCTTGGTCATGTTGGAATGAAGCAATTGAACAAACTTTTGAGGCATGACTTAGTTAGAGGCTTGAAGGATGTCACTTTTGAAAAGGATAAACCATGTAGTGCTTGTCAAGCCGGCAAACAAGTTGGAAATAAACATCCTAGTAAGAGTGAAATGAGCACATCAAAGGCATTTGAGCTATTGCACATGGACTTGTTTGGGCCAACAACATATACTAGCATTGGTGGAAACAAGTATGGCTTTGTGATTGTTGATGACTACACTAGATACACTTGGGTGTTCTTTCTTTATGACAAGAGTGATGTACATGATCTATTCAAATCATTTGTCAAGAGAGTGCAAAATGAGTTTGAGACTACCATCAAGAAGATTAGAAGTGACAATGGTAGTGAGTTCAAGAACACAAGAATTGAAGATTTATGTGATGATCTTGGAATTGGACATCAATTCTCACCAACATACACTCCTCAATCCAATGGTGTAGTTGAAAGGAAGAATAGAATTTTGATCGACATGGCTAGATCAATGCTTAGTGAATACAATGTGAGTCATTCATTTTGGAGTGAAGCTATCAACACGGCTTGCTATTGTAGCAACCGTCTCTATTGCCATGGGAAGCTTGGAAAGACACCATATGAGCTATTGAATGGAAGAAAGCCCAACATTGCATACTTTAGAGTGTTTGGTTGCAAATGCTATATTCTCAAGAAAGGCACTAGATTGAGCAAGTTTGAAAAGAAATGTGATGAAGGGTTCTTACTTGGCTATTCTACCACAAGCAAAGCATATAGAGTTTGGAATCTCACAAATGGCACCTTGGAAGAAGTTCATGATGTTGAGTTTGATGAAACCCAAGGGTCTCAAAATGAAGCTCAAAACCTTGATGATGTGAGAGGAGATCAATTGTCAAATGCAATGAAGAATATGGACATTGGTGACATAAGGCCGAGGCAAGTTGATGATGATGATATTCATGTGATCAATCAAAGTGTGCAAATTGATACAAATCAAGCAAGCTCTAGCGGTTCTCTTGATGAAGTGCAAGATCAAGGTCAAGCAAGTGGAAGCAATCAACTCCCAATACTTCAACCTATTAGCATTGCAAGAGATCATCCATTAGATCAAATCATTGGTGGAATTCAAAGTGGTGTTCAAACTAGATCAAGGCTAGCATCCTTTTGTGAGCACTACTCATTTGTGTCACTTGAAGAACCAAAGAAGATAGAAGATGCATTGAAGGATTCCGATTGGGTAAATGCCATGCATGAAGAACTAAACAACTTCACTAGAAATCAAGTTTGGGAACTTGTTGAGAGGCCAAAGAACTACAATGTGATTGGTACTAAGTGGGTCTTTAGAAACAAGCAAGATCAAGATGGCATAGTTGTGAGAAACAAAGCAAGATTGGTAGCACAAGGTTACACTCAAGTTGAGGGTCTTGACTTTGGAGAAACATATGCACCCGTTGCAAGATTGGAGGCAATTAGAATCTTATTAGCATATGCTTGTGCACACAACATCAAGCTCTATCAAATGGATGTCAAGAGTGCATTTCTCAATGGTTACATCAATGAAGAAGTCTATGTTGAGCAACCTCCCGGTTTTGAAGATGACAAGAAGCCCAACCATGTTTACAAACTCAAGAAGGCATTGTATGGTTTGAAGCAAGCACCTAGAGCATGGTATGAGAGATTGAGGGACTTTCTTCTCTCTAAAGGGTTCAAGATGGGAAAGGTTGACACCACTCTCTTCACCAAGAAGCTTGGAAATGACTTGTTTGTGTTGCAAATCTATGTGGATGACATTATCTTTGGATCAACCAATCAAGATTTTTGTGAAGAGTTTGGAAATATGATGGCTAATGAGTTTGAGATGTCTATGATTGGAGAGCTTAGTTACTTCCTTGGACTTCAAATCAAGCAAATGAAGAATGGCACTTTTGTAAGTCAAGGCAAGTACATCAAGGACATGATCAAGAAGTTTGGATTGCAAGATGCCAAGCAAATGAGTACACCAATGGGCACAAATGATCAATTGGGTATTGATGCTAGTGGCAACCATAGTTATTAGGACCGGACCGGACATTGAACCGGTGAGGCCATCGGTTCGATAGTTCACTGGTCCAACCGTTTAGAACCGGTTGAACCGCCGGTTCGATAGTTTTGGACCGGATGAATTGAACCGCCCACAGATACTTCGAACCGGTGTAATATAATGATATATAAAAAATAATTAGCAACATATATTTGATCACATATACAAATAAGATGATAAAAACACAATCATATAACCTGCTTTCCACTAACCTACCTGCAAGTACACAACATGTGCTCCAAGATATCGGTGCTCTGGCGTTGTTTTATCAGATATGTACAAAAATTATATGAAAACATAATATATGGAGCACTTACAAATTGGTGCAAAATGATTAAAATATTAATTCAAATATTCACCATTGCAAAACAAACTCGAATGCTAAAATGGAGTGTACCATTACAAAGAGCTCGTTGAGATAATCAAAATAGATATATTATTTGTCTAATTTGGAGATCATTTGAAAAAGTTATGAAATTTTGAAATTTAAAAGGTAATGCTGACGTCAGCTAACGTCAGCACTACCAAAAGTCAACATTCAGAAAAAGCAGCGGCAGCGCCACCGTGCATGCCACATTCAATTTCCAAACGCGAACTGTAGCCAGGCGGGCCCATGGTGGCAGTTGCATGCAGCCATGCACTCCAGCTACGCTGCACAGCAGAACTGAACTGCCGTAGCACGCACACCATCAGACCGGGGCGGTTCGTATGGAACCGGCCGGTTCACCGGTTCCTCAAAAAACCGGCCGGTTCAACCGGTTTTTACCGGTTCAATTACATGAACGATCTTTTAAGTGAACCGGACCGGTTTAGACTCAGGTTCGGTCTTTTAGCGGTCCAACCGCCGGTCCGGTCCGGTCTAAATAACTATGGTGGCAACATGGTAGATCAAAAGCAATATCGGTCTATGATTGGAAGTTTGCTATATGTCACCGCTTCTAGGCCGGATGTGATGTTTAGTGTGTGCAAGTGTGCAAGATATCAAGCTTCACCTAGAGAAAGTCACTTGAAAGCAACCAAGAGGATATTGAGATATCTTAAGGGCACTCATGATGTTGGATTATGGTTTCCAAAGGGGTCAAGTTTTGAGTTGATTGGATATTCGGACTCCGACTATGGTGGATGCAAGATTGATAGAATGAGCACAAGTGGCACTTGTCAATTGCTTGGAAGGTCTCTTGTTTCATGGTCATCAAAGAAACAAAATAGTGTTGCACTATCTACCGCCGAGGCCGAATACATTAGTGCCGGTAGTTGTTGTGCACAATTGCTTTGGATGAAGGCCACTTTGAATGACTTTGGAATAAAATTCAAGAATGTGCCTTTGTTTTGTGACAATGAAAGTGCTATCAAGATGACACAAAATCCGGTTCAACATTCAAGAACGAAGCACATTGATATAAGGCATCACTTCATAAGGGACCATCAACAAAAGGGTGATATTAGCATTGAAAGCATTGGCACCGAAGATCAACTAGCCGATATCTTTACAAAGCCACTTGATGAGAAGAGATTTTACAAGTTGAAGAATGAATTGAACATACTTGACTTCTCCAACTTGAGATGAATGCACCCCCACATTCTTATATGACATGCCTCTCCTCCGACATAGCAAGGTAAAGTTGTTTGGCATATCATCCATACTTTGCTAAGGACATGTTTAGAACATATAGACATATTTGCATGACAAATAGGCTCATTCATGAAAATCAAATGAGTTTAATGTATATATGGTACCACTATTGCTTCTATGTTTGATTAATCTAGTGGTAACATATGACATGTTTGTGGGCTTGCAAACCTAGTGTTGAATCTAGAAAATGAGCTCATGATGTGTAATTCAACATGGTCAAGATAACCCTTATACTTTATGAGGTGTGAAGAAGCTTGTCCTTGGATCAAACCGAATTACATATTCTAGGCAAGTGATCTAGATTGAACCATAATTTGGACTCCCTCATATTGATTGACTTAATTCTCACTAAAATTGGCACCTTTTTGGTGATTGTTGACAAAGGGGGAGAGAAAAGTCACAAAGATAGAAAAGTCACAAAGGGGGAGAAAGATATAATAAGAGGGGAGAGAAAAGTCACAAAAAGAAAAAGTTACTAAGGGGGAAAGAAAGCATAAGATAAGACTTTGGAAAGGAATCAATTAATTTTTTGAGCACACAAGTAGGGGGAGCAAGCTCATGAACTATTTGTTGCATTTGTATGTGCATTAACATGATGTATTGTTGCATTGCAAAGCTTAAATTCATATTCATGTTTGTTTGGTGATTGCTAGAATTAGATTTTGAATGATGATTTGTTAAGAGTAGCTTTTTAAGTGGTATCTAGACACCCTTTGCTTATAATGTTAATCTCACGGGGTACTTTAGTGTTTGTGATCTTTACAAGTGATGAATTACAAGTGGTGTCTAGCTACATCGATGCTAAGGATGGTATATAAAGGCAACTCCGATTGGTATCACGCTTCAAAGGTCCATTCTATATACCTTAGCATCAATTTGATAGTAGTAACTCTCCCAAAATTCAAATCCATACATATGTGCACAATTGAACCAAACTCATGGAAGCACATATGTAGGGGGAGCCAATACTATCGAAATTGAAAATTGATTTCATTTCATATCTTTGTGATGGTTGTCATCAATTACCAAAAAGGGGGAGATTGAAAGCCCAAGTTTGGTTTTGGTAATTAATGACACCAAGTTGCTAATGCTATTGTATCAAGTGTGATTAAGCTAGGCATAAGCAACATGTGATGGAGGTGGAAATGGCATGGAGAGATGGCCACAAGACCACATGATTTGGTGCATGAAATGATGAGCAAGATCATGGTGGAGATGCACATGAAATGATGGACATGATGATCAAGTGAAAGAGAAGGATCTAAGAGCGCAAGGCAAAGGTATAACCATAGGGTTTTCCTTTTGCCGGTCTAAGATGAGTAGAGAAGTGATTGACCGGGTTTAGGATACATAGCCGACTATCAAGAGGGGCAATCACGGTTAGCTCGGGAATCAAGTGCCACTAGATCAATGTCTTGAGCATATGCATTTAGGATCTAGTTAAAGAGCTAACATAACGCCTTGAAAAATGTTTGTGAAATGCTAACACACATGCACATGGTGGTGTACACTTGTTGGTGTTGGCACTTTTGTGAAGGCGATGGAGTTTAAGCGGTAGAGAGGGGTTTGGGTTCCTCTCTCCCTCCCGCCGAGCTTGCGAGGCGGGATTCGGCGCTTTTTGGAGAAGTGAAATGCCTATTTTCTATTGCGCCGAAAGTTGGAAAAGAAACGGAGGCGAATGGAGGTCACTGCGTGCACCGGACGCAGCACCGGACGCTGCACCGGACGCTGCACCGGACGCGGGGCGCGTCCGGTCAGTTCTTCGCGGCGCGGGTGCTGCTAGGGTTCGTGCACCGGACGCGGGGCGCGTCCGGTCACGTACCACCGGACGCGTCCGGTCGCGTCGGGAGCTTACTGGACTCGCACCGGACGCGGGCACTGTGGCGTCCGGTGGGTCCTTCGGCGCGTCCGGTGGTTGTTTCGCGGTGCGCGGCTCGGTGCTGACCGGCGCGTCCGGTGGGTCACGGGACCGGCGCGTCCGGTCGTCACCAGCGCGTCCGGTGGCTCGGTCCAGCGCGTCCGGTGGTTGCAACGGCTAGTTCTGACCCGCGCGATTTTGTTTGTCGCGTAGTGACCGGACGCGTCCGGTCACCCTGACCGGCGCGTCCGGTGAGTACGATTTGAACTGGTTCGCGCGGTAACGGCTAGCTGCGTACCCCTTCGTTATAAATAGATGGTGGACGGGTTTTGAGGGCAACTCTTGCACATTTTGAGACCTAGAGACATACTTTGAGCTAGAGAACAACCCCTCCACTCATCTCTTTGATTGATTGCACATCTTGAGTGAGATTGAGTGAGATTCAAGTGCATTGCTTGAGAGTTGCATTCTAGAGGCACTTGATCTTCGAGTTGCTGCGGATTTCTTGTTACTCTTCCGTGTTTCCCGACACGGTAGACGGCTTGGAGCAGCGGAGGTGATTGAGCTCGCAATTGGAGATTGTTGGAGCCTTCACCAAGTGTTGTAAGGGGTTCTTGATCCTTCCCCGCGGGAGTTCGCGAATTGGATACTCTAGTGGAGCTCGTGGCTTGGAGGATCCCCATCTTGTGTGCGGTTGTGCGGCGCCCGCCGAGGGCTCAACTCTTGATAGTTGATTAGCTCGCGAACCGACAAGTGGGTGCATCGCCACAACGAGGAGTAGCTTGCCGGGAAGCAAGTGAACCTCGGGATAAATTCTTGTGTCATTCTCTTCCCGAGGATTTCTCTTGTGTGATTGATTGATTGGTACTTCACATCTCTACACGGCGGTATAATCACTCGAAGCTCTTCTCTCGTATTACTTCTTGTATCTAGCTTGTTGTTGTTGTGATTAGTGAATAGCCTTGAACTAGACTTGTGTAGGTGGCTTGCTTAATTAGTTAGTGCTAGTGCATTTTGCTCCGCCACCTTTTATACTAACTTGTGGTTAAGTAATTTGTGTAGAAGTTTTTATTAGGCTATTCACCCCCCCCTCTAGCCTATTTGGACCTTACAGCGTGGCATGCATTGACTCCCCTTGCGTATGAAGGTGAGCTGTGAAGGTGTTGATTAGGGTGCGTGTTACTTGTTTCCAAGGGTGGCATGGAGCTTGATGATGATGTCCTCTTCCTCCTTGGAGATGTTCCCCCTCTTGACGTCCGCTCGAAGATAGTTGATCCACCGCAGCAAGCAGCTCTTGCCACACCGTAGTAGCGCTGAACATCGCACACATACACCAGCAACAGATGAAATTAATAAGGTGCGGCGAACTTGTTACAAGAGGCAAGCTATACAACAGTGGTCTCTTATGTTGTTTGTAAGAAACTTTTTTATTGATATTTTTAAGCATGTCCCACATTCTCTTTCCTAATCCTCCTCACACTCACTTAATATATGGGTCCACCACCACATATGCTTTCGGAGCCTATTTTATTGCTTGCATGAGAGTCAAGCTCTCATATCTCTCCTTTCTTCTCTCCTTCACATCAGCATTTACTTGGCTATAAGCCAATTATTGTAGTTACTCTAAGTATATTGCTAGCTAGCTAGTCCTAGCTATAAGAATGTAAGACGAACAAGATGGAGTTACAGGTGAGATGTGGTTATACTATTTATCTATCATAAATATTAGTATATTTGTAACCTAACGTTTAAACTTTAAGAAGTTTAACACCTCGTGAAGCGAGACGTGTGATTATTTTAGGATGGAGGGAGTACATTCTTCCAACCAGGAGATTGCCAGGACTCAGATCAGAAGGAACATTTTCATCCCTGTTCACAAAGCCAAAGCACACACCGGCCTTGTTTAGTTCCCCAAATTCACCCTAAATTTCACTATGCAAAAAGAAGATTCCTCATCACATCAAAATACCGGTACATATATGGAGTACTAAATGTAGATGAAATAAAAAACTAATTGCACAATTTAGTTGTACTTTGCGAGACGAACGTTTCAAACCTAATTAATCAATGTTTGGACAATTATTACCAAATAAAAACAAAATTACTACAATACTGTGCAGTAATTCGGGAGGCCCAAACGGAGCATCTAAACACGGCCACTGCGAAACCGGCCTCCCTGCAGGCTACAGCAACGTCAACTGCTGCGCTTTTATTGGTCTTCACTTGACTGAGAGATGGACGAGCACCTAGTTACTGCCTTCTATTCCACGGTACATGTGAAGAAGAAAAGGGTCCATGCCAATACGCCATGCACGAATTGAAGCAGCACCTAGTTATTACTCCCTCCGTCCCATTGAAAGTGTCGTTGGAAAAGCGTGCCCCCCTCACAAACACGTTTCCCGGACGACACTTTCAATGGGACGGAGGGAGTACGAGCTAAAAACAAAAATCTACAAAAGCTGTACACACGAACAACACGTAGCTGCGTTGCGTCGATCATATGGCCACCTGGTTGGTCTCATCGGTCTGATGACGGGACTGTCAGAACGAGTCGGACAGGAGCCAAGTCTCGAACGCCTCCAGCTCGTGTTCGTCCGGGAGGCAGGCCGCAGGAGCAGCAGCAGCAGCACGCGGCTCGGCGGCCTGCTGCAGCTCCGCTCTGTGGTCGTTCTGCTCCGGCCCGCCCCATAGATGGGCCGCGAAGCCATCCCAGTCCATGTCCATGTCGAGCAGGTCGTCCACCTGGGCCTCACCGCCGACCGCGTCAAATCCTTCCAGAGGTGCATCTATAGACATCAGGGCGTCTATCTCACTCTCGGCCTCCCAGAGGTCCCCGAGCTCTATCGGGTCGAGCTCCCACGGCCCAGTCGCGTCCTCGCTGCAGGGCCCCTCCGCCGTGCTGCCGCTGCTGCTGTTGGGCTGGTTGTTCGGATCCGGGTCCACCACGGCGCTTCGCGCCCCGTCGCTGTGCCGCGGGCTCGACGCCGCCGACGTCGCCGCGGTGCCCGGGCTAGACGACGCGCCTTTCGCGTCGCCGGAATCCGGTTCAGGCTCAGGGTCCGGCTGCTTGCTCCTGTTGGTCTTGGAGCTGCTGGCGGTGGTGTTGGTGGCGCTCTTCGGCGACCGGCCCGGGGTCCTGCCTCCGCGCCGCTTGTCGGCGCTTTGCAGCTTGCTGATGTCGATGGTGACGGTGGTGTCCGGCCCGGCAGTGTATTTCCGGCGGTACGTGTGGATCTGCCGGCTGAGGTGCGAGTTCCAGTAGTTCTTGATCTCGTTGTCTGTTCGGCCGGGGAGGTGGCTGGCGATCAGGGACCACCTGCAAGCAGAGCAAATACGTAATTAAATCGCAAGGACGATGCTTGTGAGTGAATGAACTGGTTGTTGCACACTTGGCAGATTCGTAGGGCCTGTTTAGATGGTGAAAAAGTTAGGGTAAAGTTTTTGTAGCACTTTTTGTTATTTGGCAAAATTTATTCAATTATGGACTAACTAGGCTCAAAAGATTCGTCTCGACATTTACAGACAAACTGTACAATTAGTTATTTTTTATCTATATTTAATGCTTTATGCATGTGTCCAAAGATTCGATGTAACAGTTACTGTGCAAACTTTTTTTTTTATCTTTTCATCAACTAAACAGGCTCGTAGGAGTATTTACACGCACGGCACAGCAAAAAGGCAACGACAACAGCTTACTGCACGAGAACTGAATGCGAGATTTCACTGGGCTACAGTGGGTGGCATCGTGTTTCTTAACCTACTACTGGTAACATGAGTACAGCGTATTCCCTCTGTCCTATAATACAGTATAAGATAGGAATGCATTATATTTGAGGATAAATTTTGAATACCTAGTACATAATGGAGGGAGTACGTAGTATATATAGTACTCTTTGATGCAACTTGACAAATTTTGGTGCAACTCACTCATTGATCGCGCCGCTCATGACGTAGGCCGTTGTAATCATGTGCCTGCGTGTTTATGGCGCTATAATGTACTCCCTCCGTCCCAGAAAAAGTGTCGTTTTAGATTTTTCAGACATCGTGTTTGATCATTCGTCTTATTCAAAAAATTTAATAAATATTATTTATTTTGTTATGACTTATTTTATCATTAGAGATACTTCAATAATGATTTATTTATTTTATAATTTGCACAAAAATTTTGATGTAGCAAAAAAAACTGCATTTTATGGAACGGAAGAAGTATATATATGTGCATGATGCTATCACAGTACTTCTTAATAGTAGCTTTCTAATCTCCCTTTAATTGTATATATATCTTTGAACACGAGAAAGTGCCTAGATCGAGCATTTCCTCGTGCTGCTGCTTATCGCCTTAGAGATGTAACGACCATATGACCCATCACGATCAGCAGGTTATATATATATATATATATATAAAACTTGTTTTTAGTCCTTAATACCACATTATGCGAGTTACGAAGCCACGAGCACTGGCGGGAATCATGCCATATTGGCTAAGGGTGCGTTCAGTTCGCGAAAATTTTGGCTTCGGCTAGTATAACACTTTCGTTTGTATTTATCAATGAGTGTTTAATCATAGACTAATTAGGCTTAAAAGATTCGTCTCGTGGTTTTCTATCAAACTGTGTAATTAGTTTTATTTTCGTCTACATTTAATGCTCCATATATGCGTTAAACACTTGATATGACGGAGAATCTTGAAAATTTTTAGAAACTAACCCCTTGTTTAGTTCCTCAATTCTCCCCAAATTCCACTATAAAAAAGAAGATTCCCCGTTACATCAAAATGTCGGCAAATGCATGGAGTACTAAATGTTGATGAAATCAAAAACTAATTGCATAGTTTTGTTGTACTTTGCGAGACGAACATTTTAAGCCTAGTTAGTCAAAATTTGGATAATTTTTATCAAATACAAACGAAATACTAGAAGAATTCTCATACAGTGTTTTTCTCCCCTATTCTATGAACTAAACGAGGTATAAACGCGGCCTGAGTATTGCCAAGCATGCACGTGCACGTGGCCTCGGGAATCACACGCATCTGACTCTGGACAGTAATCTTCACACGCAACACGCCATTTTGGCTTCTGCCACACGTACGGACACACATGTAGCGAGCCAGTGACAAGGACCGGACCAACAGTCAAGTGGAGCAGTACTGCTCAATGCCCTCTGTAGAGCAAGCGCGCGTACCCTAGAGCCCACGTGTACATATATGAGCAGTGCTACTGAGGCTGTTGGGCTCGAGCGAGGAGTTGCTTACGGCTGTTTAGTTGCTAAAATTTTTTAAGATTCTCCGTCAAATTGAATATTTGAATGCATGTATAAAGTATTAAATATAGATAAAAAAATAAAATTAATTATATAATTTAGACGAAATTCACGAGACGAATCTTTTAAACCTAATTAGATTATAATTAGATATTAATTAGTAAATAACAACGAAATTGCTACAGCTACTGGCTAGAGGGATCGGATGGCCTTGTTGTTTTCAGCCATGCAGTCTTTATTTAGCCCTTGTTACTTCTCCTCTAAATTTCAAATTTTTACATTCTCTTCGTCATATCAATCTTTAGACGCATGTATGGAGCACTTAATGTAGATAAAAAATAACTTATTACACAGTTTGATTGTAAATCACGAGACGAATCTTTTGATCCTAATTAGCCCATGATTGGACACTAATTACCAAATACAAATGAAAGTGCTACGGTAGCAAAATTCCAAAAAATTTTACATCTAAACACCCCTTAGCCTACTATTGCTACACCCCTATTCCAGCAGCGTGTGCCCTGGCCTATCTATAAAAGCCTTTAAACGTGGCGATCCTTACCTACAGTGTTACTGTTTCATGAAAACCTCTACTTAGTACTGTGTACGTGTATGGTGTATGTGCTGCAGTGTCTCAACTCTCAACCGACCGGGCAGCCATTGAAATTATAAGGCTTTATTTATTGATGAAAGCAGCCACTTGTTACTATACTATTCCGTACTCGATACTGATCCTATGCATGGAAACGAGGTTTTCATCGGAGTAGCCCTTTATTGTCTCTGTTGATTCTTCTACAGCCTGTTCGTTTCGCTGGATTATTATGGCTAAAAGTACTGTTCGCTGGTTTATTGTGAGAGAAAAACACTGCTGAATGGCTGCTGATTCCGCTGAACCAGCGAAACGAACAGAGTCTAGTCTTCTGCTGAGATTCTTTCTTTCCCAAAAATAGTTTAAAAATTGTCAGGAAGCGTGTTTAAGTAATAAGTGCACATGGTACTCCCTCAATTTAAGGAAACTCGCTCAATCAACTAGTAGATTTATAATAATACCAACTTTTGTATATTCAACAAGCTAAGTATGTTTATTATAAAATATATTTCATAATACACATCGTAAATTATTACTTCTATTTTTATATATTCGATCCAACCTGATACTGTTCAACCAGGTTTCCATTCTTTGTGTAAAGGAGGAAGCTAAGTACCAAGCTTTTCGGGATCACTGGCATACGTGGCGTGCATTGGCACCCCATGTTGTGTATGGAGGAAGTATTTCCTAGTCGGAGGATGCACACTCGCTCTCAGTGTTGATTAGCACTATTATATTAGGGAGGCCGGGCGCGCATTATATTAGTTACCTGTTGCCGAGGGTGGCGTGGAGCTTGATGATGACGTCCTCTTCCTCCTTGGAGATGTTCCCCCTCTTGACGTCCGCCCGAAGGTAGTTGATCCACCGCAGCCGGCAGCTCTTGCCGCACCGGAGCAGCCCTGCACAGAACACCGTAGCACCAGCAGAAACAAATTAACAAGGTGCGGCGGCGGGCTAATCATATCATCATTTGCTAGTAGACTACAGCTAGCTAGCTAAGGACGACGAACAAGGTGGATCGGAGTTGCCAGATAGAGCTGGTAAGTGATGATGCGTGCGTGGCGCCTACTCCTGTATAGCTTGCAAATGGTTACCGGCATTCTTGGGCAGCGACCTCCAGGATCCCTCGCCGTGCTCTGCAATGTAGTTGGCGAGTATCTGGTCCTCCTCCGCCGTCCACCTCCCACGCTTGAGCCCCACCTTGTCGCAGCACGGCGCCCTCCCCATCGCGCGCCACCGCCGGCCGGACCGATCGGATCCCCCCAACGACGTCTGCCCTCGCCCGCAGCTAGCTAGCTAGCTATAGCGTGGTTACGTTCCCCGGCCCGGCCGCTGATCACACCGCGGTGATGATCGAGCGAGACTCTGCCGAGTGCCCACTCTCACTCGCACGGTTAGCAGGTCGCGTGCGTCCAAGGGAGTTGGTGTCCGTGCGGGCGGGCCGGGTGACGACCCGGCCGCGCTCGCTCGCTCCTTGCCGCGCGGAAGGGCGCCGGACACACGCTCTCAGCTCGCAGTGCGTGTGTGCTGGCTAGCGAGGTCACGCCACGGCCGCCCATAATATAGCAGTGGCGCGCGGCCGGGCTCGCGGGCCGCGTGTGTGTGCACCCAGACGGAGTACTTTAGCGCTTCCACGTAACGGTCCGTTACGACGTGGGGGAACGGTAAGTGGGGAGCGAGCGAGTAGCTAGCGCGGCGGCCGTACGTGTGGCTGCTGGCGTGGGCGCGTGGGCGCGCCCGGCAAAGTGGGCGCCGTGGCGCGAGGCCGCACCACCGTCCGCTCAAGCGGCCTCGCCAGCGACCACGTTGTCAGCGGCGCCCCCCGCGCTTTATTATCTCCTGCTATGTTATAGTACTACTCCTACGTAGGCAGGGCTACAGGAGTACTGAGTACTAGAACCTGTAGCGAATGTACCAGCACTGTCACTGCGCATCTCAGTAGCAACGTGGAGTGCTCGCTACTGAAATACTACTGATCGATCCACGACCCGACCATAGTCAGGTTGTTTAATTTAAGCAAAAAAAAAATCGTATGATTTGATTTGGTTGGCCTTGTCCTTCCCTGGCGCATCCTCGGCCAGCAGCCAACAGGCCGGCGCCGTGAGCCCGTGATTGTGCGCAACCAGGCCTAGCTAGAGCGACTGAGCGAGGCCGCGTAGTATGATTTTCTTGCCTCCCCTCCTCGTCCTGCAAAGATTCCCCCCTTGCATAGTTGCATTGCACGTCTGCCTGGCTGGGATCAATGGCACACAAAAAAATGAAATTCGCTTGCGCGCCAATAGGATGGCTGCTTGCAGCTGCATTCTACGGGCACGTACAATGCACTACTACAGACCCGATTTATAGCAACAGGGCAAGTGGTCGTGCCCGGCCGTCCCTTGGCCAGCCGCCCTTACAAATCCAACGGTAGAGGCGGCTGGTGTCGGGAGCCGCCTCTACAAATGGGGCGGTTTGGGAACCGCTCTTACAAACCGGTTATTTGTAGCAACGGTTTGATAGGGGCGGCTGCCAAAACCGCCCCTACAAATCGTCTTTAGCCATCCCTACAAATCCTGAAGGTAGTAGTGACGGTCATTATTAGGTTCTCTATTTAGCGTCCTTGTTGAAAATTAGTCCTTCCTAGAGGCAATTAAATGAGGAGGGAGAGGATGGTCGTCGTTTCATGAGGCGACCAAGGGGCCTGCTCCCAGAACTTACCGACGGTGAAGCCCTCATTGCATACGCATCGTCGTCCTCCGTCCCAAAACAAATGCCTTTACGATAGTTATGACTAGATTTTTAGAAAATATTAACAATAATTGTATCTCCAATAAATAAGTTTATTATGAAAATAGATTCAACGATTTATCCAGTGATACTAATTATGTACTATAAATATTATATTAATATTTTCTTTTATATATTTGGTTAAAGTTGAAAGTGTTTAACTCTTTAGAAGCGAAAACCGTACTTAGGGCCTGTTTGGTTCACCCCTCCTAAAGTTTAGTGACTAAATTTTAGTCACTTTTAGTCATTAAAATGGCAAACACCCCCCAATCACCAAGGGTAGCTAAAAGTGACTAAAGTGTACATAAGACAGCTGCTTTAGTGGTCTTTAGTCACTATAACCAAATAGCGGTCATTAAACTTTAGAGGGGCCACTAAACTTTAGGGTTGGAACCAAACATGCCCTTATTTTTGGAACGGAGGAGTAGGTGATCACGTGTGCGCAAATTTCTTGTGCGGCTGAGAGCCGGAGTAGGACATAGGAGCACTACCTCATGCAGTAGGAGTACTCGTTTATTCGAAGGCAGGGGCGGATCCAGCACCGGGGCGGGGTGGGCTCGAGCCCCCGCTACCGCTGCTCGGACCATGGAGCTCCTCCTAAGCTCCCGCTACAAATTTGCACATATTCAAGCTTAGAAGGAGAGGCTAGGGATGAAAGATTATGAGATAAGCCCCTCATAACTTATTTTCTAGATCCGCCACGTAAGGCCATGTTTATGTTTAGTTCCCCAAACTCCTGAATTTGCCACTATACAAAAAGAAGATTCTCCGTCACATTAAACTTGCGGTACATGCATGAAGTACTAAATGTAGACGAAATCAAAAACTAATTGCACAGTTTGGTTATACTTTGCGAGACGAACGTTTTGAGCCTAATTAGTCAATGATTGGACAATTGTTACCAAATATAAACGAAATGCTACACTGCGCTACAGGGAATTCGGCGGCGTTTTACAGATAGACATTCAAATAGACTATCAACTGTACAAGTTGTCTATTTAGCTGTGACCACTAGTACAAGGGCATACTATACAGGCGGTTGGTAACCTATTTCTACTGGCGTTTTCCAGCACCGCCTGTGCTGGAGGCCAGTAGAAATGGGCCAATTCCACAGGCGGTTGCTTGTGAACCGCCTGTGGAAATGGATTTCCACAGACGGTTCACTTAGCGAACCGCCTGTAAAAAAATTCCCGAAAAAATCCGAAAATAAATAGCAAAAAAATATTTTAATTAGGGGGAGGACCCCACCGCCTAGCGCCCGCCCGTCTCCGTCGCAAGTCGCAAGTCGCGCAATTTTTCGCGCGCTACGCGCTCCGGGTGGGATTTGAACCCACGACCTCGGCCTCACGCGGAGCCTCCTCTACCACTGCACCACACACTCACATGTGTCCATATACCCTTTCGGTTCCCCACATATTATACAAATTCGTGTGTAATTTTCTTGTTTGAGGTCCTAAACGATTTCAAATCAAAAAGTTGTCAACTACAAAGTTTCATAACTTTTCGAGACGAACAACTTTCGTATTGGTTATTTCTCCATCCGAGGTCGTTTACAAAATTTGAATTTAAAATTTGAGACCATTCAAACGTAGTTTTCGTTGACAAGATGATTTCAAATTAAAAAGTTGTAATTTACAAAGCTTCGTAACTTTTCAAGACGAACAACTTTTATTTTGGGTGTTTTCTCATCTGAGATTGTTTGAAAAAAAATCAAATTTTAAAAAACATGGGTATTTCTAGTGGCGGATTTCTTAACGAACCGCCTGTAGAAATGGGCGGTTGTCTTAACAAACCGCCTGTAGAAATCCATTTCTACAATCGGTTTTGGTCTTAGGGTCCACCGTTTCATTTCTACTGGCGCGTGATAACTAAAATCGCCAGTAAAAAAAAAACAGACGCAGGGAAAAATCATCTTTCTACTCGTGGACGTTTTATTGGAATGTTACTTACCGACATCAGCTGTCTATAGGCACTAGATGCCCTAACTTGTCCAGTCAATCTGTCAGTCACCCTTCACCGGACCAAAACATTGCACACGGGCTGGGATCGATGGCACACAAAAAAATGACATTCGGGCCTTGTATAGATTCGAAGTTTTTTCACTCTTTCTCTATCACATCAAATATTTACATATATGTATGAAACATTAAATATAGATAAAATAAATAACTAATTACACAGTTTGTCTGTAATTTAGGAGACGAATCTTTTGAGCCTAGTTAGGTCATGATTGGACAATAATTACCAAATACAAACGAAGATGCTACAGTGCGATGAAAATTTTTCGCCCCAATCTAGACAAGGCCTGGCTTAGGCGCCAATAGGCCGCTTCCGGTTGCATGTGCAATCTATAAGCTGCCAGCATTCAGCGGACAAAAACCTGCACCATATACTCGTGGTGCACGCGGGCGGACACAGTAGCCTGGACGCCCTAGCCAGGACGGAGGTAATCCGAGGAGCCAATCACGCGCACGCCTGCTGATCCGGGGCCGGTCGCACACATGCATGCGTGCCCTGGCTGAGTAGCTGGGTATACGTACGGCCGGGCAGAAGGATCCTTGTCGTGATGCAGCCATTAATCTCCAATACTGATGCTGCTGCCGCCGGCAAGACTGCCGTAATAATCGCGCGCGGCTCGGCGAATGGCCGGGCTCGATCGTGAACCACGAGGTGGGTCGGCTGATTTACTCCTACACCTGCCATTCAGACCGGCCCGCCCCGGCCGGGGCGCATGTGTAGCCATTACTGTACGTTTTCACGGCGGTGATCGCGCTATACATACGGTACGGTCTCCCTTTCGATCGAATTCGGACGCGTAAACGGAGATCCTGTAGCTTGATCGAAACGGCCGGGCACAGGAGTAGGTGCGTCGGTCGCATCGCGCCCACGGAGCTCCTGTAGCTTGAGCGAAACGGCCGGGCACAGGAGTAGGTGCGTCGGTCGCATTGCGCCCCCGGCCAGGCCGGCTTCTGTACATCCAAGCGACGTCTATCTACACGTACCAGCGCGCGTTACTATGCACATTGCACAGGCACAATAACAATAATTCACAATGAGGCGAGGACGACTGCTGCCTACTCGTCGTCTGCTGGGCTCCGCCAGCTCCAGGCCCCGTGCGCGCGCGATCCATCGACAGCGGCTCGGCCGGGACGGCGGGGCACACGGCACACGCAGTATTAGCTAGGTCGATCGATCGGCCGGTCACGTCGTCACGCGATCCGCCGTTCCAATAACCACCAACAAGTGGAGTCCGGCCGGATCCATATGTGCTAGCCAGCTGCTGCACGACGACGGCATGCATCTTCTCCAAGCTCGATCCAGCACCGGAGACACGGCCGTATGCACGTCCTTTATTTGTTTGCTCACATTTTATTAGGAAGAGAATTCTCAGATCCTTATATTTTGACACTACAAAGATGAAATATTCCTTCCTTGATCCTTCAAAGTTGGAAATCTCCTATCTCTATCTGACACTGCTTGTATCTTTGGTACCCAAAATGACGCTGTCGTTACTTTGGAGGTCTAACAGTGTTAAAATCATTACTGGTATATGTTATATAGCTAGGTTGCGATTATTTACTTCTCTGGGAATTGAGACTAATAATAGTGTATAGAGTGACACGAGATGTGCTCTCGGTTGCTCTCTCTGTAATAAATTGCAAATATGACGTTCGACCTATACTTGCGCTGACATGTATACGTACATCACAATAGACGACAATGTCGTATCTATACCCGCCCATAAAGAGGTCACAACTCATAATAGCACATGATATATGTGGAGTCAGATATGTGTTTTATATTAATTCTAAACAAAACTGAAGCTACCAGCGGTATAGCATTAGGCCAATCTTGGTGGGAGTGGAAGTTTTATATATGTTCCAGATTCCAAGATTTCTCTATGTTGGAAACAATGTATAGACAAGTTTTATCCTCTGAAACTCATTTCATTATGAAACTTTCATTATCTCTCTCTTCATCTATACTATGCCGCATTAGCTTATTTAGTGTCATAAAATGCCCATGAAATCTCCACTGAGACTGGCCTTTATTGCGGTTATTGATGCCCAATAAGCGCAGTAGGGTCACTTTTACATGGACTTCAGATATATATTTTGGCTGAAATGACACACGCCACTTATATTGATGCCCAATAAGCGCTGTGGGCACCAATTAAACATGGTGGGAATTGTCTATTATATTGTCGACCGTTCGTTTTCCCTAGTATCCAAATTATTATTTTTATTTATGTCACAATAGACTACAATGTCGTTTTTATGGGCCATTACGAAGCTCTCGATCAGCTCATACAATTATTATGATATGCATATAAGCACGCCTTTCACATGCCTGGGTGCTCGGCCATGGATTAACACGGGTCTTATGTTGATGATATATACGCACACCAGATATGTGTTTTTATATTGTCAATAACCAAAACAGAAGCTACCGGAGGTATATATAGCCCAAGTGAAGAAATTAAAGAAATAATCGTTATTAAAAAAAGGATGTGCGGCTAAGATGAAAATAATTGGTGCCGACTTAGCAGCAGGAGTCACTGTTACATGCACTTAGATATACACTTATTTTCGGAGCAACTGACATCCTAGGCTTTCGATTGGATAGAAAACATGACATAGATTGTCTGTTGTCTCTCCGTTCGTTTTTAGTAGGCGTATTGTTAGGTTTCAAACTATTACCCCACCCGTCTTAAAATACAAGGTATCAAAAGAATTTTAAATTTGACCCAAGGTATAAGACATTTTGTCGGTGTTCGGACCCGAGGGGGTCCTAGACCAACGAGTAAATGCTGCGTGTCCCTTTCCTGGATGGTGATGCAAGGAGAACACTCGGGGGTTTATCCTGGTTCGGGCAAAAGAAGGCCCTACGTCCAGCGGGGGGAGAGAGGTTTGTATTTCCTTGCACCGAGGTGCTTGCGTAGGGGTTACAAGCTTGCGAGAGAGGGCGTCGAGCCCAAGTCTCAAAGGAGAAAAAGAAAGAGTACAAGATAATTGCTTGAGATGTTGATCTTTATCTTGTATGTGGCTTGCTGCCCGTCTGTTGTCCCCTGTCTCTTGTGGAGCCCCGGCCTCCCCTTTTATAGGGCGAGAGGTGGCCAGGACGATGGTGCCTTGAAACGATGTTTTGTCGATCTCTGTTTGAGACGGCTGTAGCGACGTGCCTTAGGAATGGAAGACCATCCCCGGGTACCGTGATGTTGTAGAAGACGAGGTGCTGAAATGACCCGGAGTGCTGCGCCATACCGTCCTTCCTTCCCTGTTGTGCTATGTTGAGGGTCGAGGCCTGGTCGAGGCCGGGTCGAGGCCGAACGGATAGGTCCGAATCCCTGGAATCACGGCGTATGGGCTTTGTCGTATCCTTCCTCGAGGGTCACTAGTGATGTACAGTGTGTGGTAAGGTGGGTACAGTGACGTTTTTCACCTCCCATCATGGTATGGGTGGAAAAACAGTGAGGACTGACACTGGTATTGTTCCCACGTCGACCCAGGCTGCGGCCATGCCGGTAGGTGGTAGTTGGTAGTTGTATTAAATGCCATGACTTTTGTCCCGGGGTAGGTGAGAAAAAAGGGGGTCGAGCGCCTCGACCTGGGTTCACGCGAGTCGGAGCGCTCCGGTGGGCGATCGAGCCTCGTACGGGTTGGAGCGCGGTCGAGGCCTCCCGTCGAGGGGGCCTCGTACGAGTCGGAGACGGGATGCGGTCGAGGCATTCCGTCGAGCCGACCTCGTACGAGGCGGACCTGTCGTGCGTTTCGAAGCGGGCTGTGCTTTGTCGTGGCTTTAGTCGTTTTAGTTTTTATTATCGTTGAATGTAGGTACCCCTATATTATTGGTACCGACAGTAGCCCCCGAGCCTGTAGGTGAGTGCATGTTCACTCTCCTAGAGGCTTTTTGCCGATGAACTGGAGTCATAGCGCCGTTTGCTTTTCCAGTAGGGGCGTCCGAGCGCTCTTAGGACTTCTCCGGTGGGGGCGCGCGAGCGCACCCGCCGGGTGTAGCCCCCGAGGCCTCGGTGGAGTATTGAGAAAATCTCCTCCGAGGTCTTATTCGTGGTTTATCAGGGAGTAGTTAACGCGGCCGAGCCCCCGAGCCTCGCACGCACGAGGTCGATCGGAGTCCCTGCCGTCTTTCGTCGTTCGGCCCTCACGCTCCTCCTACGGAGAGGAGGAGGAGGGGTGGGGAACGCCGTACTACCCTGCTTGGGCGAGTCCGGCGATCCCCGGTGAGCTGCTAGCGGGGAGATTCGAGTGAGAGTCCGTGCTCTAGTCGTTAGGAGTCGGCTTGTGGCCCGGAGGCGCTCTTCAAAGATGCCAAGGAGTGGTCGTGCGGATGTCGGTTCCCTGCGACAGGATCCGAGGGCTCGATGCCTCCCCCGAGGGGATTCCTGCTTCGACCTCGTCCTTTGGCCTCGAATACGTCTTGGGATGCCTCGAGAGTGTGGCTCGAGCCCTGGCCATGTACGGGCGCATCCCTGGTCGTTCCTTGCTCTGTTGCTCGAGGGCAGCTGTCGAACCCGGGTCGAGGGCCAGCTTTCGTTCCCTCGAGACTTAAAGCGGGCTCGGAGCCCGTTATAGGTATCTGGGAATATCCGTCCGTGGATCTCGCCCCGCCCGTTAGCCAGGCGCGCCTTTTTAGGGCGAGATCGGCGCGGTAGTGGGCGACGTGGCGTTCAGTTACGGCGTAAGGGATGGCCACGTGCCTTGCTCTTGTAAGACGTGGGGGACGGTTAGGTGAGCGCATTTATTGCGGGAAACTGTTCCTACCTTTTTGCGTGGCCGTTGGACTTCCTCCTGGCCTATAAAGGCGAGACCCAGGGGTCTGTGTTTTCCTCCGGTTCTTTGCGCTCTTGCCATCCCTTAGCCTCAGGAATCCCTAGCCTTCTCACGCCTTTCGCCCACACCGCTGCTGCCGCCGCCACCTCCCCCTTCGCTCATTCCCCTCCTGACAGCGTCAATGGCCGGAAAGAGCCAAATTCTCCCCGCCGAGGACTGGGCTACTTCCTCGGTGACGGAGAGGAAGTTAGAGGAGCTGGTCGAAGACGGGTTGCTGCGGCCGAGGACGAACTGGTCGCGGCCGGAGTGGATAGCGCCGCCGCCGGCCCACCGGGAGCCGGCGCCCCCGGAAGGATACGTGGTGAGCTTCATGTGCTTCCACGAGCGGGGGTTCGGCGTTCCCTCGTCTGTCTTCATGCGCGCGCTTCTCCACTACTACCGGGTGGAGCTTCATCACCTTGCCCCCAACGCCGTCGCACAGGCCGCCATTTTCGCGGCGGTCTGTGAGGGGTACCTCGGGGTGGAGCCGCAGTGGAACCTGTGGCTTCACCTCTTCAAGGGCGAACTCTTCGCGAATAGAGCGGGGGAGAAGGGAGTCCTCTACGCGGCGCGGGTAGGGAGCTGCGTCCTGCAGTTGAGGTCGAGCCGGGCGGATCAGTATATCCCGGCTCGCCTCATCTCCTCGAACAGCGGGTGGCACGAGGGCTGGTTCTACCTCCGCAACGACGACAACCAGTTGTCGAGGTACACCGGCCGCGTGCTGACCGCCCGGGAGGACCGCTGGACCTACGGAGTGCCGGATGCCGAGAAGCCGCGCCTGGATCCGTTGCTGGCGGCACTGCAGCAGCTTCGCGCTCGAGGCTTGACGGCGGCGGCGGTGGCGACGGCGTTCCATCGCCGCAGGGTGATGCCGCTGTGCTGGCGTCGCCTGCGCCTCGACCAAATGACCCCGGAGGCGCCTCTGGAGGGGAGCCGGATGTCCCACGAGGCCCTTACCCTCGAGGAGGTACTTCGTCGAGCCCGCCGGATGGTCAGAACCTTCAAGTCGGAGGAGGCTGATCGGGTCCCCATGAGGCCCACTGAGGGGTTCGAGCCCGTGGTAAGTTCTTTGAGTAGGTACGCTCGTTTTGGTTTTGTTCGTTTCTTGGATCCCCTTAACCCGGTCGATGCTGGTGTGCAGGACTCGTCGGCGCTGCGGGAGACGCGACCGCCAGTGCCGGAGGATCAGCCCGCCCGGGAGGCTCGACGGCTGCACGCCTCGAAGCAGCAACAGGTAAAGGAGTCGACCAAGAAACGGGCGGCTCGCAAGGCCAAGGAGGCGGAGGCGCGGAAGAAACACCGGTGCCAGCAGGCCCTTGATGGACTTCCTCTGGAGCCTTCGCCTTCCGAGACCATCTCGGGGGAGGACGGCGACAGCAGCGGCGAGGATGACGATGCCTGGTCACGGTACGAGGCCGCGACCGGGCTGGGGAGCCTCCCCGATATCCGCCCCCTGCTGGAGCCCATCGCAGGGTCATCCTCTTCGGTCGTCGTGGTCGAGGAAGTGGACGAGGACGATGAGGAAGAGGAGAAGGAGAAGAAGAAGGACGAGAAGAAGGAAGCGGGCCCCTCGGCGGGAGGGGCCGCCTTGCCCCGGACCCAGCAAGTGGGGTCGACGGGGGCGCCTGCCCCAGCCCAGGCCCCGCAAGCTCAGGCGCGGACCGGGACGGTGGCGCCTACATCGTCGGCGGCGGCGCCATCGTCGGGCGTGAGAACCCGAGGCCAGCTGGCCTCGGAAGCGCAGAAGTCACGCAGTGGTGCGCCGGCGAGGGCCCCACGGAGCGCCCGGTCTGCGGGTGGGGCTGCCGCGAGGCCGCCGCCTGCCGCCTCGGGCGGCTCGGACCGTGCGGGGTCGAGGCCTTTGGTGCCGATCTCTGGGTGAGTTTCCGGGCTTAGGGGATTTGTCTTTTTCCGAATTCGTCGGCCGACCTCATCTTTTACTTTACAGGCTGAAGCGGAAGGCGGAGCACATGGGGCCCACCCCCGTGAAGTCTCTTCGGGCCAGTGCCGTCGTCCTCAACCGGTCGGCGGAGCAGGACGCGGCCTGGGTCCGCGAGGTCGAGGCCGCGAAGGAGCGCCGACGACAGCAGCAGGAGGCTGCAAGCGCTTCGGCGGTCGCTGGCCCCGACCCCGCCGCGGCGAGGTCAGACTCGGTGAGGGCGGTGGCGCCTGGTCCGGTCGAGGCGGAGCTTAGGGCGCTGCCCTCGACCGAGGCCACTGTCGAAGCGACCGTGGAAAGGGCGGGTGCCGATGCGACCATGGAGGAGGCTGCACCGGCACCGGAGCAAGAGGTGGCACCGGCGAGGGGGCCGCAGCCACAGCAAGACCTGCCGGCGCGGCCGGTGGGCACAACGGGGGGCGAGGTCGTCGAGCTCTCTACTGGAGCCCCGGAAGAAGTGGCGCCGGAGGTCGAGGCGCCGGCCGCGGGGGCGCCGGTGGTCGGAGCGCCAGTTTTTGAGCCGCCAACGGCCGAGGTACCGGCCCCGGAGGCGTCGACGGCAGAGGCGCCAGCTCCAGAGGTGCCGGTAGCCGAGGGGCCGGTCACCGCCGAAGGGCGGGTGCCCGTGGTCGTTTCCCTCGAGGACGCCCCCCTAGACAAAGGAAAGCAAATAATGGGGGTCGAGGGGGGCGAGGCCGCGAGTCAGGCTGGTGGCTCGACGGCCGCTGGAGCCGCGGGAGCTGCGGGCGAAGCCAACGAGGCCGGCCCTTCGGCAGGGCCGGGAGACGCCCCAGCCGTGTCGTCGTCGTCGTGGCCTGACATCGCCGCGCTGGCGATAGCGCGGGCTGAGGAGGAGATCCCGAGGTGGGGAGGGCCGTCCCTTCAGTTCAGGGACGCCGCGAACCCCGACGCCGAGCCCATCTTCACCCTGAATGACAGGGATGAAGTGCACCGCTGGCAGTACCTCGAGGGCGTCCGCCAGCACCTCGATCGGCTACTCCACGTGGCGACTGACGCTGTCTCGCGGGGTATACGGGATGCCACCGAGGTATGGTCGATTCATCTAGCTTTTTTCGTGGTTCTTGGTGCTCTTTTTTCCTCGGCCACTTTATCTTTTTTGGTTTCTTTCGAATCATGGCCAGGAGCTGAAGGAGTACTCCCGCCACAAGTCGCTCTTCATCCGTGATGAGAGCTGTGTGTGGGCCGCGCTGGCGAAGCAACGAGCCCTGGTCGAGGAGGCCCAAAAGAGGCTTTCCGATCGGAACGCCGAGATGGCCGAGCTGCGTACTGCCTACTCGTCGGTGAAGGAGGAGGCGGTCCAGGCTTGGGTGGCTGAAGCCACAATGCGCACCGAGGTGGACAAGGCCCGAGAAGAGGCTGCCCAGGCTCGCAGGGATCTCGAGCCCCTGTCGGCGTGGGTCAAGGAGCTCGAGGAGGACGTCTCCCAGGTTGGCCGTCAACGCGACCTCCTCAACGTCCAAATCGGGCAGGTCACGGCCCATTTCAGCGCGCTGAAGGACGAGATCACAGCGCTGAACGGGGCCGTCCAAGAGAAGGACGCGGCACTCCAGACCGCCCGTCAGGAGATCGAGGCGCTGAAGGCGACCGTCCGTGACAAGGACAGCGCCCTCCTGGGGCTCGAGCAGACATGCGGGGGGCTCCGCGACGAGGTTACCGGCTTAAAGACCCATGTTGAGGGTAAGTAACTTGTTGTAGCCAGAGTGTTGAGGCATCGCGTTAGAGGCTAATTTGTCTTGTTGTGTTCCAGAGCTGGAGAGTGAGAACCGGGAGGCCCACTCGTCCGCCAACTCCCTGCAGAGCCTCCTCGAAGCCGAGACCCGGAGGACCCAGCTGCTCGAGGGCGCGATCACCACGGTATGCGACGGTCTGGGGGTCGAGCCCGACGCCGACACCGGGGAAGACGCTCCAGGGAACTCCTTCGTCCGTCGGATGGCGGCGCTGGGTCACCTTGCCTGGGAGAAGATACGGGACAGCCTCCACCACGGCGTGAAGAGGGCGCTGGCCGTCGTCCGCTCGGGGTTTGTGTTCGACATGGAGCTCGTTGCCGACGGCTTCATCACAGACCCGGAGCGGACGGACGAGGAGAATGAAGACGCCTGCCTGGAGCTGATTGAAACCGCAGAGGGGCCTGGGAGTCGTCTGGCCTCGCTTTTTGAGCCTGAGGTGGTCCCGCCTGCTGACGACGAAGGCCTGTGAGCCAAATCTAGGCGTAGAGGCCCATGTAATAAGTTAGTCATTTTGAACTTTGGTCGTGGTGGCCTCGGAGGCCCAAAGAACTTGAAACATAAACCGGTTCGCGGTTGTTTTAGTTTTATTCGAGCTTTTCTTCCCTTTATCGTTTGGATCATGGTCTTGCATGATTTAGCTAGCATGCAGTTGCATCCTCTGGCGTAAGGGAGCGAGTGGAGGTACCGTAGCCTCGGAGGCGTAAGTGATCTCACGGCTCAACTGCCCTCGAGCTTCAGGGTGCTGTTGCGGCCTTGTAGATCGTGTAAGAACCTGATCTAAGCGACAAGGGGGTGTACTCTTTTTTCAAAGTTAAGAGCCGTTTTTAGGTCATCCTAGCGTGAAGTTGCACCCCTAGAAGGCATGAGGGGTGAGTGGAGGTACTGTAGCCTCGGAGGCGTAGGTGATACTCCTGGCTCGAGAACCCTTCCGAACCTTAGGGTGCTCTTGCAGCGCTGTCAATCTAAGAAGCGGTTCTTAAATTTAAAAAAGAGCAAAAAGATTTTTTCAGGGACTGGGGGGTTCCCCCCTTGTAGCCCCCAAGGTAGGGTCGATTCTAGGAGTGCAGAGTCGATCCTTTCTCATTGTGAGACGAAAAATTTGAACATCGCTGTATTCTTTATTGACGAAAAGAAATTACAGAGCCTCGAGGCTTCTTAAGGAAAAAAGCGACGTAGCTGTTCAATGTTCCAAGCGTTGGTGAAGATTTCGCCCTTCTCGTTGGATAGCTTGTAGGTGCCTGGCTTTAGTACTTCTGCGATGATGTACGGTCCTTCCCATGGCGGCGTGAGCTTATGGCGTCCCTTGGTGTTCTGGTTCCGACGTAGCACCAGATCGCCGACGTTGAGGTCACGCTTGAGGACGTGTCTGTCGTGGTAGCGTTGGAGACCCTGCTGGTACCTGGCAGAATGCAACAGAGCCACATCTCGGGCTTCCTCGAGCTGGTCGAGGGCGTCCTGTCTTGTGGCGTCGTTATTCCTTTCGTTGTAGGCCTTCAACCTTGGGGATCCGTATTCTATATCAGTTGGGAGCATAGCCTCAGACCCGTAGACTAAGAAGAACGGAGTGAACCCCGTGGCTTGACTCGGCGTTGTTCTTAGGCTCCACAGGACCGAGGGTAGCTCGGCAGCCCATCTTTTGTCATGTTTGTTTAGCTTGTCAAAGATTCTGGGTTTCAGGCCTTGTAGGACCATGCCGTTGGCACGTTCCACTTGGCCATTTGTTTTTGGATGCGCCACGGCCGACCAGAGCACACGAATGTGATGGTTGTCACAAAAATCCAAAAAGTTTTTCCCAGTGAACTGGGTGCCATTGTCAGTGATAATACAGTTAGGAACCCCGAAGCGATGGATGATGTCGGTGAAGAAAAGCACAGCCTGCTCCGACCTGATGCTGGTGATGGGGCGAGCCTCGATCCACTTGGAGAATTTGTCGATGGCGACGAGCAAGTGGGTGAAGCCGCCCGTTGTTCTTTTTAGAGGTCCGACAAGGTCGAGCCCCCAAACGGCAAACGGCCACGTGATGGGAATGGTTTGCAGAGCGTGTGCCGGGAGATGAGTCTGCCTTGCATAGTACTGACAACCTTTACAGGAGCGTACTAGTTTGACAGCGTCGGAGACCGCGGTCGGCCAATAGAATCCTTGTCGAAAGGCGTTCCCGACGAGGGTTCGAGGTGCTGCGTGGTGACCGCAAGCCCCCGAGTGCAAGTCGTTGAGCAGGTCTCTGCCTTCCTCGTTTGTGATGCAGCGTTGGAGGATACCAGTAGGGCTGCGCCGGTATAGCTCCCTACTGTCGCCAATGATCACAAAGGTTTTGGCTCGGCGAGCGATCCGTCGAGGTCCGCAGCCAAAGCCACCGACTCCAAAACAGCCTCGCCGTGCTCGACGCACTCGACGTCGCATTCGTAGGCGTGTTCGTACGAGGGCCCCACTGTAATAACGCCGTTCGGGCCTGGCATCTTGAGCTTGGGGTAGGTGTAGTTCGGCACAGCCATGAACTTGGCGTAGCACGGGCGCCCGAGGATGGCGTGGTATGTTCCACGGAATCCGACCACCTCGAATGTGAGGGTCTCCTTCCTGAAGTTGGCCGGTGTGCCAAAACAAACGGGCAGATCAACCCGTCCGAGGGGTTCCGCCCGCTTCCCTGGCACGACTCCGTGGAAGCCCCCGGTGCTAGGTTGGAGGCGCGCTCTCTCGACCCCCAGGAGGTCGAGGGTCTGGGAGTAGATGATGTTGAGGCTGCTTCCGCCGTCCATGAGTACTTTGGTGAGGCGTGTGTTGGCGATGACGGGATCAACAACAAGAGGGTAGACCCCCAGGTTGGGGACATAGTCAGGGTGATCATCACGGTCGAAAGTGATGGCCACCGCAGACCAGTCGAGGAAACGGGGAACCGCCGTTTGCACGGAGAAAACCTCGCGCCGCTCTCGCTTGCGCTGACGCGCTGAGAGGCGGGTCGAGGGTCCTCCGTAGATCATGAAGCAGTCGTGGATCTCGGGGAACCCTTCATCCTTGTCATCACCTTTTGGGTCTTCCTTCTTGTCGGTGTTCCTGCTGCCTGCCCCCTCGAAGTACCTGCGGAGCATATGACAATCTTCGAGGTTATGGTTAGTGGGTCCCTTGTGGTAAGGGCACGGCTCTTTGAGCATTTTGTCGAAGACGCCCCCGCCGGGGGGGCCTCGAGGCTTCTTGCGTTCGGTAGCGGTGACAAGCTCATCGGCCGGGGCCTCGAGCTTGCCCTGCTGGCCTTTCTTCTTCTTACGGTTGTTCCTCTTGGAGCCCCGGGTGGAGCTCGCGGGATCGTCGGTCTTCTGCTTCCCCTTGTCCTGCTCACCGCCGAAGATGGCACCAACCGCCTCCTCGCCGGCGGCGAAGTTGGTGACGATGTCCATTAGTCCGTTGGCAGTGAGTGGGGTGTGGCGGCCCAACTCTCGGACCAACTCCTTGAAAGTGGTGCCGGAGAGGAAAGCCATGATCACGTCGGAGTCGGTGACGTTGGGGAGCTCGGTGCGTTGCCTGGAGAAGCGCCGGATGTAATCCCGGAGGGATTCACCCGGTTTCTGCTTGCAACTCCGGAGGTCCCACGAGTTGCCGGGACGCATGTAGGTTCCCTTGAAGTTTCCCTCGAACACCCTCACGAGATCATCCCAGTCGTGGATCTGTTGGGGCGGGAGATCCTCGAGCCAGGCCCGAGCGGTGTCGGAGAGGAACAGGGGGAGCTGTCGAATGATGACCTGGTCGTCGGTGGCCCCGCCCAGCTGACATGCCAAACGGAAATCGGCGAGCCAAAGTTCGGGTTTGGTCTCGCCGTTGTACTTGGCGAGAGTCGTGGGAGGGCGAAACCGCGCCGGGAGTATCGTTTCACGGATAGCCTTGCTGAAGACCCGAGGGCTCGGAGGCTCGGGTGAAGGGCTACGATCTTCCGAGCTGTCGTAACGCCCGCCCCTGTGCACGTGGTAACCTCGAGCCACGCCGTCACCATGCTTGCGCGTGCGGCGCTCGACGATGTTGCCACGGGTGTCTCGAGGTTCACGGTCATGAGCGACGGGCTCAGGGGCGGGAGCCATCCGGATCCGTCGGGCAGGTTCGGGATGAACCGAGGCCTCTCTCTCCTGTCGGGAGGGCTCTGCGAGCCGTTCCAAGGTGGGCTCGTGTCGCCTCGAGGCAGAGCTCTCGGCCTGCTGCAGGGCAGCGGTTTCGAGGAGTTCTCGCATCTCATCTCGAGCCCGGTGGGCATCGGGGTTTGACGGCTCGGGCATGTTTCGGAGGAGCATGGCGGCGGCGATGACGTTCTGGCTGGCTCGAGCGAAAACCGGGGGGTTGACCGCCCGGTCCTCGCCGATGCGACGGTTGACGTCGCGAGCTCTCTCGCGAGCTCTCCCGCCAAGTGCGCGTTCCGCGCGCTCACGCTCGAGGGTTTGCTGAAGTAGATACAGGTTTTGCCGTTCCTCGTCGAGCTTTTCCTGCAACTCGCGGATTTGCTCGAGCTGCATTCCTTGATCCGCAAGGAGTTGAGCCTCGTCCTGCTCGGCAGGGAGCTCGACATGAGGTGGCGTGTGCCTTGCTTCGACCGGCTCTTCTTCCTCTGATTCCGACGTGCTTTCAACGTCGACGTTGAAGCACTCGCGGGTCGGATCGTAGGTGTCATCAGCCGAGTCGGAGTCAGGGGCGCCGAAGTAATAGTATGACGGGGGAATGCATGGCCGTTGCGGATCGCCGCTAGGGTTGCAGTGTTGGGAAGTGGTCACACGGGGTTCTGTTTCTGGTGCCTCCGTAGAGTCCAGATAATCAGAAGCCGGCGTGGACGCGACAAGGTCCAGAGTGGAGCGTAGATGGTGCCCGGGGAGTTCCTCATAAGCACTCATGCAAGTGCTCATGGAAGAAGCGTACACCTGGGCAGCCGAATCTAGCCCAAACGGGAACGGTGAAGGAGATGTTGCTGCCCACACCGGAAGGGACGCACGGGGCAGCGGTGTCTCACCGGACGGGGGAGCGGCGGGATCCTTCGTCGGCATGTCATCCCTGGTCAAGCTCATCCTACTCAGACCTTCCATGAGGAAATCTGGGCCGGTGCCTGGCTAGGAGGTGCCGGAACGGGGAATCCCATCGTCCTCCGTGAGGTGGAGACGATGGTTGCGCCGGGCTCGCCGTCGTCGGGCGGCTCGCGCCTGCCTGGAGCGACGGTACCGGCGGATTGCTCCCCCAGGCTGGGAGAGCTCGTAATCTTCGTCGGTTGGGTGCCTAGGTGGGAGTAGGACCATATCGTAGCCATAGCCAAGCGACATGAACTCCAAACTCCCGAACCAGATCACCGTGGCCAACGGGATAGGGCGTTCGGGGTCAGCCATCCAGGAAAAAAGGCGGGAAAGCGACGTTGGCACGCAGCGATCCCCTACCTGGCGCGCCAACTGTTGGTGTTCGGACCCGAGGGGGTCCTAGACCAACGAGTAAATGCTGCGTGTCCCTTTCCTGGATGGTGATGCAAGGAGAACACTCGGGGGTTTATCCTGGTTCGGGCAAAAGAAGGCCCTACGTCCAGCGGGGGGAGAGAGGTTTGTATTTCCTTGCACCGAGGTGCTTGCGTAGGGGTTACAAGCTTGCGAGAGAGGGCGTCGAGCCCAAGTCTCAAAGGAGAAAAAGAAAGAGTACAAGATGATTGCTTGAGATGTTGATCTTTATCTTGTATGTGGCTTGCTGCCCGTCTGTTGTCCCCTGTCTCTTGTGGAGCCCCGGCCTCCCCTTTTATAGGGCGAGAGGTGGCCAGGACGATGGTGCCTTGAAACGATGTTTTGTCGATCCCTGTTTGAGACGGCTGTAGCGACGTGCCTTAGGAATGGAAGACCATCCCCGGGTACCGTGATGTTGTAGAAGACGAGGTGCTGAAATGACCCGGAGTGCCGCGCCATACCGTCGTTCCTTCCCTGTTGTGCTATGTTGAGGGTCGAGGCCTGGTCGAGGCCGGGTCGAGGCCGAACGAATAGGTCCGAATCCCTGGAATCACAGCGTACGGGCTTTGTCGTATCCTTCCTCGAGGGTCACTAGTGATGTACAATGTGTGGTAAGGTGGGTACAGTGACGTTTTTCACCTCCCATCACGGTATGGGTGGAAAAACAGTGAGGACTGACACTGGTATTGTTCCCACGTCGACCCAGGCTGCGGCCATGCCGGTAGGTGGTAGTTGGTAGTTGTATTAAATGCCATGACTTTTGTCCCGGGGTAGGTGAGAAAAAAGGGGGTCGAGCGCCTCGACCTGGGTTCACGCGAGTCGGAGCGCTCCGGTGGGCGATCGAGCCTTGTGCGGGTTGGAGCGCGGTCGAGGCCTCCCGTCGAGGGGGCCTCGTACGAGTCGGAGACAGGATGCGGTCGAGGCATTCCGTCGAGCCGACCTCGTACGAGGCGGACCTGTCGTGCGTTTCGAAGCGGGCTGTGCTTTGTCGTGGCTTTAGTCGTTTTAGTTTTTATTATCGTTGAATGTAGGTACCCCTATATTATTGGTACCGACACATTTTAAATGAATTAACTTCTGTACACCCCTGTTGACACCATTTTTAGCACGTGTCAAGATGATCAGGAAAGGCTAATTAGCAAGGGAAAGATTGCCGTGTAAATTGATAGCCAAGGAGAATAACTTTGTTTTTAAGCGGTGACAGTGTATGAATTTAATTTGGAATGTTGCCGATGAGGTCAAGGGTGTTATTGCCGATGCCGATGGAAGAGGGTTTGGAGACTGTTGCCGATAAGATAAGGGAATGTACCGATGAAGGAAGGTATGAAGACTGCAGCCGATGAAACAGGGAATGTACCGATGGAAAGGAGATCGAAGGTTGCTGCCGATGGAACAGGGGCTGTGCTGGTGAAAAGGAGGTCGATAAGAATACCATCGTGATTAAGGCGGACTATGGAGTTGATTTCCTTGTTTACGATTAGTAGAGTCTGAGTTGTGTCAAAGTCATGTTCTTTTCCTTAGGTTTGGATTTAGTGTCCTAGTCGTATTTGGTTATGTTTCTATAGATCAGGGTATAAATATAGAGTGAAGGGCAATGTAATAAAAAATCAATCAATACATCAAAAAACAACTTTTACTCTTATTTACATCTACTTTTCGGTGACTTCGTCAATTTGCATATTTTTCCTTTTTTACGAGTTCTCATCGATTCGGCGAGTTGCATTGCTCTAAGTGCAATCTTTGTCGATCCTCGAGTTCCGCGTGAGTACCTCTTGGCCGTGACTTCCGGGCGTATCGCTGTTGTCAGGACCAAAGTGCTCGTATCTTCATCCTTGTCGATTAACAGGTCAAATCGACTGGCACGCTTTGGATATCGATTTCGGGTATTAGCCCTTTGTGTTTGCAGATTCACTTTTGCATCAACACATCTTTTGGCACGCTCGGTGGGACAGATCTAGTCAAGATGCCTAATCATGAGATCGATGCTGGGAATATCATCGCAGTGACAGAAGAAGATCTTAAGGACGATCAGAAGCAGGCTATGGAGAGGGCTATTGAAGAATATAGACAGCTTTGCTTGAAGTCATTCAGCGTGAACAAAAGTGGACAAGTCATCCAGAAGCAGGACTTGCCGTTGCCTCGGCAGGTTACCTTTGATCCTAATCCTGGTAAACTTCAAGAGATGGTTAATTCTGCGGTGAATCATGCTTTAATTAATCACTCCAATGTGCTGTCCAATACTGTTCATAATGCTGTGATTCGAACTTTCAAAGAAGGGCAAGCGTCACATCATTACGTCGGGCCTGCTTATCATCAACCAGAAGCAGCATCTGCTGTTGCTCCATCGGCTCCTCCAGCCGTTGCGGGTATAGAGATTTCATCTCCTCCAGTATCAGTAGGATTATCTAATGCACAGTCTACTCCGGTGCGTCCAGATTCAGCATTATCAGGGCGAGTTCAACTTGGTACAGATCTATCAGCATCAGCTTTATCGGGTCCGACACCACAGAGTAATCAAACTCCTGCTAATTGGTGGGGATATGGTATGCCTCCGGAGCCATCTACTGTCAATCGCGGATTATCTCAAGTGTTTGACACAGCGGGAAAAACTCCTATTCCATCGGCTGGTTTGCCGATAGCCCAAGCGCCTCAATATATTACAACTACTGTACAACCAAGTCTAGGAAGTTTTCAGGCGCCTCTGGGTCAAACATCTAGTTCAAGTCCATCGGCAAATTTGTTACCGATGCAGCAGAAGGCTCCTATCACCAGTCAACCTGGAGTCCAGGTTATGCCTCAAGTTGGATGCAATTATCCAGTAATGCCAACAAGCTACCAGCCATCGGCAAACTTTGTGCCGATGAATACTAATAATTGGTCAGGGCAATTTCCTACTCAACATACAGTTCAGCCAAACCAGCAAGCCACAGGAGTTCATCAAGGTCACATGCATGCTGGTTTTCAGAATCAAGCATCGGCAGCTCAGCCGATGAATCCTTTTCAGCAGGTTAATGGACCATAGTTAGTAGCAAATATGCCAATTGCTGGAGATCGTAGGCAACAAAGGTATGCAGAAGGGTATCAACAGATACCTCCAGCAGAGATTCACCCATATCGTCAGCAAGATGTCGATGTTTTTTGGGCCGATAAGATAGCAGAAATTATGAGAGATCAATTTGGGATCAAGCCCAAGGTTAATACCTATTCTTATCGGACTCCGTATCCTCCAGCATATGATTTAATTCCTCTCCCAAATCGTTACAAAGTGCCAGATTTCACTAAATTCTCTGGGCAAGACGATACATCAACCATGGAGCATGTTAATCGTTTTATTATTCAATGTGGAGAGGCAGCTTGTAGAGATGAATTGAGAGTTCGTATGTTCTCGTCATCTCTATCCGGATCAGCATTTACGTGGTTTATTTCACTACCGCCAAATTCTATTATCACCTGGGCTGATCTGGAAAAGCAATTTCATAAGTATTTCTTTGCTGGAATTCATGAAAAGAAGCTTACCGATTTGGTAAAGATGAAACAGCGCAATGATGAATCGGTAGAAGGCTTCGTGCAAAGGCTACGAGATGTAAAGAATAAATGTTATATTCTGGTATTGGATGATCGGCAGCTTGCCGATTTAGCCTTTCAGGGATTATTACCACACCTGAAGGACAGATATGCTTCTCAGGAGTTCGAAAGCCTAAGTCATTTAATACAAAGGATTTCTGATCAAGACACTAGGGTTTTTGAACCTAAGAGAAATTGGAACAAGAAAGTTTCATTTGTCGATGAAGCGGAAGATTCTGATTCAGATAATGAACCAGTTATCGGTTTGGCAGAGTGGGTTAAGAATAAGAAACCGATATCTTGTCCCTTTGGTCACAAAGAGCCAGAAAAGTTTACTTTTGATGTCACCAAAGCCGATAAAATATTCGATCTTTTGCTTCAGGAGGGCCAGATTAAATTGTCACCCAATCATGTGATCCCATCGGCAGAAGAGTTGAAGCATATACTGTATTGTAAGTGGCACAATGCAACTTCACACAGTACCAATGAGTGCAAGGTGTTTAGACAGCAATTACAGTTAGCTATTGAGTCTGGCAGGATAAAATTTGGCAATTCCAAGATTCAGAAGGCAATGAAAATTGATCAACGTCCTTTTCCAGCAAATATGTTGGATGCTGAAGGAAAAATTAAGGTGTTGACATCGGTAGCTGCTGAAAAGAATGCATCAGTAGATCCCCAACATCGGATAACTACCGATGATGCAAAAGGCAAGGGGCTATTGACAGAGAGTGGCGGTTCTGGGAGGCCTCCTCGATCTGGCATCGTGATTACCCATCCAAGACAACACGAAGGATGGCGTCAGCGAAGGGACCGGTATAGACGACAACAAGAGGAAAGGCGTCAAGAAGAGTGGAATCGGCATAAGGATCATTGGAATTGTCCATTTTTTATTCATTGTTGGGAAGAAGGTATTAAGTTACCTACTGTTGAAAATTGTCCAGAGTGCAATGGCTATTATGGAGTTAATTATCCTGCAAGAAGGTTTCATTCTGGTAATCAAGGTTTGCTCATTAATGAGCCGATCAGAAGGAGAGCATCAGTACATGATCGGCTGGGGGGCAGGCTTAGTGTGCACGAAAGGCTTGGTAAACGCGTTGCATATTTTCCAAGGAACCAAGAGGAACTCGAAGAGATGGCAAATGCAAGAGTTCCTGATGAAGAAATATTTTACAGGGATCCTAATATACGTCGTGTGGAGACAACTAGGACTTATCAGCCAGTTTGGAAAACTAAGCTTCCTCAGTGGTGTCCAGAAGGTTTGACAAAGACACAGAAGAGGAAAATGCAGCGGGATCGTCAAAAAGATTTATATCAAGAAGAAAGTCCCTCCAATGAGAAATCTGGTAACCAGCAGTGGCAGATAAGGCACAAGGATAAAGGTCCATCGGCAGATGTCAATATGGTGTTTATGTTGCCGATGGAATTTTTGGCTTTGTCTGACAGTGAAGAAGAGGCTGTTTCCTCTAATCAGATAGCTCAATTAATGTTAGATCCAATGATGGCTGTTTTTGAGAAGCCTGCTGATGATGAGAGACAACACCTCAAGGCTTTGTTTGTAAAAGGCAGAGTTGATGGGCAGCCTATATCTAAGATACTTATTGATGGAGGAGCTACGATTAATATTATGCCTTATGTGATGTATCGGAAGCTTGGTAAGGGGGATCAAGACTTAACCAAGACCGATATGATGCTAAAAGATTTTGAAGGCCATGTGTCACCAGCTAAAGGGGCAGTATGTGTTGAGTTGACCATCGGCAGTAAAACTTTGCCGACAACTTTCTTTGTTATTAATGGCAAGGGTGCATATAATTTACTTTTGGGAAGAGATTGGATTCATGCTAATTGTTGTGTTCCTTCTACAATGCATCAATGTCTGGTACAATGGATTGGAGATAAGATTGAAGTTGTTCCTGGTGACTCTTCTTATATCATTGCATCGGCAGAATCAGATACTTATGAACGAACCAGGTGCATATCGGGAGAAGCCTAGGAAAAAGAGTTCCTCAAGATTGCTGATTATGAAATTCTACCGATCCAAGCAGTCGGTTCTGAAGAAGAGTTTTAATGGATAGATTTGCCGATGATGGAAAATTAGGTCAAGGATTTACATCGGTAGATGATTTAATAGAAGTAGATATTGGTGAAGGCGATAGGCCCAGACCCACTTTTATTAGCTCTAAGTTAGATTCCAAGTGTAAACAGCAACTAGTTGATTTGTTAAAGGAATATAAAGATTGTTTTGCTTGGGATTATACTGAAATGCCTGGATTAGACCGATCTATAGTTGAACATCGGTTGCCGATTAAATCTGGATTTCGGCCACATCAGCAGCCGGCTCGCCGATGCAATCCTAATATACTCCCTGATATTAAGGCCGAAATAACCAAGTTAATTGAGGCAAAGTTTATTCGGCAGTGTCGATATGCAGAGTGGATTTCTAATGTGGTTCCTGTATATAAGAAAAATGGAAAACTCCGTGTTTGTATTGATTTCAGGAATCTTAATAAGGCCACACCGATGGATGGTTATCCAATGCCGATTGCTGATTTGTTGATTGATGCTGCAGCAGGGCATCAGATTATTAGTTTCATGGATGGAAATGCGGGTTATAACCAAATATTCATGGCTGAAGAAGATATTTCCAAAACTGCTTTTAGATGTCCAGGTCATGTGGGATTATTTGAGTTGATAGTTATGACATTTGGTTTGAAAAATGCCGGTGCTACTTATCAGAGAGCTATGAACTTTATTTTCCATGAATATATCGGCACCTTGGTAGAAATCTACATTGATGACATAGTGATTAAGTCTGGAGACATCACAAAGCATCTAACCGATCTACGGAAGATACTGGAGTGCACAAGAAAACATGGATTAAAGATGAATCCCAATAAATGTGCATTTAGTGTATCGGCAGGACAATTCTTGGGTTTTATGGTGCATCAGAGGGGCATTGAAATTAGTAGAAAATCTATTGATGCAATCGACAAGGTTGTTGCTCCTGCCGATAAGACTGAATTACAATCCTTGATCGGTAAGATTAATTTCATCAGAAGGTTTATATCTAATCTGTCAGGCAAGATCAAGGCTTTCAGTCCGTTATTGAAATTGAAAGCCGATCAGGAGTTTAAATGGGGGGATGAACAGCAATTGGCTTTAGATCAGATTAAGAGTTATTTAACAAATCCTCCAGTGTTAGTTCCACCCCAGCATGGAAAACCTTTCGGATTATATTTATCAACTGAAGATACTGTTATCGGTTCAGCTCTTATCCAAGAATTTGAAGGAAAGGAGCGTGTTATCTATTATTTGAGCAGACGATTAATAGATGCTGAAACCAGGTATTCAGCTATTGAGAAATTATGCTTATGTTTATATTTCTCCTGTAGTAAGTTGAGGCATTATTTACTATCGGCTGAATGTACTGTCGTATGCAAAGATGATGTGGTCAAATATATGCTATCTATGCCGATATTAAATGGTAGGATTGGTAAATGGATTTTAGCGTTATCAGAATTTGACCTACGTTATGAATCGGCTAAGGCAGTTAAAGGACAAGTTATGGCCGATTTTGTTACTCAACATTGCAACACGGTAGATTCTTTGGAAGTTGCTCCATGGACACTTTTCTTTGATGGGTCTACTTGTGGTGAAGGGGCAGGCATCGGCATCGTGTTGATTTCTCCTCAGGGGAAGAAGTATGAATTCTCATTGCCGATCGTCGCCACATCGACAAACAATCAAGCTGAATACCAAGCCCTGATAAAAGGGTTAGAATTGCTTAAAGAAATACAGGCTGATGCTGTTGAGGTCTTTGGTGATTCTATGCTAGTTATAAATCAGTTGATTGGGATTTATGAATGCCGAAGTGAAATTCTAATTTCATATTATGAAAAGTGTTTGGAATTATTAAAAGGGTTTAAGAGTTTTCATCTGGAGCATATTTCCCGGATGCATAATGAGGAGGCTAACCGATTGGCTCAGCATGCTTCAGGATATCAACCTGTTCAAGAAGCATTGACATCGGTGGCTGATGCCGATGACTGGAGAAGGGAAATTATTGATTATTTAAAGAATTCATCTAAAAAGGTTGAAAGACGCGTAAGGTTCCAAGCGACAAAGTACGTACTCCTCGATGATGAATTATATTATCATACCATAGATGGAGTTTTACTCAGGTGTGTTGGCATAGAGGAATCAAAAAGCCTGATGAGTGAAATTCATGAAGGAGTGTGTGGGGCTCATCAGTCAGCATTTAAGATGAAATGGATGATCAGAAGAAATGGATATTATTGGCCGACTATTCTTGAACATTGTTTTAAATATTTTAAAGGATGTCAGGAATGTCAAAAATTCGGTAATATTCAAAGAGCACCCGCATCGGCTATGAACCCCATAATTAAACCTTGGCCGTTTAGGGGTTGGGCTATTGATCTTATCGGTCAGATTTATCCACCATCGAGTAAAGGGCATAAGTTTATTCTGGTTGCTACCGATTATTTCACAAAGTGGGTTGAAGCAATTCCTTTGAAAAAGGTGACATCGGCTAACATGGTTGATTTTGTGAAGGAGCATATTGTTTACCGATTTGGCATCCCCCAAACCATCACTACCGATCAGGGCACTATGTTTACATCAGGTGAATTTGATGAGTTTGCTTTAAGTATGGGAATTAAAGTTTTGAATTCTTCACCATATTATGCCCAAGCAAATGGCCAGGCTGAAGCATCTAATAAGGGAATTATCAAACTTATTAAGCGCAAGATCAAAGAATATCCTAAAAGGTGGCATACCATATTAAATGAAGCTTTGTGGTCATATCGGATGGCATGTCATGGTGCAACCAAGGTGTCACCTTATCAATTGGTGTATGGACACGATGCAGTATTACCTTGGGAAATTAAGATTGGATCTAGGCGAATGCGCTTTCAGGATCAACTGACAGCCGATGATTATGATATCCTTATGAAAGATGAATTGGAAGATGTAGCATGTCATCGGTTAAAAGCTTTGGTTAGTATCGAGGAGAATAAGAAAAGAGTGGCTAGGTGGTATGACAAGAAAGTGAAGGTAAAGGAATTTGCCGATGGTGAATTAGTCTGGAAATTGATTTTACTGATTGGGACTAAAAGTTCTAAGTTTGGCAAATGGTCTCCTAATTGGGAAGGTCCATATCGGATAAATCAGTCTGTTCCTGGTAACGCGTATATTCTTGAAACTCTCGAAGGAGTGGTATTTCCCAGAGCGTTAAATGGAAAATATTTAAAGAAATATTACCCTAGTATTTGGATAGATGCATAAAAAGTATAGTTGCCGATAACAATCCTATCGGCTGGAGTTAAAACAAAGTATCAATTATGCCGAATTTAACAAAGCCTGGATGGCTGATATCGCACGCAGGCGAATTTCATCGGCTTCTTTTAGCTCCTTAGCATCTTCATCGGCATTTCCTTCCACAGGTTTGATTTTCTTTTTCAAGGCCAAGGCCTTGCGAGCTTCAGCATCTCGTTCCTGTTGAAGGGCTTTAATGGCGTCGGGAAGCTGGTCTTCTTCTTGTTTAGCCTGAGTCAGAGCTGTCTCAACCTTTTCCAGTTCAGCTAGCAGGGCTGCTTTCTTTGCCGATAGATCTGAGATTTTCTGTCTAATATCGGCACTGGAGGCTTGCAAATTGTTGATGTTCTTGTGCTTCTCGTCGGCAGTCTGCTTCAGCTGTAGCATCTCTTCTTTAAGTTGAGATTGTGCTGCTCTGTCAGCAATACGATGAATGACCCTTTGATATTGAAGCTGTCTGCTCTCCAGATGGACTGCTGGGAAGATGATTTCTTCAATATTGGAGGGGACTTGGCCGCGGATCGCTTTGAAGATAGACCTCGCAGGATCCGAGTCGATTACCAAGTGGGCAGTGTCTTGCTATAGCAGGTTTAGAAGGGTTTCCAACTTGCCATATGTGTCTGATGATATTGTTCCCAATGCCAGGGAGGAGCTCGCTTCTTCTCCGTCGTCATCAGAAACATCGATAGCGAAAGAAAATAAGCTATCGGGAGAGTCTTGTTCCTATGGGATAAAGAGAATTAGAAATCCTGTTTATAATATTTGAGGATATAATAAACCAGGTAATTGATTAGTTTACCTGCTTCAGGGCGATTTCTTGAGCTTGGCTTGAAGGAGCGGCTTGTAAAGGGTCCTGTGAAGGATCGGCAGAAGATGCCGATGGAATGTCTTCTATAACCACATCGGTAGTCAGCCCTTGAGGTACAATTACCGATGATGTATCTTGGGCAGGAGCAGTTTGTTCAGAAGGCTGATCGACGGGTGTTGGAGCAGACGCAGGGGCCGGTGTAGGTTTTTGTCGTTTCTGTTGAGCCTCAGCATCGGTCAAAGCTTTACGTTTTTGTTGTGCTTCAACAACAACTGGCTGGGGGGCATCAACATCTGTTGGTTGGGGAACTTGTATGATCGGTGTGCCTACCGATGTATCCATCTGTTGCTGCAAAAACGGGTATAAGATTGGATGTTTAATGGAGAAAAATAAAAATAATGAGAGAATACCTCTGAAGGAGGAGTAGAAGTTGCGGTGCTTGGTAAAGTTGTCGATGATGATCCAGCTGCAGCTTGTACACCCTGGTAGTTGTATGTTAATATAAAGTGTATCGGCAGAAAAGAGAGCAAACAAGATTGTTACCTTAAAAGCCTTGATCAGGCTTGAAGCAGCGGCCTTTGGAGAAGCCCTGGATGTTCCTAATCTTGGTCTAGAAGTGCCGATTTTGGTGCGAGCCCTTTGAAAGGTCAAGGCTTCCAGGGTGGGGGCGTTGTAACCGATTGCTGAAATTGGAGAGGTTGGATGGAGATTGAAGGGTTTTCCGCTTTTGCTTATCGGTGGAACTGGATCGTCAGCCTGTTTCAAGGAAGGTTAGTTACCGATACACATAATAAAAGGAAGGAAAGGGACAAAAGTTGAAAGGAACTTACTGCATTATCAGGAATAACATAATCAGGATCGATCTGGTGCCGATATGTGTGAACAGACGTTGAAAATAGCTGTTCTTTCCACTCCTGCCACCATTGCTTATATGATTCTGTTATGAAAGAAGCTGGTGACCAGGCGAAGAGATCAACATTTGAAATATCGGCATCAGGAGCAAGTCTTACTATCCTGCTCCATTCAGTTCCGGAGGTGATGATTTCCCTGGGTTTAATCACATCGGCATAGCACAGTTTGATGGGCAGTTGCCCAAAGGCCAGCTGGCGAGATACTGCCGATGGATTGTAAAATTCGTAAGTAATGTGGGAGGCTTTCCCGCTGCCAAATGTGTTGACTGGGATTGCTCTGGGGGTAATGATGGCCATCATGAGATCATTATCTTGGTTCAGATCACTATCGGCAAAATTGAAGAGGAGGGGGAACTTGTTATCCTCGTCAATATAAGGCACCCAAGCCCTGAGGTCACGAGGGAGGCCATGGTATAAAGTTTGGAAAAATCTGCCGATTTGATCCTCATTGGCTTCTGTTCCGGGAAGGACGATGATTGCTTCACCGAAGTTGAGAGGGGGGCGTGTTGCCGATTCATCATCCCTAAGGACGTATTCTTCGGGAATCTCTCGTGGGAATTCCTGAGCAAAGAGATCCCACTGCAAACGCTTGTGCATGTGAGCGTTTAACCACATATTAACAAACCACCATGGGCCTCCCAGATTGCCGATGGGTTCGCCAAGTATAAGTTTCTGAGATACTTGGTGAAGGAGGTGGTAGGTTGAGCTCAGAAGATATCGGCCAAGTGGGAATCTGACACCGTTGGCCAAGAGTTCTGCTGCTGGGAGGAAAGCATTAGTTGGTCCTACCGATCGTCCGCAGAAAATAAACTTTTCTAGCCACATGTTCAGGAATGTGGCATGCTCCCTTTGATTGACAGTGCCAGTCTTCTGGTACTCCTGGATATATCCTGTCCAGCCGCCGATGTTGCGTGTGGTTATTCTGTACTCAGCTTTTCTGCCGAAAATATGGCCTTCATCGACAGTTGAAATGTCTAAGCCTGTGAGCATGTACACATCGGCAAGAGTAGGGGCACATGGGCCATGACCGAACATGAAGGTGTTGGTGGTGTCAGACCAAAATTGAGCAGCAGCTATCATCATGGATTCATTTTTCTGCATATCGGCAATGGACAGCCTGATACATTGATCTATTTTCCGCTCTGCCCAGAACACTTGCATTGATCTGTTGACCCTCAGAAACCAATTTTTCCACCCTTTGGTGGGTTTGGGCCAAGAACGGAACGTGTCTTTTCATAGATTCAAAGAGAAATTCTGAGATTTGAAGGGAATACGATTGGCTTCTGCATTAATCAAATCAGTCGGATATGGGTCACCCATCGGACCTAAGCAATAAAGGGGAGGTTGATGGGTTGGAATCACCAATGTGTTGCGAAGTTCCTAGGTTTGAAGGACCGAGAAAATGAAAGAGAAAGAAAAATGTCGACTGTAAGAATTCGCAGGAGACCAAAAGGATTAAAGTAAAAGTAATAAGAAGAAGAACAAACCGCAGGGACGTCGAAGTTAACAGCCATTGCTTCAGGAGGATGAGGACACGAGCTGGGAACTTGAAGATGATGATGATTCTGATGAGTTGAAGACGCGCGGTCGTTGGTTAGGGTTGCCGCCGGGGTGAGAATGCCAAAAGGTGGAGTTTGAAGGTAGAAGATGAATAGCCCGGAGGAATCTATTTATAGGTTATTTGGAGTAGGGGTATTCTTGACTTATCTCTATGCCATATGCGGATGGATCGAGGTGGTTCAGTTGGATATGGTAACTGTTCGCACGACAATCAAGGGATGGTACAGAAGATTTGATGGCAAGTAATCATAACTTAAAGGATATCTTGATACAAGATTTTTCAGTTCTAAAAATGATGCGTTGCGGTGAGATATTGTTGATGGTTTGTTATTTTGGTATCTCAACCGTAGTTAAGGCAAAGAAGGTTGGAAAAAATGCGATATATATTGAGATATATGGATTGGATCTAGATTTGATTGAATTTGGTAACAAATCATGTTATGCTTGGAGAATGGGTCAAAGAAATAGATAATAGCAAGCATCAGTTGGAGTAAATTTCGGAGCATCAGTATCTTATACTCCGAAATTGGGGGGCATGTGTTGACACCGTTTTTAGCACGTGTCAAGATGATCAGGAAAGGCTAATTAGCAAGGGAAAGATTGCTGTGTAAATTGATAGCCAAGGAGAATAACTTTGTTTTTAAGCGGTGACAGTGTATGAATTTAATTTGGAATGTTGCCGATGAGGTCAAGGGTGTTATTGCCGATGCCGATGGAAGAGGGTTTGGAGACTGTTGCCGATAAGATAAGGGAATGTACCGATGAAGGAAGGTATGAAGACTGCAGCCGATGAAACAGGGAATGTACCGATGGAAAGGAGATCGAAGGTTGCTGCCGATGGAACAGGGGCTGTGCTGGTGAAAAGGAGGTCGATAAGAATACCATCGTGATTAAGGCGGACTATGGAGTTGATTTCCTTGTTTACGATTAGTAGAGTCTGAGTTGTGTCAAAGTCATGTTCTTTTCCTTAGGTTTGGATTTAGTGTCCTAGTCGTATTTGGTTATGTTTCTATAGATCAGGGTATAAATATAGAGTGAAGGGCAATGTAATAAAAAATCGATCAATACATCAAAAAACAGCCTTTACTCTTATTTACATCTACTTTTCGGCGACTTCGTCAATTTGCATATTTTTCCTTTTTTACGAGTTCTCATCGATTCGGCGAGTTGCATTGCTCTAAGTGCAATCTTTGTCGATCCTCGAGTTCCGCGTGAGTACCTCTTGGCCGTGACTTCCGGGCGTATCGCTGTTGTCAGGACCAAAGTGCTCGTATCTTCATCCTTGTCGATTAACAGGTCAAATCGACTGGCACGCTTTGGATATCGATTTCGGGTATTAGCCCTTTGTGTTTGCAGATTCACTTTTGCATCAACAACCCCAATCACATATTCACAGGGCATCTCGAAGAGTTCCCAATAAAGCCTCTCAATCTAAGATTTTTGGCAATAATAGAAAAAACTCATCTCTAAGAGTTCCCAATCCCACCTCCCAATCTTTTGGCAATTGAAAAAAATAACTGAACACGCGGATATATGCATGCATCTTCCACGCGTGTATCGGTTTGCCAATCTAAGGTGGAAGGGCGTCGGAAAGAATAAAGAGTAGAAAAGGGTTTCTGATGCAAATGTACAAGAGAGAAAGAATATATAAAAGTGGTTAGAATAATTTAGAAATAATATAGGATTTCTAATATAAAATTATTGTCTTCTATATTTTAGGAGTAATTATTGAAAATTGTTGGGATGGTCTTATTTATTTCTCCATACTTTTAAGTGAGTTGGAAAACTCTATGGTTTTGAGAAGAAATTCTTAGGAACTCTTGGAGATGTTCTTAATGCCTATTGACAACCTAACCACCTGGCTCAAAATATGGTAAGCACAAGATCTCTTCATCATAGATAAAGGAAGATTACATACATCATTTGTTTTACCCTATTTCAAGACAAAAGAGTATAAGTGTAGGAAATGGCATATTATTATTGGGCATAAGAAAACATGGCGGCAGAAGTTATTTATTTTAACCATTAAATTATCATTAGTCTTTAAAGAGTATATAACAAAATCCAGGAACAAAAAATTAAACATTTTCTATTGATGGGAAAAACTAATGCACTATCTTTCTTTCTTTCTTAGGGAAAGATAACAATGTAAGGAAGACTTTATTTGATGTAACTGCCATATTTTATTCTGTCAACATGAGAAGCTAATGATGTTTTCTCAAGAAAAGGAGAGACAACTTTAGTACCCCGGATGCATCTATTTTAGAGTAACGATAGGTACAAGTAAATACATAACAAACACTTATGTATTCTAATTTAGTTAATATTTTTGGAAATTCTTGTGGATTCATAGATATTGATCAAATAAACATATCGCTTCCACGCATGAAAGTTAAAATTGACAATAAAAACAAGCCACAACATGATAAAGAGCACCACACTGGAGCAATGAAAGTGATACATAGTGCGTGTTCCACGATTAGTTTGTCCGTGAGTTCGTAAATAATGGAATATGACACTTGACACATCTATTTATTTTCCATGTTTATTAAACCAACAATCAATGACATGTGTACATAATTCTATTGTGTATTCTAATTGTAGTAGCCATAACCCACTACAAAAAAACATGGGGAAGATGGAGCTTCATAATTAACTCTTGGCATTGTCATTTCATTTCTAACTGCACAATACTGGTGTATGGGTTTAATAATGCAGAATGTATTTAAAAAAAATAATTACAGACCTTGGATCCTCTCTCTCTCTCTCAAGCAGTTGCAAGGACTATTGTGCTTTTGGGGAGCCTGTTGCACATATATAGATCGATGAAGTTGTCTAAAGTGAAGTATACATAACATTTAGATCTTACATAGCAACTAATTTATACTCGCTTTTTTCTTTTTAATCTCTACATTACACCCTCTGTCTTAAAATACAGGGTATCAACGGCTCAAAATTATCATAAATTGTAAGATATTCTAGCTCGCTAAACTCCGTCCACATATATATGCCTTTTAAACACCATATTACCAAAAATACTAATGTGATTAGTAGCCAAAAATCAATAACATGCATACTTGCCTTTTTTAAAATTGTGCCTTATTAGAAATAATTAAGTTAATAACTGAACTAAATAATTAGTGAGGGGTAAATTAATTTTTTTTCGGACTCTTTATTTAATTTGGTCCTAAAATTGATTGGATCACTACGGGAGAAGCAAAATTTGCTGAGTGCCGCATGCTTTGCCGAGTGCTAAAAATTGGGCACTCGGCAAAGAAACAGTTTGCCGAGTGCCGGCACTCGGCAAAGCAAGCACTCGGCAAAATCAGCCTTTGCCGAGTGCCTAGCACTCGGCGAAGGACACTCGGCAAAGGCCGTTTTTGCCGAGTGCAACACTCGGCAAAGATGCCCCCCGGCAAAATCGGCGTCATGTGACAGCCCAGGCCCCACACCGTCAATTTTGCCGAGTGCTGGCCATTAGCACTCTGCAAAATCAACTGCTTTGCCGAGTGCCTCTGCCTGGCACTCGGCAAAATGGACTTCTTTGCTGAGTGTCTTAGCCTGGCACTCGGCAAAGGCCCTCTTTGCCCTCTTTGCCGTGTGTCAGGTGAGGCACTCGGCAAAGTTTTTTTTTTGAATTTTGATTTCAAAATTTTTCTATAGTCCTTCTATATTGTATACAAGTACATGTTCAAATTTGGAACTTTTTTATAACTTTTTGCTATATTTCTTGAATTTATTTTTGTTTACTTGCATTTTTCTCGAAAAAGTAAATTTGAACTGCAGGTGCATGAAATAATAAAATGTAGCCATTCAAAAAATGATATTCATGTTGTAGAGTGTATTTTGAGGCCGTGTCCAGGAACTCACCCAAATTTTTGAATGCCTTGTTCACGAAACATGGTCACCCGCTTGTGGTCGGAGTGTTTTTAAATTATATAAAATGCAAATGAAGTCCGAAAATCACGAAACTTATCGAGGTGTCATCTTATCGCATGTAGAGGCTATGATAAAAAATTGAGAATGTTTCGAGCAAGTTGTGACGTCGGATGTCTAAAACCCAGACATCTCCACATGTTTATTTGTACTAATACTGGTTTATTTTTTTAATTGCTGGTGATGGGGCCCACTAGGAGGAGCTGTCCCTCGATTTACTCGAGACCGAGGGACATGTCAGCTGCTGAGGAGACGGAGCCGGAGCCGTCAGAGAGGCGGAGGAGGCCGAGGGGCAGGCCCAGGCGGGAGCCGTCGACTGACCACGAGCGCGGCTCCTCGCGCTCTTCTAGGGACGACGACGTCCCTCAGCACATGGTGGGCGAGGAGGCGGTTGCACAGATGTATGACAACGCCGTTCCGCACATGTTCGAGGAGGCGGTTCCGCACACGTCCGAGGAGGGGGCAGGGGGTTCGACTTCCTCTGCAACCTCGAAACCCTACTTGCAAGGTCCCGCGAAGCTCCCGAAGCGATCGATTCCTGTTGAGCGCCGCCCACTGATTGCACCCGAGGGGGATAAGTAAGTAACTTCACATGTTCTTCATTTGATATGTTGAAAAATCATAATAAGAGCTAATAATAACTGTTGTTAACCACTTGTGCAGGAACTGGATGCTTGTGGACGAGGGGGTCAAGGCTCGCAATGTCAATGAGATCCTGGGACTTCTATGCATGGAACACTTCCCTGGCCTGGTGTGGACATCAGAGGATGAGGACCCAGAGGCACCCACCTCGTTCGACCACTACGCCCTCGTCGACGGTGCTCCAGATGTCCAAGGAAGGAAGTTCAGAAACTTGGCAGATCGGATGATTATGGAGTTGTGGGTAAGCCTTTCTCGCACTACGGCCCTCAATTCATCGCATTCATTGGACATTCTTGAAATAAAATAATAGATACCTCGTGTCTTTATGTAGGACTTCTTCAGATGCCAGCCGGGACAGGAGGAAAGGGCGTATCAGGTGGCTTACGCTTCCTGTAAAAGGCGTGTCTCGGACTTGCTTTACGAGTCCCGCATCCAGGCGCACGTTGACTACAACGCCACCTTCCGTAACAGAAGAATCAACAAAACTCAGGCAAGAAGAGAGACGCTTACAAGGGAGCAGTACCTACAGGTAAATAGAAAACATCTCCTATTGATTTCTTTTGAGATTAACTATGAATAATTTGATCTTTTGATGGCTTGTAGGTGACTCCAAACTGGTGCGCCACCCACCCCGATTGCTGGGCAGTTATAGTGGACAAATAGTTGGACGCGGATTGGCAGAAGGCGCACTAAGAGAAAAGCGACCAGCGTATGCTGATGCCAGGTGTACCTCACCATTAGGGCAGCGCCAGCCTCAGCAAATACGCAAAGGCACATGTAAGTGTAACACCCCTGGGTGTTAAGCATGCATTAACATCCCAAAGCATGAGCATTAGCATCACATACATGTTCATCATCACATGCAATATAAGTTAAATTCAATCGAAATGTGAAAAGAAAAAAAACAAACATCTATTTGAAACATAATTATTGCAATTGCTTGCTAAGAGTTGCAAAACTTGTTTAGCTATAATTGTAAATAACCTAGAATTAATTAGCATGATTTTTGGAGCAACTTTGATATTCAAAATCTCCCCAAATTTTTGCTTTTAAAAATATTCTAGAAAATGAGTTTTATTTTAAAATTGGGCTTTAAATCATTAATTAAAAATCTGTTTAGAATTTTGAAAAGTGCCCTAAATGAAAGTTGTAGAGAATTAAATTTTGAACAACTTTTGTTTTGGGGACAACTTGTGAAAATGCCTTTTTCATCTTCAAATTTTGAATTTGAATCAATTTAGAAAATCTGGAAATTTATTTATAAAAGAAAAAGGAATTTTCGGCCTTAACGGGCCGCCGCCCGATGTGCAGCCCCAGCCCGATGTGCAGCCGGCAGCCAGCAAGGCCGACCACAGGCACGACCACGGCTAGGAACGACCCGGCAGCGACAGCATGCATGCGTGGTGACTGCGAACTCTGGTCGAGAGACTGAGACAGTAACATGCACGCATTTTAAAGTGAATCAAAGACTACTAATTATCACGACTGAAGCTCAACCAATTCCACTACTCAAAAGCCCACACTACCGGCTATCTAACAAAACAATCGTCATGATCAAAGAGCGGCTAGGGAGGGAGATAAACGAACACCAACCTGAGCTCATCACCGAAGTGCTGGTTCTGAACAGAACGCCAACGACATGGTTCATAGCGTTTTCTAACGAAGTTTGAGCAATTTTGAAGAGAGCAACGTGACACCCAACACAACTACGGTCTACACCATGCTCAAGTGCTCACTTAGAAGCAACCAACAGTACAAAAACTTGAAGCTAGTGTTTAACATTTTTGTTAGAATTTAAATGCCAAAATGGCATTGTTTATTGCTCTTTCAGACTTAGAAAAGTTAGGGTTCAGTTTGAACCAACAGCCATCAACACTTTCGTCACAATTTTTAGAAGGTCTAAACTCTATTAACTTCAACCAACAAATACCTCATGTAATAGTCCATACTTTATACTAAACTACAGGAACAAAATATTAAAGCACTATTTAAGTATTTTGCACAATATAATTCGCCAAAAATGACACTTTAAACTTAAGTTCCAATTCTTGCCAATTTAACGAAAAGGACTGACTAATTTCAAATTTGATTTCTGAGCTCCCAAAAACACTAGTCAACAACATTTATTTTTCCAAAATTAGAGTTCCACTTTCATCTACATAACTAGCTCACCAAACTTCACTAAAGCACTATACTCAAGTTATATTTTATTTTTGTTTATAAAAATTGTTTTTCATACCAAACAATTAACACAACTCATTCTATCCTTTTTGTTAGGATTTTTCATTAGCACCTTTTCACGTTAAGTAAACTAACTCACTATATTTATTTGATTTCTCTCGGCCACAAAAGTGAGTCACATAAGGTTTGTCTATCATTTCATGTGTGTTTTAATTTTTTAAAACCCCAGAACTCGTTTAGCTAATTTCTCTGAGGCCTTAATCTCGGTGCTAAGCAAGTTCGTAACACCAGGGGTGTTACATAATGCTCACGTTAATACCGAACCCCAACACAACCGAGACTAAAGGTGCGAACCGAAAGTCGTTTCTCTACTAGTGCCGTACAGTTAACGACTAGTTTTTTAAGTTTTAACTGTCATTGGAGACTCACAGGAACTCTTCGGTGCAATTGTTAGAGGCACACCGAAGGTCTCTGGTGAATGTGTTTTTGTTAAGTGGATGGGAAACAACTAGTTTTGGGGCTTGGCCCTATATATACCCCTCCATCTCGTGCATTTAGTTCTTTTGGCGTTCAGAATAGTTCCATACACACTTTGGTGTCCGAGAGAGTACCGCTTGAGGCTAGAGGAGTGATTGAGATTTGATAATCTAAGATTAAGTACTCCGTTAGTGTCTAGGGAGTAGCAAGTGTGCGTCCACTCTTCTCGTTAGGCGTGGCATGCATTGACTCTCCTTGTGTATGAAGGTGAGCTGTGAAGGTGTTGATTAGGGCGCGTGTTACCTGTTTCCAAGGGTGGCATGGAGCTTGATGATGAATCCTTTTCCTCCTTGGTGATGTTCCCCCTCTTGACGTCCACTCGAAGATAGTTGATCCACCGCAGCAAGCAGCTCTTGCCACACCGTAGCAGCGCTGCACATCGCACACATACACCAGCAGCAGATGAAATTAATAAGGTGCAGCGGACTTGTTACAAGAGGCATGCTATACAACAATGGTCCCTTATGTTGTTTATAAGAAACTTTTTATTGATATTTTTAAGCATGTCCCACATTCTTTTTCCTAATCCTCCTCACACTCACTTAATATATGGGCCCACCACTGCATATGCTTTCGGAGCCCATTTTGTTGCTTGCATGAGAGCCAAGCTCTCATCTCTCTCCTTCACATCAGCATTTGCTTAGCTATAAGCCAATTATTGTAGTTACTCTAAGTATATTGCTAGCTAGCTAGTCCTAGCTATAAGAATGTAAGACGAACAAGACGGAGTTACAAGTGAGATGTGGTTATACTATTTATCTATCATAAATATTAGTATATTTGTAACTTAACGTTTAAATTTTAAGAAGTTTAACACCTTGTGAAGCGAGACGTGTGATTATTTTAGGATGGAGGGGGTACATTCTTCCAACCAGGAGATTGTCAGGACTCAAATCAGAAGGAACATTTTCATCCCTGTTAACAAAGCCAAAGCACACACTGCGAAACCGGGCTCCGTGCAGGCTACAGCAACGTCAACTGCTGCGCTTTTATTGGTCTTCACTTGACGGAGAGATGGACGAGCACCTAGTTACTGCCCTATATTCTACAGTACATGTGAAGAAGAAAAGGGTCCATGCCAATACGCCATGCACGAATTGAAGCAGCACCTAGTTATTACGAGCTAAAAACAAAAATCTACAAAAGCTGTACACACGAACAACACGTAGCTGCGTTGCGTCGATCATATGGCCACCTGGTTGGTCTCATCGGTCTGATGACGGGACTGTCAGAACGAATCGGACAGGAGCCAAGTCTCGAACGCCTCCAGCTCGTGTTCGTCCGGGAGGCAGGCCGCAGGAGCAGCAGCAGCAGCCTGCGGCTCGTGTTCGTCCGGGGTGCAGGCTGCAGCAGCAGCCTGCGGCTCGGCGGCCTGCTGCAGCTCCGCTCTGTGGTCGTTCTGCTCCGGCCCGCCCCATAGATGGGCCGCGAAGCCATCCCAGTCCATGTCCATGTCGAGCAGGTCGTCCACCTGGGCCTCACCGCCGACTGCGTCAAATCCTTCCAGAGGTGCGTCTATAGACATCAGGGCGTCTATCTCACTCTCGGCCTCCCAGAGGTCCCCGAGCTCTATCGGGTCGAGCTCCCACGGCCCAGTCGCGTCCTCGCTGCAGGGCCCCTCCGCCGTGCTGCCGCTGCTGCTGTTGGGCTGGTTGTTCGGATCCGGGTCTACCACGGCGCTTCGCGCCCCGTCGCTGTGCCGCGGGCTCGACGCCGCCGACGTCGCCGCGGTGCCCGGGCTAGACGACGCGCCTTTCGCGTCGCCGGACTCCGGTTCAGGCTCAGGGTCCGGCTGCTTGCTCTTGTTGGTCTTGGTGCTGCTGGTGGTGGCGTTGGTGGCGCTCTTCGGCGACCGGCCCGGGGTCCTGCCGCCGCGCCGCTTGTCGGCGCTTTGCAGCTTGCTGATGTCGATGGTGACGGTGGTGTCCGGCCCGGCGGTGTATTTCCGGCGGTACGTGTGGATCTGCCGGCTGAGGTGCGAGTTCCAGTAGTTCTTGATCTCGTTGTCTGTTCGGCCGGGGAGGTGGCTGGCGATCAGGGACCACCTGCAAGCAGAGCAAATACGTAATTAAATCGCAAGGACGATGCTTATGAGTGAATGAACTGGTTGTTGCACACTTGGCAGATTCGTAGGAGTATTTACACGCACGGCACAGCAAAAAGGACAACGAAAACAGCTTACCGCACGAGAACTGAATGCGACATTTCACTGGGCTACAGTGCGTGCCATCGTGTTTCTTAACCTACTACTAGTAACATGAGTACAGCATATATAGTATATATAGTACTCTTTGATGCAACTTGACAAATTTTGGTGCAACTCACTCACTGATCGCGCCGCTCATGACGTATAGGCCGTTGTAATCATGTGCCTGCGTGTTTATGGCGCTATAATGTACTCGTATACATCATTTACGGAGAAGGACGACGACGGACGGGCCGGCGATCGATGGACCGTGTACGTCGTGAGCTAGCTAGCGCAGGCTGAATGAAAGCAGGCGCCGGTGGGTCGGAGCCGGAGCTAGAGCCCGGAGCGGCGGGACCTCTGGGCGTCCACAGCTGCACCTCGCTCTCAGAGTCCGCAGCGTCAACGTAAAGGCGGGAAATCATTTCGGCCGGCGTGGCCCCTCCATTAATCCCACGGGGCCACGGACAGGGACATCTAGGAGCGCGCGATGGCGAGACAAGGGAACGGACGCCATCACGCCAACGCCATGGAGATCGATGGACGGAAAGGCGCCCCCTGTGCACGCTGTGTGTGCGCGCGCCTCAAGAAGACCGTGACCCGTCCGCACGGCAGCAAGCTAGGCCTAGTCGTCTGGCTCTGGCATGCGAGTTCGCTCTCAGTACTTGAAGAGAGTGTTGGACTAAACTGTCGCTTCGTACGTGGTCCTCTCCTCTCCTTCCTCTCAGCCGCTCACGATTTGACACCTAATTAAGCTGCTTCGCCAAGGCTTTGTAAGCTGGCTGGCTAGCTAGCTCCGTCCGTCCTCCATGTTTTGATGAGGTGAAAAATTCACCGCCGCTCCCTCAACTTGTCTCCAGGTGTTATTTAGGTTCCTGAACTTTTAAAGTGATATCTATGGGTCCTTAAATTTAGCAAAAGGTGTCATTCACGTTCCTAAACTTTCAAGGTAATCACCGCAGGTCCCTAAATTTGGCAGAGGATGTCATCCAGGTCCCTAAACTTTCAAGACGATCACTGCAGGTCCCTAAACTTAGCCGGCGGTGTCATCCCGGTCCAAATGTGGTCTAACCCACTTTATAAGCTGGCGTGGCACGCTGACTGTACGTTAGACGTAGATCCAACATGTGTCAATTAATCAATCATTATTTATATAATATTTATCATAAAATTATAAATTATATAAAACAATTTACATCAACACAAAATAAATTAAAGTATTAAAATAATTTACAACAACAAATATATTTATGTTTAAACTAAAATAGAAAAATACTAAAATTAATTTAATATTTATGTATCATTAATAGTATTAAAATAATATTAAAGGTTACCTATAGTATTAAAAGTTCTAATACTATAATACTACTATTAAAGTAGTATACTATTATAGTATTATAGTATAATAGTATACTACTATTAATAATACTATTATTAAAAGTTCTAATACTAGTAGTATTAGAACTTTTAATAATAGTATTATAGTATTAGAAGTTTTAATAATAGTGTTATAGTATTATAGTATTAATAATAGAGAAAAGTTACTTCTATAATATTGTTATTAAAACTTTTAAAATAATACTAAAATTAGAAGTAACTTTTTATAGAGAAAACTTTTAATACTATAGGTAACTTTTAATATTATTTTAATACTATTAATGATACTTTTAGTATTTTTCTATTTTAGTTTAAACTTAATATATTTGTTGTTGTAAATTATTTTGATACTTTAATTTATTTTTTGCTGATGTAAATTATTTTATATAATTTATAATTTCATGATAAATATTATATAAATAATGATTGATTAATTGACACATGTTGGATCCACGTCTAACGTACAATCAGCATGCCACGCCAGCTTATAGAGTGAGTTAGACCACATTTAGACCGGGAGGACACCGCCAGCCAAGTTTAGGGACCTGCCGTGATCGTCTTAAAAGTTTAGGGACCTAGATGACATCCTCTGTCAAGTTTAAGGACCTGTGATGATCACCTTGAAAGTTTAGGAACCTAGATGACACCCTTTACTAAATTGAGGGACCCACAGATATCACTTTGAAAGTTCAGCAGACGACACCTTGAGCAAAGTTGAGCAGCAGCGGTGAATTTTTCTCTTTCACTAGTGTTGCACTACCGCTCTCGCAAGACTGTGGGAATATACGCCCATCACTATGCCGCTACAGTGACATGACACTACGCTGGAGTAGTATGCCGTACGTTTATTGGTGTGCGCTGGTCTGATCTTCCGGCCGAGGGGACGACGTGAATTGACTAGTACGTAAGTACGTAGTATTTGTGCGTGTTGCATTATTGAACTTGATGGTTCATGACACTTGCATGCATCCACGTCCACGAGGGGTTATTGTTTAATTTGTTCTCTCCAGTCGTGTGATAGCTACTAGACGATTTTGTTAGAGGATTTCCTCAGCGCCTTCTAATCTGTTTGGTTTTTTTTCTAGCTTTTTCTTCCTTTTATTTACTATACTGTATACCGTCGTGTATGTGTATACACACACTTTTGCCCTTCTATAAGAAGAAAAAACTGTACGCGTGCTGACACTGGCTCGGTTCCTTCTGACCGGTAGATAGTAGTACAAATAAATGAAGTCAGGACACTGGAGATTCTCCATCCGTCCATTGTTCGTGAAGAGTGTGGTCAGATGGACAGATGCTGTCGACGAATCCCATGCTTTTTGCGTGCAGTGGCCGGGCACAAAACAGGCCGACCGTTCTAAAAATATCTGTCGTTTTCGTTTTTTGAAAAAATAATTTTGATAAAAAAATATATTAAAAAATATTAATATTTATAATACATAATTAGTATCACTAGAAAAATCTTTGAATCTATTTTTAGTAAATTTATTTAGAGATACAAATGTTGCATATATTTTCTACAAATTGAGCTAATATTGTATCACATCACAAAAATAAAAAACGATAAATAAATTGAGACAGAGTAGCTATTTACGTACTACTCTCACTCTATGACTAGTATATTCTTTCCTCATTTTCAGTCAAAATCAAAGAAGTTTCTTAAAAAAAGTTAAACAAATTTGATGTAGCAAAAAAAACTGCATTTTATGGAACGGAAGAAGTATATATAATTATATATATGTGCATGATGCTATCACAGTACTGCTTAATAGTAGCTTTCTAATCTCCCTTTAATTGTATATATATCTTTGAACACGAGAAAGTGCCTAGATCGAGCATTTCCTCGTGCTGCTACTTATCGTCTTAGAGATGTAACGACCATATGACCCATCACGATCAGCAGGTTATATATATAGATCTAACTTGTTTTTAGCGCGGCTCGGTTGGTGAGCACGCACAAGGCCAAAGGCCGTGCGGCTCGGCAACCCCGGGTTCAAAGTCCGGTGCCCATGGTATTTCCGCTGAGCGGTTAAAAAAACAAAAAAAATAATACCACATTATGTGAATTACGAAGCCACGAGCACCGGCGGGAATCATGCCATATTGGCACAAGGCGTTCCCTCCAAACTCCTGAATTTAGCACTATGCAAAAAGAAGATTCTTCGTCACATCAAACTTGTGGTGTATGCATGAAGTACTAAATGTAGACGAAATCAAAAACTAATTCCACAATTTAGGTGTACTTTGCGAGACGAACGTTAATTTTGAGCCTAATTAACTAGTGGTTGGACAATTATTACCAAATACAAACGAAATGCTATGCGGGGCCGAATTCGGCAACTAAACAAGGCAAGTATTGCCATGCATGCACGTGCACGTGGCCTCGGAAATCACACGTATCTGACTCTGGACAGTAATCTTCACACGCAACACGCCCTTTTGGCTTCTGCCACACGTACGGATAACTTCAGCGACACATGCAGCGAGCCAGTGACAAGGACCGGACCAACAGCGAAGTGGAGCAGTACTGCTCAATGCCCTCTGTAGACCAAGCGCGCGTACCCTAGAGCCCACGTGTACATATATGAGCAGTACTACTGAGGCTGTTGGGCTCGAGCGAGAAGTTGCTTTCTCTTTAGAGGGCTCGGATGGCCATGTTGTTTTCAGCCACGGCTGTGTTCATTTGCCTGAAAAGGAATTTAAAAAAGTACTGTAGCACGTTTTGGTTTTATTTGGCAAATAGTATCTAACCGTTGACTAATTAGGTTCAAAACGTTCGTCTCGCAAAGTACAACCAAGCTGTACAATTAGTTTTTGATTTCATCTACATTTAGTACTCCATACATATATCGCAAGTTTGATGTGACGAGAAATCTTTTTTTGCATAGTACTTTTTTTTTAGAACTAAACACAGCCCATGTAGTCTTTATTTAGCCTAGGCTTGTTTAGTTCCCAATTTCTACTCTAAATTTTAATATATAAAAAGAAGATTCCCATCACATCAAAATACTAGCACATACATGGAGTACTAAATGTAAATAAAATTTAAAACTAATTACATAGTTTTGTTATACTTTGCGAGACGAACATTTTAAACCTAATTAGTCAAAATTTGAACAATTTTTACCAAATACAAACGAATTGCTACAGTACGCATTTAATGCGCACTGTAGCAATTCGGGCGCCCAGACTCGGGAACTAAGCACGGCCCTACTATTGCTACACCCCTGTTCCAGCAGCGTGTGCCCTGGCCTATTTCATTAAAACCTCTACTGTGTACGTGTATGGTGTATATGCTGCAGTTAAGGATGAAGGTGTATATGCTGCAGACCTGCAGTGTCTCAACTCTCAACCGACCGGGTAACCATTGAAATTATAAGGCTTTATTTATTGATGAAAGCAGCCACTTGTTACTATACTACTCGATACTGATCCTATGAATGGAAACGAGATTTTCATCGGAGTAGCCCTTTATTGTCTCTGTTGATTCTTCTAGTCTTCTGCTGAGATTCTTTTTCCCCAAAAATAGTTTAAAATTTGTCAGGAAGCGTGTTTAAGTAATAAGTACACATGGTACTCCCTCAATTTAAGGAAACTCGCTCAATCAATTAGTAGATTTATAATAATACCAACTTTTGTATATTCAACAAGCTAAGTATGTTTATTATAAAATATATTTCATAATACACATCGTAAATTATTACTTCTATTTTTATATATTCGATCAAACCTGATACTGTTGACCAGGTTTCCATTCTTTGTATAAAGGAGGAAGCTAAGTACCAAGCTTTTCGGGATCACTGGCATACGTGGCGTGCATTGGCACCCCATGTTGTGTATGGAGGAAGTATTTCCTAGTCGGAGGATGCACACTCGCTCTCAGTGTTGATTAGCACTATTATATTAGGGAGGCCGGGCGCGCATTATATTAGTTACCTGTTGCCGAGGGTGGCGTGGAGCTTGATGATGACGTCCTCTTCCTCCTTGGAGATGTTCCCCCTCTTGACGTCCGCCCGAAGGTAGTTGATCCACCGCAGCCGGCAGCTCTTGCCGCACCGGAGCAGCCCTGCACAGAACACCGTAGCACCAGCAGAAACAAATTAACAAGGTGCGGCGGCGGGCTAATCATATCATCATTTGCTAGTAGACTACAGCTAGCTAGCTAGCTAAGGACGACGAACAAGGTGGATCGGAGTTGCCAGATAGAGCTGGTAAGTGATGGTGCGTGCGTGGCGCCTACTCCTGTATAGCTTGCAAATGGTTACCTGCATTCTTGGGCAGCGACCTCCAGGATCCCTCGCCGTGCTCTGCAATGTAGTTGGCGAGTATCTGGTCCTCCTCCGCCGTCCACCTCCCACGCTTGAGCCCCACCTTGTCGCAGCACGGCGCCCTCCCCATCGCGCGCCGCCGCCGGCCGGACGGATCGGATCCCCCCAACGACGTCTGCCCTCGCGCCGCAGCTAGCTAGCTAGCTATAGCTAGCGTGGTTACGTTCCCCGGCCCGGCCGCTGATCACACCGCGGTGATGATCGAGCGAGACCCCGGCGGCGTACTCGCGGAGCTGCCGAGTGCCCGCTCTCACTCGCACTAGCTAGCTCCCACACTACTGCGCACGGTTAGCAGGTCGCGTGCGTCCAAGGGAGTTGGTGTCCGTGCGCGGGCGGGCCGGGTGACGACCCGGCCGCGCTCGCTGGCTCCTTGCCGCGCAGAAGGGCGCCGGACACACGCTCTCAGCTCGCAGTGTGTGTGTGCTGGCTAGCGAGGCCACGCCACGGCCGCCCATAATATAGCAGTGGCGCGCGGCCGGGCTCGCGGGCCGCGTCCGCGTGTGTGCACCCAGACGGAGTACGCTAGCGCTTCCACGTAACGGACCGTTACGACGTGGGGGAACGGTAAGTGGGGAGCGAGCGAGTAGCTAGCGCGGCGGCCGTACGTGTGGCTGCTGGCGCAGGCACGTGGGCGCGCCGTGGCGCGAGGCCGCACCACCGTCCGCTCAAGCGGCCTCGCCAGCGACCACGTTGTCAGCGGCCCCCGCGCTTTATTATCTCCTGCTATGTTATAGCACTAGTACGCAGGGTTAAAAAAACCGCTCGGTTTACCGCGGTAAACCGCGGTTACCGCCCTAACCGGGCCGGACCGGTTCCGGTCCGGTCCGGTTAGGTATTCCCCAAATTCAAATTTAAAATTTGAAAAAAAAATGCTGAAAAAATTCCTAAAAATAGTTCATGATTTATAGAAGCCAATGGTGTAAAATTTTTTCAAATTCGAGTTCGTTTAGTATTTATTTATACGTATAGAAGTTTGAAAAAAAAAGAAAAAAAATCCCAGTCCCGGCCCGTTAAGGCCCCCAAATTCAAATTTAAAATTTGAAAAAAAACAAAAAATGCTGAAAAAATTCCTAAAAATAGTTCATGATTTATAGAAGCCAATGGTGTAAAATTTTTTTCAAATTCGAGTTTGTTTAGTATTTATTTATACGTATAGAAGTTTAAAAAAAAAGAAAAAAGAAAATTCCAAACTCAAACCGAGCGGTAAACCGCTCAAACCGGGCGGTAAACCGGAGACAAACCGAACCGAAGGAGCGTTTGAATTCAAATTCAAATTCGACCGGTTACCGGCCGGTTACCGGTAAACCGGTCCGGTTTACCGCTACCGGACCCCGGCGGTTTGGGGTGACCGGTCGGTAAAAAAAACCCTGCTAGTACGTAGGCAAGGCTACAGGAGTACTGAGTAATGGACCTGTAGCGAGTGTACCAGCACTGTCACTGTGCATCTCAGTAGCAACGTGGAGTGCTCGCTACTGAAATACTGATCGATCCACGACCCGACCATAGTCAGGTTGTTTAATTTAAGCAAAAAAAAATGTATGATTTGATTTGGTTGGCCTTGTCCTTCCCTGGCGCATCCTCGCTAGTCCCTCCTCGGCCAGCAGCCAACAGGCCGGCGCCACGAGACTATCCGCTCTCGCCGTACTCTAAATCCATCCTCTAAAAGAAATATTTCATTCTGGTCATCGAGATTCCATCCTCTATATCGCTTTCTCCCACACTCATCCATATTCTATATCATCCTCTATACCTAGGTGGGACCCACACATCATATTTCTTCTCTTTTTTTTACCTCCCTCCCTCCCCACTCTCTCTCCACCGCCCGCCCTCTCCCTGCTCTGACTCCTCGCCTCCTGCCATCCTCCACCTCCCGCGGCGACCGGCGTGGTGACGAACGGCGAGCTGCTGCCCCGGCCTCCACGCTGCTACTACGCCGCCCCATCCGACGAGCCGCCCGGGCGCGCCGCCCGCGTCCCCGTCCGTCCGACGTCCGCGCTCGTGATCGGCGGCCGTCCTCTCTCTCTCCCCCTTCCGAGCACCGGCGCCCGGACGAGCTCGCGACTCGTCTCTTCCCCCGCTCGAATCACTGGCGGCCGGACGAGCTCCCGACCATGGCGAGTGCTCGAATCGGCGGCGTGGCTCGTCTCTTCCCCCGCCCACTTCCCTCCCTCTCCTCCGCCCGGTCCCTCTCTCTCTCTCTCCTCTATCGGCGCGTGGTGGGGCCGCAGATCACGGTAGCGGGCATTCGGGAGGGCATCCGGTACTTTAGCGTACCGTGTATAGGGCACCGCTGCAGCAATTCGGTCCGGTAAAAACGTTTAGCAGAGGCTTTACAGTGTCTCAGTGCCCCGTGATTGTGCGCAACCAGGCCTAGCTAGAGCGAGGCCGCGTAGTATGATTTTCTTGCCTCCCCTCCTCGTCCTGCAAAGATTCCCCCCTTGCATAGTTGCATTGCACGTCTGGCTGGTTGGGATCTATGGCACACAAAAAATGAAATTCTCTTGCGCGCCAATAGGATGGCTGCTTGCAGCTGCATTCTACGGGCACGTACAACACACTACTATAGACCGGATTTATAGCAACAGGGCATTTTTTCTGTAGGGGCGGCTCCAGCAGTAGCCGCTCCTACCGTGGTCGTGCCCGGCCGCCCCTACAAATCCAACAGTAGAGGCGGCGGGTGTCAGGAGCCGCCTCTACAAATGGGGCGGTTTGGGAACTGCTCCTACAAACTGGTCATTTGTAGCAACGGTTTGGTAGGGGCGGCTGCCAAAACCACCCCTACAAACCGTCTTTAGCCGTCTCTACAAATCCTGAAGGTAGCAACTAGCAATGACGGTCACTGGCGCAAACCCCTAAGCCTGCCACTGGCGCAACAATAGGTAAACTGCATGCTCCTACATACGTACAGTACTATCGGAACCATCTTATCATGCTTTTGTGAAGAATGGGCCAGCTTGATATAACGAATATGTACAAAATATCTACTGTATTGACGATTCTTAATATTTTTGTTGTTATGATTATCTTATTTATGTTTGTTATCACTTATATCAAAATAAGCAATAAAATAACATACATAGACCGTATTTACGGTTGATCATAGATATAGATATAGATATAGATATAGATATATATTAAAAATAAGCAATAAAATAGCATATATAGATCTTATTTACAGTTGATCATAGATAGATAGACATTCAAATAGACTATCAATTGTACAAGTTGTCTATTTAGCTGTGACGTTTTATTGTAATGGATGTGTTTAGTTCCATTGAAAAGTGCACTATGCAAAAAAAAAATTCCTCATCACATCAAACTTGCGATACTTGCATAGAGTACTAAATGTGGATAAAATCAAAAACTAATTGCACAGTTTAGTTGTACTTTGCGAGACGAACGTTTTGAGTAACTAAACACAGCCATGGTTACTTACCGACATCAGCTGTCTATAGGCACTAGATGCCCTAACTTGTCCAGTCAATCTGTCAGTCACCATTCACCGGACCAAACACATTGCACACGGGCTGGGATCGATGGCACACAAAAAATGACATTCGCTTGGGCGCCAATAGGCCGCTTCCGGTTGCATGTGCATTCTAATAACTTGTCCAGTCAATCTATCAGCTGCCAGCATTCAGCGCGCGGACAAAAACCTGCACCATATACTCGTGGTGCACGCGGGCGGACACAGTAGCCTGGACGCCCTAGCCAGGACGGAGGTAATCCGAGGAGCCAATCACGCGCACGCCTGCTGATCCGGGGCCGGTCGCACACATGCATGCGTGCCCTGGCTGAGTAGCTGGCTATACGTACGGCCGGGCAGAAGGATCCTTGTCGTGATGGAGCCATTAATCTCCAATACTGATGCTGCTGCCGTCGGCAAGACTGCAGTAATAATCGCGCGCGGCTCGGCGAATGGCCGGGCTCGATCGTGAACCACGAGGTAGGTCGGCTGATGTACTCCTACACCTGCCATTCAGACCGGCCCGCCCCGGCCGGGGCGCATGTGTAGTTTTCACGGCGGTGATCGCGCTATACATACGGTACGGTCTCCCTTTCGATAGAATTCGGACGCGTAAAACGGAGCTCCTATATTTTGATCGAAACGGCCGGGCACAGGAGTAGGTGCGTCGGTCGCATCGCGCCCCCGGCCAGGCCGGCTTCTGTACGTCCAAGCGACGTCTGTCTACACGTACCAGCGCGCGTTACTATGAGCGCGTGTGATGGCTGCACAGGCGCAATAACAATAATTCACAATATAATGAGGCGACGACGACTGCTGCCTACTCGTCGTCTGCAGGGCTCCGCCAGCTCCAGGCCCCGTGCGCGCACGATCCATCGAGAGCGGCTCGGCCGGGACGGCGGGGCACACGGCACACGCAGTATTAGCTAGGTCGATCGATCGGCCGGTCACGTCGTCACGCGATCCGTTCCAATAACCACCAACAAGTGGAGTCCGGCCGGATATATCCATATGTGCTAGCTAGCTGCTGCACGACGACGGCATGCATCTTCCTCCAAGCTCGATCCAGCACCGGAGACACGGCCGTATGCACGTCCTTTATTTGTTTGCTCACATTTTATTAGGAAGAGAATTCTCAGATCCTTATATTTTGACACTACAAAGATGAAATATTCCTTACTTGACCCTTCAAAGTTGGAAATCTCCTATCTCTATCTGACACTGCTTGTATCTTTGGTACCCAAAATGACGCTGTCGTTACTTTGGAGGTCAAACAGTGTTAAAATCATTACCGGTATATGTTATATAGCTAGGTTGCGATTATTTACTTCTCTGGGAATTGAGACTAATAATAGAGTGACACGAGATGTGCTCTCGGTTGCTCTCTCTGTAATAAATTGCAAATATGACGTTTGACCTATACTTGCGCTGACATGTATACGTACATCACAATAGACAACAATGTCGTATGTATACCCACCCATTAAAAGGTCACAACTCATAATAGCACATGATATATGTGGAGTCAGATATGTATTTTATATTAATTCTTAACAAAACTGAAACTACCAGCGGTATAGCATTAGGCCAATCTTGGTGGGAGTGGAAGTTTTATATATGTTCCAGATTCCAAGATTTCTATGTGTTGGAAACAATGTATAGACAAGTTTTATCCTCTGAAACTCATTTCATTATAAAACTTTCATCATCTCTCTCTTCATCTATACTATGCCACATTAGCTTATTTAGTGTCATAAAATACCTATGAAATCTCCACTGAGACTAGCTTTTATTGCGGTTATTGATGCCCAATAAGCACAGTAGGATCACTATTACATGGACTTCAGATATACTTATATATTTTGGCTGAAATGACACACGCCACTTATATTGATGCCCAATAAGCGCTGTGCTTAAACATGGTGGGAATTGTCTATTATATTGTCGACCGATCGTTTTCCCTAGTATCCGAATTATTATTTTTATTTATGTCACAATAGACAACAATGTCGTTTTTATGGGCCATTAGGAAGCTCTCAATCAGCTCATACAATTATTATGATATATATAAGCACGCCTTTCACATGCCTGGGTTCTCGGCCATGGATTAACACGGGTCTTATGTTGATGATATATACGCACACCAGATATGTGTTTTTATATTGTCAATAACCAAAACAGAAGCTACCGGAGGTATATATATAGCCCAAGTGAAGAAATTAAAGAAATAATCATTATTAAAAAAGGATGTGCAGTTAAGATGAAAATAATTGGTGCCGACTTAGCAGCAGGAGTCACTGTCACTGTTACTTGCACTTAGATATACACTTATTTTCGGAGCAACTGACATCCTAGGCTTTCGATTGGATAGGAAACATGACATAGATTGTCTGTTGTCTCTCCGTTCGTTTTTAATAGGCGTATTGTTAGGTTTCAAACTATTACCCCACCCGTCTTAAAATACAAGGTATCAAAAGAATTTTAAATTTGACCCAAGGTATAAGACATTTTAAATGAATTAGCTTCTGTACACCCCAATCACATATTCACAGGGCATCTCCAAGAGTTCCCAATAAAGCCTCCTAATCTAAGATTTTTGGCAATAATAGAAAAAACTCATCTCCAAGAGTTCCCAATCTCACCTCCCAATCTTTTGGCAATTAAAAAACATAACCGAACACGCGGATATATGCATGCGTCTTCCACGCGTGTATCGGTTTGCCAATGTAAGGTGGAAGGGCGTCGGAAAGAATAAAGAGTAGAAAAGAGTTCCTGATGCAAATGTACAAGAGAAAAAATATATAAAAGTGGTTAGAATAATTTAGAAATAATATAGGATTTCTAATATAAAATTATTGTCTTCTATATTTTAGGAGTAATTATTGAAAATTGTTGGGATGGTCTTATTTATTTCTCCATACTTTTAAGTGAGTTGGAAAACTCTATGGTTTTGGGAAGAAATTCTTGGGAACTCTTGAAGATGTTCTTAATGCCTATTGACAACCTAACCACCAGGCTCAAAATACGGTAAGCACAAGATCTCTTCATCATAGATAAAGGAAGATTACATACATCATTTGTTTTACCCTATTTCAAGACAAAAGAGTATAAGTGTAGGAAATGACACATTATTATTGGGCATAAGAAAACATGGCAGCAGAAGTTATTTATTTTAACCATTAAATTCTCTTTAGTCTTTAAAGAGTAGATAACAAAATCCAGGAACAAAAAATTAAACATTTTCTATTGATGGGAAAAACTAATGCACTATCTTTCTTTCTTTTTTAGGGAAAGACAACAATGTAAGGAAGACTTTATTTGATGTAATTGACCATATTTTATTCTGTCAACATGAGAAGCTAATGATGTTTTCTCAAGAAAAGGAGTGACAACTTTATTACCCCGGATGCATCTATTTTAGAGTAACGATAGGTACAAGTAAATACATAACGAACACTTATGTATTCTAATTTAGTTAATATTTTTGGAAATTCTTGTGGATTCATAGATATTGATCAAATAAACATATTGCTTCCACGCATGAAAGTTAAAATTGACAATAAAAACAAGCCACAACATGATAAAGAACACCACACTGGAGCAATGAAAGTGATACATAGTGCGTGTTCCACGATTAGTTTGTCCGTGAGTTCGTAAATAATGGAATATGACACTTGACACATCTATTTATTTTCCATGTTTATTAAACCAACAATCAATGACATGTGTACATAATTCTATTGTGTATTCTAATTGTAGTAGCCATAACCCACTACAAAAAAAACATGGGGAAGATGGAGCTTCATAATTAACTCTTGGCATTGCCATTTCATTTCTAAGTGCACAATACTGGTGTATGGGTTTAATAATGCAGAATGTATTTTAAAAAAAATAACTACATACCTTGGATCCTCTCTCTCTCTCTCAAGCAGTTGCAAGGACTATCGTGCTTTTGGGGAGCCTGCTGCACAAGTTAAGTGTACATAACATTTAGATCTTACATAGCAACTAATTTATACTCGCATTTTTCTTTTTAATCTCTACATTACACCCTCTGTCTTAAAATACAGGGTATCAATGGCTCAAAATTATCATAAATTGTAAGATATTCTAGCTCGCTAAACTCCATCCACATATATATGCCTATCTTTTACACTCCATACATGCATGCCTTTTAAACACCATATTACCAAAAAGACTAATGTGATTAGTAGCCAAAAATCAATAACATGCACACTTGCCTTTTTTTTAAATTGTGCCTTATTAGAAATAATTAAGTTAATAACTGAACTAAATAATTAGTGAGGGGTAAGTTAATCTTTTTTCCGGACTCTTTATTTAATTTGGTCCTAAAATTGATTGTTGGATACCTTATATTCAAGTACGGAGTACAGTGCATGAGCATGCAGCGACAACGACATTTTCTTAATACCGAGTATTTAACCTGATGGGCGTAAGAAAGTTTCCCCTACTAGGACAGTCATGAATCACGGCGATCATACGCTCCAGCATCTATTACAAGAGCCATGTGGGCACATTTTCTCGTTGTGATACATCTGTTAGGTCCCATCAAATAGTGAAAATGGGATAGGGAATAAAAAAATCCCTAGTTAAAAGCCAAGAGTACGTGCATGGTAATATGCATGGTATTACGGGCTTGTTTGATAGCTACCGTTAATTGTTACTGTTAGCTGGCTAAAAATAAGATACAAATACCCTTAGCCCATCCAAACAAAGGCTAATAGGTGTGGACTAATTTACAGTAAAGTCTTTAACTAGTTATTAGCAAACCGTGACTAACTTAGATTAATTTTTATCCAAATAATTCTAAAAAAAAGTATCCAAATAAACCCTAAGTTTTTTAAACAGGTGCACGATATATAAAGCTATCCTAGGTTTGGAGTGGGATCCCTGCTAGTTTTCCCTCTTTTTGATCGTCCAGCTAGCTTTACCTGAGCAAATGAGCATGATCACAGCTGAGAGTGAAGAAAATACTCATCAGCACATATATAATACATTATATATTCATGCACAGTTGTTATCGCGGTGGACCCTGATGAGCATCTCTCTCTACAATATAGTATATACTCTCTCGCTCTTTCTTGCTCAATTTTTCTTTGAGAGAATCTTCCTGGCTCAATTGAACTCAGTTCAACGGCCTACGAGCGCGACCTGACATATGGTCCAATGTTGTTTCATTATTGCGAACTTGGACAGGCAATTATTAAGAGGGTACACCACGAGGCTTTGTTTCTACTCTCGTTTTTTACATGGCGTACTTAATAGTTTTGTTTTAAGTTAAATATTTATATCTTTGACCATCAACTTTAAAACTCTTGTATGGGATAAGTGAAATTTTACAATGCTCAGAAAAAAGTAGAGCCGTTTATTTGGATAGATCGGATGACTATAAAATAAATAAAAAGAACTAAAATAGAGGAACTTTTGTGGGTCGGAACCTATAATGCGTGGGCTAGAACCTAAAATATATGAATTATAAATTATTTTTAAAATAAATTTAAAGGGTACAATAGTACTTTCGCTGCCCCCCTATCTCCTGTTCGAGCTCTATCTCTCATTGTTGTTGCTGGCGTTCTGTTGCTGGGCAGCGTCAGGTACACCGTGGGTGGGCGGATGCCGAGCCCGAGGCCGAGGCACTGCTGCTTGAGCGGCGGCGGCCGCATGCTAGCGGGGCTCGCGGCGGGCACGCCCATGTACTGCACCCGTGGCGACAGCCTGATGCGCGTGCTGGGACGCGGTGATGGGATGGGCGCCTTGCCCGCCCACGGGGACTATGGCGGGTGCGGGCGCGGGCACGGGCACGGCGGTATCGGCCGGTCGGGCCTGCTCCAGCGCCTGGCTCTGCAGCTCCGCCGGGAAGTCCCGGACGCAACAGAATTGGTCAGTAGCGCCAATTTCTAGGAACCCAACCTGTAGCACTGTTTAGATGCCCGATTCGGACATCCCGAATCACGGTAGCACTACTGTGCTGCACCGTAGCAAATTTGTTTTATTTGGTAATAATTGTCAAACATTGATTAATTAGGCTTAAAATGTTCGTCTCGCAAAGTACAACAAAACTGTGCAATTAGTTTTTGATTTTATCTACATTTAATACTCCATGCATGTGCCGGTATTTTAATGTGACGGAGAATCTTCTTTTTGCATAGTAGAATGTAGGGTGAATTTGGAAATCTAAACCAGGCCCTCAGCTCAAGTGCTTGATTATACAGTTGCGACCACTTGGAAGCACCAAGGCAACTATTCATGCACAGCAGCAAGCAACGCGGCCAGAGCACGGAATCCGGCCTGCAGCCACACGCCTCATTCTTCGCTCCGTTCGGCTGTGCTGATAAGCCAGCTGAAAAACATATTGTTGGCTGATTTGTTGTGAGAAAAAAATACTATTTTGGCTGAAAAAACAAGCTGAAAAAGACGGATTATAAGCCGGATGAACAGAGACTTCGACGATTTGCTGCATCAGTAATTGCGGTGGAAGCATGGCCGCCCTGGGAAACTCTCATGTTGCGCTCACATGGCCTTGAGAACGCCGTCCTTGGCGACGAGCAGGACGTTTTCCTCGGTGGGGAGGTAGTGGCCGCTGTAGGGTCAGATGGCCCTGAGTAGAGGTGGGACTTGGGCCGTGCTGTGCCACACGGCTCTCTCGTGTTTCGTGCCGCTTCAGGTCGTGTCATCTAAGCACGGGAGGCACGTCGGGTCGTGCCGATATGGCACGGTGAATCTTTTCTTCGGCCCAAGCACGGCCCGTGGCACGCTGGCACGCCTTCGGGTCATGCTGGTCCAAGCACAGCCCTCAAAATATCTTTGCTATTTTTCTTTTTCCACTCGTGATATGAAATATATATCTTGTGTGTACTATTTTAATAAAAGTTTAATGATTTGCATAATCTATTCAAGAATTAGATAAGAGGTAGTATAGTAAATGCTAGAAAATTGTATTATATAGTTGTAGAAGTGTCTACGTGTCATTTTCGTGCCGTGCCGGCCCAAGCACGGCCAAGATGCGGGTCGGGCCATGTAGCCCGCCGTACCGAGATTCTGGGCACGACACGGCCCTCATGTTCGTGTCATACCGACACGGTCCAAAATATTTCATGCTGTGCCGTGCTTTGAATCGTGCCAAAAGACCGTGCCATGACCCACTCTCAAACGGCACGGCAAGTCCCAGCTCTAACCCTGAGGACGCCGTCCTTGGCGACGTGCAGGCAGCAGCGAGTCCCGAACGTGGAATTGGGTTTTGGGAGTTAGACTAAATTGCTCTTAAGTATAATTAATTAATTTTCTTAATTAACAGCTGTGGTAAATAATTTTCACGGGAGGAACTTCCTAAGCACCATAACAAAGCTCATGGGTTAATAACATAAGATTTATATCTTTAGATTCATTATGAGAAATATTTTCGTAATATATAGTTTGCACGTTGTGAAACTATAAGGACTTTTTGGAGTGACGGTCAACAGTAAAAATGTTTAATTTAACTTAGAAATACATACAGGGTACAAGCATATATATATAACAAAAACAAATTTAAATATATAAATAAAGGTGCCAGAAGGATGGGCCGCACATGTGAGTGTTATAAATTGTGACAAGTGTACTAGGCTGTGTTTAGTTCCCCTGAAAAAGGTGAAAAATGTACTGTAGCACGTTTTGGTTTTATTTGACAAATAGTGTCCAACCGTTGACTAATTAGGTTCAAAACGTTCGTCTCGCAAAGTACAACCAAGCTGTACAATTAGTTTTTGATTTCATCTACATTCAATACTCTATGCATATATCGCAAGTTTAATGTAATGGGAAATCTTTTTTTTATATAGTGCTTTTTTGATGGAACTAAACACAGCCCTAGTAGTTTTACAAACACAGAAACACTTGTTACTATAAATTGTGACTAGTACTATGTGTTCGATCTTGTACCGTTACTTGTTGAGCTAGGTGTGTGAACCGAGCCGCGCTTTTAATTTATTGCGTGCTCCTTGTCGCGCGTGCTCCTTGTCGCGGGCACATTGACGGGGACGGGACCCCAGAAATAATCTCTACTAGCTTGCGTTGTACTACTGCTCTACTATAATATCCCGGAGGATCTACAATATTACTATTATTAGGCCAGTCTCAATAGAGTTTTATAGATATTAATTATGCTAATGTGGTACTATATTTATGAAGAGAGATGATAAGAGTTTTATGGGAGCAGAGATAGTTTCATGGGGATGAAACTCTTCTGCACTGTTTCTAAAATTTGGATGCGTTGGAAACAGTGAGATGAAATCTCGACTGAGACTGGCCTTACCACTGTACAAGAAGTATATGGACAATGAGACGCGAACACTCACGCGTACGTCACGGGGCGAGTTTACACTACGCCGAGGCGACCAGGCCAACACGTAAGGGGGTTTTGTCGCGGAGCTGGCGAAATCAACGCAACCTCGCCGGACTGGCTGGCTACTTAAAATAAAGGCATTGAAAAGGGTGGCAAGTAAAAGGCAGCTACCAGTGGAGAGAAACTTCATTTCTCGGAGATCTCCAGCCGTGATACGACGACGCTGACACGGTGCGCGCCGCCATATATCATTTGGCCCCGATTAGCACACGTACGTGCATCAAGTGACCGGCCGACTGGCACGTATATACATACAGCCACCATACGTACAGGGTTCTAATAATTACTACTATATAGTAGCTTGGTTCGTGCTTTCACCACGTACACACGCCCAGCTACGTGTACATACAGGACCGGGAAATTGATAAATTTGGGGGAAGCTGAGGTGGAGTATCTGTCGCCGGCCGGCTATATATGTTCTCGACGAGCGAATGACGTCTTCGGAGAGCTGCGAGGACCGGGTGGCTTCCAGCACGTAGACCGCCGAGCGGGAGGCAAGATCCGACACAACTGTGGAAGAAACAAGAACACACGGAAATCACGGAACTACTAAGCAGAAACAGCAAAAATTACTGTGCGACTTCGCCAGAGACGAAACTTTCGTCATCTCCAGTGAGATGAAACTACCTTTTGTTTTATGTGTTTAATGAGTCGATACACATCAATCACCACGATCAAATTGAAACTAGCCCCTGGATTGACGCTACATATGAATGAAACCACTTCTCTGCACCTGGAGAAGGACCAAACAATATCGCCAAAAAAAAAAGAAACATGGCCATTAATGTAAACACAGCTGCATGTGGTTCATTCATCCCGTCAACTCCCGATCGATCGCCAGGCTGCATGTACGCCAGTACGTGTTCCTACAGCACCTGCAGAAAACATGTGGGTGCAGGGGTGGCCACTGCCCACTGGCCACCGACGACGACGAGCCTGCCGCGATGTGTTGCCATGGAGCGCCCCAACTTTCCTGGCCGCGGACGAGTGGACCGGAGGCGCGCCGCATGGGCACAGGCGCACAGCCGTGGTTACGGCCGGTCGCGGACGATTTTATTAGATGAAAATGGATTGGTCGAATGAATGACCGTGTATACATTGATGAACAGTGTATGAGTATATATTACAAGTCAAAGGACAGATGCCTGTTGGCCAAAAGGTGCCTCTTTGTGAAGAGGTGTCTATCTAATATGTCTACAGGAAACTATCATTAGCAGTTGCTAATGACATGATTAATAATAAATTGATCACTAATAATTAATTAATTCTAATTAATCTCAACACTCCCCCTCGATCAATTTGATCATGTGTAGGCACCTTTGCTTGTTCATCAGAAAATGTCTTGAAGCTTTAAAAAACCCCATGGGAAAAATCAAAGTATATCGATATACCAGGCAAAACTCCTTAAAACTCAGTGGGAAAAATAAGGAGAAACACCATGATATATATAACTCCCAATGTTAATAGACCCTTGGGTATTCCCAAGACATAGTCTAAAACAATTTGATCAAGGATCAATATGTCATAATTATCTTCGGAAAACCTCTATGAGGAAAAATAGATAATATGACATTTATTATGTGTTACCATTACCTCATTAAAAACTTTATGTGATAAAACTCCAAGAGAGTAAAACTCATATAAAGGAAAAAGAGTATAATGTAAAGTTGGAATAGGTTATGTTTAGAGAGTTTCTCCCCCTGATTCTTGCAAGTCTCTAAGTCTTCTCATACCAATGCCATCAACACATTTACGAAATGTGGAATATGGCAGAGACTTTGTGAATAAATCTGCTAGATTATCACACGACTTAGTTTACAAGATTTCTATTTCTCCATTCTTTTGGAGTTCATGGGTGTAAAATAACTTAGGAATAATATGCTTGGTCATATTACTCTTAATATAACCTGATTCCATTTGAGTAACACATGCCGAATTATCTTCAAAGATAATTGTAGGTGTGTCAAGTACACCAATACCACATGATTGTACTACGTGGTTTACCATTCTGCGAAGCCATACACATTCGCGTGATGCTTCATATAAAGCTATTATTTCAGAATGGTTGGTGGATGTAGACACTAGAGTCTGCTTTGAAGATTTCCAAGATATTGTTGTTCCACCTTGCAAGAAAACAAAGCCTGTTTGTGATCTGCCATTGTGGGGATCTGATAAATAACCAGCATCTGTATATCCTAACAAAATTGGATCTTGATTTCTGCTATAGAATAATCCAAGATCTCTAGTGCCATTGAGGTATCTCAATACCGTTTTAACTCCTACCCAATGTCGTTTGGTAGGTTTAGCACTATGTCTTGCTAGCAAATTTACTGCAAATGCAATATCCGGTCGAGTGCTATTAGCAAGATACATTAGTGCTCCAATGGCACTTAGGTATGGGACTTGTGGCCCCAATATCTCTTCTCCTTCATCCGGTGGTCTAAAAGGATCCTTCTCAATGTCTATGGATCTTACTACCATCGGAGTTTTTGTTGGATATGACTTGTCCATATTGAATTTCTCCAATACCTTTTGGACATAGGCAGCTTGGTATATTATACCTGAGTGAAAATGCTCAAGTTGTAAACCTAAGCAATATTTGGTTTGACCCAAATCTTTCATCTCAAACTCCGTCTTTAAATGATGACATGCTTCATTAATATCAGGTTCGTTGCCGATGATGTTAAGATCATCAACGTACACCGATATGATACAAAATCCTGTTGATGATTTCTTAATGAAGACGCAGGGGCAGTCATCATTATTTGTGTATCCCTTCTGTTTAAGAAATTCACTTAACCGATTGTACCACATTCGGTCCGACTGTTTCAAGCCGTATAACGACTTCTGCAACTTGACGCAATACATGTTGCGATTTGCCTTAGGATTCGGTATACTGATTCCATCAGGAACTTTCATGTATATCTTAGAATCCAATGACCCATATAAGTATGCGGTCACTACGTCCATCAATTGCATAGATAGACAATTTTGTACTGCCAACGATATTAGGTATCGGAAAGTTATTCCGCTCATTACCGAAGAGTAAGTTTCATTGAAATCAACGCCAGGTCTTTGCGTAAAACCTTGTGCCACTAGCCTCGCTTTATATCTCATCACTTCGTTGTTTTCATTCCTTTTACGGACAAAAACCCATTTATATCCCACAGGAAAGATACTAGGAGGTGTTGGCATTACAGCCAAAAACACCTTCCTTTTATTAAGCGAGGCAATCTCTGTTTCAATTGCAACCTTCCACTTATCCCAGTCTGAGCACTTCTTGCACTCAGCCATTGACTTGGGATCCAAATCGGTTAGAAGGATGTTTGCAATTTGTTCAGAGAAATATATGTCGGCTATTATGGACTTACATATATAAGACTCTCCAGTCTCTGTGAAATTTATCGCTATTTTGTCTACCCTTAAAGATTCATCATGACTTCCCGAAACGATGGATCTAGGGTTTTTCGATGTTCCAGCCTCAGTGTTTATGCGCATAACTGAGTTGGTTTATGGATCAGTATCCACAGGACATTGTATGCCCTCTAGGTGTCTTTCAACCAAAGGTTGAGTTGCATTTCCAATCTTCTTTTGCTTGCCAGCAATCACATCTTGCGTCTTGGAAGTGCTTCTCCCCCTCTTTTTGCCAATTGGGGGTTGAGTGGTTTTATTAGGTACCTCCACTCTTTCAGGCACATTCCTCGTAGGATGGAGAGACTTTGTGACACCTTTGTAATCAGAGAAAGCATCTGGCAGATTGTTTGCAAGATTTTGCAAATCAATGATTCTTTAAACTTGTTCATTTTTTGTAGTACGTGGATCGGTAGACGAAATGCCTTCTGCATTCCAATTAACTTCCTGGCATTCATTTTGGTACAATTCTCCCCCTAATGCCGGGAAGTGATCCTCATTAAAAATACAATCAGCGAACCGGGCAGTAAATAGATCTCCCATAAGAGGTTCTAAATACTTAATAATAGACGGAGATGAGTATCCAACATAGATCCTGAGTTTCCTGTGAGGACCCATCGAAGTTCACTTAGGTGGTGAGATGGGTACATATACAGCGCACCCAAACTTACGCAAATGGGAAATACTCAGAGGATTCCCACGTACTAACTGCAATGGGGAGGTTTCGTGATATGCAGTTGGTCGTAGTTGGATCAAGTTGGCAGCATGCAGAACTGCGTGACCCCAACACGACGTAGGCAATTTGCAATTTGTCAACATAGGTCTTGCAATGAGTTTGATTCTTTTAATCAACGATTCAGCCAAACCATTTTGTGTATGTACATAAGGAACTGAATGCTGAACCTGAATTCCCAATGCCATACAATAATCGTTAAAAGTACGGGATGAGAATTCAACGGCATTGTCCATTCGGATTGATTGAATTCGATGTTCTGGATAGGGTGCCTTCAACTTAATAAGTTGGGCCATTATTTTGGCAAAAGCATGGTTGCGTGTCGACAAAAGAGACACGTGAGACCGTCTAGTAGATGCATCTATCAAAACCATGAAGTACCGGAACGGCCCTGATAATGGTTGAATCAGACCATAAATATCTCCTTGAATCCTTTCAAGGAATTTAAGTGGTTCAGCTCGAACTTTAAGATATGATGGTCTTAAAATTAATTTCCCTGTTGCATAAGCAGTGCAACAAAAATCTTTATTTTGGGGAAATTTAGCGTTTTCCATATCATGACCTATGGAATTGCCGATAATTTTCCTCATCATCCCTATTCTAGGGTGCCCAAGTCGATCATGCTAGTTTCGGAATGTATCGACATCTTGGAAAATTATCTTATAAGCAACATGTTCTATGGGCTTGATGTATGTATAGTACAATCCAGTTTGGAGTGAAGAAATCTTTTCACAGATTTATTTGCCATATCCAGTAAGTTTGGTAAAGAGAAGAAATTCCTCTTTATTATCCATATGTGTCTCCACATGGAGACCGTTCTTACGGACGTCTCTAAAACTTAGAAGGGTACGAGTAGAGTCAGGATACAACAATGCATCCTATATCGTAATTTGCGTACCCATGGGGAGAGTAATAGTGGCTCGTCCTGAGCCAACTATTAACGCATCTCGACCCGCAATGGTCATAATATTTCCTTCTCTTTTCTTAAGAGTCTAGAAATATTTCATTTCTCTAAGTATAGAGTTTGTGGTACATGAGTCCACAAAGCATAACTCTTCCTCCTTTGGATTGAGGTAAACAGACATCTATATGTAAAGTGAATGTAAAATAAATATTCAAATTTAACACATAGAACTTATACATACAATATATTAACTATCAATACAAAATTATGATATTACAAAATCTATGAGTTCTACAATCTAAACAATATAGAAAAATATGTACAACTCATACGCACACTAATTAATACAACCCGAACGACTATAAGTATGTATGACTTATACTATTACAACAATAGTCTAGTGTGATATCAATGTTTTGACCGAGGTTATTTAAAATTGTAACGGAACCGCCCAATTATACGAAATTAAGTAAGAAAATTCACCTGTCGGAGCAGAGAATCTAGCAAACTTAAGCCCGTATAACCCGGTAGTCCATGAAATCTCGAAGGATCTCAAACTTTTCAACAAACAGCCAAGACCGTACTGGTTCAGCGGTTACAGTTCACATGCGTACATAGTTCAAATACATCAGAGTTCAAATAAAGTTATTACAACACTGAGTTTGAAATAACAGGTAGCGGAAGCATTATTGTCCAAAATCAACACGCACCGTTTTGTTTAAATAGTAGTGCCATACTGTAGTCCCCTCCAACAAAAGCATCGAGGTAAGAAGTATGGAGTGACCATTGCCCTTGGTCCTAATAAACACCTACAACAAGTGGGAGTAGAACCCTGAGTACAAGAAGGTACTCAGCTAGACTTACCCATCTTAAACCAGAAATAACATGACACCAAGGAGTATGCAAGGCTTTTATAAGTAGGGTTGGCTTGACAACATTTTGCATAAAAAGCGATAACAATTGAACTGCAATATTAATCTTTAACATCAATTTAACTTGTTCCTTTAAACCTATCTAGATTTGCACCTGTACTAGAGCAATCACTTGGATAAGATTAAGCAATCAATAGTAACCAATTCTGTTTAGCATTTTCCACATCATACTCATAGCTATAACCATCCTCGTGTTCCATAATCACATTACTACGATGACGTAACTCAGTCCAGTTGCTCACTATCCAGGAGCGATGGTGACTCGAATCGATTACTAACCAGCTGGTGATGTATTCCCCACACAAACCACACTCACCGGCCCAGTGAGCTACAGGTCACCTTTGGTACTATTCGGAAACAGTCGCGGGACCGCCATGAACCCAATACACCTTGGGTTCCTCCCGCGCCAGGTCACTCAAGTTATGCCTGCCTACGCTGGAGCCAGTCATTCTTGTCCACGGTCAACAGGCTCGAGGTGGTCTTGGCATCATCTCGGTCATCGGTCTGAACAGAGCTACTAGGCTTCGCGGTCAAAAGTACTTATCTGGCCAGCTAAATGTGGGGCATGCGTTCAAAAGGACTAAGGGCCGACAACAGTACGGTCCTTAATCGACACAGACGAAAACTACAAGCACACAAGACCCATGCCTTGCTGCCCAACATTCCGCCCGGTCTCCAATTATTCAACCACAAATGATTCTCTTTTCATGATAGCACATTGCTAAACATGACAGGTTTTTACCTAAATTGTAGGTGACGGGAAATCACCCACTTCTACCGGACTAAGCATAGCTAAGCAGATATTCCGGAACTAGACTTAAATAGGATATCAGGATATATCGAGGTGTTCAAGGAATATCGTAGTGATATGCATCAACGGTTTCAAGCAACTCCTATAACTTAATGCAATAATATATATAACATATATATTTATCTTGCTTTGATAAAGTAGGGAGACTTATAATGCTCCGGGGCTTGCCTTCCAGAAGGTTGACAGTCGGTGGTCCCGACACTTCAGCGGATCACCGCTTGGCTCCACGACTTCTAGTTCTCCCAGGGGTGGCACCTCTCGTTGCACGGCCTCCTCGGGAACTCCGTGCTCCACGTGTACTGCTTTCTGCACCGATCCTGTATGATGCATGTGTGCATGGGTATAAGTGCAGATGGAAAAGGCGCACCGATGGGATGGCACATGATGTTCATGCTTGCATGTGTATGTAAATGCACAATTCACATTCTACTTAACAAAGCAAGTTCATACTTCTTCTCTATCTACTAATCACATGGAATAACAAACATGCATGCAATCACACCTAAGTATTTAGCTACTAACTACTTGCTGTATTACAAAACAAAAGAACCTACCACATCACACCAGCATGCTATTTTGGTGCTTCAAAGATACACCAAAGAAACCACTAGTAACAAATCATGCATTAAGGAAATTCCGATTAAACCCTAATTTAATCTAGGTTTAAACAGTAACCTATATTTTTAGTTCACAAAAAATTCTTAGAAAATTACAGTAGCCTAATCATGTCAAACATAGACTGCCACCAAAATTTCACTGCATTTGAACATGTATAACATCCTACACAAAAAGGACAAAAGCAGTGCTACACCATGCATGGAAAATAGTTTGTACTACAAAAAGTTCCAAACAGCCCATTGCATAATTTTCTTATGATATACACAGTAACTAATCATTATAGAAAAAGTTTCACATGCATGTATTATTCACATTTTTAGCCCTAGCAAAAATAACAAATCTAGGCAAATAAAGGCACTTGAACTACACATCAATATTTTTCTACACAACATGCATGCCATAAAATTTTCACAGATATTATATCATACAAGAAGCCTAACAAAACAAGTCTCTTATTTTTCTGAGTTACACATAATTAAATATGCATTTTACAAGATATCAGCAATTTAAGGAATTAAATAAAACCTTATATAAAAGCATCACAAACATGACATGCAACACATCTATGCTGTAGATCTAATCACAAGGAACACAACAAAATTGGTTTCACAATTTTTGGAGCAATAGTGACCAAGATATCAATTTCCAAAGCTTTTATATAATTTCTAGAAAAGCATTTCAAAAATCCTTTTCAAAAACCCGGCTGCAGAAAAGCTAAGCGCACCCAGCTCTGTGCACCCAGAGCGCCACTGAGCAGCTGACAGCGGGCCCCTTGGTCCCACCTGTCGGTGGCACAGGGCAGGGGAGGGCCGTCGGCCGGCGCTAGATCGCCGACGGTGAGGTCCCCGGCCACGGGAGAAGCACCTTCGTGCTCTCCGCGACGAGGCGAACCGGATGGAGTAAAAGATGGCCCCCGCGGTGAAGTGGAGCGGCCTCGCCGGCGGTAATGGCGGGCGCTACGGCGCTGCCGGCGGTGAACTCGCCATCTCCGGCCACGGCAGCGCATGGTGAGCGGCGCAGGAGGTAGAGGAAGCCAGGGCGGAGCCGTAGCTGCGGTGAATCGGAAGATGGCGACGCAGCGGCGGCGCTCCGCGGCGGTGGAGCTACGGCGACGCTCGGCGTCAAGCTTGCCCGCTCACTCGAACTGGGGAAGAGAAGGCGAGCAAAGGGAGAGGAAATGGGGAGGAGGAGAAGGAGGGGGCTCGGCTCGGAGACTTGAAGACGCACGGTAGCAGGCCACCGCCCCGGCCGGCCGTACGCCGGCGAACACGCGGCAGGCGCGGCCTGCGCGCGGTCGGCGCGGCTAAAATCGGGTGGGAGCGGCGCGGGCGTGGATCGAGCGGCGCGAGTGGGCCGGCCCAAGAGCAGTGCAGGAGCGCGGGTTGCGGTGCGGCACAGACCGGGCCGAAACGGCCGCGGGCCAAGAAGTGAGGCCGAAGCCCACGAAAGCGAGGAAAAAGATTTTCATTTTTGTTTTCAAATTCCATTTTCCAAACACAGCCCCAAATCAAATTTTGAATAAGCAAACGATGTTTTCTCAAGATGGTCCAAAAATAAAAGTCGATCAGGATTTTGTGCTCTACAACTTTGTTAAAAGACACAAAGCCAAAATCCCAACCGATTTTGAACTAGGGTTAAAAAGTTGGTTTTTAAATAAAAACCTTATTTTTCAATGATATTTTTAAAAGCAAAATTTGGAAAAGGTTTCAAAAGGAACTTTGCTCCAAATTACTTGACGACCAATTTTAAGTTGTTTAAACACTCAAACAAGCATGTATCTAGCATAGGCCTATTGAAACAAACAAACAAACGCAACATCTATGTTTCATTAACATGTTTTAGATGTTTCATTTATATAACATGAAATGCTCATGAATGCATGATGGTGCTTATGCTCATGATTTGCAGATGCTAAATGCATGCGTAACACCGGGGTGTTACAACCCTCCCCCCTTATAAAAATCTCGTCCCGAGATTTGAGTTACGCACCATTTGTTATAAAAATCTTCGTAAGCTTTCTACAAGTAGTCTCCCATTTCCCAAGACGCATCACCCTCATCATGGTGACTCCACTGTATCTTGTAAGTTCTCACTACTCTGTTTCATGTAGCTCTGTCCTTAACATCCAACACTCGGACTGGTTGCTCACGGTAGGCCAAATCTGACTTAATCTTAATGCCTCGGGGTTCTACCCTTTCTTCTGGAACACGCAAACACTTTCTTAAATTTGACACGTGAAAGACTGGAAAGATTGCACTCATTGATTCTGGTAACTGCAACTTATAAGCTACTGGACCCTTCCTTTCCACTATTTTATATGGCCCACAAACCTAGGAGCAAGCTTTCTCTTGATTCCAAACCGTTTCTTTTTCATTGGTGTGACTTTTAGATACACATAGTCTCCAACTTCAAATACAAGCGGTCTCCTTCTCTTATCCGCATAACTTTTCTGACGTGATTGCGCAGCTTTCATGTTTTGTTGAATGATACGAACCTTTTTCTCGGCCTCTTCTACAAAATCAATACCATAATATCTTCTTTCTCCAGGCTCGATCCAATTCAACGGTGTTCTGCACTTCCTGCCATACAAGGCTTCAAATGGAGCCATTTTGATACTCTCTTGGTAGCTGTTATTATAAGTAAACTCAGCCAAGGGCAACCATGATTCCCATGATCCCTTCGAAGATAATACACATGCTCTAAGCATATCTTCTAAAACAGCATTAACTCGTTCTGTTTGTCCATCGGTCTGTGGATGGTAAGCAGTACTACGGACTAAACTGGTACCTAAACCTTTGTTCAAATGTTCCCAAAAGTGAGCAGTAAACTGCGACCCTCTGTCAGATATGATAACCCTTGGTATACCATGCAAACGAACAATTTGTGAGATATACAACTTAGCATATTCAGGTGGTCGATAACTCGTCTGAACTGGGATGAAATGCGCTGACTTAGTAAGACGATCGACAATCACCCAAATTGAATCGTTTCCTTTCTGAGTAGTAGGTAATCCTGTGATGAAATCCATACATATTTCATCCCATTTCCAATCTGGCACAGACAGTGGTTGTAACAAACTAGCAGGTTTCATATGAAGTGCCTTCACTCTACAACACGTGTCACATCTGGCGACATAAGCTGTAATTTCTTTCTTTATTTTCGTCCACCAATAACGAGATCTCAGTTCTTGATACATCTTACTACTTCTAGGATGGATGGATAGCTTAGAAAGGTGAGCTTCATCCATAAGTTTATTCCTAAGCTCTCGATCCTTGGGTACAACAAGACGATCATCAAACCATAACACGCCTTGTTCATCAATTCTAAAATACTTGGATGGCTCACTTTTCATCTTCTCTTTGATATGGAATATCCCTTTATCTATTTTCTGGCCTTCTATTATCCTACTTTCCAAAGAGCAACTGATCTGAATATTATGCAACAAAGTAGGATGCATAAGATTGAATCCCTCTTCGAACAGTGGTTGCACCTTAAGATAATGTGACTTCCTACTCAGTGCATCTGCCACAACATTGGCTTTTCCTGGATGATATTGTACATTCAGGTTATAATCCTTTATCAGCTCTAACCATCTTCTATGTCTCATGTTTAAGTCAGGTTGGGTGAAAATATACTTGAGACTCTTGTGATCTGTATAAATGTTGCACACATTACCAAGCAGATAATGTCTCCAGATTTTTAGTGCATGTACGACTGCAGCAAGCTCAAGATCATGTGTTGGATAGTTAACCTCGTGCTTCCTCAACCGACGCAAGGCATAAGCAATGACTCTTCCTTCTTGCATAAGCACACAACCCAAACCAGTTTTCGATGCGTCATAGAACACATCAAAAGGTTTCTCTATGTCTGGCTGTGCTAAAACAGGAGCAGTGGTTAACAGTTTCCGCAAAGTGTGAAAAGCTGTCTCACACTCTTCTGTCCAAGCAAACTTATGATCTTTCTGTAACAGACTTGTCATTGGTTTAGCAATCTTGGAGAAACCTGGTATGAAACGACGATAGTAACCAGCTAATCCAAGAAAACTTCGGACCTCACAAACCGTAGTTGGTGCTTTCCAATCCATAACCTCTTGTACCTTACTAGGGTCTACTAAAATTCCATTTTTTGATAGTACGTGACCAAGGAAAGGAACCTTCTTCAACCAAAACTCGCACTTGCTAAACTTGGCATACAACTTATGCTCCCTGAGTTGGGTCAGGACGATTCTTAGATGCTTCTCATGATCTTGCTCATTCTCGAAATACACTAGAATATCATCAATAAACACGACCACAAATTTATCTAACTCTGGCATGAAGACTAAATTCATCAAAAGCATAAAGTATGCAGGAGCATTCGTCAGACCAAAGGACATGACAAGATACTCTACAACCCGTATCTGGTCGAAAATGCGGTCTTCGGTATATCTTGTGACTTAATCTTGATCTGATGACAACCGGACCTCAAATCTATCTTAGAGAACACCTTGGCTCTGGATAACTGATGAAACAGAATATCAATATGAGGCCAGGGATACTTATTCTTGATGGTGACAACATTAAGTGGTCTATAGTCCACACACATTCTCAATGTGCCCTCTTTCTTCTTTTTCACAAATAAGGCGGGACATCCCCATTCAGATTTGCTTGGTCGGATAAACCCCTTTTCCGACAATTCTTCCAGTTGCTTCTTCAGCTCAGCTAACTCATCCGGAGGCATACGATAGGGTCTCCTCGAGATTGGAGCTGTTCCAGGAACTAATTCAATTCCAAACTCAACATCACGATCGGGTGGAAGACCCGGTAACTCATCAGGAAATACATCAGGAAACTCACATACGACCAGAATTTTGGCAAGTTCAACAACTTGAGTAGCACAAGTTAAGCTATTCAAACTGGCGTTTCGAGGTAGCATTACTTGAAATTTAGCACCATCCCTAGGATCAGTAAAGGAAATGGTTCTACCAGCAGTGTCTATCATCGCCTTCCAACTTTTCATCCAACTCATTCCTAAGATCACGTCCAAAGATAATCCTGGTAACACTACTAGATCCATAGAACATCTTCGACTCCCAAAGTCGATGGTCACTCCTCGCACCACCATTCTAGTGCATACGTCAGCTCCCGCTGAACTGATGCGGTAGCTAAAACTCAATTCATCTATTTTCTGATGATGCTTCTGTGCGAACTCTTGACTCGTAAAGGAATGCGATGAACCAGAGTCAAACAAAACAATGGCAGGATGTTGATTTACAGGAAACCTTCCAGCAGTCACGGGCTCTCCTTCCGGAATTTCCTCAACAGTGGTGTAGTGCACACGACCAGGATATACAACTCGCTGTTTGGGGTACGGACAATACTTGATAAGGTGACCAGGTTGATGACAATTGTAGCACGGCCCAACGATAGAAGTCTTGGGACCCGTGGAACTTCTCTGACTAGTTTGCGATTGCTTCTTTTTGGTAGGAATCTTTCTTTGCGGTGGTTTGAACTCAGGTACAGGAGAATGGTACGGAGGACGTCTTTGCAGGGGGCTCTGGCCTGTGATGGGCTTGAGTCTAAAATCTTCTTGCGTGCCTTGAATGCAGAATGGACATTATTGTTCTTTTCCTGCTTCAGACAGTCACTAATAAAATCAATAAACCTGGTCCTAGGGTTAGTACCCACGTGCTTCAGCATCTTGGTGTTGAGGCCTCTCTTAAAACTTGCGATTTTCTTGATATCCGTGTCAACCATGTCCGGAGCATAGCGACACAGATTGTTGAATGCAAGCAGATATTGTGTCACAGTCTGAGTGTCTTGGGTTAGTACCAGGAACTCTTGCAGTTTCATTTCCACCAGCCCTGGTGTGATATAAACTCCACGGACAGCCTCAGTAAACTCATTCCAGGTAATCTGGGTATGATCAGGAAAAATGGCGCGATGATGTTTCCATCATATACCTGCAGGTCCTTACAACTGATGAGCAGCATATTCAGTTTTGAGCACCTCAGTCATCCTCAACAGATGAAACTTATCCTCCATGGTGTTGATCCACTCCTCAACATCAAGTGGCTCTGTAGCCTCCCTGAAGATCGGCGGTTCGGTATCCAAGAAATCCTTGAAATTGCTGTACTGATCTACTTCATTGCCACCTTGGCGATTACCATCTGGGTAATGGTCAACAACAGTGCGGAAAATATCTTCCATATTCCATTGCGAATGTTCCACATTTTGCTGACTTTTCAGATACTGTGTGAAGAAAGTTTCTGGCGTGATCGGAGGAGGTGATGGATGTGGTTCAGTTGTATTACGGTTTCCATCACTACCACTAGTGTCAGCACCCACACTAGGAGCCTCAGTACCGTTGGTGCGATTGCGAATATGGCTCACCATCTGCATATTTCAGCAATAAGTAATTTTTAGGTGATGTTGCAACAATTGCAGAGGAACAAATGATTATGCCATACTAAATTTACTAGAGAGAATAAATTCATACAATAAAATAGAGGCACAATAATTCATTCACAATTAACACAACATCGCTAATTAGATTACTTAAGTGCATCACATCGCGTCCAATTGCAACCAACTTTCCAGTTCACATATACTGGACTTTTGGCGTTCAGATATCGCCACCTCACTTCTAAGTTTTCCAACATTAACTCAAGTCTGAATCATCCTTACTCTCATGCTCACACCATAGCTGTCTGCTTGATACGGGCCAATCGTAACAAGGTTTTTGTTATGCCCGAGAGATGGATATTAAGTTGTAGTTTTTATCAAAAAGAGATAATCTTCTTATAAGGGGAGGAAAGATGCAATGATATGACATGAGGTGGATAGACAACATGATGCATGCACGTTCCGTACGCTCTCACAAACTTAGGAAATAATAAATTCTAGCGATATAGACGGTGACATACAAACGATCTCTCATATATGTAACTAATACGTTCTACACGATAGCGTTGTTATGTACCTGCAGAAGATTCATTTCAGCCCAAACCCAATGAATGCATTGCAGAATTAAAAATTATACACTTCCACAGATGTATATCCCCAGATACACATACGTGTAGTGTTTACTACCTGAACCATCGTCCTATTGACGACATCGTCACCACAGGACGGCACAACCCACACATGTGATACCTTCGTATAAACATGTGTGTAACATGTAATACTCCAGCATCAAATAAGCACTCTCCCTAGATTGGTGGTGTATCCGATCATGCTCTCCCAACTCACACTTACCTTGGCGTAGAGGCAATTGATCCACACATTACCACTCAAGTGAATGGCACCCATACAATTTCAAGCTGTATGAGCAACTAAATCGAAATATGATGCAAAACCCCTAAGTCAGTACTTAGATAGCCACCTAGAGTCCTTAACAGGGCTTAAAGGATATGACCACTGGCACACTCTTAATTTTTAAACCATAGTTTTAAACACCTATATAGAACTACAAGTTGTCGATTACTTTTGAAAGCAAAAATTCTTTTGTTTCAAATACCACATGAACAGTAACGCACTAAACCTTGCTCCGATGCCAGCTGTAACGAAACCGCCTAATTATACGAAATTAAGTAAGAAAATTCACCTGTCGGAGCAGAGAATCTAGCAAACTTAAGCCCGTATAACCCGATAGTCCATGAAATCTCGAAGGATCGCAAACTTTTCAACAAACAGCCAAGACCGTACTGGTTCAGCGGTTACAGTTCACATGCGTACATAGTTCAAATACATCGGAGTTCAAATAAAGTTATTACAACACTGAGTTTGAAATAACAGGTAGCGGAAGCATTATTGTCCAAAATCAGCACACACCGTTTTGTTTAAATAGTAGTGCCATGCTATAGTCCCCTCCAACAAAAGCATCGAGGTAAGAAGTATGGAGCGACCATTGCCCTTGGTCCTAATAAACACCTGCAACAAGTGGGAGTAGAACCCTGAGTACAAGAAGGTACTTAGCTAGACTTACCCGTCTTAAACCAGAAATAACATGACACCAAGGAGTATGCAAGGCTTTTATAAGTAGAGTTGGCTTGACAACATTTTGCATAAAAAGCGATAACAATTGAACTGCAATATTAATCTTTAACATCAATTTAACTTGTTCCTTTAAACCTATCTAGATTTGCACCTGTACTAGAGCAATCACTTGGATAAGATTAAGCAATCAATAGTAACCAATTCTGTTTAGTATTTTCCACATCATACTCATAGCTATAACCATCCTCGTGTTCCATAATCACATTACTACGATGACGTAACTCAGTCCAGTTGCTCACTATCCAGGAGCGATGGTGACTCGAATCGATTACTAACCAGCTGGTGATGTATTCCCCACACAAACCACACTCACCGGCCCAGTGAGCTACAGGTCACCTTTAGTACTATTCGGAAATAGTCGCGGGACCGCCATGAACCCTATACACCTTGGGTTCCTCCCGCACCAGGTCACTCAAGTTATGCCTACCCACGCTGGAGCCAGGTCATTCTTGTCCACGGTCAACAGGCTCGAGGTGGTCTTGGCATCATCTCGGTCACCGGTCCGAACAGAGCTACTAGGCTTCGCGGTCGGAAGTACTTATCCGGCCAGCTAAATGTGGGGCATGCGTTCAAAAGGACTGAGGGCCGACAACGGTACGGTCCTTAATCGACACAGACGGAAACTACAAGCACACAAGACCCATGTCTTGCTGCCCAACATTCCGCCCGGTCTCTAATTATTCAACCACAAATGGTTCTCTTTCCATGATAGCACATTGCTAAACATGACAGGTTTTACCTAAATCGTAGGTGACGAGAAATCACCCACTTCTACTGGACTAAGCATAGCTAAGCAGATATTCCGGAACTAGACTTAAATAGGATATCAGGATATATCGAGGTGTTCAAGGAATATTGTAGTGATATGCATCAATGGTTTCAAGCAACTCCTATAACTTAATGCAACAATATATATAACATATTGAAAGGATCAAGATGCCCAAGAGGGGGGGTGAATTGGGCTTTTCTAAAAATTAATTGCAAGAATTAAAACCTACAAGCCGGAATTCACCCCTAGTGCCTACTTGTGTTCCTAGAGAGTCTACCGATAAAAAGTTTTGCACCCTAGTTTCCAATCCTAGTCTAGCATGGCAATTCTAGGAATGTAAAACAAGCAATGAAAGTAAATACGAGAAAGTAATTGCTTGAATGTAAAGGGGCAAGGAACATGGCGATGTTTTTCCGAGGTATCGGAGAGTCGCCACTCCCCACTAGTCCTCGTTGGAGCACCCGCGCAAGGGTGTCGCTCCCCCTTGATCCGCGCAAGGATCAAGTGCTCTCTACGGGTTGATTCTTCGACACTCCGTCGCGGCGAATCACCCAAAACCGCTCACAACTTGAGTTGGGTCATCCACAAGCTCCGCCGGATGATCACCAAACTCCCAATCACCACCAAGCCGTCTAGGTGATGGCGATCACCAAGAGTAAGAAGCTAGAACTCTCACTTGACCACAACGAGCCCAAATGAGGAGGTGGATGCACACTTGCTACTCTCGAATCACTAGTGAGGAAACTCAAACTTTGATTCTCAAATCTCTATCCTCACTAGAGCTCTTGCACTCCCTTGCACTCTAAAGGGTTTTCTCAGATGTTTGAATGAGCAAGAGAGCTCTAAAAGAGGTGGAGGGGTTGTATTTATACACCCCTCAAAGAAAACGAACCGTTACTTTCTGACACGGGGTCACCGGACGCACCGGTGCAACAGACCGGACGCGCCGGTCGCCCGTAACGGTCAAAACGCGATTTTGAACTGAACCACCGGACGCGCTGGTCAGGGGTGACCGGACGCGTCCGATCGTGCAAGGGTGCTTACTGGACTCACACCGGACGCGAGGCCGCGTCCGATGGCTGATGACCGGACGCGTCCGGTCCTCTCTGGACCTTACTGGACTGTGACCGGACGCGCCGATCACAGCCAGGTCGCGTCCGACGGGCGTTCTCCCCAGGTGACACGTGTCGGTCGCTGACCACCGCGTCCGGTCCTCGCGAGGACCGCGTCCGGTGATCAGGGCCGAACACTAGCCGCGGTAACGTGCACACCGGACGCGTCCGGTGCTCCCGAAGACCGCGTCCGGTGGCTGGAAAACAGCCCGAAACTTTCTGAAACGCGTCGCAACTTCAACCAAGTTGCTTCCAACTGAACTTTGAGCTATTCTAGGGTTGCCTAGCGCCAAGTTTAACAAGTGTGCACCACACCTAAACATAGGACTCGCCTAGGTCAAGCTACCCATTCATGCCCCCCTTTATAGTACGGCCAAAAGAGAAAAACGAAGATCCTAACGACTATTCCGAATGTGTCTCAACACCTCGACATCCGGAACTAACCGTCCTTAATCTTGACGTCACTCTTTTGAAAACCGAAACGATTTCCATCAAGGGACACGAGTACCACAGTGCTCAAAGTAGTTATCACCTCCATGACCTAACTTACCAATGTTTCTGCAAAACACACGTTAGTCATGGTAATAAAGTGTTGTCATTAATTGCTGAAACTAAACCTTGGGGCCTAGATGCTTTCACATATATATTTATCTTGCTTTGATAAAGTAGGGAGACTTATAATGCTCCGGGGCTTGCCTTCCAGAAGGTTGACAGTCGGTGGTCCCGACACTTCAGCGGATCACTGCCTTCTAGTTCTCCCAGGGGTGGCACCTCTCAATGCACAGCCTCCTCGAGAACTCCGTGCTCCACGTGTACTGCTTTCTGCACCGATCCTGTATGATGCATGTGTGCATGGGTATAAGTGCAGATGGAAAAGGCGCACCGATGGGATGGCACATGATGTTCATGCTTGCATGTGTATGTAAATGCACAATTCACATTCTACTTAACAAAGCAAGTTCGTACTTCTTCTCTATCTACTAATCACATGGAATAACAAACATGCATGCAATCACACCTAAGTATTTAGCTACTAACTACTTGCTGTATGTAGCAGAACCGCCAAATCTAATGCCCTCCCAAGAGTACTCGTCTTCCATTAGACACTAAGTACCCTGGGGAGAACACTAAATTACGCAATTCCGTCGAGCACACCGCAAGGGAGAACTCGAAGATCCACATTTTTACATCGGGATCACAAATGAGAGAGTAAAGCTTACAACATCCTTACCATTTCTTACATCACTTTTAGTACAACATCAGAGTAATTCATGAAGTAGTTATAACAGCGGAATACAAAACATTAGCAGAGTTCAGCGGAAATGAAACCATTTAATGACAAGTTAAACATTAACATGAAGAACGTTTAAATGCATGAAATGATAATAGATTAATAGTATTTTCCTTGTAAAACTTTTGGTGAGAGTTTCAATAAATAGACTCTACTCCGCATCGCAAAGGAAATCCTCGCTGAGCCCACCAGGAGGTTTCCACACACAAGTGTCAGCTTATCAGCACCTGTCACCTGCAACAGGGTAGAACAAACCCTGAGTACTCAATTGTACTCCGTAAGACTTACCCGTCAGGAGGAAAGAAAAGACTCCAAGGATCATGCAAGGCTTTCTGGCTTGTGGGTTTATTGCATTTGCAAGAAGCAGCACTAAGAGTGTGTCCTTAATTTCTTACTTTTAATAGCCGTATTTTATTTCTTATCCAACCTTCTATGTAAGCACCTATTCTATAAGCAAGCAGGGTTGAGCAAAAGAAACCATTTCTTCATCTTTCAACTGCCAGTTCTTACTACGATGCCAGAGCGTAGTCAAGCCATACCGTCATGCAGAAATGGCGATTCACGAATCAATATGCCCAGCTGGGTGCCCCAAAAACACACGCCTTGCTTGTACCCCGGGCACAAGCAAGACCAACCCGTTCCACTCCTGTCAAGGGGTCCAGGTCCCCGTCCAAGCTCAGACTCTAAGCCCCCAACACTGCAGGCCCGGCCTCAGTATGGTGCTTAGACCTCCTCAACCCAATATATATAACCACCCTAAAAAGCCGGTCTGGAAAGAGCCAGAACCCACAACAGGAGAGAAACAAGTCTTCCCGCTCCCATAAGCAAGTATATGCTCGGGACAATAAATCTGTGACTTGACCAGGGTCCATGCAACGAACGGTCCTTAATTGACACAGGCGGAACAAATGCAACCAGAGCCCTGCTCTGTTGCCCAACTAGGTCCAAGTCCATCCAACCCGTTCCGCCCGGTCTCCAATTATCCATATACATTTATATTTCATGTGATAGTAACATGATAATAGTAACAATATTATAATTCCTATCTCTCGCGAGTGACAGACAATCACTCGGCTTCTACCGGAATCCTATAGCATAGCATGCTACACGACCCTATCATACTAGTAAGACTCATAGGATAAGGTATATATATGCAAGTGGGTTTCATTCAACTCCTTTAAACTTAATGCACAAGCATAATTTAAAGTGCAGAATAATAGGGGTTATGCACCGGGGCTTGCCTGGGTAAAAATATTACCAAGTTAGCATTCCGTCAAGGCAGCACGATCCTCCGAACACCATCCTTCCGGCTACTCCAGATGACTTTTCGATCCATCACCGTTCCTATTGTGAGATTCGTGAATGCAATGCAGAGACGTAAATAAACACAACAGTCGCAATTAGAATATGATTTCGTCTCTCAAGCTGACGCACTAGCGTAGAGACTAACGTACTAAGCCACGTATCCATGCTACCAGCAACGTGCCGTTTACCGACAACAGTTTAGTCATGAAGCCCAAGTTGTTACTTTATCATTTTATCGCTTCAACACATGTATTCAAATTAGGGTTTACCGGCTATCCTAACAAACCTATTATTATGGAGCTATCGAGACTATAGTGAGTGGGTAATAATATTATAAAGCTACTAAAATTTTTTTGAGGCTAGCACTATCATTGTATTGCCACAAAAATTACTACAAGTTCCTATTTACTAATTTTAAGCGTCTCACAATAATTAGAGCAAGCCTAGAAATATTATGAAACTGCATTACCCAATTACACCCTTAGATAAATTACTACAAGTTCCTATTTACTAATTCTAGGGTTGCCTAGCGCCAAGTTTAACAAGTGTGCACCACACCTAAACATAGGACTCGCCTAGGTCAAGCTACCCATTCATGCCCCCCTTTATAGTACGGCCAAAAGAGAAAAACGAAGATCCTAACGACTATTCCGAATGTGTCTCAACACCTCGACATCCGGAACTAACCGTCCTTAATCTTGACGTCACTCTTTTGAAAACCGAAACGATTTCCATCAAGGGACACGAGTACCACAGTGCTCAAAGTAGTTATCACCTCCATGACCTAACTTACCAATGTTTCTGCAAAACACACGTTAGTCATGGTAATAAAGTGTTGTCATTAATTGCCGAAACCAAACCTTGGGGCCTAGATGCTTTCAATCTCCCCCTTTTTGGTGATTGATGACAACACTAAGTTTCAATGGATTAGAGTGAAGGTTTTCGAGCATGCTTGGTTCACATAAGCAAAAGACAATAAGCATAAAAGGTTAGGAATTGCTTATGTGCCCCAAGCCAAAAGAGTGCACTTCATAAGATAAGACATGAAGAGTTAGTACACATAAAGATATAGCTCATAAGTAATCGGAGTAAGGCACGGAAGCACAACCTTAGAGCTATAGCTAAAACGGTGACATATATTAATCACTGTGACGGATAACACATTAAGACTCAAAGTTTATGACTCGACGACAATGTCACATGAATGCAATGCTGAAAAGTAAACATGATATGCATGAATGTAGCACACAAAGAACGAAAACCCACTAACAAACTCCCCCTGAAATTACTCTCTCTCCCCCTTTGGCATCAAGCGCCAAAAAACTAATCTAATCTGACGGGGGGACAGACGGAGTCGTGTCGGGTGCCGAGGTGCGCGGAGTAATCACGAAGTGAAGCGAATCCTCGGAGTCTGAGCTATCTGGCTGACCCTCTGAAAAAGCACGTGGCTGCGAAGCGATCTGGGTCTGAGCAGGAGCAGGTACTGACTGTGTAGCAACAAGTGGATCTGTCTGAGTAACCTGAGCCTGAAGTGCGCCAGTAGCTGGGGATCTGTCGAGGCAACTGAAGAAGGGATGGTCTCTGTAGTCCCGGTCCCTGTCACTGGTGGAACGACTGCCTCGGGAGCTGACAACCCTGACGAAGTGTGAAACGTAGTAGTGTGCGAGGGTGTCGGCTGACCAGTCAACTCACTGTAAGTAGCACTGTAATCACCAATAGGTGTGCCTGTCAGGAGATGCGGGCGAGGCTGGTCTGACGGTGTAAACCCCGTATGAATAGGAGTGAAACTCAAGGACTGAAAAGACTGGGGAACCTGCTGCTGTGGAGATGTAAACTGAAAGCTCGGCTGTCCCTGACTCGACGGACCACTGGAATGCAAAGCCGGAGCCATGATAGATGCAGGCGGAGGAACCCCAACTGTGATAAGATGGCGCAGGAGATCCATGTACTGCTGCTGACTCTGTCGCTGCATCTCAACCTGTTGCCTCTGGATCTCAAGCTGCTGTCTCTGAAACTCGTCCTGACGAGCCTGAATCTGTGCTAGTGCTGCAGCTGTATCCTGTGCCTGGCGCTGTATCTGCTGCTGCTGCTGCTCCTGAGCCTGGGTCAACCTCTCAAGGATAGCCACCATGGCTGGGTCTGAGCGGGAGGCTGAGCCAGATCCACCGGCCTCGTGGTCATGAGACCGAGGGGACCGGTACCTGGGGATGGGCTGATAGTCCTCATCTGTGCTGTCTGAAGTGACATCCTCAGGTATGCCAGCAGTCTGAGTCTCAAGGTCCGCGAGCTCTGCCTCAGCAAGCTCGTCAACTCTAGCGTCCTGCTCAGCTGCTGTCTCAGGAACGTCTGGGCGCTCACGCTGTCCTGGTGCTGGAGCCTGATCTCTAGTAACAGAGGCCCAAAGCTGACGAATATCATAATCAGGGAACGCTGTAGTGGTGTTGGCTATCTCTGCCCTGATCTCTGGTGGCATCTGGATAGAAAATCTGATGATAAAACAAATCCAGTGTGCATATGGAAGCTGACGGTTACCCTTGAAGCCCTCAGCAATGGTGTCCTCCATCTCACTAAGGATCAGATCCCAGATGTCAAACTGTCGCTGTGAAAGGAGGTGGTGAACAACCCAAAGCTGCATCCTCGTCAGTCCCTCTCTGTAGCCGAGTCTAGGAAGTAAAGTGCGTCTGAGTATAGCATCCAAGACCCTGGCAAGTGGTGTCAGGCTAGCAGGCGTCCGACGTGACCCTTCGCCAAAAGGCTCGCGAAAGCAGGGTCGAACCAGGTCGGTGGGTGGCACTGAACCGCCGTGAGGGCGTCTGGGAGGTGGAGTCTGTCCATAGCATAACTGATGGATCCTCGTGTCAGAAGCTGGTAGTCTGAGGATCTCTCGGGCTCTGGAGCTGTAGAGTCTGTGATCGCGGCCTCTGAAAGCAAAGTGTATGAACTCATGGGCAGGATCAATCCAAAGAGAAGCATAGAACTCCCTGACCCATGTGCCGCAGTAAGCACCTGTCCGTCCAAGAAGATCTGATAAGCCAAGCATATAGGACAGGTGCGGACGAAGCTGCTCTCCCACAACATCAACCAATGCCTCAAGTCGACATACCCTCTGAGGTCTGAAAGCAATGCCACTGTCAACTAAGGCCCTGTAGAAGTCCTCCTGAAGTGGGGTATAGAAACCCTCTGAAGCTCTGGAATCTCTGACAGGTGGAAACCATCGGCTGACCTCCACAAACCTCAAACTGTGCACCTGAAGTGCTGAAGCACCCCTCAGGTCTAAGTGCTCGACCGGGGGTGACCCTCTAACTCTGGGAGGAGGTCGTGCACCACGACGCTGGCCCTCTGGCCTAGGTGTCACCTGAGTACGAGCACGTGTGGAACGGCGACGTGGTGGAGACTGAGCTGCCTGCTCCTCTGTATCCTCAGTGTCCTGTGGAGCCTCAGTAGCCTGGGTAGACTCAGTAGCCTGTGTAGCCTCTGTCTGCTCTGTGGGTGGATCCACTGACATCTGCTCGGAAGGTCCAGTAGCCTCGGTACCCTCAGTGGCCTCAGTGCCGAGCTGTCGACCTTCAAGATGAAAGCGACGCTCGCCTATTTGTATGCCACTGCGTCTGCCACCTCTCTCTGCCTGCTCTGCAGCGTCTGCCACGGCCTGAGCAACCTCTGCATCTGAAAGTGTCTTCCTCTTCTTCCTGGCAGCAATCTTGATGCGCTTACCACGCGCAATCTCATCACGACGGGGAGGACTGTTGTCCCCGTCACCAGGAGCACCACCGGCGTTCTTGCAACGCACCATACTGATCGACTGCCTGAAAACCTCTGTGAGATGATGAACTGACACTCGAGAGGCTTGGCCTCAATCCGTATCCGCAGGCTTGGCCTCGGATTTAGCGAACAGATCTGACCCTGACACACCGACTGACTCGCTGCACGTATGGAATAGAAAGGTATACTTATAAGCACGTATATTACTAGAGATACGAAACCCTAGATAGCAAGCATGTGAGATACGAAGAGAAAACGTGACGCGAAGCTACCTCGGATCGGCGAGACGACGGTGAGAGGAAGCGGTGACCTAGGTCGCGAGAACCCCCGAGATCGGCGATCGAGCACTGAAACGACCGAGCGAGATAGGCAATGAATGAAATAGGTCAATGGTTAGCCCTGTCGACGAAACGAATTGACGAGAACGAAAAGCCGAATCGAGACGATACCTCGAGCGAGGGTTAGGGCAAACCCTAGAAACCCTAGGTTAGGGTTAGGGTGAAAAACGAAGAAATCTCGGGCACGGAGAGCTAGGGCACGCAGGGGGAGGAGCTGCGGGCTGCAGTGAAGCTGGTGCGGCTCTTGGCGGTGAAAGGTGGCCGGCGACGAGGTGGATGCGCGGCGATTTCGGCGGCGGCGCACGGCAGCGGCAGAGGCACAATGCAGCGGCGCGGGCTCGCGAGCAGGGGTGAGCGGGGCGCGGCGCGGCAGGCGATCGAGCGGGCGAGGGTGGCGCGGCGCGGTGGAGGTTCACCGGCGGGAGGAAGTCGGCGAAACAGCGTGAAAACCTAGCGGCGGCGGCGGATGCGTACGGGTGAGGAAAAGAGAGAAGACGAATCGGTTTTTATGAGGGGCTGAGATCCGCTCGATACGCTATCACCGGACACGGTGGTCATTATGACCGGACGCGGTGGTGCAGCGTCCGGTCACACTCCAGTAAGCGCCTGGAGTGACCGGACGCGTCCGGTGTGGACTGACCGGACGCGGTCAGAGTCCGGTCGTTGAGAGCTCGGGAATTCATCGCGGAGCACCGGACACGGTGGTGGTAGCCGGGACCGGACGCGGTGGTCGTCAGAGGCGCGTCCGGTGCAGCGTCCGGTGCCTAGGTCTGGACTTTGTCTTCTGGATGACCGGACGCGCTGGTGGACGCCGGGACCGGACGCGGTGGTGAAGCATCACTGCGTCCGGTGCAGCGTCCGGTCCAGCGTCCGATCGCTGTTCTTCGCCATTCTTCGTTCCGAACTTCGACGCGACTTCTCCCAATCAAGTTCCAATTCAAAGAGACACAAATAAACACCAATTGGAACCTAATATGAGTGACCTCACTCAAACCCTCAATTTTTTCAAAATATTTTGCCTTAGGCTAGTATAATTTTTACGAAAATAGGCAATAAACACCCGAGGAGCAACGTATGGCCATGCAATAGAGTTTTTGGACCTTTAGGAGCGTCAAATGCTCTCTCTATCCATGGACGAACACAGAGGTTGCTCAAAGCTAAACCGAAAAGAAACGATAAACAAACAACCATGCATATGCAATGCAATACAAGAAAGTAAAGCTAGGTTGCTTGTCAAGTTTGATCCACGGTTAGGCTTCTTCACTCCTCCAAAGGAGGGTTATCGTAACCGTGTTAGCCAAGCCCTAAATGCATTGCGATAAAATAAACGTGACATATAATACAATGCAATGCAAGGGACAACACGCGCTCATTTTTTAAAGTTACTTGAATCAAGCACATTAAGTTCACTTCTTAGCCTACAAAAGGTAGCCTCATCCAAAGGTTTAGTGAAGATATCCGCTAATTGATTTTCACTTCGTACACCTTCTAGTGATATGTCATTTTTAGCAACGTGATCTCTTAGAAAGTGATGGCGGATATCAATGTGCTTGGTGCGAGAGTGTTGTACCGGATTGTTAGCAATTTTAACGGCACTTTCATTGTCACATAAAAGTGGCACCTTTTCAAGAACAATTCCATAGTCTAGGAGGGTTTGTTTCATATATAAGATTTGTGCACAACAAGCCCCCGCGGCAATGTATTCCGCCTCGGCGGTGGACAAAGCCACACTATTTTGCTTTTTAGATGACCAAGATACTAAGGATCTCCCAAGCAAATGGCACCCTCCGGATGTGCTTTTTCTATCAATTTTGCAACCGGCATAATCCGAATCGGAATAGCCAACTAGTTGGAATCTAGCTCCTTTGGGATACCATAGACCAATGCTTGGGGTGTGCTTAAGATATCTTAGGATTCTTTTTACGGCACTTAAGTGAGGTTCTTTAGGGCACGCTTGAAAGCGAGCACACATGCACACACTAAACATGATATCGGGCCTAGATGCGGTAAGGTACAACAAGCTACCAATCATAGAACGGTAGAGAGTTTGATCAACCGGTTTACCTCCCTCATCTAGGTCGAGATGTCCATTTGATGGCATTGGGGTCTTGATTGGCTTGCATTCTTCCATCTTGAATCTTTTGAGAAGATCCTTGGTATACTTTTCTTGAGAGATGAAAATCCCTTCTCTCATTTGCTTGACTTGAAAACCAAGGAAGAATGTGAGCTCACCAATCATTGACATCTCGAACTCCTTCGACATCAATTCACCAAATTCCTTGCAATAATCTTCATTTGTTGACCCGAAGATGATATCATCAACATATACTTGACAAATGAAGATCTCCCCATTAAGCTTCTTGGTGAATAGTGTGGTGTCGACCTTCCCGATGGTGAAGCCCTTCTCAATGAGGAAGTCCCGGAGGCGCTCATACCACGCTCTAGGGGCTTGCTTGAGCCCATATAGCGCCTTGGACAACCTATAAACATGATTAGGATATCTAGGGTCTTCAAACCCGGGAGGTTGATTGACATAGACTAGTTCATTTATAAAGCCATTTAAGAATGCACTTTTCACATCCATTTGATATAGTTTCATATCATGATGTGATGCATATGCAAGAAGGATACGAATGGCTTCAAGTCTTGCAACGGGTGCAAAGGTCTCTCCAAAATCAAGGCCTTCAACTTGAGAGAACCCCTTTGCAACTAGTCTTGCCTTGTTCCTCACTACTATGCCTTGGTCATCTTGCTTGTTTCGGAACACCCACTTGGTTCCAATGACTCTTGCGCCTTTAGGATGCTCTTCAAGTGTCCATACTTGGTTGCGGGTGAAGTTGTTCAATTCTTCATGCATGGCATTCACCCAATCCGGATCTTGAAGAGCTTCTTCTACATTCTTAGGTTCAACACAAGAGACAAAAGAGTGATGTTCAACAAAAGAAGCTAGCTTTTGAGATCGAGTCATTACTCCCTTTGTAGGACTCCCTATGATGAGTTCTTGTGGATGAGCTTGAAGTAGAGGTGAGTTTCTTCTATCAACCACTTGAGGAGATGGATGGGGAGCATCAACATCTTGTGCTTGTGCCTCGGCTTGTTCATGAGAGACATAAGTATCTTCATTTTCAACTCTCTCATTCTTGTCATCATCTTGAGGCACATGTGATGAAGATGGTGGATCAACAATTTGTACATCATCATCATCATCTTTTGGCTTGATGTCTCCCACCGGCATGTTCTTCATGGCCTCCCTCAAGGGTTCATCACCTACATCATCACAATTCTCAATTGCTCCTTGGGAGCCGTTAGATTCATCAAATTCCACATCATATGTTTCTTCAACCAAACCGGTGGTATGGTTAAATACTCTATATGCTTTGGACTTTGATGAGTAACCAACAAGAAAACCAATATCACAACGTCTTTGAAACTTCCCTAGGTGTTGACGCTTCTTGTAGATGTAGCATTTGCAACCAAACACCCGGAAGAATGAGACGTCCGGCTTCTTCCCATTAAGCAACTCATAGGGGGTCTTGCCAAGAAACTTTTGGAGGAAGAGGCGATTTGAAGCATAGCATGCGGTGTTGATTGCCTCGGCCCAAAACTTTTCCGGAGTGTTGTACTCATCTAGCATTGTTCTTGCAAGGGTGATCAAAGTCCGGTTCTTTCTCTCAACTACACCATTTTGTTGAGGAGTGTAGGTTGAAGAGACCTCATGCTTGATTCCAATTTCATCACAATAAGCTTCAATGTTGGTGTTGTCAAACTCTTTGCCATTGTCACTTCTAATTTTCTTTATCTTGACTTCAAATTCATTTTGAGCTCTCTTTGCAAACTTCTTGAAACAACTTGCCACTTCGGATTTGTCATGAAGGAAGAAAGTCCATGTATACCTTGAGTAGTCATCCACTATCACAAGACAATAGAGATTACCACCCAAGCTCTTGTAAGTTGTAGGCCCAAACAAATCCATGTGTAGAAGTTCTAGCACTCTTGAGGTTGACATGAAAGCCTTGGTTGGATGAGTGTTTGCAACTTGTTTGCCCGCTTGACATGCACTACAAGGTTTATCCTTTTCAAACTTCACATCCTTCAATCCTCTTACTAGTTCTTTCTTCAATAGCTTGTTGAGAGTGCTCATTCCAACATGTGCAAGCCTCCTATGCCAAAGCCAACCAAGTGAGGTCTTGGTGAACAAACATGTCATCAAATTTGCATCTTCGGAGGTGAAGTCAACAAGATAAAGATTGTTGTATCTAAAGCCTTTGAATATCACTTGCTTGTCATCTATCTTTGAAACTTCCACTTCATTTGGTGTGAACAAGCATTGGAAGCCAAGGTCACAAAGTTGCCCAACGGATAACAAGTTGAAACTCAATGAAGCAACATAGAGCACATTTGAGAGTGAGTGATCATTTGATATTGCAATCTTGCCTATACCCTTGACTTTGCTCTTTGAATTATCCCCAAATGTGATCTTCTCTTGACATATCCCATTCTCTTCAATGGAGGTGAACATACGAGGATCACCAGTCATATGTTGAGTGCAACCACTATCAATAACCCAATGAGATCCACCGGTCTTGTAGTTCACCTACACACAAGAGATCAAGCTTTTTGTTTAGGGACCCAAATTTGAGAGGGGCCCTTGACTTTCTCAACTAGTGACTTGGCAACCCATATTTTCTTTGGCCTATTCTTGTTTGGGGGACCCAAAAACATGACTTTCATCTTTCCATTTGAATCTTTTCTTAGCATGTAATGAGCATTGAAGGCAAAGGGTCTAGCATGCTTGGGCAAGGGTTGTGGTGGTGGAGTCTTGCATTCATGAGCAAAGTGACCTTCTTGACCACACTCAACACATCTCTTTGGCTTGGGCTTTGACTTGCTTTGTTGTTGAGCTTTTGCCTTCTTCTCTTGATTTGCCAAGTACCCAATACCACTTCTATCCATCTTCATTACGGTGTTTATGAGGAGCTCACTTTGCAAATATTGGCCTCTTGTGAACTTGCTTAGGCCGGTCTTGAGATGCTCTTTTTCTTGCTTGAGCTTCTTGTTTTCTTCAATAAGTGACTCATTTGTTGTTTGCTTCTCAAGAGCCATTAAACCTTTAAGCTTCTTGTTCTCATTTGCAAGCTTCTCATTCTCACACTTGATCTTGGCATAATCATCATGGTTGCATGACTCAACCACACTCTTGCCTTTGCTACTAGAACCTTGCTCAATGCTTTCAATGATCAAATCATCACATGATGTAGCTATATCACACTTAACAACATGGTTAGTAGCATCATGTGTCTCAAGAGCAAGTTCATTAGCAACCACAAGACTATCATAGTCAATTTTTAATGTGGTGTACTTGTCTTTTAGAGAGCTATGTCTAGTGATGAGCTCATCATGCTTCTTCTCAAGTTTATCATGTTGATCTTTAAGCTCTTTATTAGAGGTTTTGAGCTCTTTGAGAGTAGAAGACATAATTTCATTTTGATCTCTAAGCTCACCACTAGTCTTTTGAACATTTTCAAGCTTAGATGAGAGTGATTCATTTTCATTTTGAAGATCATCATTTTCACTTCTAGTCCTTCTTATGATTTTAGTGTATTTGTTTAGCAATTTTACAAGTTCATCATAAGAAGGTGCATCAAATTCATCATCACTATCACTATCATCATCATCATCACTATCATGGTTTTGTACCTTTCGTTCACCCTTGGCCATAAGGCATAGGTGAGTAGTGGACGATGATGGTGAAGAAGGCGGTGAAGGTGGTGGTGAAGATGTCGGTGAAGATGATGGCCCCATCACAAATGCGGCAACCTTCTCTTTCTCATCATCGCTCTCATCTTCGGAGGAGTCACAAGATGATTCAATGTCGGTGAGCCAATCACCAACAATATAAGCCTTTCCTCCCTTCTTCTTCTTATAGAACTCCTTCTTCTTGCCATCCTTCTTCTTGTATGGCTTGTTCTTCTTCTTCTCATCTTCTTCATCACTTGAATCATTTTTCTTGCCCTTGTTCTTGTTCTTGAACTTGTCTTTTGGTGGTCTAGGGCATTGATGAGCTAGGTGGCCAAGTTCACCACAATTGTAGCAATCCATCTCCGAGATAGGCTTTCTCTTGCTACTTGTGAAGAATTTCTTTTTCTTGCCATCGAACTTGATGCCACTCTTGTTGAGCTTCTTTAGCATCTTGGTGGTCTTCCTCACCATGAGTGCAAGTGATTCATCATCAATATCACTTTCACTTGAGCTCTCTTGCACAATCATGGCTTGGCCCTTCTTCTTCTTCTTGTCATGGCTAGCTTTGAAGGCCAAGTCTTTCTTCTTGGAAGATGATGAGCCCTCTTCCGGAGTGATATGCATGTACATCTCATGAGCATTGATCTTCCCCAATACTTGAGTCGGTGTTGCGGTGGAGAGATCACTTTGATGAAGCACGGTGACAATGTGACCATACTTCTCAACGGGAAGCACACTCAAGATCCTCCTTGCAACATCCGATTGACTCATTTGAGTGAGCCCAAGAGCATTGAGGTCCTCTACAAGAACATTCAAGCGAGTGTACATGTCATTAGCACTTTCTTTGGGAAGCATCTCAAAAGAATTAATTTTCTTTAAAGCAATATGATAGCGTTCCTCAAGCTCACTCTTAGTTCCCTCATGGAGAGCACAAAGATTCTCCCACAAATCATGAGCGTTCTTTGCATTACGCACACGATTGAAGATATCTTTGCCTAAGCCCCGGTAGAGTGCATTTTTGGCTTTTGCATTCCACCGGTCGTACTTCTCCTCGTCACCAATGGGGTTTGCGGGATCCTTGATAGCGGGAAGCCCTTGGGTTGCGGCTCTAAGGCACCCGACATCTATGGCTTCGAGATACGCCTCCATGCGGATTTTCCAATATGAAAAATCATCCCCCTCAAAGGTGGGAGGTGGTCCTTCCCCGTTAGACATCTTGCTCTAGGCGGTAAAGCCTAAAATAGGAGCAACACGGCTCCGATACCAATTGAAAGGATCAAGATGCCCAAGAGGGGGGGTGAATTGGGCTTTTCTAAAAATTAATTGCAAGAATTAAAACCTACAAGCCGGAATTCACCCCTAGTGCCTACTTGTGTTCCTAGAGAGTCTACCGATAAAAAGTTTTGCACCCTAGTTTCCAATCCTAGTCTAGCATGGCAATTCTAGGAATGTAAAACAAGCAATGAAAGTAAATACGAGAAAGTAATTGCTTGAATGTAAAGGGGCAAGGAACACGGCGATGTTTTTCCGAGGTATCGGAGAGTCGCCACTCCCCACTAGTCCTCGTTGGAGCACCCGCGCAAGGGTGTCGCTCCCCCTTGATCCGCGCAAGGATAAAGTGCTCTCTACGGGTTGATTCTTCGACACTCCGTCGCGGCGAATCACCCAAAACCGCTCACAACTTGAGTTGGATCATCCACAAGCTCCGCCGGATGATCACCAAACTCCCAATCACCACCAAGCCGTCTAGGTGATGGCGATCACCAAGAGTAACAAGCTAGAACTCTCACTTGACCACAACGAGCCCAAATGAGGAGGTGGATGCACACTTGCTACTCTCGAATCACTAGTGAGGAAACTCAAACTTTGATTCTCAAATCTCTATCCTCACTAGAGCTCTTGCACTCCCTTGCACTCTAAAGGGTTTTCTCAGATGTTTGAATGAGCAAGAGAGCTCTAAAAGAGGTGGAGGGGTTGTATTTATACACCCCTCAAAGAAAACGAACCGTTACTTTCTGACACGGGGTCACCGGACGCACCGGTGCAACAGACCGGACGCGCCGGTCGCCCGTAACGGTCAAAACGCGATTTTGAACTGAACCACCGGACGCGCTGGTCAGGGGTGACCGGACGCGTCCGATCGTGCAAGGGTGCTTACTGGACTCACACCGGACGCGAGGCCGCGTCCGATGGCTGATGACCGGACGCGTCCGGTCCTCTCTGGACCTTACTGGACTGTGACCGGACGCGCCGATCACAGCCAGGTCGCGTCCGACGGGCGTTCTCCCCAGGTGACACGTGTCGGTCGCTGACCACCGCGTCCGGTCCTCGCGAGGACCGCGTCCGGTGATCAGGGCCGAACACTAGCCGCGGTAACGTGCACACCGGACGCGTCCGGTGCTCCCGAAGACCGCGTCCGGTGGCTGGAAAACAGCCCGAAACTTTCCGAAACGCGTCGCAACTTCAACCAAGTTGCTTCCAACTGAACTTTGAGCTATTCTAGGGTTGCCTAGCGCCAAGTTTAACAAGTGTGCACCACACCTAAACATAGGACTCGCCTAGGTCAAGCTACCCATTCATGCCCCCCTTTATAGTACGGCCAAAAGAGAAAAACGAAGATCCTAACGACTATTCCAAATGTGTCTCAATACCTCGACATCCGGAACTAACCGTCCTTAATCTTGGCGTCACTCTTTTGAAAACCGAAACGATTTCCATCAAGGGACACGAGTACCACAGTGCTCAAAGTAGTTATCACATCCATGACCTAACTTACCAATGTTTCTGCAAAACACACGTTAGTCATGGTAATAAAGTGTTGTCATTAATTGCTGAAACCAAACCTTGGGGCCTAGATGCTTTCACATATATATTTATCTTGCTTTGATAAAGTAGGGAGACTTATAATGCTCCGGGGCTTGCCTTCCAGAAGGTTGACAGTCGGTGGTCCCGACACTTCAGCGGATCACTGCCTTCTAGTTCTCCCAGGGGTGGCACCTCTCAATGCACAGCCTCCTCGGGAACTCCGTGCTCCACGTGTACTGCTTTCTGCACCGATCCTGTATGATGCATGTGTGCATGGGTATAAGTGCAGATGGAAAAGGCGCACCGATGGGATGGCACATGATGTTCATGCTTGCATGTGTATGTAAATGCACAATTCACATTCTACTTAACAAAGCAAGTTCGTACTTCTTCTCTATCTACTAATCACATGGAATAACAAACATGCATGCAATCACACCTAAGTATTTAGCTACTAACTACTTGCTGTATGTAGCAGAACCGCCAAATCTAATGCCCTCCCAAGAGTACTCGTCTTCCATTAGACACTAAGTACCCTGGGGAGAACACTAAATTACGCAATTCCGTCGAGCACACCGCAAGGAAGAACTCGAAGATCCACATTTTTACATCGGGACCACAAATGAGAGAGTAAAGCTTACAACATCCTTACCATTTCTTACATCACTTTTAGTACAACATCAGAGTAATTCATGAAGTAGTTATAACAGCGGAATACAAAACATTAGCAGAGTTCAGCGGAAATGAAACCATTTAATGACAAGTTAAACATTAACATGAAGAACGTTTAAATGCATGAAATGATAATAGATTAATAGTATTTTCCTTGTAAAACTTTTGGTGAGAGTTTCAATAAATAGACTCTACTCCGCATCGCAAAGGAAATCCTCGCTGAGCCCACCAGGAGGTTTCCACACACAAGTGTCAGCTTATCAGCACCTGTCACCTGCAACAGGGTAGAACAAACCCTGAGTACTCAATTGTACTCCGCAAGACTTACCCGTCAGGAGGAAAGAAAAGACTCCAAGGATCATGCAAGGCTTTCTGGCTTGTGGGTTTATTGCATTTGCAAGAAGCAGCACTAAGAGTGTGTCCTTAATTTCTTACTTTTAATAGCCGTATTTTATTTCTTATCCAACCTTCTATGTAAGCACCTATTCTATAAGCAAGCAGGGTTGAGCAAAAGAAACCATTTCTTCATCTTTCAACTGCCAGTTCTTACTACGATGCCAGAGCGTAGTCAAGCCGTACCGTCACGCAGAAACGGCGATTCGCGAATCAATATGCCCAGCTGGGTGCCCCAAAAACACACGCCTTGTTTGTACCCCGGGCATAAGCAAGACCAACCCGTTCCACTCCTGTCAAGGGGTCCAGGTCCCCGTCCAGGCTCGGACTCTAAGCCCCCAACACTGCAGGCCCGACCTCAGTATGGTGCTTAGACCTCCTCAACCCAATATATATAACCACCCTAAAAAGCCGGTCCGGAAAGAGCCGGAACCCACGACAGGAGAGAAACAAGTCTTCCCGCTCCCATAAGCAAGTATATGCTCGGGACAATAAATCTGTGACTTGACCAGGGTCCATGCAACGAACGGTCCTTAATTGACACAGGCGGAACAAATGCAACCAGAGCCCCGCTCTGTTGCCCAACTAGGTCCAAGTCCATCCAACCCGTTCCGCCCGGTCTCCAATTATCCATATATATTTATATTTCATGTGATAGTAACATGATAATAGTAACAATATTATAATTCCTATCTCTCGCGAGTGACAGACAATCACTCGGCTTCTACCGGAATCCTATAGCATAGCATGCTACACAACCCTATCATACTAGTAAGACTCATAGGATAAGGTATATATATGCAAGTGGGTTTCATTCAACTCCTTTAAACTTAATGCACAAGCATAATTTAAAGTGCAGAATAATAGGGGTTATGCACCGGGGCTTGCCTGGGTAAAAATATTACCAAGTTAGCATTCCGTCAAGGCAGCACGATCCTGCGGACACCATCCTTCAGGCTACTCCAGATGACTTTTCGATCCATCACCGTTCCTATTGTGAGATTCGTGAATGCAATGCAGAGACGTAAATAAACACAACAGTCGCAATTAGAATATGATTTCGTCTCTCAAGCTGACGCACTAGCGTAGAGACTAACGTACTAAGCCACGTATCCTTGCTACCAGCAACGCGCCGTTTACCGACAACAGTTTAGTCATGAAGCCCAAGTTGTTGCTTTATCATTTTACCGCTTCAACACATGTATTCAAATTAGGGTTTACCGGCTATCCTAACAAACCTATTATTATGGAGCTATCGAGACTACAGTGAGTGGGTAATAATATTATAAAGCTACTGAAAATTTTTTGAGGCTAGCACTATCATTGTATTGCCACAAAAATTACTACAAGTTCCTATTTACTAATTTTAAGCGTCTCACAATAATTAGAGGAAGCCTAGAAATATTATGAAACTGCATTACCCAATTACACCCTTAGATAAATTATGATTTTAGGACTCTAACGAAATTGATTCCATAATTTTTGGACTCCTACAAAATCTTATCATAATTCTACAAGTTTTACCCTAGAACTAAATTAGGCAATACTTTAGAAAACTAAAGGGCCGACGGCAGCCAAAACAGCCTAGCAGGCCAGCGGCTCGCGCGAGCGCGGCAGCGCGCGAGGTGGGCCGGCCCACGCGAGGCGCGTCCGCGCGCGGCCATCTGTTCCAGCAGGCGGCCCAGGGCGGGGAGCCCGCGCACGGCTGGCGTAAATTGCACCAACGCCCTCGCGCTTCTCTGTATTAGCATCACCACTAAGCGAACTATTCCTGCAGGCAGCGTTCATGCAGAAAGGCCCCCGCAATTACCGTTCTTCGCAACGGAAAAGCCCCTAGCGTGCCCCGTGCACGACGGCACTGCTCCGGCCGGCAAGGCGCCCGCTCACCGGTCACCGGAGTGGGACCCCTACCCCCCCTGACGAGCCGACGAGCACCGCGAAGCGCAAACACAACCCTAGGCGGCGAAAGGAGGCTACACGGCGACTCCTACCGGGCTGCCCTCGCTGACGGACTAACCGCCAGGTCGGCGTGTCCGTTCCGGTGAGCTAGCGAAGCTAACAGGCTAAAGAAGCGGCGCTAGAGCATCAACAGCTTACGATGAACACAGTCGAGGTGATGGTTGACGCGGAGGGGTGGCGAGGTGGTCCGGCCACGTGCGCGCAGTCGGGGCGGCGGCGTTCCGGGGCGGCACGGCCGCGTCAGCACACCGACGACGCACACTACAATATGACACCCCCTTTTGCAACACATATATGCGTTGTTAAAAGTCAATATATATGAGAAATACCAATACTTAGCCATATATTAAAAATCAATTATTGCATTACAATGAGTATCATCCATACAAAGATTAGTGCTTTGACAAGCAATCTTGTCAATAACATCCCAAAGAAAAAACTCCATCTTGTCTCAATCAGACAAGTTCACGTTCTAAAACTAAAATAGAAAGCTCCAATCTTGTCTGGTACTCTGGTATAGTACTATATTCCCAAAGTACCAAATCTTCACAGAAAACTCTTGTTGATGAAACTTAGCCAGCTTTACTTATCTGAACACTGACCTTGAATAAGAAAAACAAACACGATCTTGTAAGTATCCAAATGTATCACTGCTAATTTCTTAAAGCATCAACATATCTGAATATATAATTCGAGGTATATAGAACACGCAATTCAGGTATCATGTGAGTTGTACAATGTAGTTCATGCACTTCTGTAGGTTCCAAAATTTTCTAGGAAAGCACAGGTTACAGAATTTTATTGAGCATAGTGTAAACTGTCAAAATATTGTCGATAGGATAGTTCAGGCAATTACATCTCTATAATAATGTTCATGTTCATTATTTCCGTGAATCATTGCCACTTAAGCAGTATAGGAAGTAATTACATTAGTAGCAGTATAGGCAGTTAAAAGCTAAAAAAAAGAGACAACCTGATGTCTAAACAAAACCCCTGCAAGCAAAGATTGGAACACTAGCGCAAGACAGGACCAGCAGGGAGCTTACCTGCTTACCTTGTCCAAGTGCTACTGCTGTTATCTGAAAACCAGGGAAGGCATGAGCTGATGGCTGTCACCGATGTACAGATACAAACAGAGAATGAACAGATGGACACAAGCTGCTGGAAAAGACATGAGAAAAATGTAAGAAACATCCAGCAGAAATGAAGTCAACAAGCAGAGATGAGTTCGGACTGAACTAAAAAGGCTTTTAAGCCAGACTGAACTTGAAGAGAGAGAAACAACTTGTTATTCTTTCACTGAACTGAATCGATTCAGTTCTGATATTTCTGCTTCAGAAAAATGTCCTTTTAGAAATAACACAGAAAATTGTGTTGCACATACACACTCTGATTAATACAGGACAATATGTCACTGATTCTCTACTATGGAATGTTGACACTTGACAGCAGAAATATGGACGTCCGTCAATCAGCATAATTGAATTTCCGCCTACCTGTTAATTAGTAAACTGAAGAAATAATCTATTCAGAACAAATAACACCCTGTTTGATCAGAAAAAACTAATAACCATATATATCTATAATCAATTTCGCCATCACAGAAATTGATAATAACAAATATGACAGTTATTTGGACAAACCTCCCATCATGAACCATAGTGATATAGATTCACTGCTAATTTCTTATTCAAGTGTCTCTAGCAATTTAATTTAATGATGATGAAAAAAGACTGCTACATACCGGTGGGTCTCGCCGCCAGGCTCTGGTACCTCATGGTCGGCAAGGTGTGCTGTGAATCAACGAGGGCCACCGTCCTTCTCCTTGACGAGCCGCAAGAGGTGCATCAAGTCACCATTGTTGACCGCCAGCTGCTAGTCCTCAGGCACTGCAGGAGCCACAACAGTTCTGTAGACATCTGCGCAACAAATCCTTTACAGACAATTTAGGGTAAAAATCACAAGAACTCACGCATCCAGTGCACGGACGAAGGCCTCACCTCGGTACGATGGAGGCCGCCTCATTCCGAGAGACCACCGTGGTGGCACGCGCCGGAGGCGGCGGCGCGGGGTGCTGTGCCGCCTTGTGGGCGTTGTCATGCCGACGACCTCGAGTGCCACGCCCGCCCGATCAGGGGAGGCCGACGAGCGGCGAGCCAGAGGGGCGCCGCCGAGGGTCTGCTGCCGGAAGATCGAGGAGAGCTGCCCCTAGAATCTTAACTGGATCTCCGCGGGTTTAGATGCATCGGGAAAACTGACTAGGCAAACCGTGCGTGGGGCTGCAGAGGTACGACTGTACGAGCTTATAAAAATATATAAAAAAGAAGCGGGCATGCAGTCCGTCTAAGCATCCTAGTCGGTAGCCGGCCCATTAGCTACGGATGTTTCTTCCGTTGCTATCCATGTGTTGGCAAATGGGGGTTCATGTTGTAGTGGCACACCCTGGACAAACGGAAACGAGCACCGGATAGGAGAAGTTAACACGAGCTCCGAAACGCCACCAATCAGATCTTTTCACGTTGGTCCGGGACTTACCCCAACGCCTTGGACATGGCGGCGATTTCCACCGGCGATCACGGAAATCCCAAATTCGCCTTGGCCAGGGCCCGGTACAACACGACATAGGGTGCTTGGCTAGTGAATTTCCTAAACTACCTATTGCCAAGAGGAATCGGGCCACGAAACCACGAGCTAGATGAATTTCAAGGGTGGAGACGTGGTGCCCTTGCCGCGGTCATGGCGCGGAAATACACGGGTGACTCGAGCGATTTAAAACGGCGACAAACGCGTGTGCCAAGCTGACCCTACCGGACTTGGCGCGACGCTCACGGAGTGGGGGGGGCAAACCCGAGTAGAGAGCGGCAAGGACGCGGTAGGCAGGGCGCGTCGCGTCGCAAGTAATGGCGCGTGCGGACACGACGTGACAGCGGGGCAGCGGCCATGCCCCGGGCCAGCGTGCGAGCACGAGGGGGAGACTGAGAGGGGGTGAGCGGGGTGATGGCAGCAGCCAGGGAGATGTACACGAAAATGGAGAGGTCAACCCGAGCAGTGCCCTCCGATGGCGCCTAGCGGGACAAACCAGCCAGGGCGGCACGCCAGACAAGAGACGGGGTGCAGCCGTGTCGGGGGCAAGGTCAGAGGGCAGCGGCACATGCCACAGCGGGGAGGGACCGGGTTGGTTCGGCCAGGTGGCAGCAGCGCCGCAAGGCGGAGGCGCGCACGGCACGCCAGAGCGTGGCCGCGCGGCGTCGAAGGCGCGGTGACCGCGACCAAGAGCCTGACTGACCAAACAAAGACCGTACACGTATTTTAAAGCGCGCCCAACGCCTACTGTGCCTCGGTTGAGGTTCAAACAAAAACACTAGCCTGAAGTCGACTAAACCAGCTACCCGTCGGAGCAAACGTCATGACTAAAGAGAGACTGGAGAGGGAGATACAGGAATGCCAAGGTCCGATCGTCGCTGGAATGTCAGTTCACGAGTAGAGCACCAAAACAGAGCTCACACACGTTTCAGCTAAGTTTGAGCAATTTTTACGAGAGCAGTGCGACGTCCAACCTAACTGCAGCTCATATCACGTCCAAGTACATACTTAGAAGCAACTACTATAGAAAAACTCGATGTTAGTGCTTAAGCATTTTTGTTGGAACTTCAATGTCAAAATGGCATTGCCATTACTTCTTTCTGTCATAGACGTGATCTAGAGTTCAGGTAGAATTGAAATTCGAATTCGATTTTTGCGCTTGCAAATACTGGCTAACACTATTATTCTCCAATCATGATAGTTGCACTCTGATCTGCGGAACTTGCTCACATCTTTTACTTACTCGCAATGCTCAAGTTACATTTTATTTTTGTTTATCAAAAGTATTTTTCATGCCAAACGATTAAAGATACCTGTTCTACATATACGCATATTTTCTTCGGATTTTCATTATCAGCGGTACGCACTAAATAATTTAACTTAGGTTTTGATTTGACTCCTCTCAGGTATTAATCTAGGTGCTAAGCATGCTCGTAACACCAGGGGTGTTACACTGTATTACAAAACAAAAGAACCTACCATATCACACCAGCATGCTATTTTGGTGCTTCAAAGATACACCAAAGAAACCACTAGTAACAAATCATGCATTAAGGAAATTCCGATTAAACCCTAATTTAATCTAGGTTTGAACAGTAACCTATATTTTTAGTTCACAGAAAATTCTCAGAAAATTACAGTAGCCTAATCATGTCAAACATAGACTACCACCAAAATTTCACTGCATTTGAACATGTATAACATCCTACACAAAAAGGACAAAAGCAGTGCTACACCATGCATGGAAAATAGTTTGTACTACAAAAAGTTCCAAACAGCCCATTGCATAATTTTCTTATGATATACACAGTAACTAATCATTATAGAAAAAGTTTCACATGCATGTATTATTCACATTTTTAGCCCTAGCAAAAATAACAAATCTAGGCAAATAAAGGCACTTGAACTACACATCAATATTTTTCTACACAACATGCATGCCATAAAATTTTCACAGATATTATATCATACAAGAAGCCTAACAAAACAAGTCTCTTATTTTTCTGAGTTACACATAATTAAATATGCATTTTACAAGATATCAGCAATTTAAGGAATTAAATAAAACCTTATATAAAAGCATCACAAACATGACATGCAACACATCTATGCTGTAGATCTAATCACAAGGAACACAACAAAATTGGTTTCACAATTTTTGGAGCAATAGTGACCAAGATATCAATTTCCAAAGCTTTTATATAATTTCTAGAAAAGCATTTCAAAAATCCTTTTCAAAAACCCGGCTGCAGAAAAGCTAAGCGCACCCAGCTCTGCGCACCCAGAGCGCCACTGAGCAGCTGACAGCGGGCCCCTTGGTCCCACCTGTCGGTGGCACAGGGCAGGGGAGGGCCGTCGGCCGGCGCTAGATCGCTGACGGTGAGGTCCCCGGCCACGGGAGAAGCACCTTCGTGCTCTCCGCGACGAGGCGAACCGGATGGAGTAAAAGATGGCCCCCGCGGTGAAGTGGAGCGGCCTCGCCGGCGGTAATGGCGGGCGCTACAGCGCTGCCGGCGGTGAACTCGCCATCTCCGGCCACGGCAGCGCATGGTGAGCGGCGCAGGAGGTAGAGGAAGCCAGGGCGGAGCCGTAGCTGCGGTGAATCGGAAGATGGCGACGCAGCGGTGGCGCTCCACGGCGGTGGAGCTACGGCGACGCTCGGCGTCGAGCTTGCCCGCTCGCTTGAACTGGGGAAGAGAAGGCGAGCGAAGGGAGAGGAAATGGGGAGGAGGAGAAGGAGGGGGCTCGGCTCGGAGACTTGAAGACGCGCGGTAGCAGGCCACCGCCCCCGCCGGCCGTACGCCAGCGAACACGCGGCAGGCGCGGCCTGCGCGCGGTCGGCGCGGCTGAAATCAGGCGGGAGCGGCGCGGGCGTGGATCGAGCGGCGCGAGTGGGCCGGCCCAAGAGCAGTGCGGGAGCGCGGGTTGCGGTGCGGCACAGGCCGGGCCAAAACGGCCGCGGGCCAAGAAGTGAGGCCGAAGCCCATGAAAGCGAGGAAAAAGATTTTCATTTTTGTTTTCAAATTCCATTTTCCAAACACAGCCCCAAATCAAATTTTGAACAAGCAAACGACGTTTTCTCAAGATGGTCCAAAAATAAAAGTCGATCAGGATTTTGTGCTCTACAACTTTGTTAAAAGACACAAAGCCAAAATCCCAACCGATTTTGAACTAGAGTTAAAAAGTTGATTTTTAAATAAAAACCTTATTTTTCAATGATATTTTTAAAAGCAAAATTTGGAAAAGGTTTCAAAAGGAACTTTGCTCCAAATTACTTGACGACCAATTTTAAGTTGTTTAAACACTCAAACAAGCATGTATCTAGCATAGGCCTATTGAAACAAACAAACGCAACATCTATGTTTCATTAACATGTTTCAGATGTTTCATTTATATAACATGAAATGCTCATGAATGCATGATGGTGCTTATGCTCATGATTTGCAGATGCTAAATACATGCGTAACACCGGGGTATTACAAAAATCTCCAAACATGTCTCCAGAACTGAAATCTATGAGCATGTTGTCCGTCGATGGAATGTCTTTTTCAAAGTCAAGAGGTTTGTTGTTCACTTGTTCTTTAGGGGTCTGATTAGAACAACCCTATTCCGCAACAGCCTTAGATGCAAGATTGAAATGTGCCTCATATCTTGTGTCTCCTGCTGGCTTAGCCTCTTTCAAAGACTTTTGGTACAAAGCTACCAAATGCTTAGATGTACGGCAATTCTCGGCAAAATGCGTGAAATCCCCACATCTATGACACTTGTTGTCATTTTTGGGTTTTGCATTTTCCTTCTTCCTCTTATTTGAATTAGGTCTTTGTCTCCTATTGTGTTTGCGTTTACTAGTTCTGTTCTTTAGATCCGGTCCATTGAACTTATTCTTATTCCTAGGCTGTTTCTGTACATTGTGAACCTCAAGCAAAGACGCCGAACCAACAGGGCGCTTATGATGATTTTTTATAAGAACTTCATCTTGTTTTTCTACCTGAGACAATGTATGAATAAGCTGGGAATATTGTTGGTAATTATGAGCCCTATATTGCTGCTGCAATACTCTATCAGATGGGAGCATAGTAGAGAGTGTTTTCTCTATCTTGTCTGCATCTGATGGCTCTTTCTCGCAAAACTTTAATTTAGAACAAATTCTATGAACAACATGATTATAGTCTGCCACATATTTAAAATCTTGGAGACGTAGGTGATTCCATTCATAATTGGCATCTGGCCAAATCAGTTCCTTTTGCTGTTCATATCGCTCTTTTAGAGCGACCCATAATTCGCGAGGATTTTCAATCATAAGGTATTCAGATTTAAGGTCCTTATGAATGTAAAACCGTAATAAAGCTAGAGCAGTAAAGGTATGCTTCTCTTGTATGGAAGCCCCTTGTTGGGGTTCCTGAATTGTAGCCAAAAGACTACGAGAGGACAGCGCTATTTTGATATCAGACGCCCAAGTAGGGTAATTGCTACCGTCTAACGCGAGTTCCTCGAACTCAGTGGCCATGATCCTACGTGGATAACCATGGATTAATTAATTTACCTTTCGGTAAATTAAAATCAACATGGCAATGTTGTAATATTAAATGCAATATTTTTAGAATTGATATCTTATCATAGTTTTGGATTGTTGTAGATAATCACAAAGTTGTGTAGACCATACAACCAAATTCATTATAAACTTTGGATAAACACAAGACGAATAGTCTCTATGTCAAAGACAAAGAGTAGATCTTATAGTAGGCAAAAATTTTGCTGCCTAAGCACGGTCTCTGGGCAAGATAATTCACAAGTGAATTAAATATAGCCTTTGCGTAGGACTCTACTACCTAGTGTAATACCAAAATAATATGATGAAGATAGCAATCCAAAACCTTTATTTTGGGTAAAAACACAGTGTAGGTAATCATCAAGTTTCTCAGAAACATGATGTAGACCTCTCAGCAATGATTGATTTAATCACTGCTATGGCACGGTCTCAGGGCAGAATAATTCACAAGGAATTAAACGCAGCCAATGCCATATACTCCATCATCTTGTGTTATTTAACCAAAATAAACAAGATATATATATATATATATATATATATATATATATATATATATATATATATATATATATATATATATATATATATATATATATTGCAACTTCAAATCTATAGTAATTAAAGGTTTCTAATTCTATAGATGGCATAGTTAAATTGCAACTAAGTCTACTAGCAAATTTAACTTATATGTGGTGCAAAAATTATGGTTTGGGGCACCAACATACCCAATTCTATCATAAAATTACAAATGCAACTAATATGTTGGTACAAATAGGGGGGTTTGAGTGTACCAACATAGCCAAAAACAGAATTATCAAATCACAAATGTAATATGTATGTGGTGCAGATTGTGATTGGGTGCACCACATACTCCAGTAAAATGATAGAGATAAAAGACATTGCATAATAATAATATAAACAAACCACAATATATTTACAATGTCATGATCCAGCAGTACAGAGCAACAACAACCAATACAAATATCTGATGTTTTTGCAGAAATTAACTAGCAAATCATATATGCTAATAAAACTAAATTACTGTTGAAATAGAAATAAGAAAAAGAAAAGTAAACTATGCAAAGCAGGCCAGCCAAGGGCAGCCCAGCAGCCGGCCGAGCGCGCAGCCCCGCAGCCAGCCAGGCGCGACCCAAGGCAGCTAGGCCCAGGCCCGCAGCCAAGGCAGCGAGGCCAGCGGCCCAGCCCAGCCGCCGCGGCTATAAAGCCGACGGTTAGGGTTCGCCCTGGCCTCCAACCGCCACCGCTGTTCGGCCGCCGCCGCGCCGTCTTGTGGTGCCTCCTCCTCCCCCCGTTCTCCTCCTATGGCAGATTAGGGCCCATGCCCTCTCTCCAGCCACGAGGGCCGTCGCAACTTGCCGGGACCGGTGGTGGCGCCCCCACCGGCTCCCCTGAAGGCGCTTCAGCGGCGGGGAACCGCCTCCCCCTCGACGGAGGAAGAGGCGAAACCCGCTCCAATGGCATTTTCGGGCGGGAGACGCGGTGTCGAGCGGGCGGCCGCCACATCGGCGTAGGAGCGGCCGCGATTCGGAGGAGGTATAATCGGAGGAAGCGCTGGCGTCGGCGTGAAGACGGCGTCGATGTTGTAGGCGAAGCCGGGAGGCCACGCCGCCACGCCGTTGCTGCTTGTGGGTGGAGGGGCGCCACGGCGCCCGACCATGGAGCCACCGCCTCCGTTCCATGGCAGCGCGAGCGCGTCCGACGGCAGTGGTGGTGGTGGTGGCGGCAACAGGTTCGTCGACGGCCTCGGCAGCGACAATGACATCAGCGGGGACTCCGGCGTTGCCCCAACACGGCGGACGAACATCGCCGGGCCGTGGCGAGGGCAAATGCCGGGAGCGTACTGGAGCCTCGACGAACGAGGCACCTGGCGTGGCGTCGTCGGACGGTCGCCGGCGTTCGGTCCATTGCCGTGGAAACGGCGAGGAGCGATGCGGCGGTTGTTGATGTCGCGAAGGACGCGGCGGATGGCACCCTGGAGGATGAAGCGACGAACGCCTCCAGGGTGGCTGTTGCCACGGACGATGGCGGCTTCGATGGCGTCGGTGACCGCGTCGACCATGGCGTTCATGGAAGGTGCGGGGTTGGCCATCTTCTACCTTGGGCTGTCATGCAGCAACTCCGGCGAAGTTCCGGCGAGTCTCCCGGCGAACTTCCTTCCAACTCTCGGTCTACCAGCGACAGCGGAAAGCAGTGCGTGATAACGTATTAGATGAAAATGGATTGGTCGAATGAATGACCGTGTATACATTGATGAACAGTGTATAGGTATATATTATAAGCCAAAGGACAGATGCCTGTTGGCCAAAAGGTGCCTCTTTGTGAAGATGTGTCTATCTAATATGTCTACAGGAAACTGTCATTAGCAGTTGCTAATGACGTGATTAATAATAAATTGATCACTAATAATTAATTAATTCTAATTAATCTCAACAGATTTGATCACCGTGGGTGGGGGTGGGCTGCAGAAATTAAAGAAAGCTGCCCGCTTAAGTACGTGTTAAACCTGTTGGTGTCGTCGGAAAGCGCACCGCGCGTCCTTTTCTGAGACGGCATCATGTATTTATGTCCCTCCGATGATGGAGAAAGCCTTTAATATAAACCGCGACAGGCTTTTATCATCGATTAACAGGATGGCTAATAGTACATCCCGCTGTGACCGTACAAAAGTTTATGTATACAGTGGTTGGTTCATCTATGGTATATTTAATTCTCTCATAAAGTTTCTTTGTTCTTGTGCATAAACCAACCCCTAAGCTTAGGGCACTCCTAACGCAGAAAACAGTATGGCAAGTAATTTAATGGGAAATGAAGGGAAAAACATAGAGACCGTTTCTAAGGGCTTGTTCAGTTACAAAAATTTTTACAAAATGATCCTGTAGCATGTTTCGTTGTTATTTGACAATTAGTGTCCAATTATGGTCTAATTAGGCTTAAAAGATTCGTCTCGTCCATTTCGTCTAAACTGTGTAATTAGTTTTATTTTTTATCTATATTTAATGCTTCATACATATGTCTAAAGATTCGATGTGACGGAAAATCTGAAAAATTTTGTAAAATTTTCTGGGAACTAAACCGGCCCTACGATAGAAACGATGTCTTCACGCATCCCCAAGTCGACGAAACCATCCCGCGGCGCGTCAGGAAGATGCCTGTCATTTCCATCGGGCCTGCGGATCTCGTGCGCATGGACATGGAGGTTGGACCTGCACGCGCCGGCAAGCCCCACCATCACCCAGCCCCGTCGTCGGACCTCTCCGCCGTCCAGTGCCGCCACGGGACCTCGTCGCCTTCCAGCGCCGCTGTTGGACCTCGCGGGGCGCCCGCAAATTAAAGCCTCACCAGGCTCACACCGTGGCCAGACCTCGCGCTCCACTCCCACATCGCTCGTGAGTCGCGATGCCTTCACATCGCTCGCGCCGTCAGACCTCGCGTGTAGCGCGGCCCAACAGCGAATCGTCAAGCGTCGCCCGGTGTGTTCGCGCATGTGGGGTTCCCGCAGCGGCATGAGGAGTGGCTCCGGCGCTATGGAGTACAGCCGTGTGGTGTGGCTGTCGGCGGCCGGGGAGGAAGGGCAGTCCGTGGCGTTCGCGTGCGCGGCCTAAGAGGAATGGACTACGACCGCAAGTCCTCTACATTGCCTTCTCTAGCCGCTTGATTCATCTTTATTTCACACATCGACTATATTGTTAATCGATCCTGTTCTTCGTTATTTTTCATGATCATATATCAGGTCAGTTGGAGATGGCGGATGGTGGCCCATGCAGAAACGCCGCACAGGATTTGAAGGAGTGTGGGAGAGGAGACACGAATGATTGGTGCTATTTTTTAATGGGCTAAAAAATACTGCATTAGAAAGTATATTTTCTATGGGTGATTTCTTGTGGTATAGAACTACCTCATAGTATGTACTCCCTTTATCCAAGAAAGAATGCAATTCTGGCATAGTGTCATATTTTAGTATCTTGAGTTTAACTAATTATAGATAAAAAAGTATTAATATTTATGATATCAAATAAATATCATTGGATTAATTACGAAATGTATTTTCATAATAAATTGATTCGAAGCTATAAATCTGAATACTATTTACTAGAAATTTAGTCAAACGTAAACTACTTTTACTTACTCGTAACCCATAATTACATTGTTTTATGGCCGGAAGGGGTACACTTTAAGTGCTGTTACAGTCCCTTCACTCTTTCTTCTCCTCCACATCAGCACACAGTCCACCTGCCGGTGGCTGGCTGGCATCATGTCCCTCCGATGGTGGGGAAAGCCTTTAATATAAACCGCCACACGCTTTTATATCAGCTATTAAGGTGTGATGCTGCCGGTGGCTGGCTGCCTGCTGACACTTTGGCGGGTAGTAGCTGACCAACGCGATCCCAGGATCCGGAGGCCGCCCGGGACGATGGAATCTGCAGATTCTCTGGCCTTGTTTAGGGTGCGTTTAATTCGCCAAAATTTTTGGGTTTGCCTACTATAATACTTTCGTTTGTATTTGTTAATTAGTGTTCAATCATAAACTAATTACGCTCAAGATTCGTCTCGTAGTTTTCGACTAAACTGTGTAATTAGTTTTTTTTCGTCTACATTTAATGTTCCATGCATGTGTCCAAATATTCGATGTGACGGGGAATCTTGAAAATTTTTAGCAACTAAACATGACCTTAGTTCCTCCTAAACTCCTGAATTTGGCACGGTACAAAAAGAAAATTCCCTGACACATCAAACTTGTGGTATATGCATGAAGTACTAAATGTAGACGAAATTAAAAACTAATTGCACAGTTTAGCTATACTTTGCGAGACGAACGTTTTGAGCCTAATTAGTCAATGGTTGGACAATTATTATCAAATACAAACGAAATGATACAGTGCGCTACAGTAACTTTAACGGCGCCGAATTTGGCCAGCTGAACAAGGCTCCGTCGTCCTATTGTTTTCTCATTATGGCGTAGGATAGACGGTCACTTTTTTTCCATCACCAGGCGTCAATTTTTACGCAGGCAAGTCTCCCAAGTTTTGCAATCACAACCACCACCCCTGGTCCAACCTACGTTTCTCCCTGCCGTCTATTGCTACTACTGTTGGCATTGAAACATATATACTTCCCGCAGTACTTGTCCATAAACACACCATGTGCACGCACCAAGAAAATACTAGGCCCAAAAGAATCAAATGAAGTGAACGAAATGACCACTCATATATCCCTATTAAATGTATTATATTGCGATCTGTTTTATAGGTGAACTTAATTAGGGATAAAAAAAACTGTTAAAACTGCACCGTTGATATCCCAATGGACAAATATGGTGAGATATTTTCCTCCGAGGCCATGGACAGGTGTTGTAGAACGAAGGGAGTATATCATACAAAGTACGCCGTTTGATCGTCATGTAACTGTTTTACGAGGACATATAACAAATTGTTAGCAAGGAAGTGCGTGGGATCAGTTTACTTGGACAGGGGCATTGTAGTAGAAATACTTCCTTCTTGTCGCTAAAGTGTGATGTTTCGACGTTAGTACCGGTACCGGCTCCAAACACAACTTTAGCTAGTAACATCTACTACCATAGTATATCTACAAACCATAACAACATTACATACACAATTATGAATCATCTTTTGAGATAAATATTAATAAATGTGCACAAAGTTACTGGTGATCCAAGTTTGATAGGCTGAATTTACATTACACAAAACATCACTCGATTGTAGCTGCCCCCCCCCCCCCCCCCCCCACTAAAAAAATCTAGGTCATAAAGTGAATAATCATGAGTAGAGCTAATAATAGGCAATTTATGAAAAGTACCTCGAAAACTAGGGGAGATTAGATATTTGTGGAAACAGACAACTATTGCTCGTGGTGTCAATGTCAAGATGATTTGTAGTGCAGCAACAGGGGGCGAGCTATCAAAAGGTAGCGTCGAAGGAACTCGACAAAATAACCTGGTAACTTCACAAGAATGTAAGGTTGTGACCACTAGTATGTATGTGCTATGCCTCTGTGGTAGATTTGTGTGTGTGGGGTGGGGGGGCGCTAGGGGTCATTTTTCGCCTAATGCTTTGTAATACAAGTACTCTTCTAGTATATAAAATGGTTTAACTTTTCTATATACACAGTTTCAAAATAAAGGAGAGCAAAATACAATACTAGTAGTAAGTACTCTCTCCATTCCAAATCATAAGACGTCTTGGTTTTTCTGGATACAGTTTTTGCTATGCACCTAGCTATACATTATATCCTCTGTCCCTGAATACATAGATTTCTAGCAAGTTTAGGACAAATTAATATGACACAGAAAATACCATAGTAGCTTTCATTAACCGGAGTAGTTGCACACTGATCGGTAATTGTTCCAACATCACACTAATTATAGTATTACTACACACATCCAACTGCATAAACTTAACACATGATTGGGAGATGTGACAAGGTGCGGTAAATGTGATGAGACTTCAAGGAAAATAAATAGTCTGGTGGACCATTCAATCTCCTAAAGACTTATTTATTTATTTGTAGACAAATTCTTGATCTAGGAATCTATTTTTATAGACAGATGGGTAGTAAAAACAATATATCTAGAAAAATCCAAAACATCTTATAATTTGAAATGAAGAGAGTAATAATTAAAACGATCAAGTTAGTAATAATTGTTAGAGCTAGCATTGTGGCAACATTTTTTTGAAACCAAACATTTCTTTATGAAAAAATCAATTTGAATAGTCTCTCTAGGGCTAGGGTAACAAAATTGAAGAAGTTGACACATTGGTGGAGCATTTTGAAAGAGTTATAGTTTTAGTTTTGGATGTAGTTGTTAGGCCAGTCTAAGTGGGGAGTCTTATGTTTCCAAGACTGCAATGTCGTATAGAATGAAATGAAACATAGATGAAACACCCACTCTTAATGGAGAGTTTTATTCTATGGTTTCATAGATATTTAATTTCATGACTCATAAAGAGTTGGTAATCGTGCCAAGAGAGTTTCATCAACTCACTTCTTCTCTCTTCTTAAAAACGTTGCCACATCAAAAATGCTTACGTGGCAGCTTATTAAATGCAAATGAAATCATGATGAAACTCTCACTGAGACTGGCTTTATAGTTAAAAGCATCTTTTCACTTGCAATTAATTAAAGGTTCTATAAAATTAATAAAATATTCCTCTGACTGAGACACATTCCAGAGGACAGCGTTGCATAACACATTACAACAACCACGATCAATTGTTTATCACTGTAATAATAAAGGCATTGCGGATGGCCCACCAACCATTTATTTGAAAGCGTACTATGACAGTGACAGTGAGGCCATTTTCATTGGAAGTTTCCTTAGAGTTTTATTTGTATTTATTAAGTTGATACATAAGCATTTTTGATGATGTGGCAACTTTTTTAAGAAGAGAGAGAAGAAGTGAGTTTCATGGTGATGAAACTCTTCCGGCATGATTACCAGCTTTCTATAAGTTATGAAACTAAATATCTATAAAACTATAGAATGAAACTTTACATTAAGAGTCACTGTTTCATAAATATTTAATTTCTCTATAAGACACAACAGTTTTGGAAATAATGTCATGAAATTCTTCACTGAGAGTGGCCTGATAAATAATCGTTGTTCATGATAAACCAGGCTGATTTAATCCAGATGGTCATCTAATAACAACATGTGCATGATATACATCTGTATTACAGGAGTTCTTTTTAAACCTACTCGTTTGTTTTTTGCGACAAAAAAACTACACGTATTTGTGATATCGCCGCACCTAGCTTTGTCGTCCAGACATAAACAAGGAACTAGCACTACACACCGCATTTAGTACACATTAGCTATAGTGAGCCATCGGTCGCGTCGAATGAATTTTCTTTTGCACGGACCACACAGCGACACGAATGAATGCGCATCTACCGTTCTCCTGCCGGCTGCCGTTGCCGTATCAATCGGACCACTGGGCACTGGCTATCAACTGTGGTCTGCGATTGAATGCTAACGTGGACGGCCGGGCCCAGACGACGACCCCGGCGAGAGCGACATTATCGGCCGAGGCGAGGTCCGATGAAGGCAGCGTAGGGCAGCGCATCCAGCATCCTGCACCAGCACGCACCGCCGTGTCCCAATTCCAATGCCCCCGTATATACTTGGCTGAATCGTCGAATGCCTCTGCGTGAGAGTGAGAGGAGCCATCGAGTCCACCGTACTTCCGGATGGCACCTCCGCACCTAACCATCTACTAGGATTCAGCAGAACCCTTCAGGGTACCCGTTGCTCTTGCTTCTACTCCGTATATATGTATGTGGAACGGTACATTCTACTCCTATTGTATACAGTCCATCGTTAGAAATCCGGAAAACACCAAGATGGACGAGGAAGCGATTCCAATTCAATGCCTGCAAATAATTGGTTTCTCTCGTCCGGCAGCGAGACCAAAGAGAACGTTTAACTTGATGCGCCGTTATTGCGGCCCAACGCTCAATGGTCCAGGCACCTCCTGTCCTTTAACCTCGTTTCTCCCGTGGGTTGTTGCATGCCGTCTCTTCAATGACATGGCAAATGCAGATCTTCCAACAGGAAGTACCCGTCACTGACGGTGACGGCCACCTCCTCCGTCCGCCACCTTTGATCTGTCCAAGATTCATAGGTTTGCCTGCTTATTTGGAGAGTCAGATTCCGTCCTCAGTGAATCATTGAGGCGAATCAGGCAGAGCGCTAAACGAAACGGTACCCGTTCTCAGGGAGCAGGTTATGTACCATGCACGTGCTCTCACTCTCAATTGCGTCTTGTCTTTTGCTACACCGGCTGCAACCAGGACCATTTTCATGATGTTTCTGAGGAACCATATACTTCAGGGACCATTTGTTGAACTACCCGGCAGGCTGTCTCCGGATGCTATTTCATTTCATGAGTGGAGCAGTTGTTCTAATATATTTTGGCGGGACATACACTATTCTAACTTGTATAAGTATACGTCGTGAGTGGATGGTAAACCAATTAGGACTCTCTCTCTCTAATCTCTAATTGGTCACGTACTACTACTCTTAGTAAAAACCAGCTATAACTCTTGTGCTTCTCTGAGTGGAGGGACATACAGACTTACTTTTAGTAAAACTGGATAGAACTCTTATGCTTTCGGAGAGTAGAGGAATACACAGACAGGGAGAGTGCGAAAAATATGGAGGAAATATTTTTTCGCTGTTTAATATTAGGCTAGCAAACGTGCTTGTGCATTGTAACAAACTCAATACGTTTTGAAATCGAACTCTGTAATATCGTTGGACCCAAGTTGCTCTAATTCATGTGAAGCACTATTGCGAGTCCTGATCACATACGGGACACGGAGGGTGCAAAGGCACTTTGGGAAGTAAAAAGGTGGGACAGAAGAATCCCTTCGCTCATGCAAAGCATCGATGGAAATGGTGCATGCCTATTTATGTAGGTATATATACATCAGTGTTTTTTTTCCTTCTATAGTAATCTAATGAATCATGCATAGTAGACTAAAGGGATAGCACAGAGAACACGTACAGAGTCTATACTGGTTCAAGTGGGGATGCCCTACGTCCTTAGTGTTCCAAATGCTATTGTTCAGAATGCGTGTAGGGTGATATGATGCGGTATCAGGTACCGATCATGGTGCTCTCTAACTGTCCCGTTTGAATTTTAGTAATTAATGACAACATTTATGGACTAATGATTTCTTATGAGACATGAAAGGTTAAGTACTATCCACAAGTCAAGTAAAAGTGAGCTCCATGAAGGCCATGAAGATGAGATGGCATGAACTTATTGATGCATGAAAGCATCTAGGCTCCTAATTTGGTTTTGACGATTAATGACAATACAATAATTGTGACTAACATGTGTTTTGCAGCGGTGACATTCTAAGTTATGTCACAATGATGGTTGATTAATGGGCAATTCAGTGGTTTCCATGCCCCTACTTGTTGTATTGGTTATCTATTTTTCAAAGGATGAGCGCGAAGATTAAGGATCGACTAGTTTTGAGTGTTAACGGAGTTGAGGGACATAGAGTAGTGATAGGTTGTTTGTTTTGTCCTTTAGCCGTACTATTAAGGGGGTATAGCGGGTAGCTTGACCAAGTTGAGTCTAGTGAGTGGATGCGATGCATACTTATGAAACTAGCACTAGGTAGTACAAATGAGCTCAAGGATCAATGGAATCAAAGCCAAACTCAACGGCGTCCGAACTGGATGAGTTTGTAGCCATTTAGAGTGCACCAGAGTTCTCTGGGGTGCACATGAGTGTGCACTGGAGCTTACCAACAATAGCTCTTTTTAGACCGTAAAAATTACTATTGCACCTTGCTCTCTGGTGTGCACCTAAGGTGTCACACCGGAGCTTTGTTACAGCTGCGCACTTGCACTCACTAGAGTTGTCGCACGGATGACTGTTATAGAGAGGTCTACAGATGGGTTGAGGCCCCACTAGCGCTCTTTGGTGGCTCACCAGACCTCACAATGGAGGAATGCCCGTACAGTTAACGGCTAGTTTTTGAACTGGCCGTTGGAGACTCACGGGAACTCTCCGCCGCAGATGTTAGAGGGCAACCGAAGGTCTCCGGTGAATGTGTTTCTGCTGTGCGGAGGGGCACCAACTGCTCGCAAATTTGGCGGATGATGCATTCTTCTTCGTCTTAATTTGTCACCGGAGTCATGATTTCATGAAAGGAGACTCGGAGAAGAGAGCAGTGATAGCATAGCACGCCGGCGGCCACGTGACGAGGAACAGACTCCGATCAGAGGATTCAAGAAAGCTGCCTCCATCAGCGGACAGCGATCGCCCGTCGACCTTTGCTGGCGATGCATTTGCATGGGTACTACGTACTATGATAGCGCACGGCCGGATGGCGATGCATGGGCCGGCGCATGACTGGTCCGATGGGCGATGGCAATCTCACACCGCCGGCAGATAGTATGACTGGATCGAAGCAATGCGCGCAAGACGCCACGCGCAACGACGGCGTGCACTCCCGCCATGAATGAATGGATGTAACCATGTAACACAGCACACTAGCTGCGCGCAGGTAGTCGTCGGAGGGTGCCAGTCTCTGATCCACTGGTCGACGGCCCGGTTCGGCCCCACTGGCTGGTTCTGGTTGCCGTCGTCGCGCGCGTAACCGTTGACGGTAGACGTCGCTCGGCGCCTCTGCTCTCACACGCAATATGCGTGCTTAGGCTCTTGCTCTCATGGCGTGCGTCGCCGTTGAAGGGTGCCGATCGATCCATCGGTGGAGGTGGAAGGCCCGGCCCCGCTGGGTTAGTTGCCGTCGCCGTCCATGTACACCGCGTGCGTGTTACGTACGACGCGCGCCCACCAGCTCGACCGATCTGCTCCAGTCGCTAGCTCTTGTCTCTCACATACAGTCTCTCACGAGCAGACAATGATGAATGCGTGGTCAGGATCTCTCTCTCAGTATTGTACAGCCGTCAAGATAATAAATAGCGTATAGCGGGTTGGTAGCGGATTGACGTCGAGGTAGCGGATTGCGGATAGCGGGCGATATTGCGGACGATAAGTTTCAATAGCGACACCCGATAGTCCCATATAATTTTAAGTACATATATCATGAATAATGAGTATAAATAATTTTAAGTGCATATATCATGAATAATTTTAAGTTTCACAGCCGATGCGTGAGTATTTAAATTTGGGATATGAGTCATAGTGGGCTGGTCTAATTAGAGATATTTGCTTCCATGCTATTGCGGCCTGCTATGCGCAATTGCGGCCGCAATATCGGCCCGCTATTCAGAATTGCGGCCGCAAAGTTTCAGGATTCAAAGTTCAGAGCGCTACCTCATAGCGGTAGCGGCAATAGACCGCTACCGCTATTGCGGGTGCAATTGCGGCCGCTACCGCCGTTATTTATTAGCTTGACAGCCGTACATGTAGTAGGTAGCTCTCTACATCTTGATTGAATTCCAACATGCAATGGAGATGCATATTGCATGGCCCTGTTTAGATGCTTCAAAGTTCCAAAAATTTTACAAGATTCCCCGTCACATCGAATCTTTGGACGCATGCATGAAGCATTAAATATAGCCCGTCACACTGTGTTTAGATGGTGGTGTAAAATTTTTGGAAGCACAATAACTCTTTCGTTTTTATTTGGCAATTAGTGTCCAATCATGGGCTAATTAGGTTCAAAAGATTCGTCTCGTGATTTACAACCAAATCGTGTAATTAGTTAATTTTTTACCTATATTTAATGTTTCATGCATGCGTCCAAAGATTCGATGTGACGGAGAATCTTGTAAAATTTTTGGAACTTTGAAGCATCTAAACAGGGCCCAATATGCATCTGATCTCTACGTACGGTGGGTTACCCCGGGTACTAATAGCCCACGCACTACTGGAGGTGGTGGCTTTGCCGAGGGCTCCAGGCTCTCGGCAAAGCCTCTCAGACCCCTCGGCAAAGGCTTTGCCGAGAGCAGCTCTCGGCAAAGATGTCTCGGCAAAAACCCGATCGGCAAAGCCTTCTTTGCCGAGAGCCGTTTATCGGGCTCTCGGCAAAGGCTTTGCCGAGAGCCAACGCGGCCCTCGGCAAAGAAAAGGCGCCGTTAACGGGCCCGCTTTCTTTGCCGAGAGCCCATTTGGCTGGCTCTCGGCAAAGAGTTTTATTTTTTTTAAAAAAAACTCTTTGCCGAGAGCCAGTGTGTCCAGGCTCTCGGCAAACATTTTTCTTTTTTTTTAAAAAAAATGTTTGCCGAGAGCCTGGCCAGACCGGCTCTCGGCAAAGAGTTTTCCAAAAAAAAAGAAAATTCTTTGCCGAGAGCCGGTCTGGCCAGGCTCTCGGCAAACATTTTTTTAAAAAAAAAAAGAAAAATGTTTGCCGAGAGCCAGTCTGGCCAGGCTCTCGGCAAAGCCTGTCCTTTGCCGAGTGCAACGGTCATTGCCCTCGGCAAAGCTGGAAAATAGGTATTTTTGCAGCCATGTTTCCCAGCTTTGCCGAGTGCACTGACCATTGCACTCGGCAAAGGTAGCCTTTGCCGAGAGCAACCCTCGGCAAAGTGAGAAATTTTGGTTTTTTATTTTGATTTTCCACTTCATTACACATATAAATCGCATTCATCACGTATAAACACATTCATCACAAATAAATCACATTTATCACTTATGAATCACATTCATCACGTATAAGCACATACATCACATGTACATATCACATTCATCACATACACCACGCATATAGCACATTCATCACAATATTTGAACTAAACGAAAGTTAACCATTACAAGTTATCATCGAAACATAATAAGTTTTCATTCTAAAGTTCACAATCTACTAGAGACGACATTTTAAACACAGTCATGGCCAACCTTGCCCTGGCCACCCCGGAGAAGGAGTCCCGCCTTGACCCCCGGGCGTGTTCCATCCAGGCGCTTGCGGGTTGTTTGAACCCGCCGACGGAGGCTGCAAAAATTAGATGTCTATGTCAGACAAGCAAATGCAGAAACAAAACACCGAGGAATCGATACTCACAGGAGTAGAATCCGCGTTCTGAGACGGCGGTGGAGGAGCCATGAGCGCCGCGGGCACCTGCATGCCCTGGGAGGCCATGAACGTGATGAGATCTTGCATCTGCTTAGCTTGGGCCTCCAACCGGGCCTCCATCTGGGACCGCATCTGGGACTCGGCGAGCTTGCGCTCCTCCCTTTCTCTTTCCAGGCGGGCCTGCGATAATACAAAGTGAATGTTAGAACAATGCAAACATTTAAACATCAATGTACGACGAGTAAAACAAAAATAACCTCGAGCTCGGCGACCCGCGACTGCGAAGGCAACGGGCGTGGGCGTATGGGGACGCTCCCGCTCGTGGTCTGTGCTCGGAGCTGGGACAGAGTGGGAGTGGAGGACGAGTCGATGACGCCGTCGCCAAGCCAATACCGCCCGTGCTTCTTCCCTCCTCCGACCCTCATCACGAGGCTTCCGTCCAGGTCCTCGCTGGCCGGATCAAAGTCGGCCCCATGGACCTTCCTTGCCGCCTCTGTGTAGTCAGTGAGGCGGGTGTGGACGCTGGAGTTGGAGTATGCCTCGGGGGGGTCGTCGGGGTTGTAGGAGGTCTCCGGTGCGGTGGCCTTGCCCTTGTGGGACATGGCGTATGCCATGAACGTGGTGCAAGGCTGGCCACCGTGTGACGCCGTCTGCGAGGAAGACAACAAGATGATTAGTAATTAGGCAACATTTGAGCGTTACAATACATAAAGTGTTTCACGTACCCAAGCTTGTGCGTACTCGGCTAGGTTGCGGTTGCCCTGGTGGTGTGGTACACCTGGCATCTGCAGACGCGCCTCCCGGGCCTCGGCGTGCTGGGCGGTCCACTCTTCAGAGAGTCACCGGTCCACGATCATCTCCCAGCACTCAGGAAACGACTGGCACCATTGGGGGACCATCTGCACATCATCAAGTATTTCACATATAAGCGTCAGATGAAATGAGCATAGCTTAATCTCAAAAGGAATCACTTACCTGAATGTACTGCGCCCGGCTCAGCGTCATGCCTCTCGCCTCGACCTTCGAGACCCTCCGTCCTTTGACCGTGGCGTTGTAGTTGACGATGGCCTGAATTCTCGCCTCGTAGATGATGTCGGTGACGAGCTTCCTGCAGTACCTTGTACTCACCACCTCCGCCTCGGCCTCCTTCCCCTGCTCACACCTATAGAAGTCCTGCATACAGATGCAATACAAACTCTAAGAAATTCAAGAAAAGTACGATGAATGCGATGTTGTGTGACGAAGACTTACCCACAGCTCCGCTCTGACCCTCGCCGCCTTGTTTGGGTAGTTCGGGTCTGGGACGACGGTGTAGTGGTCAAATGTATAGGTCGGCTCTCTCTTCCCGGCATACTGTACTATGCCGGGGTAGTGCTCGCGGCACAGGAGACCCAGGATGCCATTGGGTTTGCGGCCGCGACCCTCCACAAACTCCCAATGCCTGCACAAGTGATACAGAAAGATTATTAGTTTCTATTTCAATTTTAAACATATCATATGAACGAGTAGTTAAAACATGTACCTTTGTCCAACGGGGCGGATCACTGGACGTTGGTGAAGTGGTATCGGTCAGGCCGGGAGGCTGGCGGGACCTCGCAAGTAGGGTGTGGACCCCCCTGAGGCAGCCGAACCCTCGTTTGCCTCGGCCGACGGCTCACCCTCCTGCTCGGGGTCCTCCTGCCCCTCGTCCGCCTGAGCCTCGGCCTCGGGCGTGGCCGGCACCTCGTCCTCCGGTGGAGTCTGCTCCCTCCGGCGGCGACTCCTCCTTTGCCGAGATGGCCCGTCGTCCTGCGAGGCCCGGTACAGGGAGCTCATCGACCTCTGACGTCCGCCTGGCATCTTGGCTCGACCTCCTGCATTTAAACAGAACAAACAATATTGTATTAGAAATAACATAATGAAATATATGCAAAATAAATAAAACCCTAGATCCTAAGAAAAAACATAACAGGAGTAGAATATAACATAATATTACGTGAATTAGAAATAATCTGCATCATCGGGATTAGCCGGAGCATAAGTGTCATCATCGCTGTCAACCATGTCTAAGTACTCCTCAGTATCCGAAGACGGGAGGTTGTTTTCATTTGCTTCGCCTAAAAGGAATCGTTCTAGCATTTGTATGTCCTTCTCATTTACCACCTCATCCCCAGCGTCCTCGTCATCATTCTCTACTTCCATTTCCATCGCTTCGGTTAAGTCTATCGTGAACGTCCCTTGTAGCCCAGCTTCTTGAAAGAACTCCCCATCATACGTGTTTGTGTTGAAGTTATAATCCTCATCGTTGGGGAGAGGTAGTTTAGCATGTGGCGATATCTTGTGCACAATATACCAACCCAAGATATGCTCTTTGCTTTTGCACGCATATGGTGTGTAATAAACCTGCGTGGCCTGTTGAGCCACAATATACACATCGGCTCCTGGATAGACAGAATCCTGTCGAATTTCAACTAGGCCAAGATTTGGTGTGAGCCTCGTTACTCCAGGGTCGAACCAATGGCATTTGAATATTACAGGATTCAGAGGCTTGTCACCGTGAAATGAAAGTTCATATATTTCTTCAATTCTTCCATAGTAGTCACGGTTGTCATTGTCTGGAGTACAAACTCCGCTGTTTGTGGTTTTCCGGTTGGGCCGACTCTGCTCGTATATCGCTGTGTGGAAGCGATATCCATTCACGTCGTAACCGTTAAATGACTTGACCCTACGGTCAAAGCCGTTTGCAACCCGTCTCAGCTCTTGACTCATAGACGCATCGGTCTGAGCCTGCAAGGTGAAGCAAGGTATAACGTTATTAAGTCCGAACGTAGGAGCCAGTTGGAATATCAGACTAAGTATGACCTCGGTTGGACAGGACCTTCTGTCGGAACCAAGAAATGAAATCGGGCCTCCCTTGCCCCGCCCCATTTGCAATTAGGGTTTCGGCTATCGGGTCAGAAGGAGGCCTTGGCCCATTCCAGAACTGATGAAGAAATTCCCTGTACGGAAGAAAAACAAGGGTGTTTGATGCAGAATAGTGTCGGCGAATTTAATGAACATAGTTGAGAACTTACCCCATGTACGGCTGCACCTCATCAAGGTTGGTAAGCACGTATAGCATGATCTTTCGCCACTCTTCATAGTTCAACTGCTTAACTGTGGATCCACTTGTCACGCCTTGCTGGCCTCGGAAAAGGCTAATACTCGATTCATTTTCTCCAGCATTGTAACGAGGGGGTGCATTATGCACGCTAGGAAGGTTCTCGGAGTAGTATTGTTCAGTGAAGTCTGACACCTCCTCTAGAATAAATGCCTCTGCAATGGAAGCCTCAATTTTGGCTTTGTTTCTACATTTCTTGCGAAGAGTCTTCAGATTTCTCTCAACTGGATAGCACCAACGGCAATGCACAGGCCCTCCCATTCGAACCTCATTAGGGAGGTGTACGATCAAATGCAACATCGGAGTGAAGAAGCCTGGTGGAAAGATCTTCTCCAGCTTACAGATCAACACAGGTGCAGCTTTCTCCAAGTCAGCAATGATGGACCGAGATATCTCCTTGGCACAAAGTTGGCGGAACAAATAGCTCAACTCTGCCAGGACAACCCACATAGGCTCAGGAACATAGCCTCGAACCATCGCCGGAAGAAGGCGCTCGATCCATACGTGGAAGTCATGACTCTTCATTCCTAGGACTCGCAGACTAGATAAGTTGACTCCTCTCCTCAGATTCGCTGCATATCCATCAGGGAACGTCAATGTCTGGATCCATTGAAGTATTTATTTCCTTTGTGGCCTGCTCAAGACAAAATCGGCCTTGGGCCGTGTCCATCTCCTGCCGGGTTGAGGAGACCGCATCTCTTGCTTTGGTCTATCGCACAAGAGTGCCAGGTCTAATCTAGCCTTAGGGTTGTCCTTGGACTTTTCAGTGTCCATGAGTGTTCCCCAAAGTGCCTCGGCGATGTTCTTTTCAGTGTGCATTACATCAATATTATGTGGCAGAAGAAGGTCATCGTAATAGGGGAGCCTTTCCAAGCCTGACTTATGCGTCCACATATGTTCCTTACCATACCCCGCAAAACGACCGTCTCTTTCATTGAACTTGAGAGCATCTATTTGAGCATGAACCTCGGCACCGGTCAGCATCCGGGGTGGAGGATCTGTCACCACGACCCCTTTAGTGAAGTTCTTGGTGTCTTGTCTGAAAGGATGGTCAAGAGGCAGGAATTGTCGATGTTGGTCGAACGCCGAATACTTGCCACCCTTCTTCAACCAGATAAATCTCATAGCTGTCTTGCAAACCGGGCATGAGAACTTGCCGTGGACACACCAGGCACAGAATATCCCATATGCCAGGTAGTCATGCAGTGAGTACTGGTACCAGATATGCATTGTGAAGTTTGACCTTGAAGCTCGGTCGTATGTCAATACCCCTTCGTTCCAAGCAGTTTCCAATTCATCAATCAGAGGCTCCATGTACACACCCATGTTATTCCCCGGGTGTCCAGGAATTATCAATGACAAGAAGACAGTATGACGTTAAAATAGGACGCCGGGGGGAAGATTGAGGGGGATAACGAAGACGGGCCAACATGTGTAGGGGGCAGCCATGAGTCCATAGGGGTTGAAACCGTCTGTAGCAAACGCAACACGAACATTACGAGCCTCTCTAGCTTTGTCATGATGAATGCGATCAAAGTGGGCCCATGCTTCACCATCGGCGGGATGTACCATCTTCTCAGGACTATATCGTGTACCCTGTTTGTGCCATCTCATCTGTTTCGCAGATTTCTCGGTCATGTAGAGACGTTGGATCCTCGGTGTGAACGGCAGGTAACGCAGGACTTTCATGGGGATAGAAAGTTGTCTCTTCAGGCCTTTACCATCGTCTACCTCCATGTATCTCGACGCTTTACACTTCGGACAGTAACCTGCATCCTTGAGATCTTTTTTGAAGAGGACGCACCCATTTGGACATGCATGTATCTGCTCATACGGCATCTTCAGTGCACGAAGCAGTTTCTGTGACTCGTACAGGCTCTTTGGCAATATGTGGCCGCCCGGAAGCATGCTACCAAATAGGGCCAACATACCATCGAACGCTTCTCGACTCAGGTTGAACTGGGACTTGAACCCCATCACACGGCCAATGGCATCCAGTTGAGAAACCGTTGTCCGATCATGAAGGGGTTTCTGTGCTGAAGACATCATGTCGTAGAACGCCTTTGCGGTCTTCTCCATCTCCTCCTCCGTACGTCCTGCAGCGTACTGTGCTTGTTGGAAGTCATCTAACAGGTCTGCTACCCCAGCATCAGCATCAAAGTCCTGCAGACGTGGTCGCACCGCCTCCTCTCTCAAATGATGTACTTCACCATGGTAGATCCACCGGGTGTAGTCCGGCGTGAATCCATGGTTCAGAAGATGTTTACCCATGTTCTGCTTGTCTTGCCTTCGCCGGTTCCCACATCTGCTGCACGGGCACAATACTTTCATCTCTCCTCGCCGAGCCGGGCCAAATGCATGGTTCAAGAAAGCATCTGTCTTGTGCAACCATTCATCACTGAAATCACTCTTGCTTCTGCGGCCCGAGTACATCCACTGACGGTCATCCATCCTACTGTCATCCATCCGATTACTTACATCTACATCCAAGTACTACTGTGAAACTTCTAGCACACAGGACACATTTCTTCTTCCAAGTCTCGTTCCTTTCAATTACTTCAAGGTTAACCATTCAGCACACAGGACATAAGAGGATGCCTCTACATTAAGCTGACATATCAAGACACAGTAATAATCCTAAAGAGTTCAGTTCTACTGTCACAATCCTACAGAACCTCAATTTCTCTCCAGAAAATGCTTCCAGGACACCCTGTCCCTGTCAGGTTTCAACACAGAAATGTAACAGCGAACTTGAAGGATCATAGTAAGGTTTGTGCTAACTTCAGATGCATGTGCAAGCCAAATCAAATGCCCAGATCACAGTTCCATTGAACGGTGAAACAACAGTACAGTGGAAAAGTATTGATATTTTTTTAAACATCAAAGGGGACTGCCCCACCCATGCAAAAAAAAAACTAACAGTTACCACCTTGGAAAACATTTTCCACTGCATGCCTAATGAAGCAACAGATTGAACTGACACCCTATAATAAGCCTCATTAACAACAAGGTCAAACAGGATGCAGTCACCAATCATCAGTTCATCACTAGTGAATATTTCTATAAGAACATTAAACCTTGGCAAAATATAGAACAGTAGTTCCCTCCTAATATTTGACTTCTAAAAAATCAAATGTTGGTCCCATTTGTGTATATACGAACACATATGCAATGCAGGCAATCAGCGTTCATGTCATCTACCAGCAGCAGCAGGTAGGGATCATACGCATCAGCGGCAACAGCAGGTAGCAATCAGGATCAGGAACAGTAGCTGAATTTTGACAGGACTGCTGATTGCAAAGCCATCAACACAGAACACAGATAAAAATGTTTGCTGATTGCAGACAAGCCAAGCAGGCTCAGTGCCATGCAGCCGGCCAAGCAAGATCTAATTTTTCACAATCTAATTCTAGCCTAGATTTTTCCCAAGAGAAGCAGCCTATCAACCAATACATAACTCAACAAAACTGTAGCCAACTCAATTGTTAACAATGCCATTGTTGCAACAAAAATCTTGGCTGACTATATTTAGTGTAATTGTGTTTATGTTCAGCAATCTCAACCAGTGGACCAAATTATGCAATCAGCTCAGACACAATCCTAGCTAGCTAATTATTCATGATGGCAGTTTGTCAATTCAACTGCAGTTTGGTGGGGAACACCTTGATATGTTAAATATTCTTCGTTTCTAATGCCAAGAGTCTTGTCAAATCTATCTATTGTTGTGGATATCTATAGACTTCTGTGGTGCTGTTAGTGACAACTTATATGAAACTGATAGTCCTCTTGTGACAATACATCAGACATGGGATAGGTGGTCTGAATCGTCAGTGATGTCTGATGTCACTCCATTTGGGGTAGTATTGGAGCCTTTGTTTTGTGACTTAAGAGGAGTAAATGGGTAATGGAATGAGATGTTGCAGACAAATTGTCTGCAACAGAACAGCTTAGCCTGCAGTGAGATCTAATTTTTCACAACCTAATTCTAGCCTCTAATTTTTCCCGCAGGGTGCGTCCTATAATTAAATAATGCATTCAGTCTGCTTCTCATTGTAAACACAAAGATTTGATAAATCCGACAGTTCACCACTTCAGTACCCGAACTCCCGAAGCCATTGAAAAACAAATGTCACTATTCAACAGCTACATATAATTTCAGAAGAACACAACATTACACATCTGCCTTTGGTTTCTTTACCCTTCTTACTAATCAATTTAGACTAGCATTTGAGCAATGAATGTGCCTCTGAATTAGCTTAACAAAAAAAATTGCTTACCACAAAATTTCTAGCAGGCCTGAAACAAAAGACGACGGCGGCGCTCCGTGGACGGCGGCGCTCCGGGCGAGGAAGCGGCCGGGCGGCCGGGCGAGGACGCGGCCGGGCGGCGCTCCGTGGACGGCGGCGCTCCGGTCTGCCACGCGGCCGGGCGGCGCTCCGTGGACAGCGGCGCTCCGGGCGAGGACGCGGCCGGGCGAGGACGCGACCGGGCGAGGACGCGGCCGGGCGGCGGCGGCGGCGGCGCGGGGGCGGGGGCACGGCCTGGCGGGGGCGAGGGCGCGGGTGAGGGGCGGGTGCGGGGGCGAGAGGCGCGGCTGACAGGCGGCTGACAGGCGGGTGAGGGGTGCGCGGGTGGTGGTTTTGATTTAGATATCCTCTTTGCCGAGAGCTAGATCAGACGGCTCTCGACAAAGAGGTTTTCTTTTTTTTTATTTTCTTTGCCGAGAGCCACCTGACCTAGCTCTCGGCAAAATATATATAATTTTTTAAAATTTCGTACGGCGTTCTTTGCCGAGAGCTAGGTCAGGTGGCTCTCGGCAAATAAAATAAAAAAAAATAAAAACTCTTTGCCGAGAGCCACCTGACCTAGCTCTCGGCAAAATATATATAATTTTTTAAAATTTCCTCCGGCGTTCTTTGCCGAGAGCCCCCAAGCCTAGGCTCTCGGCAAAGAGCCTCTTTGCCGAGAGCTTTAGGTCGCTCTCGGCAAAATATATATATATTTTTTGGATTTTTTGTCCCAAATTTTTTGTGCAGCGTTGCTACAGTACTATAAGCCAAGATTTGAAATTTGGTGTATTTTTCATCCCTCTTGCTATATTTCATGTATTCTTTTCATTTTCTTGATTTTTTCCGCAAGACGCACATTTGTACTGCAGGTGCATGAAATAATGAATCTCAGCGATTCAAAAAATGATATTCATGCTTCCGAGGGTATTTCGACGCCGTATCTAGGGACAGACGTGGAAACTCGACCATCTCGTGCACGCGACATGGCGACCAAGTTGCGTGAGATTTGATTTAAAAACATATAAAATGTGAACGGAGTCGGAAAATCATGAAAATAGACGATCACATGTGGAGATCTTAGGGTTTCAACCATCTTGTGTCACAACTTGCTTCAAACATTTTCAAAATTTTTTTATAGCTTCTACATGCGATGTCAAGGCCTCCCGTCTATTTTCATGATTTTCCGACTCCGTTCACATTTTATATGTTTTTAAATCAAATCTCACGCAACTTGGTCGCCATGTCGCGTGCACGAGATGGTCGAGTTTCCGCGTCTGTCCCTAGATACGGCGTCGAAATACCCTCGGAAGCATGAATATCATTTTTTGAATCGCTGAGATTCATTATTTCATGCACCTGCAGTACAAATGTGCGTCTTGCGGAAAAAATCAAGAAAATGAAAAGAATACATGAAATATAGCAAGAGGGATGAAAAATACACCAAATTTCAAATCTTGGCTTATAGTACTGTAGCAACGCTGCACAAAAAATTTGGGACCAAAAATCCAAAAAATATATATATATTTGCCGAGAGCCTTGGCTGAGGCTCTCGGCAAAGAAAATATTTTGCCGAGAGCCTAACAGCAGGCTCTCGGCAAAGATGACGGCGTAAGGGTGCTGTTTGTGGGGTTGAGGCTTTGCCGAGATTTTTTGTTTACCGAGAGTCGAGCTCTCGGCAAAGTTTGGAGTTGCCGAGAGCCAATATTTGCCGAGCGTCGAGCTCTCGGCAAATCTTGGATTTGCCGAGAGCCAATCTTTGCCGAGCGCAGGCTCTCGGCAAAGGATTCTTTGTCGAGAGCCCGATATTTGGCTCTCGACAAAGCTTATGACACTCGGCAAAGATACTGTTTCTGGTAGTGACGCCTTTGTGTTGTGACTTTGTCTCAGAGGCTGCTGTGATTATTGGCGCAATCATCTGGGACAAGTACTAGGCGTCGCGCGCGGGCACCCTACTCAGACAGGTCACAGTGAACACGACTGCACACATCTCGTTGTCTGACAGCTAGCTTTAAGATCACATATTCTTCGCACGTGGCTCATTCCATATATTGTCACTCTTGCGTAGGTTTTGGTAAGTGGAATTTAGAGGCCAAGTTTAGATAGACGTTGCCTTTTAGGGGTCACGGTCCCTACAGTGTAGATTCAAACAACATTACAATATGATATTTTAATAGAAATAAAAAATAATAAAACTACATTCAACGTCATGTAGGGATAAAACACGTACACAAGAGCTATCTAAGGCGGCCACCGATTCCTTGGCATGCCTATACACATTATTGAAGCAGTTCAAATTCCATCGCCCCTACTTTGTCGTTGTGTTCTAAGTCTTGTCACCTCAAATTGTCTATTTATTATAGCCCTAAGACCATTAATTCACCCTTTCCCTATCTTCGGGTCACAAAATTTTAGCATCACCATTGATATAGTCAAAGGGGAACAACTAAATAGCATGTGTCAATTTCAATGATCATGGATCAAATTTAGCATCTTCCACAGGGATGACTAAGGGGACTGGAAGAGGGCAACTTGTTGAGTTGCCTGACATTATCACAAAATCACAAGAAAAAAATATTATTTTGATGTCTTACATGTTATTGTTGGTCAATCAATTCTTTGGTGGACATGTGTGAGAAGTTTGTAAGCAACGAAAGGGACATAGTTTGGATTTTTTTTTGTCTTTCCAAGAAGCTCTACACAAGTGGAAACAAATATGATCATAGCAAAGTTCACGTCAATATGGTAGAGTGGCATAAGTGTAGTGGGCCAGGAATCAGCAACTTACCGGTGTCAGTTATGGTTACACGATTTGTTTTAGAATGCTTACACCAATGAATGTTGGTGTGATGATGGGACCGACAAGCAGTTATTTGAGACAATAATAGCTCCAACGAACATTAGTAGTATTGTGGTGAATCCAAAGATGTTTTAGAGCAAAAAAAGGCAACTACAGATCTATGACTAAGGTCCAATGTTATTCAAAATTTAAATTTAGAAGAGAGACTAACAACGATTTTATCGAGTTGACCAAAGAACCGAAAGAACCTAGGTCTTACCTCAGCATAAATTATGCAACCACTAGATAGGAGTGGAATAAAAAGAAAGAAGAGGAGTCTTTAAGCCAAGGATTTGGTTGATAGTGTGTGGAGTTCGAAATGATTGGAGAGCATCAAGAGAGAACAACTATAGTGTCAAACATCTAAACAAAACTTTTTAATAAAAAACCCAATGGTTACGATAAGACAAACTAGCTATTTGCGCGGATCACCTTGCTAGTTCTCTTTTATATCTTCTTTCAAGGACCAAGGAGGAACAGCCCCGCACCGCCAAGAAACGCGAGCAACCTCAGAGGAGCTGCAACCTTGCTGCCAAAGCTGCTTTCGTCGTCACCATAGATGTCAGGGTAGTCTCCCAGATGCGGCTCCAAATCGTTGAAGTCGCCTGCGCAGACACACGAACACGAGCATGTCAGTTCGCGCGCGGCGGTTCTGCGTGCATGCACTGTACATGTTGGTCGAACACCACCACACGTGCGGAAACCAGTAGTAGTCTCGATCCCAAGCTAGATCTGGGCTGGTACTAGGCCTAGCTAGAGAGATGAACCGAGAAGCTTAGGGGGAGGAGACCGGACCTCTTCTGGCAGTGTGACTGCAGCCCCGCCGGAGTGCGTATCTCACGTCCTCCACGGAGGCCCCGTTGTAGAAGGCGAAGCCGTCCAGGGCGCTGGCGACGCAGTTGAGCACGTCCTCCGTCTCCACCACGCACGCGCCGCCGCAGTAGTAGTCCACCGCCCCGATGGGAACGGCGATGATTCCCGATGGGTTCAGCCTGTAGGCGCCCTCGCAGCAGCTGTACACCTGCGGGCATGCAGCATGCGCTTACGCACGGCACGGGGTCAACAGAGCACGCAGATGTGCGTGACGACGACACGGCATCACATCACAGGCCTTGTACTTAGGGCGTGTTTTGTTTGCGAAAATTTTTGGCTTTGGCTACTGTAGCACTTTTGTTTGTATTTGTCAATTAGTATCTAATCATGGACTAATTAGGCTCAAAAGATTTGTCTCGTGGTTTTCTATCAAACTGTGTAATTAGTTTTTTTTCGTCTACATTTAATATGCTCCAAACATTCGATGTGACAGGGAATATTGAAAATTTTTGGGAAACATGACCTTAGTAGCTTACCTGTTGGTCCTCGAAGCACTGCAGCGACCTCGTCGGCAGCAAGTTCGGCAGTGGATCCACCGGGAGATCATCTGCATGCCATGCGGGATCTAGACATGAACACGTGATAGACTTTGACGTGTTAGCTACTTAACTAGATGGTAAACTATCAATTGACGAGCTATACATGCGTGTGTTGTACTGTGATAGCTCCTTGGCGGGTGCACATGGGCTGATGATGAGCATGCACTGTACCGTACCTGGTTTGCAGAAGGTCGCGCACAGGCAAAGGACGGCCGCGAAACGGCCGCACCAGCGCCGGCTGTGGCGAGCAGAGAGCTCGCCCATCGATCGGCGAAGGGGCGCGCGGCAAACAGATCGATCTCGATCTCTCTCTCTCTCTCTCTCTCTCTTTTCACGAACGTACCTGATGAGCACGTACAGCAGATGGATCTCTCACTCAAGCTTGTAGAAATGATTAAACGCCAGTGATTTAAGAGAGGAGCGAGTAATCCGGCAAGTAGGAGTGTAGTAGGAGAGAGTTCAAACCTACCTGACCTGCCCGCTCGATCTTTTTCACTCGCATCTCACCTCGCCCTGTTCGATTTGCGGGGGTGCGTGGAGATAGCCAGAAGAGCACATAAGTTATTACGGCAAGTAATTGAATTGAACGGCTCTTTGAGTTTGAGTAGTTTGTACCAGCTAGTAGTACTGTAGTAGAGATTTGCGCGTTATCTTCTGTGAATGTTTGGTCGGACCTGGAGTTCCCTCTGTGTTACTGTTTGGTGGGAAACATGAACGTGGGGGAGGCCTGTGCTGTGCGTGCTTGACTCGGTTTACTGTGTTGACGTGCCGCGGCATGCGTGCTCTCGTTTTCGCCGGAGTTGGCCTGGCCATTATAGTTAGAGGCTAGTAGGTCAGATTCATGTTCCGTGCCTTTGTACAAGCTAACTGCATTGTTTATGCGCTACCAATACTTCTAGAAGCATGCTAACAGCATGTTCGCTGCACCGTCCTGTAGCAGGCCTGCTAACGGGTTAAAACCCATCCCGTGCACAATCCAACCTAAATCCTTTTTTCAACTCACGCCCCACTTATATTTTTGTGGTTCAACTCAACCCATTTCAACCCACAAACTAATTGAACCCATGGGTTTATTATAAGAACCAAAATAAGTCCCACCCCACCCTGTGTCACCCCTTCCTAGCTAATTTGCGACGCATACACGACTCCAAGACAGACTCGACTCGACCAACGGCGACAACCTCCAAACCGGCCAATTGCGCCCATATAGATCTGGACCACCCTGTCGTCGCATCCTTCAGCCAAGTCAACGACAGCTAGGGTTGCGAGAAGCATGGAGTCCGCGGCGATGAGACCGTAGGCTTCGTTGAGGAGGTGCTCCACCAAGATGAAGGCGATGTCTGATCGGATATGGCCCATTCGTGTGCCGCAGGAAGGAAGGAGACAGAGCATCCGCCTGCGTAGGGGCAGGAAATGCCGCAGGGGTGAAGATTCGGTTGTCCGCGAAGGATGTCCGATGGATCCTAGCCTAGGACACGAAAGCTCCGCCGCCCACCTACCAGGCCTGAAGCGGATCAAACCGGAGCCGGTGCCGCGGCCTGGTGAATAGGAGGAGGAGGTCATAGGGCTCTACGTCCTAGCAAGGGCGTTCTATGAGGTCGAGTTGAGCTTATCGAAGCTTCAGGATTGGGTACGCAGTGAGCTGGAAAATAAGGGGTACATCGAGATCGACGATGAGTGGTACAAGCGCAACGCCGACGCACAGGAGTGATGATGGATGACCTCTGCCTCTCGGAAGGTGGTGATAAGAGTGAGAGCGACTCTGACGAGGAAGGGGGAGAAGACGAGTCAAGTTGAAGCTCTGGATCCAGTGAAGAATAACCTGAATATAGGAGATGTGTTTTGCTAATATGTCCTTACTGAGGAAAGAGTTTCAGAAAGATCTGATGGTACGAAATCGCAGATGCTTTAGAACAAGTGAAAATAATAATGAAGACGTTGTTACCAAATAGTAGCACGTAAAATGTGCAATGGTGTCTTACACCCTCAGTACCCAAAAAATGTTATTCTCACTTAACAAGAAGTCAAATATTTTAAACTTTGACCAAATATATAAAAAATATTAATATTTATGTTACCTAATTAGTATCATCAGATAGATTGTTAAATATATTTTCATAATAAACTAATTTGGAGATATAAATGTTGCTAATTTTTCTATAAATCTAGTCAAACTTTAGAAGTTTGAACATCACGAGTCCCATATCGATTTTTTATGAGACGAATTGAGTACTCATTGAGTGAGCCAAGCAGAGTCTCTCAACTGTAATTATACTTGTCTTCTTCTGGATTATTATACTCCATACTACATATCACGTCTCTTTTAAAATACGCTGTGGTATTCGTGCGGGTCAGTTCGACTAGGTTTGTAAAAAAAATTAGCAATATTTATACCTCTAAATAAATTTATTATGAAAATAAATTCAATGATCTATCTAATTATACTAACTGTGTATTATAAATATTAATATTTTATTGTATATTTAATCAAAGTTGAGTATTTTTTACTTATTAGGAAGTAAGAACGACAGCTAAAAGGGAAGGAAGGAGGTTGTATGTCTTAAGAGTTACAGGGCAAGTTACTAGCAGAATACGATATGCTCCTTCCTGCCAGAGCCAGGTGGAAGAAAAAGGTAGGCCACGCAAGAAAGATTTTTTTTTATTTTTAAAATTTTCAACTTTTATTTTTAAAATAGCCTCACTTTTTTTATTTTAAGCATTTTGATCACGTCAGTCCATCTAGCGTGACAAAATCAAGCTGTTGTGCCACATGTGTTGGCATGACAAGATCTGCCATGTTGAGTAGTGATTTTCACATGAAAAACCTTATGACACGTCACTTCTCTTGGTGTGACAGTACTGTTTTATCGCGCCAACGTGAATGACGTGGCAAGATTCAATCATAGAAAAAACGATATCTCTTCCATACAAGGTCGGCTAAAGATGAATTTTACATGAAAATTAAAGCTCAGTGACATCTACAACTTTGTACTATTGAATTTTTTTTTCATTTGAGGTTGTTAAGATGCTCGAAAAAAATAATATAAAGTTTCAGCAACAAAATAATCATATACAAGCGTTGTCGTCTTAGAAAAATAATGTCTTTCTTGTATACTATATTTTGAGCATCTTAACTATTTCAAATGAAACCCCTAAGAACTAAAAAGTTGTAGATCTCATCGAAACCTATCTTCACTTAACACTATACAAGAAATACATGATTTTTGTGAGGCTAGAAGCCCTGATATGTGATTAATATGTTGCTTAAACTTTACATTATTTTTTAGCATCTTAACAACTACAAATTAAAAACGAAACTTAAAACTCTAAAGCTATAGAACTCACTGAGAGCTATAACATTCATATAAAAGTATCTTCATTTAATACCGTACAAGAAAGATATTATTTTTCTAAGGCAACAAGGGCTTATACGTGTTTATTATGATGCTAATCTTTATATTATTTTTTGAGCATCTTAAGGATCTCAAATGAAAAAACTCAAAGTAGAAAGTTGTAGACCTAGTCGAGATCTATAATTTTTATATAAAAATCATTTCCATCCGACGTCCTTTGAAAAATATGATTTTTGAGTCTTGCCACGCCATTTCCGTTGCTGAGACAAAACATTCAGTCACGCCAACGGAAGTGGCGTGACAAGGTTCTCCATGTGGGAATTGTCGTCTAACATGGCAATTCTTGCCACGTGAACGCACGTTAAGTTGAAACTCTAGTGTGTGTTTTCATCTTTTATTCAAAAAATTATTTTTTATTAAAAAGAGTTTAGGTCACATGTAGTTAAGTTGAAACTCAAATTTCGCTTTGGCACTGAACTTGTTAAATTTGCTATATCATAGGATTACATGTGTAGTATTGTTTTATACACTTGTACAAGTTTGAACAACTGAGATAAAGTTTTAGTGGCAAAGCAAAATCGTGTAAAAGAAGAGCGCATAATTATGACAAATTTTTATGTTTCTTCATGGACCATTGGTGATGGTCCTCAGGCATTGACTACTAATGACGAAACTTGATATCGTCAAAAATATTCATCATTGAGCGACACAAGGTATCGTCACAGATCAAACGCACCACTGTCTCCACTCATATATGACGCTCTGTGTTAGAACTGTAATGAACACCACTTCGTCATTGAACCAATTACTCTTCTGTGATGCTCGGTTTTAGAACTATAACAAACACCACTTTATCATAAGTCTCCGCATGGTTCTTTCTCTATCCGACGTGTACCTATGGGACCTGCAATTACTCATCTGTGACACTCGGTTTTAAAACTATAACGAACATCACTTCATCATAAGTCTTCGCGCCGTCCTTTCTCCATCCTACCGACATACGTGGCAGTCACGTGTACGTGTGATGTGTACCTATGGCACCTAACGGCTTCTGTGGCTGCCACTTTTAACATGGGTCCTGTAGGGGTTTAATTTCCAAAAAATCTCATACGTCGGGATCAAACTTGGGACCTGGACCGAGGAATGGAACGTCTTTACCATTGTGCTAAACACCTAGTTGTGTTGGTATCTCTTTAAAATCATTATAGCATTCTATTCTTTGCGGATCCCTTATAGGCTGACCTAAATTGGATATCCTCTGCAAGTAGAAACGAATCTGTGCCTGCTTAACTTACGGTGGTGGTGGAGGCGGAGGATCCCGATCTACTGTGGTGCCTCAAGCGTCCTTTTGGAGGCTAGGCAGTGGGCTTTCCCGATCAAGCACGGCATCATTGGCATCCGCATCAGGTGTGTGTGCCGTGGCAGAGGTGGCCTACAACTAAGGTGTACCTTCTTCTATTACTATAGATCTGTATTTAATGAGCACGGTAAGCTATAGTATACATAAAGAAAGGCTATTTGTACAAATTTCAATTGAAATCAATGCTTGTAGCACCAAAAAGAAATGCTATTTTGTCACACAAAAATAGAAAATCAGACTATCTCGTAGGATGATATGAACAGATGCATAGATTACTCCTTTTGAAGATTGTATTTCCTTTGTTCTAATGCTAGATTTGTCACTATCCACTGGTCTAAACTCTAATATAATTTGCATACTTTTGCTACAATTGATGGACAGAACCTGGGTTAATGGGAGACAAATTCACACCTGCATTCATGGATAGAGTTAAACAATTCATGGGGTTTGTTAGACAAAGATACCCAGAGCAAACCAAGACCCTTTGCCAGTGTCGTTGATGTCTTAACCAGATTTTACGACTTCAGACAGAAGTGCATGACCACATACATCTATTTAGAATGTCGTCCATATACACCAGGCCAGATGGATTCATCATGGGGAATCTTTAGGTATTGACATTATAGAATCATTAGATGTGCATGAATCTCATCATGATGATTGGATTGCAATGGAGGAGGATGGCAATGATAACACATTGGTAGATATTGATTTAGTTGGAGACCTGTTCAGAGCTATAGACTGGGTTGGAAAAAAGCAAAAGTTTGAAAGAGTGCTCACTGATTTGAAGTGGTTAGTTTCTCCTGGATCTAGTCACTCAAGATTCTCCTTCCTTGTCAGGTTGCTCTATATCAAGTCCTACTATCAAATTAACAACAGAGCATTTAATGCATTGTTGGCCCTGCTTTGGTCAGCATTCCCTAGGAGCCAACTACCAAAATCATATGAAGAGGCACACAAATATATTCAAGAATTGGGACTTGGTTATGAAATGATCCACGTGTGCAAGAACAACTATGTGTTGTTCAGAGTGATCATGCTAAAATAGAAGTGTGCCCAAAATGTGGTGAGTCTAGTGTTGGTGGTCCTTAACGACCAAATCCGACCGCTAAATAAGATCCAAAATGGGAGAAATAAATAAACTTATGACACATATGCTTTTACTATTGACATAGTTACACTTGTATTGCAAGATTACTATTTTACAGGACCTATATTGGAATACAATGGAATTATAGTCAAAAAGGCGCAATACGGAAAGCGTAAAGTAGAACTGCGCAATGGAATAAAAGGAGAAAGCCCACCTATATGCCAAAGCTAGGTCGAGCACCGACGCGGGAGCCATCCAGGCCCAACCAGCGACCCACCGGAGCAAGGTGGTGGCAAACAGGCCAGCCCAGGGTGCGGCCGCACCCTAGGTGCAGTCGCACAGCCCCTAGCATGCCTCTGCCCCACCTTACTCTAGCGGTTGCATGGTGGCATGCTACGACGGTTTAGGCTAGTTTCCTAATTTACCTGCGCCAAACTGACCACACACTAGTAGAAGTAGATGGGTGGTGCTCTCCTTCAACACACACCAACATTTGGAGCTACACACATCACTACCACCTCTTGTACTTTTACACTTTTAATAGTATTTTGGAGCTAGCAAGAGCTATCAAGGAGAGCTTGGCTCCTTGGAAGAAAGAGATCTTCGTATGAATAATATGAAGAATTCTTCCAAAGTCTTGCTCTCATTCTTTCAATATAGTTGTGCTTATGAACTAGAATATAGTTTTCATATTATATTCTTGACATATGACTAGCATATAGTTTCTATGTTATGAGCTTAACATGTAAAACATTATGCTTAAACATTCATATAACTTGTATGATTAGAATTAGAGCTAAGTTGAGGTGGCGGTTCAACGTGCCTTCGGGTGTGCCCATGTCCTATGCTTGTCGATCCGTAGGGTCAAAGTCCCAGGGGATGTGGGTAGTTTCTGTGTAATCGGGCGTGGTGCTCGGGTACATAGGGACAGGTGAATACATTTCCTACTCCACGGTTGAGGGGTAGGTGGCAGGTGGTGATAGCCATGTTCGTCCCTCGTAATCCCCCACGTTCGGGTAGGGTGTAGGAGTCTAAATTGTCACTTGAGGTTGCTGGTAGACCAGTACTCGGTGGCCTCCCGACCTATCTTACACTTAGGTCTAGCTCTAGCCATGTAATTTGTATGATCATCAACTATTCTTGGCATGGCTATATTAGAGCAAGCCTGCTCCACTTAGGAACATTCTTTTATTCTTTGTTTCTCTCTTATCCTTAAGGTTGGCCCAAGTGTGTGTCCACTATCCTAAATATACCATTTTTACCCCTATCATAAACTTTGGTTCACTATGCAAGTATGTAATCTTGTTCATATCCATGCTAGACTCTTACACCATGCCTTCATTTGGGAAAATATAAATAATGATACCCTGAATACTTCTGGGTGAAATGCTACAACGATAGATCCGTGCGCTTGCGAATATTATTTTTGTAATCGTTAAGAACTATCGTAGTTGATGTCTCTTGGTGGCATCGCTAAGGTTTACTAAATCTTAGTGATGGTGCTAAGAAATACCAACAGGCATGTCTAGCGCCATTGCCATGGATGGATTCTATCTCCAAACTTGGTAGTGACGCTAAGAAATGCCAAAAAGCATTTCTGGCGCCGTTGCCGGGGATGGATTTATCTCCAAACTTGGTAGTGACACTAAGAAATGCCAACATCTGGATGGGAGGATGCAGATGGTAGCAGACAGATCCCTCATAAGGTTTTGAGGCATTTTCCACTAATACGAAGGTTGCAGAGGATCTTTGCTTCAAGATGAATAGTAGAAGACGTTGAATGGCACAACACTAAGCGTGTAGTAGTCGATAATGAAATGAGCCATCGAGTAGGTGGGGCGGCATGGCACAACTTCGATAGGAAGCACAAAATTTTTGCAAGAGATGTAAAGAACTTGAGGCTTGCCATCACCGCAAATGGTTTCAATCTATTTGGCAACTTTAACTCGGTATATAGTATGTGTCTTGTTCTTGTAACACCTCCGAACCTGCCACCACGGGAATGTGTCAACCCATTGAATTGCTTTATGTCTCTACTAATCCTAGGCCCAACCTCTCCAGGAAAGGATTTTGAGAGCCTCTTATAGAAGAACTGCTTGAACTATGGAATGGTGTCAACACTTATCATGTACTACTTGATGACAAGTTCACTCTGCGTGTTGCCATGCTTTGGTGCATACACGATTATCTAGCATTGAGCACCTTGTTAGGCCGAACTACAAAAGGTTATTATGCATGTATTCATTGCGACAAAACTCTATTGTCGAGTCCGCTAAGGAATAAGCTATGCTACCTTGGACACCGTCATTTCTTTTAAGGGGACACGCTTGGAGGAGGAGCTTGGATTTTGATGAACATAGTGAGAATCAATATCAGCCGAAAAAGTTCACCTTAGTGGAGGTCCTTGAGGAACTTGAGAAGGTGAAAGATGTTAGCCAAGGTAAGCACGGTGCAAGCAAGGAAATCGTGAAAAGAATGTGGAGCTAGTAATTTATAATTGCAAAGTCGGTTGGTGGAGGTTGCCGTATTGGAAGGACCTGTTGCTTCCACACAATCTTGATGTCATGCACATTGAGAAGAACATATGTGACAACCATCTTTGGACATTGATAAATGTCGAGCGTAGGACAAAGGACACAATCAACGTTAGGCTAGATTTGCATGATATGAACATAAGGCCTGATTATCACTGTGTACAAAGAAGGCAGGTTAGTTAGAGCACAATTTTGCAAGTTCCTTAAAGTTGTCAACTTTCCAGATGGTTATGCAGCCAACCTAGCAAAATTAATAAGTGCAGATGATAACAGGGTAGTTGGCAAGCTAAAAACACATACTTGCCATTAAGGATGGCAACAGGGTGGGTTCGGATCCGATGGAGTCTCTGAGCACCCAAAACCGAACCCAAACTTAAAACCCAAATCTGCCCCGAACACCGATTCGGGTGAAAATCCATCCCCAAAACCGAAACACGCAGATCCCCAAAACCCAATGGATTAACTGAAACCTAGGAATATATTATGATAGATGATACTGTCATACAGAATATGATAGATGATACAAAGCATGCAAGTAGCAGCTAGAAATAGCCATGTACAGAACATAGTCGATAGTCCAGAACATGATACAAGAGTACACGACACTTGAGATGCAATAGTAGCTTGAGATCCACTTGAAGCACTAGGAGCCAACATTGCTCACTTCCTCACAAATGCAAAAAAGCAAACACATATAGATTGAGATGCAGCAGCAGCTTGAGATCTAGGGAAGGCCAAAAGGGATGCGCTGCCGTACCTGCTAGAAGCGCCGCCATACTGGCTGTGTGTGCTAGTGGGGCGCACGACGGCGAGGCCGAGAAGGCCACCCGTCGCTGAGGGCTGAGCATCATGAGAGACCGAGAGAGAGAGCTTGAGGCGTTGCTGTGTCAATGCCAAGGAGAAGCGCGGGGGGACATGAGCACATGACCTGGACGAGCCACGCGGGTGCATGAATGTGGGCGTGCGACGCCTGGGGACGACCGATGTCACACCCATTTAAAGACCAAATGGAATGCATACTCTTATGTGCGCCCAGAGATCAATCACACATAAGCTGACAAATTATAAAGGGAGTATCGTCACAAATGTTATTACATCACGATTATTAACACATAGTCTTTACACAAATGTAGCGGAAAGTAAAAAGGTAAATCTCTCGTGGTAGCTCCAAGCACAGGCACATTGACTGGTTGACTGCAAGTCTAGTAATCTTCAGGAAAGTAGGAGTAGTAGTCACTATTTGCACCATCTGTTACCCATCCGGGATTTTTATCCAAGTAAGAAAAATAAACAAGCGTAAGTACATCTCGTACTCAACAAGTGTAACATGGGGTTCATGAGGCTCAAAGGCATGACATTGGTTTATCAGCATGTAGCTTTTAGTTGGCATAATTTTAGCATATCAATAGCATCAAGATGTCTCAATCTAAATAATAAACATATAATCCATGTGAAATGATTAACGAATAGCAAAAACATATTTATTAATGATCAACTATTCCATAAGGGTCCAAGGCCACTCGTGACCGTGAGCACGGCTTTTATAACAGTTTTACACTTTGCAGAGGTTGTACACTTTCACTGTGAGTCGTGTTGCCCATATGCCCGGGTTAATTACTCCTAAAA